>CM067168.1:61759512-61837012 GCA_034093135.1 Erigeron breviscapus | reverse complement strand
CCATATCACCTCTCTTGTAATCCCGATTAACCATAAGTAAACAAGATACCATTTGGGGAAGTTATTATATGAAAACTATGTTTTTTGAACCCTCAGCGTGTCAAAGTTGTGTATCTTACCTCGAAGAAGCGCACACAAACGATAACTAATGTTACCGTGCAAAGCAAGTATTCCCAACTACCTATAATGAACATAGGATCAATTAACGAGTATAAACGAGGCTAAACCGGCCTACAGTCTATATACTTGTCAAATAATAGTCTCTGTTGACTACTTCCATCTATTTGTAGACTACTAGTGCTATTTTTGACTACTTTCATCCTTTGTAGACTACTATACTTTTCTGTAGACTACCTGACTCACTTGTAGACTACTTGACTCTTTTTGTAGACTACTTTCATATTCTGTAGACTACTTTCATCTTTTGACTATTTTCAGTTTCGTAGACTACTTTTGGCATACAAGACGACCAAATGAGAAAAAACCCAGTTCTTAACAAATGTAGAGGACTCAAAGAACTTTTCAAAAATGTAAGATTCATCTCCTAACTCATTATTATAAAGGAGATACGATTTTTGCAATATGACTGAATTTTCAGACCTTATAAACACTTTGTTTTACAAATAATCTCGACCATCAAACATCCATGGAAATTAACCATGACACCTATAGTTCATATACACCCAAAATAGGATTCAATTGACACTATGAAATCATATATTGATTCATGGATTCATTACACACATTTTACAACTGTTTTGACACCCGAAATGACCTAAATCGACCAACAAACGCATTTGAATCCCAATTAAACCTCAAGACCAGATATGAGGAGACATAAATGATCAATTGAACATTAAATCATGAAAGGAATACCTCAAGTACCTGTAGATGGCGAAAGGAACACAATCTATGAACCAAATCTCACTCAAAACACCAAAGGAACGTTTAAATCGGTCAAGAATTGCTCAAGAGACAAAGGGGGCGGCCAGGGTTTGATAAAAAGGAAGAAGAAACTGATTTGTGATGGTAATTAGGGTCTAATTAACCCCTAATCCCGTTTTTAAGTTTCCACCTATGTCAAAACTAGTCCCTAGACTTCCTTATGACTCATATTAGGCTAAAATCACCTATTGGGAATACTTACAACACATTAAGCACATCTTAAGCATCTTAAACACATTAACATATACATCACTAAGGCATTAAAGCCTCACATATATAACACATTAAACACACATAGTCATGAAATCTCCTAGAGACTTAACGGACACGAAGTGTTGACTTAACGACTCAAGTCAACCGTTAATTAAAAATTTGGGATGTTACAGATAAGGTATAAGGTAGCCTGATCTACGGGTTTTTGTTATACACGAAGTGTAATTTTTTCTCTTCTTTGGAATTAGATAAATAACTTTAGTTCTTTGTTGGTGTTATAAGTTTTTAAAAATTAGGATCGGATATCTATTCCTTACATTTATAATAAGTTTTGTTTTTGGACGGCAAAAGAAATATAATATAAAGATTGACTAGCAAGATGATAGTGATTAAAGTACAAATTGAGAAATGCATAACGGACAAAAGACTAGATTTTTTAAAGATTTTTAACTGTATATAATAATTTTTAATTATGTTAACTTTGTTACTGTTAAAAGATAAAAAACTTTAATTTGTTTTATCTATATTTGAAAAGAAAAAAAAGGAACAAAAAGGTTATGTTACTAGCATTTCTGGTTCTGGCACGATCTTATAATACACAAAGTTTTGGTATTTTCATTTCTTATTTAGCTATGTACATGTATCGTTCATGACACAAAAAATGATTTTGATCAAATATCTTTAACAGTATTCTAGATATTTTACACTTAAACAATTACCATGAACATTTATTTTTGGCCAAAGTAACAATTGTGCTAAAAAGGTAGGGTCAATAGTCAAACATCACTATGTTATTTGAGGGAGTGTGAAAATGAGGTGTGTGTTGATCCATCAAAAAATTTTCTTTTACTACTCTTTTTGGTGTTTTATTCCTTTTGGATGTTGCTGTAAGCATAATTACCTACCATCTTGCTAGATGCGTAGATGATAGAAAAAATTTTCTATTGGTCGTTCAAAAGAAAAATTACGAACA
The DNA here is from genome assembly GCA_034093135.1 of Erigeron breviscapus. NCBI lineage: Eukaryota > Viridiplantae > Streptophyta > Magnoliopsida > Asterales > Asteraceae > Erigeron > Erigeron breviscapus. The sequence continues at coordinate 61,834,881 of CM067168.1, read as the reverse complement.
CTAAATACTTTGATTAAGGATTTGCTAACTAGTGTCCTTAGGGTCCTTGTGACACTAGTTAGCAAATCCCTTTCCTTTATACCATGGTTTTTAATTGCGGGACAATTATGTTGGACGGGGGACTATTTTCTTATAAAGTTTATGTGCAGGACGCTTTATTTATTTAGATAATAATCAGCAACGTTATGGTGAATTTAAATAAATCTATTTTCCTTGACCAAACATAATTTTTTTTTTGTTATTGAATTTCTCATAAATAAATTGCACGATAAAAATAAGTGTTTCGTGCTGGTATATCCTTCCAATTTGTTCGGCTTGTTCCTTTTAAGCGGGTTAATTTTGACTTTATTAATTGCTTCTTTTTCCTATCAATTTCAATCCTACATATAAAAAACTTGGGTACATATATAAGCGTCTTTTGCAATATAAACGCGTCTTGAGTTGTAGAAAAAGTTTGGTAAAGTTTTAGACGAATTTTGGAGTCAAAATAAAGCGTAAGGTTAGGCATGTTGATTTTCTCCATGGACTTTTGAACATGTTGGAATTAAGTCAGTCAGAAATGGTTTGAAACTTTATCTTTGAGTTTGAGATATGTTTTTGATTTTAGTCTTCATTTGTCAAAAACTTTTTCTTTTCACAAGACGATAAAGAAAAACAAAAATGGCACAAAAAAGTACAAGAACTGATGTTAAGCGAGTATTTCCTGTTCTTCAAACTTATCCAGAAATTAATGCTTTGATTATTTTATCATCTTTTATCTTTACTCCTATATAATAGAGGAGTCCTTTTTTTAAATCTCAAATTACAACTTTGAACTACCTAAATTATCCCTCTTCTTTATTCACTAATTTAAACATCTCTACCTAATATACCTATAATACCCTTAAATCTCAATCACTCATTTTCCTCTCTCTCCTCGAATCTCAACCACTCATTTTTTTTTCTCTCATCCATAAACCATTTTATTCCTCTAATTCATTCAAAATCTTTTATCTCAAAAACCGTATATCGATAAATTTTAAAAATTATATGGGTGTTCTTAAAATTTCATGCTCTTTCATTAGAGATGTCATTCGATATACTTTCGACGAATTTTTAAATCCGAGGGCGGAGCCCGTACGACTAAGGCATTTGGCTATCACACTCTATGACTTATCACCTCCTATGACCTATCACCCCCACCATCTTACCGCCGCAACGCACGGGTACTTTCTCTCGTTAATATAAACACCATGCGGTGATCTAATGAGCTTCATGCCTTCATCATGTGTCTAAAAGACAAACTAAAACAGCATGTGGTTTAGCTACAGGCCTACAGACCATAGTTTGCCCGACTTTTGTTAGCCCAAAAATTCTTGGCGGGCCAGGATGGTCTAATGAACATAACTCATCTAGTCATCTTTCATTCTTTTGTGAAGAAAATGTAACTTGTATTTCTTAAGCGTTTTTAAATTTCTTTATATTGATAAATTGTATATTATTTTTCAAATATCTTTTTTGCCGTTCTAAAAAGGAAAAAGATATACAAAATAGTATTGGAAAAATTAGAAAGCCTTTGATCCATATACAATAAGGGAATTCTAAGCCCAATAATCAATCCAACAAGCCTGATGTCCAACATAAATGAGTTATAATATTATATAAAAAAAAGAATCGATCTGTACACCACCAGATTTTGGTAATATACCATCAAACATGTTTTACATTGTTGTACAGTATAAAACATAACAATGTAAAACATGTTTGATGGTATATTGCCAAAATCTGATAATATACAGATCACCTCCATAGAAAAAAAAAATTCATTCTTCTTAGAAGTTAGAACTAATCCTTTTTAGCTGTTTAGAAAGTGTTTGAAAGTGACATTTAAGAAAGAAACATGAACCCCAGTACTAATCAGTGAACACCAGGGGATATACTCCTCTTCATAAAAATTATCTAAAATTATTAAATAATTTAAAATTTGTATCCAAAATACTCTTTCAGCTTACATCTTAATTAACACCCGTTTATATCTTATTTAGTCAAAATTTTCTTTTATATAACTAACTTATATCAGACTCGTATCTATATAAAAAAAAAATTCATTCTTCTTAGAAGTTAGAACTAATCCTTTTTAGCTGTTTAGAAAGTGTTTGAAAGTGACATTTAAGAAAGAAACATGAACCCCAGTACTAATCAGTGAACACCAGGGGATATACTCCTCTTCATAAAAATTATCTAAAATTATTAAATAATTTAAAATTTGTATCCAAAATACTCTTTCAGCTTACATCTTAATTAACACCCGTTTATATCTTATTTAGTCAAAATTTTCTTTTATATAACTAACTTATATCAGACTCGTATCTATATAAAAAAAAAATTCATTCTTCTTAGAAGTTAGAACTAATCCTTTTTAGCTGTTTAGAAAGTGTTTGAAAGTGACATTTAAGAAAGAAACATGAACCCCAGTACTAATCAGTGAACACCAGGGGATATACTCCTCTTCATAAAAATTATCTAAAATTATTAAATAATTTAAAATTTGTATCCAAAATACTCTTTCAGCTTACATCTTAATTAACACCCGTTTATATCTTATTTAGTCAAAATTTTCTTTTATATAACTAACTTATATCAGACTCGTATCTATATAAAAAAAAAATTCATTCTTCTTAGAAGTTAGAACTAATCCTTTTTAGCTGTTTAGAAAGTGTTTGAAAGTGACATTTAAGAAAGAAACATGAACCCCAGTACTAATCAGTGAACACCAGGGGATATACTCCTCTTCATAAAAATTATCTAAAATTATTAAATAATTTAAAATTTGTATCCAAAATACTCTTTCAGCTTACATCTTAATTAACACCCGTTTATATCTTATTTAGTCAAAATTTTCTTTTATATAACTAACTTATATCAGACTCGTATCTATATAAAAAAAAAATTCATTCTTCTTAGAAGTTAGAACTAATCCTTTTTAGCTGTTTAGAAAGTGTTTGAAAGTGACATTTAAGAAAGAAACATGAACCCCAGTACTAATCAGTGAACACCAGGGGATATACTCCTCTTCATAAAAATTATCTAAAATTATTAAATAATTTAAAATTTGTATCCAAAATACTCTTTCAGCTTACATCTTAATTAACACCCGTTTATATCTTATTTAGTCAAAATTTTCTTTTATATAACTAACTTATATCAGACTCGTATCGTATTTATAAAAAACAAAATTATTTTAAAAAAAACAAAAAAAAAAAAAAAAAAATATTGCCAAAATCTGATAATATACAGATCACCTCCATAGAAAAAAAAAATTCATTCTTCTTAGAAGTTAGAACTAATCCTTTTTAGCTGTTTAGAAAGTGTTTGAAAGTGACATTTAAGAAAGAAACATGAACCCCAGTACTAATCAGTGAACACCAGGGGATATACTCCTCTTCATAAAAATTATCTAAAATTATTAAATAATTTAAAATTTGTATCCAAAATACTCTTTCAGCTTACATCTTAATTAACACCCGTTTATATCTTATTTAGTCAAAATTTTCTTTTATATAACTAACTTATATCAGACTCGTATCTATTTATAAAAAAAATTCATTCTTCTTAGAAGTTAGAACTAATCCTTTTTAGCTGTTTAGAAAGTGTTTGAAAGTGACATTTAATGAATCAAACAGACCCTTAAAGATAACCCATGTGTCGACACAAGTCTACACCATCAAAAGTCGTAGTCTATAACAGTGAAAAACATATCTAATCAATATAGTTAGAACGAAAATCTTATATATATTCTAAAATTGTAAGAATGAAATCAATGCTTGTTGTTGAGAATTGATTAGGGTTTTTATGATTTTACTTATAATTTATGATATTTATTGCTTTGTGATTTTACTGTTTTGATTTCAATTGGGTGATTAATTTGAATTCCGATTTTTACTGCAATATGTATTTATAATGATTGATGTATTGATGAAATATTGATGAATATCCTTCATGCCAATAGTAAAGATTAGGTTTTAAAGGTGATGTTATACGTTTGGTACTTTGGTATGCGAAAAGTTCATGTTTGTGCTAATTAAAGGTTTAATTAGGGGCAAACCAGTTTCAGGCACATGAGAAGTCGGTCATTGCTTAATCTTTATAACTCATGTGCTTATTGTCTTTCTCAATTTATCCTCTTCATTACCTTCTCACACACTAACAATTATTTTGATTATGATTCCTCTTCGATTCTTAATTTCAAGCATCAACAACTTCTTGCAAAATCCTCAATTTAGGTGCACTCTCTTTTTATTCCTTTTTTTCCCCCATACTATTAGAATCCCTTTATTGATCTTTGAATACACATCACTTGATTTATGGGTTCTACTGATCAATCTTTGACTTTGATCATTTACTTAGAATTGAAATTAAGGATCTCTCATGTTTCTTTATTTCAATGTATTTTGGACAATAAAACTGATATGCAAATTATGCTTGCTTTTTTCCCAGTTCATTACAGTTGTGAACAAGAATAAGGCTGGCAAGAGTGGCGGCATCTCTCTCGATGCATTATCTAAGGTTAAAGCAACTTTACTCGGGCAAAAGGACTTGCAGAAAAGATGAAGAATATCCATGTGGTAAGTTATCAACTTCAATATTTCTTAGTTATGTTGTATCCTTCCTCTCTACACATTTTGCCATAGTTTTATTTGTATCTTTACATTTATGGTGGATATTAAGTATTGAATATTAAGGTATATGCCATGGCATGTTACTATGTTTCTGGTGTTTCTTACGTTGTAGTTAAACAAAGGCTCCATCCAATGCAGCGATATTTCCCACCTTTCCTCAACCTGTAACTGGTACTGGTGCCACTACTTTCATGCAGCCACTTGGTAGTAGTGTGCCCCAACTTGCACGAATTACTGGTCCTAAGGTTGAAGCTGTAAAACGTACAAGAGCTTTCTGCCAGGATGGGCTTGATACAGGACCCAGAGTTTGCTTTACTTATAAACATATTCTTGGACAGTTACCACCAGATGTCACTCTTCGACCCAATCCTGCTAAGACACTTTTTCTTCGTTTTGGATGCGTTGGGAAGGGAAGTAGATGAACATGGGAACGTGGTGAATATAGCAAAGCCGAACAGTCTGAGTACTCTTAAGGTCAGTTCCTTTCTGCCTGTTTTTTATTAGTTTTGACCCAATTATTATGAATGAGACCATTTGGCTTTTGTTGTATTTCAAACGGGTCAAGGCGGTAAATGCTAAAATTCTAATCAGAATGGGAACGGGTTGACGTTCAGAGTATTCTTTTTTTTTGGCTGATAAACGGTCACACCCAATGCCGCTATGGACTAATGAATCTGGAAAAAAAAAAAAAAAAAAAAAAAAAAAAAAAAAAAAAAAAAAAAAAAAAAAAAAAAAAAAAAAAAAAAAAAAAAAAAAAAAAAAAAAAAAAAAAAAAAAAAAAAAAAAAAAAAAAAAAAAAAAAAAAAAAAAAAAAAAAAAAAAAAAAAAAAAAAAAAAAAAAAAAAAAAAAAAAAAAAAAAAAAAAAAAAAAAAAAAAAAAAAAAAAAAAAAAAAAAAAAAAAAAAAAAAAAAAAAAAAAAAAAAAAAAAAAAAAAAAAAAAAAAAAAAAAAAAAAAAAAAAAAAAAAAAAAAAAAAAAAAAAAAAAAAAAAAAAAAAAAAAAAAAAAAAAAAAAAAAAAAAAAAAAAAAAAAAAAAAAAAAAAAAAAAAAAAAAAAAAAAAAAAAAAAAAAAAAAAAAAAAAATATGTATTTATATTGATTGATGTATTGATGAAATATTGATGAATATCCTTCATGCCAATAGTAAAGATTAGGTTTTAAAGGTGATGTTATACGTTTGGTACTTTGGTATGCGAAAAGTTCATGTTTGTGCTAATTAAAGGTTTAATTAGGGGCAAACCAGTTTCAGGCACATGAGAAGTCGGTCATTGCTTAATCTTTATAACTCATGTGCTTATTGTCTTTCTCAATTTATCCTCTTCATTACCTTCTCACACACTAACAATTATTTTGATTATGATTCCTCTTCGATTCTTAATTTCAAGCATCAACAACTTCTTGCAAAATCCTCAATTTAGGTGCACTCTCTTTTTATTCCTTTTTTTTAATTTACTTATTTTTATTTGTTTGTTATTGAAACTGAATATGCTTTTAGGACCTTAAATCTGTTACTATTATTTCCTTTTTTTCCCCCATACTATTAGAATCCCTTTATTGATCTTTGAATACACATCACTTGATTTATGGGTTCTACTGATCAATCTTTGACTTTGATCATTTACTTAGAATTGAAATTAAGGATCTCTCATGTTTCTTTATTTCAATGTATTTTGGACAATAAAACTGATATGCAAATTATGCTTGCGTTTTTCCCAATTTATTACAGTTGTGAACAAGAATAATGCTGGCAAGAGTGGCGGCATCTCTCTCGATGCATTATCTAAGGTTAAAGCAACTTTACTCGGGCAAAAGGACTTGCAGAAAAGATGAAGAATATCCATGTGGTAAGTTATCAACTTCAATATTTCTTAGTTATGTTGTATCCTTCCTCTCTACACATTTTGCCATAGTTTTATTTGTATCTTTACATTTATGGTGGATATTAAGTATTGAATATTAAGGTATATGCCATGGCATGTTACTATGTTTCTGGTGTTTCTTACGTTGTAGTTAAACAAAGGCTCCATCCAATGCAGCGATATTTCCCACCTTTCCTCAACCTGTAACTGGTACTGGTGCCACTACTTTCATGCAGCCACTTGGTAGTAGTGTGCCCCAACTTGCACGACTTACTGGTCCTAAGGTTGAAGCTGTAAAACGTGCACAAGAGCTTGCTGCCAAGATGGGCTTTAGACAGGACCCAGAGTTTGCTTTACTTATAAACATATTCCTTGGACAGTTACCACCAGATGTCACTCTTCGACCCAATCCTGCTAAGACACTTTTTCTTCGTTTTGGATGCGTTGGGAAGGGAAGTAGATGAACATGGGAACGTGGTGAATATAGCAAAGCCGAACAGTCTGAGTACTCTTAAGGTCAGTTCCTTTCTGCCTGTTTTTTATTAGTTTTGACCCAATTATTATGAATGAGACCATTTGGCTTTTGTTGTATTTCAAACGGGTCAAGGCGGTAAATGCTAAAATTCTAATCAGAATGGGAACGGGTTGACGTTCAGAGTATTCTTTTTTTTTGGCTGATAAACGGTCACACCCAATGCCGCTATGGACTAATGAATCTGGAAAAAAAAAAATAGGCTGAGCCAGACACAGATGGGGTGTATGCTTAAATAACTCTGATGCCTAATTGAGATGTAACTCTGATATTGACTAATGGATCTGTAATGCTTTTCAGGCTGAACCTAACACCAATGGAATATATGCAGAGATAACCCTTTTTCCAGATCATGATGTGAGCATATTAAGTTAAATATTTACTAGGGCTAATTACTTGGAAAGTCATCCAACTTGTCACAAATACCTTTTCCGGGGTCCCAACAAAAAAAAGTAATACCTTTTCCGGGGTCCCAACAAAAAAAAGTTTTAATGTGGGGTAAAAACCCGGCTAAAAAACGTATTAAAGGGTTTTACCGGATAACATTGCTTTTTACCCGGTTATCTGCCAAATCACCTGCCACGTCCTCATAAATTCACGTGCCCTATAAGGGCTAATTACTTGGAAAGTCATCCAACTTGTCACAAATACCTTTTCCGGGGTCCCAACAAAAAAAAGTAATACCTTTTCCGGGGTCCCAACAAAAAAAAGTTTTAATGTGGGGTAAAAACCCGGCTAAAAAACGTATTAAGGGTTTTACCGGATAACATTGCTTTTTACCCGGTTATCTGCCAAATCACCTGCCACGTCCTCATAAATTCACGTGCCCTATAAGGGCTAATTACTTGGAAAGTCATCCAACTTGTCACAAATACCTTTTCCGGGGTCCCAACAAAAAAAAGTAATACCTTTTCCGGGGTCCCAACAAAAAAAAGTTTTAATGTGGGGTATTTGAAAATTAAATTGTTACCTGCAACTTACAAAAAACCCCTTAATACGTTTTTTAGCCGGGTTTTTACCCCACATTAAAACTTTTTTTTGTTGGGACCCCGGAAAAGGTATTTGTAACAAGTTGGATGACTTTCCAAGTAATTAGCCCTATTTACTATTATCCCTTAATAATGTACTCCCTTACCAACCTCTGGTTTCTTATACTCACATCCTTTAGTATCGCAGCAAAGTGGGGCTATATTCCCAAATTTTCTGATTCTGGAACCTCTTACTTGCATGGCTCAGTAGTTGTGCAAGAAGTTGACCACACATCTGTGACAAACAATAAGGGTGTAACACCTGCCACTTTGACCGGTCAACGCTAGCGAACTCGTAAAACGGAAATTAGTCAAATTGAAGTAAATAGACTTTTGTAATGAAAAGGTAGGCATGTGAATAGTCATTAGGAGCGTAATTTCAAAATATGTTTGATGGTGTCGACGAGATATGTGAATGAATCTCTAGTCAAAGATTTTAACAAAACGAATCATTTCTCGGGAGAAACCGGAAGTCGATAGGAGAGTGTCAATAGGGGAACAAAACCCTCCCTCCCTCCTTTCTCTTTCTCATTTCTCACACACTCGCCCTCTCTCTATATTATCCCTTCTCTCTCTTTCTCTCTCAAAAAGCAAGACCAAAAACCCCCCTTCATCTTCTTCTTCATTTCTTCCTTTTATTTTCGGATTTAAGGTTGTGACAACTTCAAAAGTATTAGTTAATCTTTATGTAATAACAATCTGTTAGGACCAGTTCACCTGGAACTGTCCAGTCACTAGTTTACACTTGCCAGTTACCAGTTGCATCTGGAGACCAGTGAAACTGGTGACCAAGAAGATTTGTCCAGAAATATATTGAAGTCCAGTTGCACCGTACAGTCAACGCAACTGAAGACTTCCTCCAGTTGAGAACTGACCAGTTGAAGAATAATTCCAGTTGAAGTCGAAGACAACAAATGGAAGATAGAGAATGGCAATGGCAGCGAAGCCCAGTTGGCATTCTAGTCAGTTACAAACTGGAGACCATTAGTGGAAAGCCCTTACAAAGCTTTACACTGATTACGAGGAATTGACTTGTATGCTTTATGTCCCTTTACCCGGATAATAAGCCTTGTCTTATTATTTAAGTAATAAAAGGTACATAAAGGTGGTTGATTAAAGTTGCTTTATCATGCGACTTTACACTGCTTTTTAAGGAATTAAATGCTATTCCTTAAATGCTCTCAACCACATTTGTACGGCTAAAGTTAACATCCCAATGTTAACTTTGCCTATAAATACAAGTCATTGCACAACCAAGAATATTACTTCTTCGAATACACTTCGATAGAATTCACACTTTGCAAACCTGCAATATTCTTGTGAACTTGTGCAATATTCTCTCAATCGCTAAAAGGAACATTTCACAACTTTAAGTGTTTCGATTGTCTTGAGAAATTTCGAGTGTAGATCAATTGTATTTCATAGGTTGTTAGGATATTTACATTCTTTGTATTATCTTGGTTCCGCAACAACCTTGTAATTTGTTTAACATCAATAAATAAATTACACATTGAAAATTACATATTGTCTCATCAAGTTACTTTACAAGTTATTTGTATTATTGCATTGTTCTTTACTTATTGTCATTTATATAAGTAATCTATCTAGAACTTAGTATATACACACTGCAACTGGTCGTCTCCAGTTCAGTGCATATATTGCAAAGTAACTCCACCATCGACATAGAGGTGTCTTCAGGTAGTGTCATCTATTGAGTTGGGACTTACACAATCATTCTTGAAACTTCAAGATTTTTGACTTATAAAAGTGTTCATCCTTCTCTAGCACCCTAAAAACGGATTTGGAGCCTCGGGATGTTTTGGTAAGTGATTCTTAGCTCAAAATGTTCCTTATACCTTGTAGATAACTTCCTTGTTGTAGATCTAAACGATTGGTGGTCGATTCGAGTGTAAAATGGTTGTTTTTGCTTAAAAACGGGTTTTGAATGGATCTAATGATTTTGGAAGTGGGTTTCGGTTTAGAGATGATATATATGCTTGATTTTACTAGAAATATGTTGTGTTAAAGTTAGGTAACTTGATTTGGACGTTTGGTGGGTCAATTTGTGTCGAAAATGAGGTTTTTGCCCGAAATCAGACGTTATGCACCGCACAGAAGTTCTATGCTCCGCATATTTTGAGTTGACAAGTTTCTGACCTCGAAAATGGTGAAATATGCGCCGCATATTTCCCAGTTCAGCCGACAACCCGAATTTTGAAACGATCGTAACTTTTGAACCGTAAGTCCGTTTTCGACGATTCAAGCGGCCACGGAAGCGTAATTGAGTCTACTTTCCAATGGTATAGGCCTCTGAGTCCAAAACATATTTTGAACAAATCAAAAGTTTTAATTAAGCAACAGTGGTCAAGTCCCGACTAGTCATAGTGAAACAAAACGTAATGATTCCACCTCGGTTGGATCAAAGCCTTATAAAATGGACATAATAAAGCTTTTATAGTAATATTAGGTCAATATTGATAGGAACTTACCTCTTGATATGCTTTAGGATTAATGTAATACGTGTATGATATGTTTCAGCTATCGTGGACGTCGGTTCTACTTCCTTTCATCTTGGGCTTGTTATTGCTCGTCACAGGTGAGTTTCGTAGCTTCCTACTCAATAGATATTCGGGCTGAAAAGTGTACAAGTTTTGTGTGTTGACTTGCTTGATTGTGCAATATATATGTTTGCCTTGAATGATGACGTAGTTTGATTGTGCATATGCTTGATATTCTTGATTGATGACGTTATTTGACTGTGCATACGTTTGACTGTCTTGATTGATGGTGTTGTTTGATTTCGCACACGTATGACATGTCTTGTTGGTGGCATTGATTGATTGATTGACGATTTGACTATTCGCTTGGTTGATTATGCATTCGATTTTGATTATATTGTTATTATTAGGATAGTCGTGCATACATGGAAGTCGGTTATGCCTTCAAAGGGTTTTAGATGTGGTGGGAAGGCTGCGGGTGACCCTATATATAAGCATCTAGGACTCGTTGAAAGTAGAATCCTCCTAAGTGTATGGACGTATAGTTTTGGTTGGATTGATGGTTTGATGATTGATGGACTTGTGATTGAGACAAACACGCATACGTATTGATATGGACACATGTGAGACGGACATGGACCTCCAAGTGTATAGATGTATACACTTGATGATTATGAGTATCGTTGCATAGACGAAACGTACATGGACATCCGAGTATATAGACATATATATCTCGATGATTTTGAGATGCCACATTGGTCATGGTGATGACATATGAGTATCGTTGCATTGATGACGTGTTGACACACATATGATACACTTAATGACATTGGCATACATTTGGTACATTTATTGACATTGACACACATTTGGTGCACTTCTTGTTATTGATATCACTCGTGCATGTTCATTATACGTTTACTAACTATCTTGTATAGTTACTTGTATGATTACTTGTGTGTGCCGAGGTTTCGCTATGAGCAAACCTATATTACGTGTCATGGTTGTTTAAGGGCTACATGTAAGTTATTACTTGCCTATATCTTGTTCATATTGTGATTATTTGACGATGGTTCCTTGTGATCCATTACTACGAACTCACCAACCTAGCGTTGACTTTGTTTAGTACACTTTTCAGGTAATCAAGTGAATCTGAGATGCGTTGGTTGATTGTTGCATTTGCTAGGGCTTGGACTTACGTGGATCCGTGATTCATTCGCCCTTTTATGGTTTCATGTTCTTTATGTATATTGTACCTTGAAGGTTGATGTTGGATTCACCGAATCCCTATTATGTCATATAGTTCATGTTCTACGATAATTTCATGCATACGCTATATCTTTTCAGTAATATTCTGAGCCTAGCTCGGGGTGTTACAGAATGGTGGCCCATGCTTTGTCGTAGAGAATTAGGCGGTTTGACCTAGACTACGGCTTAAGTTAAAACTCTTCATATAGCATGCATGGTTAGGAATTTTGTGTGCAACGTGAAATTGTATGAACCCTGAAAATTATGCATTGTGAGTTCGTAGACGGGACCATTTATGTGATAATGTGAGTACAATTGGACAACGTGTTATGTAGTGGCAAGTACAACGTGACGAATGTGTGATGAGTACAATGTGATTAATGTGTACATTGATTTGAGCTTGATTGTGGTTGAGATGGATTGTTGTTATTGATTGGTGATAGTTTGATGATTTAGGGCAAAATGAAGTTATGGCATTAACTTAGTATAATATTGTGGCAACCCTAAAAGAGCCTGATCAGCTATTTTATGGTCACCCGGTATTATAACAAGTTAATGGCATCACGGATTGCACATGTTTGGCTTAGATTTTAATAAGGAACCAATATGCTTAATGGGAGTTGATTGGGTGGAGGGTTAGCCGCTGGTACACCCTGTATACATACCTGGTCAATAACTAGAGGGCATATCGGATTCGGATTATACTTTAAACCACTTGTTTTGGTTGACTTGTTTTAGTTGCTTGTGATGTGATGTGTTGAATATGAGTACTTGGTTTTGATGGTGGACAATTGTTGTGAACTTGGCACGAGAACATGATAGATAACGATTACTTGAGAACTTTGATATTTTGTCCTTAGCGTAGTGATATGAAACACGTATGATATGTTGGTATGATAGCATGATATATGACAGTTACTTGGGAACATTTATATGTTGGCCTTAGTGTAAAGACATTAAACATGTGTAGTGTGTTGGCATGAAAGTACTAACTACTAGTGCGGCTAACATGAGAGCAATTGTGAAGCTAATCCCCGGGTCATAAACTCTAGGGCTATTACTATGGTTGGAGATTGATGATGGAATGACATGTTGTTTCGTATGATTGAGTAACATATATGTTATGCATGTGTGATGTGTATGTATGTATGGCCCGTAGTGGTCACGTTGATGTTGTAAATGTTTTCGTTATTGACCGACTTAAACGTGTTGATAAGCGGTTAGGGTACAATGTGATAAATGTGTTGATATGCACCCTTAGAGAGGGTCAAGGTTGTAAGCATCCTAACTCTCATATATTATAAACGGTTGATATCCCAACACTAATGATGTTAATTGTAATCGGTGAACAATGAGGATATGTTGCTTAATAGTATGTGAACTTGAACATGTATGAGACATTGTTAAACTTGGTTGTAAGCATGATAAAATGTATTGGTGATGCACGTGTAAAATGTATTAATCGGTGGACGATTATATGAATGAATTTAACATGCTGGTTTTATTGCATGATTATGGGAAAACTATATCATTAAACTTGGTTTTTATGCGTGATACAACGGAAATAGGTAATGCATGTGTAGGTGTGTTAATCAACGAACACTTTCATGAAAGGATTGGTGTACTAGTTTGATTGTTTTGGCATGTATAAATTATGTTGTTAAGCTAAATTGTATACATGAGATAAGCAAATACGGTGATGCATGTATAAATATTTACTCAATGGACAATTATATGAATAAGAACGGTAGACATGTTTAATAATTTGAGTATGCCCAAAACCTTATTTCTTAACTTAGTTATAAGGACGAATCGGTAATGATTGAAAATTCATGCATAGTTATACCCAACGTATGAGAGATCGTATGTACGACTTGGTATGCGAGATTAGTTGATAGACATGCAAAATCTTACCTTCTAACTTGGTTATGTGGATGATTTGTTAGGAGATGCGGTAGAACGAGTATGGTTGCCATGATATTCTAATTGTTTAATATGCTTGAATTTCGTTGCCCGACTAATTTGGTGAAACGAATCGTTAGGACTTGGTAATACATGTGTAAAGGAAATTGGAATCTTGAGAAATTGTATGCATAGGTTGCCATGCTAGCCTAATTACTTGAATGTGTCAGAATCTTGTTGCCTAACTTGCTTATTGAATCTATAGTTAGAAATTGAAGATGCATGCATGGATAAAAATGGTCTCGTGAGCAACTGTATGTATGTTATTTGGTATGACGATTTAACTACATGGCTAAGTTATCCCCCCCTCCCTTGTTTACCTTATAACTTAGTCATTAACATGGAAACTATAAGTGTATGTAAATGATGGATGGTTGAGTTGATGGACATGATGACATTAAACGGGTACATACGTACTTGATGACATTAAACGGGTACATACGTACTTGATGACATTATACGGGTACTCGTTTGAACAAAACAAGGTGATGACAACTAAGAACAAACAAAAACTAGTGAATACCGACAATAGGAAACGTAAACATTTGAGTCATACAAATCGGATTAGTGAAGTAAAGCTCGGAAGTGAAGGGGAATTCTTTTAACTGGGAATTTCCCAAGGCGTCAAAGTAAGATCTCGGTCCGGGAAGATTCCCTCTTAACTGGGGAATCAACTATGGCGTGCGTGAGACGAAATGGTCAGGAGTGAACGACATGTGAGTGGAATCTTAGACTCACACGTGATAGTAAACGAGAGCACATACTACAAATGATTAGGCGATCTTTGGATGTTGCATATAGTACTTGTCGTATTCATTAATTGTTGTAATGGAAACTTGGGACGAGTTCCCATTTTGATGCTTGATACCTCCGTATTATTGGTGCCCCGTGGCGACTGGTGAGCTTGGTGATCATTGTGGTTGTGACCCTGAGAATTGACGAGTCTGAATACATTGAGGAGAGTAGAACCTTGTAGAGAGCGAGAATCGTCGTAATTTCGAGGACGAAATTCTTTTAACTGGGGAATGATGTAACACCCGCCACTTTGACCGGTCAACGCTAGCGAACTCGTAAAACGGAAATTAGTCAAATTGAAGTAAATAGACTTTTGTAATGAAAAGGTAGGCATGTGAATAGTCATTAGGAGCGTAATTTCAAAATATGTTTGATGGTGTCGACGAGATATGTGAATGAATCTCTAGTCAAAGATTTTAACAAAACGAATCATTTCTCGGGAGAAACCGGAAGTCGATAGGAGAGTGTCAATAGGGGAACAAAACCCTCCCTCCCTCCTTTCTCTTTCTCATTTCTCACACACTCACTCTCTCTCTATCTTATCCCTTCTCTCTCTTTCTCTCTCAAAAAGCAAGACCAAAAACCCCCCTTCATCTTCTTCTTCATTTCTTCCTTTTATTTTCGGATTTAAGGTTGTGACAACTTCAAAAGTATTAGTTAATCTTTATGTAATAACAATCATTCTTGAAACTTCAAGATTTTTGACTTATAAAAGTGTTCATCCTTCTCTAGCACCCCAAAAACGGATTTGGAGCCTCGGGACGTTTTGGTAAGTGATTCTTAGCTCAAAATGTTCCTTATACCTTGTAGATAACTTCCTTGTTGTAGATCTAAACGATTGGTGGTCGATTCGAGTGTAAAATGGTTGTTTTTGCTTAAAAACGGGTTTTGAATGGATCTAATGATTTTGGAAGTGGGTTTCGGTTTAGAGATGATATATATGCTTGATTTTACTAGAAATATGTTGTGTTAAAGTTAGGTAACTTGATTTGGACGTTTGGTGGGTCAATTTGTGTCGAAAATGAGGTTTTTGCCCGAAATCATACGTTATGCACCGCACAGAAGTTCTATGCTCCGCATATTTTGAGTTGACAAGTTTCTGACCTCGAAAATGGTGAAATATGCACCGCATATTTCTTCCATGCGCCACATATTTCCCAGTTCAACCGACAACCCGAATTTTGAAACGATCGTAACTTTTGAACCGTAAGTCCGTTTTCGACGATTCAAGCGGCCACGGAAGCGTAATTGAGTCTACTTTCCAATGGTATAGGCCTCTGAGTCCAAAACATATTTTGAACAAATCAAAAGTTTTAATTAAGCAACAGTGGTCAAGTCCCGACTAGTCATAGTGAAACAAAACGTAATGATTCCACCTCGGTTGGATCAAAGCCTTATAAAATGGACATAATAAAGCTTTTATAGTAATATTAGGTCAATATTGATAGGAACTTACCTCTTGATATGCTTTAGGATTAATGTAATACGTGTATGATATGTTTCAGCTATCGTGGACGTCGGTTCTACTTCCTTTCATCTTGGGCTTGTTATTGCTCGTCACAGGTGAGTTTCATAGCTTCCTACTCAATAGAGATTTGGGCTGAAAAGTGTACAAGATTTGTGTGTTGACTTGCTTGATTGTGCAATATATATGTTTGCCTTGAATGATGACGTAGTTTGATTGTGCATATGCTTGATATTCTTGATTGATGACGTTATTTGACTGTGCATACGTTTGACTGTCTTGATTGATGGTGTTGTTTGATTTCGCACACGTATGACATGTCTTGTTGGTGGCATTGATTGATTGATTGACGATTTGACTATTCGCTTGGTTGATTATGCATTCGATTTTTGATTATATTGTTATTATTAGGATAGTCGTGCATACATGGAAGTCGGTTATGCCTTCAAAGGGTTTTAGATGTGGTGGGAAGGCTGCGGGTGACCCTATATATAAGCATCTAGGACTCGTTGAAAGTAGAATCCTCCTAAGTGTATGGACGTATAGTTTTGGTTGGATTGATGGTTTGATGATTGATGGACTTGTGATTGAGACAAACACGCATACGTATTGATATGGACACATGTGAGACGGACATGGACCTCCAAGTGTATAGATGTATACACTTGATGATTATGAGTATCGTTGCATAGACGAAACGTACATGGACATCCGAGTATATAGACATATATATCTCGATGATTTTGAGATGCCACATTGTTCATGGTGATGACATGTGAGTATCGTTGCATTGATGACGTGTTGACACACATATGATACACTTAATGACATTGGCATACATTTGGTACATTTATTGACATTGACACACATTTGGTGCACTTCTTGTTATTGATATCACTCGTGCATGTTCATTATACGTTTACTAACTATCTTGTATAGTTACTTGTATGATTACTTGTGTGTGCCGAGGTTTCGCTATGAGCAAACCTATATTACGTGTCATGGTTGTTTAAGGGCTACATGTAAGTTATTACTTGCCTATATCTTGTTCATATTGTGATTATTTGACGATGGTTCCTTGTGATCCATTACTACGAACTCACCAACCTAGTGTTGACTTTGTTTAGTACACTTTTCAGGTAATCAAGTGAATCTGAGACGTGTTGGTTGATTGTTGCATTTGCTAGGGCTTGGACTTACGTGGATCCGTGATTCATTCGCCCTTTTATGGTTTCATGTTCTTTATGTATATTGTACCTTGAAGGTTGATGTTGGATTCACCGAATCCCTATTATGTCATATAGTTCATGTTCTACGATAATTTCATGCATACGCTATATCTTTTCAGTAATATTCTGAGCCTAGCTCGAGGTGTTACAAAGGGTGGACTATCTTCGCACACAGTTGACTTTAAACCTCCTGTGGTAAGCTTTGGCTTTTATGGGCTGGAATCTGTCTTTAGTTTTTCCCTCCATGCTACTACTACCAATGAGTTTCGTGGTCAGGATATGTTTCAGCAGCCACCCTGGCAAGAAGTAGTTGTCTCTGATCTTGATCTTCACGACAATGAATGGCATTTTCATCATGTAAGTTACATGCCCTGCATTTGTAAGCTGATATAAGATTTGGGGATCTAATTGTTGATTTCTTGCTGGTCATGTAGGAGAAAATGGTAAGACTCAAACAATCAATTATGTTCCAAGATACTTTAAACTTCGTATGAGCTGTACCTGGTCCAACTCAACACCTATGTACATGTTTTAGTAATACTCATCAGACTAATAAGTATACGTGATTAGTATATCTATTCATAATAGATATATTTGTTAACTGATTGCATTAACTTAAGTTACTCACCCAATCTATAAGATACATATTTTAGTAATACTTATCAGACTAATAAGTGTACATGATTAGTATCTTTATTCAGAATATATATATTTGTAACTGATTGCATTAACTTAAGTTCTCACCATCTTAATTAGACGTATTGAGACATCAGCTTGCTATTCATGCAAAGGATTAGTCTAAATCCTAAATGGTTGACTTTAGTTCTCATCCTACTTTAACGGGATTAAATATGTCAGTTATATAGCATTAAACACTCATGGATCGGTGAACAGTAAAGCGTACTGATGTATACTCTTACGTTGTCTATTTGCTGGAAGTTAAATAGTTACAAAGTATAAGTTTTAGTACATAAGTGCACGTTACCAGAAGGATAACTTCTCTATGTGTTCTTATGAAAGGTTTTCAGTGTTCACAGACAAAAGATTGCATTGTTATTATATAAGCCTGACACAAGACCTTTCACCAAATTAACCCACTAATCAATAATTGGTTGGGAACTTTAAAATCTTCTAATGTTGAATGTTGTGATAAGTTTAAAAGGTCTGAGGCATTACCTCAAAACTGCAACATAAGCCTTAGAACTAGAAGCAACCCTTGATATTTAAGCTGATATCCGCTCTTGGTCACTTAAGTTGTTGGTTGAAGCCCTACCTACTTTTGAAAGAACATTATATATGTGTAATGCTTCATTTATTTGAGTAGTGATTTTGTTGTTTGATTTATGTACAAGTGTAAGCGTTTAACTTTAGTGTATATATATACTGTTAATATCCTTCTACTATGTAAGGATAAAAGGAACTTTGGGCCTGTAAACCGTAGTTCCAATATTCTATAAAATTTTAGGTTTATTTGGCCTTTCGCATGTTGTATAGCATCTTCTCTGTTCCACATTAGTCATTGAGGCTCTGAACACATGCTTTCTAATGAGATATAGCAATCATGAGATGGCAACACATGTGTAAGCCTTTTTAAGAGCCGAGTGACTCCTACATGTGTAAGCCTTGTCCTCTATCGGTTTAAGTCCAATTCCTATGGCAAACCTATAGTCCTTGGTTCACTTAAACCATTTCTCTGATACCACCATGTAACACCGGTCATTTTAAAACCTGGATTGTCACACCCCACCTTAGGCGGAATCGTAGGATATGACGGAAAGACATAACATAGCACATGGAGTTTATAATAGAGTTATACTAAATGAAATCCAAATAAATGTAATTCCCACAAGCGGGATAAGCCTAGGCAACACGCACCAAATAGCAAAAGATGTAGCAAATAGCAAACAGAGTTCAATGTTCAAATGCAATCTAGGAGTCCATGAAGGATCTCTTTATTAGTCTTCCTAAAGTCCTTATGCTCAGTCTCCTTAAGCATTGTTATTACCTGAAAATGAATGCTCGGAAATGTCAACATAATGTTGGTGAGTTCGTAGGTTTAAAGTAATACATATGAATTTGCTGTGCATGATATAAGAAGTTTGGACAATAGTGTAAATATAAACATGTAGTAGCATGTATGCATACCAAATACTCAATGCCATCATAGTTTTCCAACAACACAAAACTCATCACTGCTTGCCAACAACTCAATCACATCACTGTTTCCCAACAACTCAATCACACATTGTATACCAACAACTCAATCACACATTGTATACCAACAAACTACCAGCTGGAGTATAAAGTTGGCTAATTGTTATCACTGTTATCCATTGCCATAAATTGTCTTCAATAGATATCGACAGACATCTATTGCATCATTGTAATCAACACAAGCCAAGCTAACATACACATTTCATAATTACACATATATGTCCAATAAAACAAACTAGTTTTGGCACAGCTAGTAAAAGAAATGAAAAGTGTTTTGAGCATCATTTCCCCCCAAAGAAATAATATAAAAAGGGGCCACGAAACTCACCTCAACAAGCAAGTAGTTGTGCAAAGTCCAAAAAGATCACTAGAATCTACACAACATATATAAGAACAAGTTACAAATATGGACATGGTCAATAACCGTCCATTGTAACCCGTATTTGATGAAATACACATATGGCTACTTGTCAAAATGTAATTTGTCATAAATTATTAAGTTACAATTCACATAACTTAATATAGAGTATTTGTTTTAATGATTTATGATTAAATTCTACAAGCTCATATTCACTGGAATGTTTGGTAACTTTATCACTTTTTATTCTGGATCAAACGAACTAACCAAGACCTTTAATTTTACCACTGTAACTTTTATGTGTTAGATACTTACATGAATTTTTACAAAATTTATTTTGTACTTTAACTATTTTTAAAAATTCTATAATTACAGACTAGTCAGAAAAGTCACTGTTTGCGCACAGAAAAGTTTTGTAAAAGTTAAAGATCTTCAAAGCTTCAAAAAAATCCATTCTTTTTGCTATCAACTCTTAACATCTTAAACATGTTCCTCGAAAAGCATAAACTTCCAGTTCTTAAAATTGACCAAGATATGACTATTTGAAGTCGACCTAAATCTGTTCGGAAAACTCAGATTTGCGCAGTTTTCTTATAAAATTCTTTTGACGAACTTAAACTTCATATTTTGACACGAAACCAATTCCAACAGAAAGTACACTTCCTGAACTTAATTTTAGACACCAAAAACATGACTTAACCATCTTCTAAAATCAAGATACGACCCTTCCAAGTTAACTAACTGAATCTGTCTAGTTTCTGAAATAATTTCAAACACACTTTTTTTTGTAGCCTACTTATACGCAAATAATTTTCTAGACTTTCAAACCTTACAAAAACTTATATAGATCCATCATTAGCATATGTTTATATCCATGTAAATGTTTCATATTGTCTTTAAGATTTGATCACTATTTAAATTTATAACAACATGTAATTTTATAACATGTCATATATTACGCTCCCTTGTATCTATGATTTATTTAGTCATTGACTATACTTTAAATTTATAAAAAAAATCTTATATTATTTTCTGAAAATTGGCCATACCCATAAACTCATCAAATAGATTACAAAGAATTTTAAATACATATTTATATATAATAATATAAAAGAAAAAGAATAAGAATTTACCACCAAGGTTGATGATCACTCCTTAAGTACCTTTACAAAATAAAATATAAATCCATAAGGATTTTAACCATAGACTTTTATATAATAGCATCCTTTGAAAAACATATTGAGAATTATATTTACTTACCAAACTTTTAAAAATCTTAGAGATGAATGCTTGACAATTGTGAGATTAAGGAAGTTGAACTTTGTGATGGTGTTTTGTTTTTGTTCGACGGCAGGGAAAAGCAACAAAAGGGTAATTGTGTTTTAGATATTTTTATGATAACTAATAATGTTTTTATCCCATACTTGTAGAGATAAGTGTTAGTGTTTGTTTACAATTAGGATATATAATTATTATAAACCAAGAATTCAAATGGGATGGGATTGTAAATCCCCTCTAGCCGTAAATTCCATTCCAGGAGGTTGGGAGGATGGGATTTGGTATTTGATATAAACTCATTTAATTGCATTTGAACTTTAATTGTTTATTTATTTGTTTAATTAACTTATAACTTAATATTATAATAACTATTATCATTACTACTACATATATCTAATTATTATAATTTACTTTGATGATCATAGACTGTATTCACCACTAAGTAGTGTATAGAAATTTATCTATGTCTAGAAGTGAATATGACATATAACTATATGTCTAGATATCAACGGAAATAATTATAACCGTATAAGTTTAAGAAGATATAGAGCAACTAAATCCTAAATTATTGGAATCCAAGTAATATAAGTCACATATTGAAATGATCACACAATCTCTACGTTTGTTATGCTATGTAGGCACATTGACTAGTCAAGAAATTAGGAATTCATGTTAGAGACTATAATAAATTACCGTTAGTGACGGATGTCACTGTAACAACCGTGCATTTTGACCTTTTGACTATGGGTACGTTTCCTAAGTTTTTGATTTAATCAATATATGTTCAAATGCAATTTAAGGTTCATTTAAGTGCAATGTGTTCCTATGGGTCAATTTATTGTACAATTAGAGACTTATGTGCAAGTTGAGACCATTAGTTAGTGCAAATCGACTTTTACTTAAATAACATCTAATTTAAACTAGTAAATGATATGGATCCTAACCATGGGTTATACCCAAACCCATGACCCACCCAAGGAACCAACCCTATCCTCCCTCATTTCCATCCATTCATTCATAACATTTCCATATTCTCTTCCATCTCACTAAATATTCACACTCTCAATCTTTCTCTAGATTCTTGGTCATTTATGCTAGTTCAACTAGATTAATAACAAAAATCATCATCCTTATTATCATTCTTGCAACATATCAAAAATCCAAGTCTCAAAGTGCAAGAAAAAGCTTCATCTAGGTCAAATTCGGGTTTGATTCCTTGTGGAAGTTTTGGTAAGTGTTTCTAGCTTAAATTCATCATTTCTAGTTGTTAAACTTGTATTACATCTAAATCTAAGCACTCTTGGTCCTTATAGCTTCAAAATCCGAAATTAGGGTTTCTAGTTACCTAATTAGGTCAAAAATCGATTTGGGTCAAAAGCCATGTTTTGGAATGGAACTATTGAGTTGGTTATGTCCAGAAGCGGGCCAAGGAACTCGTCAAAACGATTTATAAGTCGAAAACTAGGTTTTGGGTCAATTTTGGTTCAAATGGGTCAAGATCGAATTTTAGTAAGAAAATGTGTTTGAGATTGATTTTGGATGATGAAACTTGCTTAGTTATGTTCAATTATGTTTAACTACGTTTAAAAATGAGTCTTGGAGTTGTGCAAGTCGATTCCATGGCGTAAATGTTGAGTTTTTGGGGGTTTTGTTCGTGGTCCCTGCATAACCTGCAGGTGCTGGCTGCAGTCCGTGGTCACTGCGGCGCAGTGAGCCCTCCTCTGGCCCACTGCGGCGCAGTGCCATGTTACTGGCCCTGGTCCTGGTCCAGTTTACCCACTGCGGCGCAGTGCCATGTTACTGGCCCTGGTCCTGGTCCAGTTTACCCACTGCGGCGCAGTGGGCATGGTTCTTGCTCACTGCGGCGCAGTGCATTGTTTCGGCCTCCTGGTCCAGTTTACCCACTGCGGCGCAGTGGGCATGGTTCTTGCTCACTGCGGCGCAGTGCATTGTTTCGGCCCTGGTCCTGGTCCTTAGCCACTGCGGCGCAGTGAGCTTAGTCCTGGTCCACTGCGACGCAGTGGATAGTTACGGTGATTAAATGCGCGTCAGTTTTCAAACGTCAATAACTCTTGATCCGTGGGTCCAATCGAGTCATATGACCTATCGTTGGAATCGTAAGAGAGTCTAGTTTCTTGTGGTAACACTCTTTTCGTGTAATTCTTAATCCATGTCTAAAAATGTCGAGTTAAAGCGTCTTGTTTCATATACGGTAAAGTTGTAGAAGCGTTTGTGGGCTTGTGACTCGACTTAAACTTACTAAACCAACTTAATCATAATATATATAAATATTATAATTTACTTTGATGATCATAGACTGTATTCACCACTAAGTAGTGTATAGAAATTTATCTATGTCTAGAAGTGAATATGACATATAACTATATGTCTAACGGGGGAATGATGTAACAACCGTGCATTTTGACCTTTTGACTATGGGTACGTTTCCTAAGTTTTTGATTTAATCAATATATGTTCAAATGCAATTTAAGGTTCATTTAAGTGCAATGTGTTCCTATGGGTCAATTTATTGTACAATTAGAGACTTATGTGCAAGTTGAGACCATTAGTTAGTGCAAATCGACTTTTACTTAAATAACATCTAATTTAAACTAGTAAATGATATGGATCCTAACCATGGGTTATACCCAAACCCATGACCCACCCAAGGAACCAACCCTATCCTCCCTCATTTCCATCCATTCATTCATAACATTTCCATATTCTCTTCCATCTCACTAAATATTCACACTCTCAATCTTTCTCTAGATTCTTGGTCATATATGCTAGTTCAACTAGATTAATAACAAAAATCATCATCCTTATTATCATTCTTGCAACATATCAAAAATCCAAGTCTCAAAGTGCAAGAAAAAGCTTCATCTAGGTCAAATTCGGGTTTGATTCCTTGTGGAAGTTTTGGTAAGTGTTTCTAGCTTAAATTCATCATTTCTAGTTGTTAAACTTGTATTACATCTAAATCTAAGCACTCTTGGTCCTTATAGCTTCAAAATCCGAAATTAGGGTTTCTAGTTACCTAATTAGGTCAAAAATCGATTTGGGTCAAAAGCCATGTTTTGGAATGGAACT
Source organism: Erigeron breviscapus (assembly GCA_034093135.1). Taxonomy (NCBI): domain Eukaryota; kingdom Viridiplantae; phylum Streptophyta; class Magnoliopsida; order Asterales; family Asteraceae; genus Erigeron; species Erigeron breviscapus. Next base: position 61,810,667 of record CM067168.1, on the reverse strand, counting down.
ATTGAGTTGGTTATGTCCAGAAGCGGGCCAAGGAACTCGTCAAAACGATTTATAAGTCGAAAACTAGGTTTTGGGTCAATTTTGGTTCAAATGGGTCAAGATCGAATTTTAGTAAGAAAATGTGTTTGAGATTGATTTTGGATGATGAAACTTGCTTAGTTATGTTCAATTATGTTTAACTACGTTTAAAAATGAGTCTTGGAGTTGTGCAAGTCGATTCCATGGCGTAAATGTTGAGTTTTTGGGGGTTTTGTTCGTGGTCCCTGCATAACCTGCAGGTGCTGGCTGCAGTCCGTGGTCACTGCGGCGCAGTGAGCCCTCCTCTGGCCCACTGCGGCGCAGTGCCATGTTACTGGCCCTGGTCCTGGTCCAGTTTACCCACTGCGGCGCAGTGCCATGTTACTGGCCCTGGTCCTGGTCCAGTTTACCCACTGCGGCGCAGTGGGCATGGTTCTTGCTCACTGCGGCGCAGTGCATTGTTTCGGCCTCCTGGTCCAGTTTACCCACTGCGGCGCAGTGGGCAGGGTTCTGGCTCACTGCGACGCAGTGAATTGTTTCGGCTTTCTGGTCTGACTTAGCCACTGCGGCGCAGTGAGCTTAGTCCTGGTCCACTGCGACGCAGTGGATAGTTACGGTGATTAAATGCGCGTCAGTTTTCAAACGTCAATAACTCTTGATCCGTGGGTCCAATCGAGTCATATGACCTATCGTTGGAATCGTAAGAGAGTCTAGTTTCTTGTGGTAACACTCTTTTCGTGTAATTCTTAATCCATGTCTAAAAATGTCGAGTTAAAGCGTCTTGTTTCATATACGGTAAAGTTGTAGAAGCGTTTGTGGGCTTGTGACTCGACTTAAACTTACTAAACCAACTTAATCATAAATATATATAAATATTGATACGTACATACACATTATGATAGGTTGTGATCGTTTGGCAATTGATTGACGTTCTAGCTCACTTTAAATTTGGTAGATCAAGGCAAAGGTGAGTTTTCGTAGCCTCCCCTACTCTTTTAAGAGTCGGGCTGAAAAGTGTACTTCGTGCATGATGATATTTGGGACGTATATGTTGTGTGACATGTTTGTTGATGTGCAATTATGTGATTTGTTATATGGTGACTATATTGTGTATATTGAGTGGTTTTAGGGTAGTTGTGTATATATGGAGGACGGTAATGCCTTTGAAAGGTTGGAGATGTGGTGGGAAGGCTGCGGGTGACCCTATATATAAGCATCAAAGGCCTTTCAAAGTAGTATCGTACAAAGTATATGCATATGATGTTTGGTTATGTGTGGACATTGATGGTCATGGATGAGTTCATTTACGTGCAATTGAGTACAATGAGTACATTTACGTGCAATTGAGTACAATGAGTACATTTACGTGCATGAGGTCAATGTGGTTACTTGAGGTCAATGAGGTCATGTGCATATTGTCGGATTGAATTGATATTATTTGCTGATGTAGGGCAAGATGAAGTTATGGCATCAACATGATATAATATTGTGGCAACCCTAAAAGAGCGTGATCAACTCTTTTATGGCTACCCGGTATTATAACAAGTTAATGACATCACGGATTGCACGCGGTTGGTTTAGAGTATAATAAGGAACCGGTACGCTTTTTGGGAGTTGATTGGGTGGAGGGTTAGCCGCTGGTACACCCTGTATACATACCCGGATCAATAACTAGGAAGCATATCGGATTCGAATTATACTTTGGACCACTTGTTTAGTTGTGTGATTGATTGATGTATTAAAATGGACATGTGGTTTATTGATGAACAATTATGGTGAAATATGGTATGAGGGCATGATACATAACAATTCCCCTAGAATAGTTGCACCTTTGCCGTAGCGTAACAATATGAATCATGTGTGACATGTTGACATGAGAGCACTAACCCCTTGTGTGACTAACATGTGAGCATTTTGAGACTAACTTTTCGGGTCGACGTTTCCTTGTTTTATAGTAATGGTGAGGCCAAGAAGAACCGGAACTACTTATAGAGAGCAAACTCCGGAACAACAACCGGAAGTTCAAGGAGAAGGTCGTGGTGGTGGAAGGGGTCGTGGTCGTGGTAGAGGTAGAGGTAGAGGTCAAGGGAGAGGTCGAGGTAGGGGTGAAGCACCAACACCCGACTTGGCAACTGTGATCGCTCAAGTGGTCACGAACATTATGCCTAACATAGTTGCCCAAGTCACAGCAACCCTCCAAGCACCTGATAATACGGTGCCGAATGTTCAAGCTCAAGTGAATGGGAACAATGAAGATGTTCAACCGGTAGGGGTAGAGGAAGAAGAGGCACCGGTGGTGCACGATAACTATGTTCCAAGGTACAACCAACATGGAGTGTACCGGCAAGGGTGTTCCTTTAAGGATTTCAAGGGTTGTGGGGCCCCGGAGTATGAGGGGAGTGGGGGTCCTACGGCTTGTATTAGGTGGCTTGAAGAAATTGAAGCGGTGATCGCTAGGAGTCATTGTACTTACGACGACCAAGTTATCTACTCATCCGGCATGTTTAAGGGTGATGCATTGAAATGGTGGAATAAGGAAGTAGGGGCGGGAAATGCTATACCGTGGGATCAATTCAAAATTTTGGTGAAAGAAAGATTTTGTCCACCCTACGAACTTCAAGCTCTAACCTTGGAGTTCGTTCAACTTCAAATGAATGGGGCGGACTATAAGGGGTACATTCGGCGATTCCAAGAATTGTCGACACTTATTCCACACTTGGTGACTCCCGAAGCTCAAGCCATTCAAAAATTTGTTATGGGCTTGACTCCAAAGGTCCGACACTTGGTGAACAACATTATGCCTACCACTATGACGGAAGCCATAAACCGAGCCGGTAGTGTTACCGAAGACTTGCTTAGAAGTGGTGAATTGAACCAAGCATCATCATCAAAGAGGAAGGATGCACCCGAGTCAAGTGGGGTGAAGAAAGTGGGTAGGTTTGACCCTAAACGTCCTAACAAGGGAAGGGTGTTTGCGGCGGTTGAACCGGCAAAGAAGGCTTATGTGGGTCCTTACCCATTTTGTAATAGGTGCTCCCGACATCGTGTTCCCACCACTCCTTGTGGGACTTGTCGGATTGAATTGATATTATTTGCTGATGTAGGGCAAGATGAAGTTATGGCATCAACATGATATAATATTGTGGCAACCCTAAAAGAGCGTGATCAACTCTTTTATGGCTACCCGGTATTATAACAAGTTAATGACATCACGGATTGCACGCGGTTGGTTTAGAGTATAATAAGGAACCGGTACGCTTTTTGGGAGTTGATTGGGTGGAGGGTTAGCCGCTGGTACACCCTGTATACATACCCGGATCAATAACTAGGAAGCATATCGGATTCGAATTATACTTTGGACCACTTGTTTAGTTGTGTGATTGATTGATGTATTAAAATGGACATGTGGTTTATTGATGAACAATTATGGTGAAATATGGTATGAGGGCATGATACATAACAATTCCCCTAGAATAGTTGCACCTTTGCCGTAGCGTAACAATATGAATCATGTGTGACATGTTGACATGAGAGCACTAACCCCTTGTGTGACTAACATGTGAGCATTTTGAGACTAACTTTTCGGGTCGACGTTTCCTTGTTTTATAGTAATGGTGAGGCCAAGAAGAACCGGAACTACTTATAGAGAGCAAACTCCGGAACAACAACCGGAAGTTCAAGGAGAAGGTCGTGGTGGTGGAAGGGGTCGTGGTCGTGGTAGAGGTAGAGGTAGAGGTCAAGGGAGAGGTCGAGGTAGGGGTGAAGCACCAACACCCGACTTGGCAACTGTGATCGCTCAAGTGGTCACGAACATTATGCCTAACATAGTTGCCCAAGTCACAGCAACCCTCCAAGCACCTGATAATACGGTGCCGAATGTTCAAGCTCAAGTGAATGGGAACAATGAAGATGTTCAACCGGTAGGGGTAGAGGAAGAAGAGGCACCGGTGGTGCACGATAACTATGTTCCAAGGTACAACCAACATGGAGTGTACCGGCAAGGGTGTTCCTTTAAGGATTTCAAGGGTTGTGGGGCCCCGGAGTATGAGGGGAGTGGGGGTCCTACGGCTTGTATTAGGTGGCTTGAAGAAATTGAAGCGGTGATCGCTAGGAGTCATTGTACTTACGACGACCAAGTTATCTACTCATCCGGCATGTTTAAGGGTGATGCATTGAAATGGTGGAATAAGGAAGTAGGGGCGGGAAATGCTATACCGTGGGATCAATTCAAAATTTTGGTGAAAGAAAGATTTTGTCCACCCTACGAACTTCAAGCTCTAACCTTGGAGTTCGTTCAACTTCAAATGAATGGGGCGGACTATAAGGGGTACATTCGGCGATTCCAAGAATTGTCGACACTTATTCCACACTTGGTGACTCCCGAAGCTCAAGCCATTCAAAAATTTGTTATGGGCTTGACTCCAAAGGTCCGACACTTGGTGAACAACATTATGCCTACCACTATGACGGAAGCCATAAACCGAGCCGGTAGTGTTACCGAAGACTTGCTTAGAAGTGGTGAATTGAACCAAGCATCATCATCAAAGAGGAAGGATGCACCCGAGTCAAGTGGGGTGAAGAAAGTGGGTAGGTTTGACCCTAAACGTCCTAACAAAGGAAGGGTGTTTGCGGCGGTTGAACCGGCAAAGAAGGCTTATGTGGGTCCTTACCCATTTTGTAATAGGTGCTCCCGACATCATGTTCCCACCACTCCTTGTGGACTTGTTTCAATTGTAATCAAGTTGGCCATCTTGCTAGAGATTGTAGGGCCCGAGAGTGGCTCCTACTCATGCGGTTCCTCTCCGAGCACATCCTCCTCAAGCTAACAATCTAAGGGGTCAACGGGGTGGGTGTTATGAATGTGGAAGCACCGATCATTACCGTAATGCTTGTCCTCAATGGGTGGGACAAAATGTGCAAGTAGCGGTTCACCCAAATCAACTTCAAATCACCGGTCCTAACCAAAACCGTGGCCAACAAGGCCATCAAGTGCAACCAAGGGGGAGAGCCTTTGCGGTGAATGCAAATGAAGCCCGCAATGATCCTAATGTGGTGGCAGGTACATTTCTTCTTAACGGTCTTTATGCCACGGTGTTGTTTGATTCCGGAGCCGATTATAGCTTCGTGTCCCATAGTTTTGTTCCTTTGATAGATGTTCATCCTTGTGCCTTAAACTATGTGCTTGATATTGAGATGGTCAATGGTACCTTAACTAGACTTAGTCAAGTGCTTCGGGATTGTATCTTGACTTTAAACGACGTCGAATTTTATCTACTCATCCGGCATGTTTAAGGGTGATGCATTGAAATGGTGGAATAAGGAAGTAGGGGCGGGAAATGCTATACCGTGGGATCAATTCAAAATTTTGGTGAAAGAAAGATTTTGTCCACCCTACGAACTTCAAGCTCTAACCTTGGAGTTCGTTCAACTTCAAATGAATGGGGCGGACTATAAGGGGTACATTCGGCGATTCCAAGAATTGTCGACACTTATTCCACACTTGGTGACTCCCGAAGCTCAAGCCATTCAAAAATTTGTTATGGGCTTGACTCCAAAGGTCCGACACTTGGTGAACAACATTATGCCTACCACTATGACGGAAGCCATAAACCGAGCCGGTAGTGTTACCGAAGACTTGCTTAGAAGTGGTGAATTGAACCAAGCATCATCATCAAAGAGGAAGGATGCACCCGAGTCAAGTGGGGTGAAGAAAGTGGGTAGGTTTGACCCTAAACGTCCTAACAAAGGAAGGGTGTTTGCGGCGGTTGAACCGGCAAGGAAGGCTTATGTGGGTCCTTACCCATTTTGTAATAGGTGCTCCCGACATCATGTTCCCACCACTCCTTGTGGGACTTGTTTCAATTGTAATCAAGTTGGCCATCTTGCTAGAGATTGTAGGGCCCGAGAGTGGCTCCTACTCATGCGGTTCCTCTCCGAGCACATCCTCCTCAAGCTAACAATCTAAAGGGTCAACGGGGTGGGTGTTATGAATGTGGAAGCACCGATCATTACCGTAATGCTTGTCCTCAATGGGTGGGACAAAATGTGCAAGTAGCGGTTCACCCAAATCAACTTCAAATCACCGGTCCTAACCAAAACCGTGGCCAACAAGGCCATCAAGTGCAACCAAGGGGGAGAGCCTTTGCGGTGAATGCAAATGAAGCCCGCAATGATCCTAATGTGGTGGCAGGTACATTTCTTCTTAACGGTCTTTATGCCACGGTGTTGTTTGATTCCGGAGCCGATTATAGCTTCGTGTCCCATAGTTTTGTTCCTTTGATAGATGTTCATCCTTGTGCCTTAAACTATGTGCTCGATATTGAGATGGTCAATGGTACCTTAACTAGACTTAGTCAAGTGCTTCGGGATTGTATCTTGACTTTAAACGACGTCGAATTTTATATTAATCTCATGCCCTTCGACATTGGAAGCTTCGACATCATTGTGGGTATGGATTGGTTAACGGCGGTAAACGCGGTCATTGATTGTGGGGAAAGAGTGGTCAAAATACCGTTGTCAAACGGTGATATTCTTAGAGTTCAAGGTGAAACTTCCGATTCCTCTAGTTCCAAGGCTTTTAGTGCTACCGTCACAAAGGTAGAATTGAAAGCCGTTCCTATTGTTCGTGATTTTCCCGACGTTTTTCCGGATGACCTACCGGGTCTACCCCCGTCTCGTGAACTTGATTTTCGCATCAATTTGATTCCCGGGGCCGCACCTGTGGCCAAAGCTCCATATAGACTCGCCTTGACGGAAATGCAAGAGCTAGAATCTCAACTTAAAGAACTTCAAGAAAAAGGGTTCATTCGTCCTAGTCAATCGCCTTGGGGAGCTCCAATATTGTTTGTAAAGAAGAAAGATGGGTCCTTTAGGATGTGTATTGATTACCGAGAATTGAACAAGCTCACAGTGAAGAACCGGTATCCACTTCCTAGAATCGATGAGCTTTTTGATCGTTTGCAAGGTGCCAAGTATTTCTCAAAAATTGACCTCCGTTCGGGCTATCACCAACTTAGAGTTCATGAAGACGACATACCAAAGACGGCGTTTCGTACAAGGTATGGTCACTACGAGTTCACCGTTATGCCGTTTGGGTTGACTAATGCACCGGCGGTGTTCATGGATTTGATGAACCGGGTGTGTCGACCCTATTTGGACAAGTCGGTCATTGTCTTTATTGATGACATACTTGTCTACTCAAAGACAAAGGAAGATCATGCCGAGCATTTGCGTGAGATGCTAGGGTTGCTTAGAAAGGAGAAGTTGTATGCTAAATTTTCAAAGTGCGAATTTTGGTTGGAAGAAGTTCATTTCCTTGGTCACGTGATTAGCAAAGATGGGATTCATGTGGATCCTAGCAAGATTGAAGCGGTTAAGAATTGGAGGCGACCCGAAACACCATCCGAGATTCGCCAATTTCTTGGGTTGGCGGGTTATTACCGAAGATTCATTGAAGGTTTCTCCAAGATAGCACAACCACTCACTCTCTTGACTCAAAAGGAAAGGAGATTTGAGTGGGGCGAGAGACAAGAACTTGCCTTTCAAACTCTCAAGGACATGTTATGTGAAGCTCCTATCTTGAGCCTTCCGGATGGGATTGAAGATTTTGTGGTCTATTGTGACGCTTCGGGTCAAGGTTTGGGGTGTGTACTTATGCAACGGGGCAAGGTCATCGCTTATGCCTCCCGGCAACTTAAGGTGCATGAGAAGAATTACCCTACTCACGATTTTGGAATTGGGAGCGGTTGTTTTTTTGAAGTGTTTTTTTTCCTTCTTTTCTTGCTTTGTCTTTTTTTTCTTTTTTTTTTTACCCCTACTCATGATTTGGAATTGGGAGCGGTTGTTTTCGCTTTGAAGTGTTGGAGACATTACCTTTATGGCACCAAATGTGTGATCTACACCGATCATAAAAGTCTTCAACACATTTTTAATCAAAGTGAGTTGAATATGAGGCAAAGAAGATGGATTGAACTTTTTAGCGATTATGATTGTGACATTCGCTATCATCCGGGCAAGGCCAACGTCGTAGCCGATGCTTTAAGTAGAAAGGAAAGGGTCAAGCCGAGAAGATCAAGAGCCATGAGCCTTACGGTGGGGCAAAGTATTCGGGACCGTATCATAGAAGCTCAAGTGCAAGCTACATTGCCGGAAAATTTTGGTAATGAAGGGCTAGATGGTATGGAGCAACTTTTTGACCGGAAGGAAGACAACGGGTTATATTTAGTTGGGAAGCTTTGGATTCCAATCTTTGGCAATTTGAGGACTTTCCTAATGAATGAAGCTCATAAGTCGCCTTATTCGGTCCACCCGGGGTCGGATAAGATGTACTTTGATTTAAAGGATTTCTATTGGTGGCCGGCATGAAACGTGATGTGGCTAAATATGTGAGCGAGTGCCTTACTTGCTTACAAGTGAAAGCCGATCATAAGAAACCACCCGGTTTGTTGGTGCAACCGGTGATACCGGCATGGAAGTGGGAAAGGATTGCAATGGACTTCGTCACGAAGTTACCGAAGACAAGAAATGGACGTGATACTATATGGGTGATTGTGGATCGATTGACAAAGTCGGCTCACTTTTTAGCCATTCGTGAGACCGATAAGTTCGACACCCTAGCGCGTTTGTACATTAGGGAAGTGGTGGCAAAACATGGAGTTCCGGTTTCTATTATCTCCGATAGAGATAGCCGGTTCAAATCAAATTTTTGGAAAGCTTTTCAACGTGCGATGGGTACTCAAATTGACATGAGTACGGCGTTCCATCCACAAACGGATGGGCAAACCGAAAGAACTATCCAAACGCTTGAAGATATGTTGAGGGCTTGTGCTATTGAATTTGGTGGAAGTTGGGAAGATCACCTACCGCTAGTGGAGTTCTCATATAACAATAGTTACCATGCGACTATCCAAATGGCCCCGTTTGAGGCGCTTTATGGGAGAAAGTGTCGTTCTCCACTCGCTTGGGCGGAAATAGGCGAGAGCCAACTCATTGGGCCGGAAGTAATTATCGAAACAACCAAAGTAATTTCAAAAATTAAGGAGAGATTACAAGTGGCCCGTGAAAGACAAAAGAAATACGCCGATGTGAGGCGTAGACCCTTGGAGTTCAATGTTGGTGATCATGTACTTTTGAAGGTCTCCCCGTGGAAGGGTGTGGTTCGTTTCATCAAGAGAGGCAAGCTTGCGCCAAGATACATAGGACCTTTTGAGATCATAGAACGTGTGGGCAAGGTGGCGTACCGGCTAAAGCTACCTCAAGAACTTAGTGAAGTGCACAACGTGTTCCATATTTGTAATTTAAGGAAGTGCTTGGCGGATCCTACTCATCACGTGCCCATGGACGAGATACAAGTAGACAAGAGACTCAACTTTGTTGAAGAACCGGTAGAGATTGTAGATCGTGAATTCAAGAAGCTAAAGAAAAAGCGCTATACGATAGTCAAGGTCCGTTGGAATGCTAGACGTGGAGCCGAATTCACTTGGGAGCGGGAAGACTTCATGAAGTCAAAATATCCGCATTTGTTTAGTGATTAGGGTTCCATCGAATTTCGGGACGAAATTCCCTTAACGGGGGAATGATGTAACAACCGTGCATTTTGACCTTTTGACTATGGGTACGTTTCCTAAGTTTTTGATTTAATCAATATATGTTCAAATGCAATTTAAGGTTCATTTAAGTGCAATGTGTTCCTATGGGTCAATTTATTGTACAATTAGAGACTTATGTGCAAGTTGAGACCATTAGTTAGTGCAAATCGACTTTTACTTAAATAACATCTAATTTAAACTAGTAAATGATATGGATCCTAACCATGGGTTATACCCAAACCCATGACCCATCCAAGGAACCAACCCTATCCTCCCTCATTTCCATCCATTCATTCATAACATTTCCATATTCTCTTCCATCTCACTAAATATTCACACTCTCAATCTTTCTCTAGATTCTTGGTCATTTATGCTAGTTCAACTAGATTAATAACAAAAATCATCATCCTTATTATCATTCTTGCAACATATCAAAAATCCAAGTCTCAAAGTGCAAGAAAAAGCTTCATCTAGGTCAAATTCGGGTTTGATTCCTTGTGGAAGTTTTGGTAAGTGTTTTCTAGCTTAAATTCATCATTTCTAGTTGTTAAACTTGTATTACATCTAAATCTAAGCACTCTTGGTCCTTATAGCTTCAAAATCCGAAATTAGGGTTTCTAGTTACCTAATTAGGTCAAAAATCGATTTGGGTCAAAAGCCATGTTTTGGAATGGAACTATTGAGTTGGTTATGTCCAGAAGCGGGCCAAGGAACTCGTCAAAACGATTTATAAGTCGAAAACTAGGTTTTGGGTCAATTTTGGTTCAAATGGGTCAAGATCGAATTTTAGTAAGAAAATGTGTTTGAGATTGATTTTGGATGATGAAACTTGCTTAGTTATGTTCAATTATGTTTAACTACGTTTAAAAATGAGTCTTGGAGTTGTGCAAGTCGATTCCATGGCGTAAATGTTGAGTTTTTGGGGGTTTTGTTCGTGGTCCCTGCATAACCTGCAGGTGCTGGCTGCAGTCCGTGGTCACTGCGGCGCAGTGAGCCCTCCTCTGGCCCACTGCGGCGCAGTGCCATGTTACTGGCCCTGGCCCTGGTCCAGTGCCATGTTACTGGCCCTGGTCCTGGTCCAGTTTACCCACTGCGGCGCAGTGGGCATGGTTCTTGCTCACTGCGGCGCAGTGCATTGTTTCGGCCTCCTGGTCCAGTTTACCCACTGCGGCGCAGTGGGCAGGGTTCTGGCTCACTGCGACGCAGTGAATTGTTTCGGCTTTCTGGTCTGACTAAGCCACTGCGGCGCAGTGAGCTTAGTCCTGGCTCACTGCGACGCAGTGGATAGTTACGGTGATTAAATGCGCGTCAGTTTTCAAACGTCAATAACTTTTGATCCGTAGGTCCAATCGAGTCATATGACCTATCGTTGGAATCGTACGGCTAAAGCTACCTCAAGAACTTAGTGAAGTGCACAACGTGTTCCATATTTGTAATTTAAGGAAGTGCTTGGCGGATCCTACTCATCACGTGCCCATGGACGAGATACAAGTAGACAAGAAACTCAACTTTGTTGAAGAACCGGTAGAGATTGTAGATCGTGAATTCAAGAAGCTAAAGAAAAAGCGCTATACGATAGTCAAGGTCCGTTGGAATGCTAGACGTGGAGCCGAATTCACTTGGGAGCGGGAAGACTTCATGAAGTCAAAATATCCGCATTTGTTTAGTGATTAGGGTTCCATCGAATTTCGGGACGAAATTCCCTTAACGGGGGAATGATGTAACAACCGTGCATTTTGACCTTTTGACTATGGGTACGTTTCCTAAGTTTTTGATTTAATCAATATATGTTCAAATGCAATTTAAGGTTCATTTAAGTGCAATGTGTTCCTATGGGTCAATTTATTGTACAATTAGAGACTTATGTGCAAGTTGAGACCATTAGTTAGTGCAAATCGACTTTTACTTAAATAACATCTAATTTAAACTAGTAAATGATATGGATCCTAACCATGGGTTATACCCAAACCCATGACCCACCCAAGGAACCAACCCTATCCTCCCTCATTTCCATCCATTCATTCATAACATTTCCATATTCTCTTCCATCTCACTAAATATTCACACTCTCAATCTTTCTCTAGATTCTTGGTCATATATGCTAGTTCAACTAGATTAATAACAAAAATCATCATCCTTATTATCATTCTTGCAACATATCAAAAATCCAAGTCTCAAAGTGCAAGAAAAAGCTTCATCTAGGTCAAATTCGGGTTTGATTCCTTGTGGAAGTTTTGGTAAGTGTTTTCTAGCTTAAATTCATCATTTCTAGTTGTTAAACTTGTATTACATCTAAATCTAAGCACTCTTGGTCCTTATAGCTTCAAAATCCGAAATTAGGGTTTCTAGTTACCTAATTAGGTCAAAAATCGATTTGGGTCAAAAGCCATGTTTTGGAATGGAACTATTGAGTTGGTTATGTCCAGAAGCGGGCCAAGGAACTCGTCAAAACGATTTATAAGTCGAAAACTAGGTTTTGGGTCAATTTTGGTTCAAATGGGTCAAGATCGAATTTTAGTAAGAAAATGTGTTTGAGATTGATTTTGGATGATGAAACTTGCTTAGTTATGTTCAATTATGTTTAACTACGTTTAAAAATGAGTCTTGGAGTTGTGCAAGTCGATTCCATGGCGTAAATGTTGAGTTTTTGGGGGTTTTGTTCGTGGTCCCTGCATAACCTGCAGGTGCTGGCTGCAGTCCGTGGTCACTGCGGCGCAGTGAGCCCTCCTCTGGCCCACTGCGGCGCAGTGCCATGTTACTGGCCCTGGCCCTGGTCCAGTGCCATGTTACTGGCCCTGGTCCTGGTCCAGTTTACCCACTGCGGCGCAGTGGGCATGGTTCTTGCTCACTGCGGCGCAGTGCATTGTTTCGGCCTCCTGGTCCAGTTTACCCACTGCGGCGCAGTGGGCAGGGTTCTGGCTCACTGCGACGCAGTGAATTGTTTCGGCTTTCTGGTCTGACTTAGCCACTGCGGCGCAGTGAGCTTAGTCCTGGCTCACTGCGACGCAGTGGATAGTTACGGTGATTAAATGCGCGTCAGTTTTCAAACGTCAATAACTCTTGATCCGTGGGTCCAATCGAGTCATATGACCTATCGTTGGAATCGTAAGAGAGTCTAGTTTCTTGTGGTAACACTCTTTTCGTGTAATTCTTAATCCATGTCTAAAAATGTCGAGTTAAAGCGTCTTGTTTCATATACGGTAAAGTTGTAGAAGCGTTTGTGGGCTTGTGACTCGACTTAAACTTACTAAACCAACTTAATCATAAATATATATAAATATTGATACGTACATACACATTATGATAGGTTGTGATCGTTTGGCAATTGATTGACGTTCTAGCTCACTTTAAATTTGGTAGATCAAGGCAAAGGTGAGTTTTCGTAGCCTCCCCTACTCTTTAAGAGTCGGGCTGAAAAGTGTACTTCGTGCATGATGATATTTGGGACGTATATGTTGTGTGACATGTTTGTTGATGTGCAATTATGTGATTTGTTATATGGTGACTATATTGTGTATATTGAGTGGTTTTAGGGTAGTTGTGTATATATGGAGGACGGTAATGCCTTTGAAAGGTTGGAGATGTGGTGGGAAGGCTGCGGGTGACCCTATATATAAGCATCAAAGGCCTTTCAAAAGTAGTATCGTACAAAGTATATGCATATGATGTTTGGTTATGTGTGGACATTGATGGTCATGGATGAGTTCATTTACGTGCAATTGAGGACAATGAGTACAATACGTGCAATTGAGTACAATGAGTACATTTACGTGCAATTGAGTACAATGAGTACATTTACGTGCAATTGAGTACAATGAGTACATTTACGTGCAATTAGTACAATGAGTACATTACGTGCAATTGAGTACAATGAGTACATTTACGTGCAATGTGAGTACAATGAGTACATTTACGTGCAATTGAGTACAATGAGTACATTTACGTGCAATTGAGTACAATGAGTACATTTACGTGCAATCGAGTACAATGAGTACATTTACGTGCAATTGAGTACAATGAGTACCTTTACGTGCAATTGAGTTCAATGAGTGCATTTACGTGCAATTGAGGAGTACAATGAGTACATTTACGTGCAATTAGTACAATGAGTACATTTACGTGCAATTGAGTACAATGAGTACATTTACGTGCAATTGAGTTCAATGAGTACATTTACGTGCAATTGAGTACAATGAGTACATTTACGTGCAATTAGTACAATGAGTACATTTACGTGCAATTGAGTACAATGAGTACATTTACGTGCAATTAGTACAATGAGTACATTTACGTGCAATTGAGTACAATGAGTACATTTACGTGCAATTGAGTACAATGAGTACATTTACGTGCAATCGAGTACAATGAGTACATTTACGTGCAATTGAGTACAATGAGTACATTTACGTGCAATTGAGTTCAATGAGTGCATTTACGTGCAAATGAGCACATTGGTTACAAGTGTGCAATTTATTAGAGCATGTCAATGTAAATTATGGATCGGTTGACATTGGTATGTGTTCTTGTTCATCTTTTCCTACGAACTCACCAACCTAGTGTTGACATTGTTTAGTACACTTTTCAGGTAATCAAGAGAACCCAAGAGCTTGACGTGCTTGCTAGATGTTGAACTTTGACCATGGATCCGCGATCCATTTGCCCGTTGATGGGATTTGCTTAGGATCATGAGCCATCTTTTGAATTGTTATTTTTTGTAAACTTTTGATGGTTGAATGCTCCTTATGCTTTTGTGACATTGTAATTTAATTGTTGGGTTCCCGGAATCCTCTTATTTTCATATAGTCTCGTTCTACGATAATTCCATCTTGTGTCATGCTCTCGGTACATTTCGAGCCTAGCTCGGGGTGTCACAGTCTCCCCCACTTGAGAAAATTTCGTCTCGAAATTTCGTTGGAATTTCTATTGAAATCTAACACTGAATAAATGTGGATGTTGTTTTTTCATCTAAAGCTATTTCGCGGTCGAGTTCGGTACCACCTCCTTTGTAACGTTAGCATTTATATGTAGGGTACTATAGCTAACCTACCGCACTACCAACACACCGATAATGTACTAGATACCTACCGTAACCATACACTATACTTATCCACATTAATATATATTTCTTTTGCTCCCTTTGCTCATAAGGTACGTTTAGGTGCTCGTTGAAGGTTCCATTGAAGATTGACGACTTGAAATTTATAATGTTTTAGTTCGTACATCTTTTGATTCTTAATCTAAATTGTTTTCTCTATGCAAATGTAACTTATGGTATTTGAATATGATATCCTCATCCAATGATAAAATGCAAAGTTTTGTCAACAAGGCATTTCTTAGGATTCACATGAAATGTATCATAAACACGTTAACTCATGATGTAATTTTGAATTATAGGCTACTCGCACGATTCGGTTAATAACTCATGAATGGGCTCACAAACTTATGCTAACTCTCTCTTTTACTAATTGTAAGAACACTTCCTAAAGCGACACTTCGAGTAGCACTAAATTGTTGACGCATAACCTTAAGTCTGTCCTTCCAATGGGAGGATTATTATGGTAGTTTCTTGTACAATTCAAGTCTAACCACTTTACTCTTCTAGTGATCTATTAAAAATTTTTCAATCTTAATTATTAAGTAGAATAGCTCATGGTAGTCTTTGTGTCTCTCACTGTTTGTATAAGGTCTGCGCAAGGTGACTTTAATATGTTTAGATAACCTCGACTTTGTCAAATAGATGACTAGATATGACTTAAAGAATTCCGTTGACTGGATCTTCTGAGAGAATTGCAACATATCAAAGTTTCTTGTGTTAAGATTGCTGAATACACAATAACTATAGACAACTTATCAAAAGTTCAACAACTGATTTTTAAAAGAAAGTTGAATGTTCGAGTTTAGTTGCGTGAGCTTGTGACCCAAGCGGGGCATTAAGATTATTGGAGGGTGCGGAGCTAGGGGCTGCCCTACTCGAGAGTTTGCAAAAAAAACTAGTTGCTGGAGAATCGGATGACGAACATTCCATCCGCAAGTGTTCACCACACATACAATTTAGTTAATGGTTTTGTTTCTGTTAGATTTTTAAACTTGTAGTATTATGTATATAAACTAAGAAGTACATTGATTGATATAAATAGTAGGTAGGTTATATTGGGTTGAATTGACCGTCTGAGAACAAAACTTTAAAACTATTTCAATAATTTTGACGTTTGCTATAAACGAGCTAGACCACCAGACACCTTAAATGTCTATTTCAGACACAAGAGATCTAAGATTTTTGGCATCGATTAACTGTAGATCAATAACAATGTTGACATATTCGAAATGATAAGCATAACTTTTTACCTTGTAAAATCCAATGTGTACAAACAAGTTATAGAATTTCATTTTGTAATTCAACATATTACAAAAGAATTCGTATTTTAATTCGAATCTTTGAATTTTATATTAAGCAAAAACAAATTAAAGAAGTATATAGCTTAAAAAGAATATGACATAGTTTCAAACGAATATTTTTCATTTTGTTAAAACTGATATAGTTTTTGTTTCTTTCTTTTCTGTGTTCGTTTTTGAGTCTTTGATCTACATAGCTAGGGTTAATGTATTTTGTGCTTTGACCAATTCGATCTTTTCTTAGACCATTTTTTTTTACCGTTCACCATTACCATTTACACTTTTTACTCTCACGTCAGCTCTATTTTCTCACCATCTTCGCCTTTTCTTTTCTCCCTTAACCATTCACCTTCAAATTTAATACGCCACTATACTCATAATATAACCATTTAAAATAAAATAAGCAAAGTAGCCAGAAAAAAGACAATGATTAGGGTCCACAAAACCATAGCTGAATATAATCATCTTCTTTTCATCACCTTTACCCATTTCACCTACACCCCTAACAATGGTCTTCATAGGATTTATAAGTGTTCAACAAATCTTAATTCAAGACCTCAATACTAGACGTTGTATTGTTATGGAGAACTCGACTAATCAACCGTAATACATTATTTGGTAATAGTATTAATGTATAACAAATTCTTTAGTTAAACTTAATGTAGTTTTAGGAGGTTTCACTTAACAAGATTGTGAATGACTTAATAAATAAATTGTGGTAATATAACAATTTCTTCCACTTACAGGGGCATCATTCAAACGTCCATCATATAATTCCGCTTTTTAGTAAGAATTAAGTACTATTATTATATCGACTATATGTTTGTTTGGTATGTTTCGGGTTAATGCGAGATTATACACTCATGCGTGGAATTATGGGACTTCATTTGAGTTTACTTGATAATTTTCTTGATATTTAGGCTGGTTCTGATTATGTGGCTTTTTATTTGTGCTATATGTCTTTCTAGCTACACTAGCTTGCTAAGTAGGATTGCAATGATTACAAAACATGAGTATAAATTATCGTATATAAAAATGATTATTAGCAATATGTATAAGATAGTGAGTTAGATCTTATTATAATAATAAGAATAAGATAAACAAATGAGTAAAAAAAAAGTGCAAATAATGTTTAATAGATGTCGAGTTAAAAATCTATCATATAAATTTTTCAGTTAAATGAGACCGATTTGAATTCAACTCGTGCCCTCCCAGCAATGTTTCATTATATAATTATTAGAAAGATACCCTCTAGACACTTTCTTTAGGTGACGGTTGAGCACTTGCTCAAAGATTGGTTTAGCTTTCCAAAATGCTTACGAAGGGTCACATTCACTTTCTACTTTTCTTGTCGAGTCAAGGATAACCTACCATGATGGTCTCTCAAAGAGCATGAAAATCCATGTGTTATGATAGAAAGAGGTTACAAAATGATATAATATATGAATTTGATAAATAAGTTAGATGAATAAAGAAACCGATGAAATAATAAAATAAGACAAATAATTATGAGATATGTGATAGGTATATATTTTGAATTAGGTGATGTCCGTATCATTATTTATACATACTTAAATATATATGTGTGCGCGCGCATGACTAATTATATATGTTGAAGTGGATTTTTTTTTTTTTTTAAGTTTTAGTTTTACGTATTATTTTACTAGCATTTTTTTTTATAAAGTTTGTACTGACTTATTAAATGTGTCGGTTATTCTTTTATAATAAGTTAACAAGAATGAAAAGTTATACTAGTAAGAGTGATGAGTAGAGCTTCAGATAGGGATAAGACTAAGTCTTATATTTATAACTTAGTATCTCACAATTATTTTATTATATATATTATTTTTTTCTTGAAACTTTGTAACGTGTTTTGGGATTTCATTTATTGAAGTTGTATATAGCGAGTAAACACCTAATTTAATACTTAGTAACCTCCCATTAAGAATTTGTTATATTTGTGGTGAAGAGTGACCTTTTTTTTCCGCATTATCAACATTTATTACAAGGATTTTGATTAAGGATTTGTCGCATATACTAGAAGTAGCCTTTTAAAGTCAAATGATTGTAGTTGAAAAGAGTTCCTACTTTTAAGGTATATATTGAGACTATAATTTAGACTGGATAGTGGTGGTATGGGAGAGGAGCTACCATACATTTAACCATACGAATCTAAAACCATATGACTATGACCCTAGACAATAGGATTCCCCAGGATTAGCATGCATTGCAAATTACAATTACGTGTGCACCCGTTATTGTAATTTACTTTGCATGGTCACCCTAGTTCTTCCCATTCCCGATATGTGTACTTTCCTGTGTGGAGTGTTATCTACGCTAAGGACACCAGATCATTAAGTCACTACAGGTTTATAATGTGTCACTAAAGAGAGCAGTCGAGAAGGTTTCTAAGTTGTACTCAAGAGACCGATTGAGCTTTAACTATAACTAAAAGAAAAAAAAATCCTTCTGACTTATGTATGCTCCACTTCTAGTTTCCTAACGTCGTGTTAGGTGATGTGTTCACCTTCAATATCCAACCTCACTAATTATAGACAGAAGCTTAAACAACTAAGGTGATTATAGGTCTAAATATTAGGCTTTCTCAAATCACTACAACCCCCAAAGAAGTATTGCCAAAAACTAAATTTATAGTAGGATTGACTAACGATTGTAGATTCATAGTGCACGTATCAGTAATACATTACTAACGATAAACATATACAAGCACTTATTTCACAAAATAGAACACATATTGGTCAAAAATAATTGAAATAGCTCATGAATGATTACACTTATATATGATGCACACATAGTCCCTATTATGCATGCTATATGTGGGAACTTAGGTTATAGTCTAGGTCAAACCACCTAATTCTCTATAACCAAGGCTTTGATACCAGTCTGTCACACCCCACCTTAGGCGGAATCGTAGGATATGACGGAAAGACATAACATAGCACATGGAGTTTATAATAGAGTTATACTAAATGAAATCCAAATAAATGTAATTCCCACAAGCGGGATAAGCCTAGGCAACACGCACCAAATAGCAAAAGATGTAGCAAATAGCAAACAGAGTTCAATGTTCAAATGCAATCTAGGAGTCCATGAAGGATCTCTTTATTAGTCTTCCTAAAGTCCTTATGCTCAGTCTCCTTAAGCATTGTTATTACCTGAAAATGAATGTTCGGAAATGTCAACATAATGTTGGTGAGTTCGTAGGTTTAAAGTAATACATATGAATTTGCTGTGCATGATATAAGAAGTTTGGACAATAGTGTAAATATAAACATGTAGTAGCATGTGTGCATACCAAATACTCAATGCCATCATAGTTTTCCAACAACACAAAACTCATCACTGCTTACCAACAACTCAATCACATCACTGTTTCCCAACAACTCAATCACACATTGTTACCAACAACTCAATCACATCACTGTTTCCCAACAACTCAATCACACATTGTATACCAACAACTCAATCACACATTGTATACCAACAAACTACCAGCTGGAGTATAAAGTTGGTTACTTGTTATCACTGTTATCCATTGCCATAAATTGTCTTCAATAGATATCGACAGACATCTATTGCATCATTGTAATCAACACAAGCCAAGCTAACATACACATTTCATAATTACACATATATGTCCAATAAAACAAACTAGTTTTGGCACAGCTAGTAAAAGAAATGAAAAGTGTTTTGAGCATCATTTTCCCCCAAAGAAATAATATAAAAAGGGGCCACGAAACTCACCTCAACAAGCAAGTAGTTGTGCAAAGTCCAAAAAGATCACTAGAATCTACACAACATATATAAGAACAAGTTACAAATATGGACATGGTCAATAACCGTCCATTGTAACCCGTATTTGATGAAATACACATATGGCTACTTGTCAAAATGTTCACAATCTGATTTGTCATAAATTATTAAGTTACAATTCACATAACTTAATATAGAGTATTTGTTTTAATGATTTATGATTAAATTCTACAAGCTCATATTCACTGGAATGTTTGGTAACTTTATCACTTTTTATTCTGGATCAAACGAACTAACCAAGACCTTTAATTTTACCACTGTAACTTTTATGTGTTAGATACTTACATGAATTTTTACAAAATTTATTTTGTACTTTAACTATTTTTAAAAATTCTATAATTACAGACTAGTCAGAAAAGTCACTGTTTGCGCACAGAAAAGTTTTGTAAAAGTTAAAGATCTTCAAAGCTTCAAAAAAATCCATTCTTTTTGCTATCAACTCTTAACATCTTAAACATGTTCCTCGAAAAGCATAAACTTCCAGTTCTTAAAATTGACCAAGATATGACTATTTGAAGTCGACCTAAATCTGTTCGGAAAACTCAGATTTGCGCAGTTTTCTTATAAAATTCTTTTGACGAACTTAAACTTCATATTTTGACACGAAACCAATTCCAACAGAAAGTACACTTCCTGAACTTAATTTTAGACACCAAAAACATGACTTAACCATCTTCTAAAATCAAGATACGACCCTTCCAAGTTAACTAACTGAATCTGTCTAGTTTCTGAAATAATTTCAAACACACTTTTTTTTGTAGCCTACTTATACGCAAATAATTTTCTAGACTTTCAAACCTTACAAAAACTTATATAGATCCATCATTAGCATATGTTTATATCCATGTAAATGTTTCATATTGTCTTTAAGATTTGATCACTATTTAAATTTATAACAACATGTAATTTTATAACATGTCATATATTACGCTCCCTTGTATCTATGATTTATTTAGTCATTGACTATACTTTAAATTTATAAAAAAAATCTTATATTATTTTCTGAAAATTGGCCATACCCATAAACTCATCAAATAGATTACAAAGAATTTTAAATACATATTTATATATAAATAAAAGAAAAAGAATAAGAATTTACCACCAAGGTTGATGATCACTCCTTAAGTACCTTTACAAAATAAAATATAAATCCATAAGGATTTTAACCATAGACTTTTATATAATAGCATCCTTTGAAAAACATATTGAGAATTATATTTACTTACCAAACTTTTAAAAATCTTAGAGATGAATGCTTGACAATTGTGAGATTAAGGAAGTTGAACTTTGTGATGGTGTTTTGTTTTTGTTCGACGGCAGGGAAAAGCAACAAAAGGGTAATTGTGTTTTAGATATTTTTATGATAACTAATAATGTTTTTATCCCATACTTGTAGAGATAAGTGTTAGTGTTTGTTTACAATTAGGATATATAATTATTATAAACCAAGAATTCAAATGGGATGGGATTGTAAATCCCCTCTAGCCGTAAATTCCATTCCAGGAGGTTGGGAGGATGGGATTTGGTATTTGATATAAACTCATTTAATTGCATTTGAACTTTAATTGTTTATTTATTTGTTTAATTAACTTATAACTTAATATTATAATAACTATTTTCATTACTACTACATATATATAATTATTATAATTTACTTTGATGATCATAGACTGTATTCACCACTAAGTAGTGTATAGAAATTTATCTATGTCTAGAAGTGAATATGACATATAACTATATGTCTAGATATCAACGGAAATAATTATAACCGTATAAGTTTAAGAAGATATAGAGCAACTAAATCCTAAATTATTGGAATCCAAGTAATATAAGTCACATATTGAAATGATCACACAATCTCTACGTTTGTTATGCTATGTAGGCACATTGACTAGTCAAGAAATTAGGAATTCATGTTAGAGACTATAATAAATTATCGATTTTAGTGACGGATGTCACATGGATTTTCAAAGACTTTTGCCTAACGGCATTTAGAAATGCGGAAAACATAATCTTTAAAACATAACTAACCCTTAACGGATAGTTCCTTTATAAAAGTGGTGTTACAACATTCATATCATTAAAATGGTATAAGATAATCC
This sequence comes from Erigeron breviscapus, assembly GCA_034093135.1. Taxonomy (NCBI): domain Eukaryota; kingdom Viridiplantae; phylum Streptophyta; class Magnoliopsida; order Asterales; family Asteraceae; genus Erigeron; species Erigeron breviscapus. Next base: position 61,788,733 of record CM067168.1, on the reverse strand, counting down.
AGATTTGGCACCAACAATAAATGCCATCATAAACAATACATAAGTCATATTGAAAGTAGCCAATCATCATTAAGGCTAACATAAATGACTAAGCGGGGAAACTAAATGTCTTCTTCAAAGCAACTACCCGCCTCACCAAGCTAAGTCTTTCACTAGCTAAACCTGCTTAACCTGAGGGAGCAACATATTTCAAGAAACAAGTGTTAGTTAACGAATTAGCTAAGTAAGATAACACATAATTTATAAAGCATTTGTCCATTCAAATCATTATAGAAAAGTCGTTTGAATTCGTTAAGGCACATAACACATCAATCATATCATCTCACATACATATCATAGCATCAACATCTTCATATTAGGATGAACCACCCTAAATGTGCCTAGTTATCTTTCATATCTTTTTCACATATCATCTTTGCAAGTGTGACATAAGTCACGCATATCATATAAGGTGTAAGTTTGTGTGCAGGCGGTCATAAGACCTAACAGGGAACCTCACACCCGACTGGATGGATAAGCCATAAGGCGGTCCATCCGTGTCGTTAAGGAATGGCAAGCCAATCCAGGAGTAGTCCGTATGTTCAAAGACATTGGTGGGTAATCAGGCCACCCGGAGATACTCTACCACTTAATTATGTTGCAAGGAGCCACCCGAGCAACTACATATACGCACCCCCCGGGCAAGGGCAAGTACGGGTTAAGCTTAACACTCTCACATCATTTACGAGCTCGATTTACATCACATATAGTTTAGGTGTCCACGTTACTTAAACATTATCACATATCATATTAACGTTTGGGCCCTTAAACGTGCACGTGTCATGGCAACCTAATAAGTCTAGTGAACTAGATGAACAAGCCATACATTCATGCACATTTCAATACATCTCAAAGCATAACATATCATTACATAACATATCATTTCATTTCATATCATAGGGATTGCATTCCAGGATTCAATGGTCACTTACATAGCCCTATATCACCTCCCGTGTAACCTCGAACACCCATAAGTAATCAAGTTATCAATTGGGAAGTTATTATATGAAACCATGTTTTTTGTTGAACCCTCAGCGTGTCAAAGTAGTGTATCTTACCTCGAAGATGCGCACAACAAATGGTAACTAAGCTACCGTGCAAAGCAAGTATTCCCGACTACCTATAATCATTAAGCGACCATTAGACGAGCTTAACAATACCCACTAAAATATGGTCATAACTCAGACCTAAACATCTATAAGCATGTCCCATTACAATGCTTGATGCATTGAAGATTCGATTAATACTTTAGAGCTCACAGAACTCGACGAACTCGACCTTCACTCACTAAATCAACCTTTCAGGTACTTTGACATAAGAACAATCCTTTAAAAGCATTACCATTAGAAAGTAGACTCTCTCACGATTCCGTGGATAGCTTATTTGTCAAAAACGGAGTTACGGTTCAAAAGTTATGGCCATTTGAAAATTCTGTCGCTATTGTGTCGCAGTGGGCAAACTGCGTCGCAACTTAAGTCACTGTATTCTAGTTGCGTCGCAACCTAGGTATTGCGCCGCAACTGACCCCGAATCTGCACAAACCTCATTGTTTAACCTCCAAAACTTAACCAAACACACCCCAAACGATCCCAAACCTTATGAACGACTTTTGTACCTCAAAATCCATCATTTTAAGACCATAATGATGCAATGAAATCATTGATTAATCCCTACTTGATTTGTATCACAATAACAAACGTTTTAGGTTACCGAATCGATTAAAACACACGATTATGACTCCAATCAACCCTCTAAATACCTAGACCAGTAATCAAGCGAATCATATGATTGAAAGGACACAAAATCAATGTTATTATACCTTAGAAACCTGGAGATTACAAGGAGGATGCAAAAACTTGATCAAAACACTCTCGAATCAACCAAATAACGATGAAATCGAACAATAGAATGCTATGGAACCAAGGGGGCGGCTAGGGCTTCAAAGGAAAAGTATAATCTCTGTATTATGAGTCTAATGATAGGTTAATAGACCCTTAACCCGGTTTTGAGTTTAACCCTATGTCAAAACTAGTCCCTAAGCTTCCAAACGGCTCATAATTAGCTCAAAACACCTATAGGGAATACTTATAACCTGTTAAACACTTCAAGCACCTCTAAAGGAATATAAATACATCTTAAACACATTAGTACATCAATCATTAAGGCACTAACGCCTTACACATATAACACATTAAACACATATAGTCATTAAATCATTTAAAGACTTAACGGACACGTAATGTTGACTTAACGACTCAAGTCAACGGTTAATTAAAAAGTTTGGAATGTTACAATGATCACAACCGGGTTCATGTGGTTTGGGGGAACGGGTATTATGCTTATTACCCTGTCAATCAAGTACTGAACTCCAAGAACATGTTTTGGTTAGAAGACGTTATGAATGTCGTGCCGGCTAACCCTAGGCCACGTTCTAAATGTTTGTGGTTTTACAATTTGTGTTCATTAATACTATCAATGCATTGTTTGGATTTTCAAAGTACGACATCATTAATACGTAAGTGTATAACCTGCCCAAAAAAGCAACAGATTTATTCGATTCGAGACTAATGCGTGTTTTTGACGGAATCGAAAAGTGACAATTAATTTCATTACCTCAGGTTTTATATGATTATTTATCAGCTTTGGAGGTTACTTTTTGTTTTCCTGATCAAATGTTTGTTCTTCCATAGCACGCCCATGGTGGAACATGGTTAGGTGGTGGTTTGACAAAATATGTATTGTAGTGGATATATAATAATCATTTACATGGATTATATTTCCTCAACTTTATTACCAGATCATGTAATTCTAATAGGTTATGTTGTTTACATGTCACTACTGCCTCACAAAATATTGAAGTCATTATTTCTTATTATGTATGTCGAAGATATTAGATTAATTCGAAATCTGATGTTATTGATATATACCATCTAATAATATGCCAAAATTACACGGGCTTAGGAAGGAAGGGAAGCTGTCCAGAAGGCTGGAGAGTACAAGGACTAAACTGCACAAAAAACCAATCAGGAGACGAAGACTATACTGCTAAAAGCCACGATGGTTGAGAAACTGGGAGAGTACAAAGACTATACTGTTAAAAAAACGAAAGAAGCCGAGATTTATGCTACACGAAAGGCGGTAGCGGCTTAAAATTACATTGTCAAAATGACAGTCGCTGCCAAAGATTACACTGTCAACACTGCTGTCGCTGCGAAAGGCAACCCTTGACACCGCTGTTGCTACCAAGGACCACACCATGGCCAAGGCGGCAGACACCACCAAAGACTACATGATGGAGAAAGCAAACCAAGCTAAAGACTCTATGACAGTCATTAAGAACTACACAATGGATTAAGGTGAAACAAGCCAAGGGTACGTATACATTTGACAAGCTAGGTGGCATCAAAAAAGGACTACACTGCTGAGAAGACGAAAGAAGCTAAATATGCGACATTGAACAAGACCGGAGAATTCAAGAATGCACGCGAATGGTTATGAGTAGTCCCTAAACTGAATCAATTGATACAATCGTAATATTGTAGACTGTATGAGAATGGAAAATAATTAGAGCACTGAATAGTGTTTAGGTATGTGAATCAATTGATACAACACCAATATTAAAAAAATTATGACACTCGCAAATCATTAATTAATTAGAGCAATGGATAGTCTTTTGGCATGGAATTTGTAAATATGATACATGAAACTCTAAATGTTAAATCCAGGGACTTATGAGAGGCCTGGTTTAGGTGCAATAAGATGTATTCTATGTGTGGGGAACTCGACCGACACTCATGGTGATGCATTTTTGTTGTCAATAAAATTGTTACATAATCAAGTTAGTCTCTTGCAGAGTAATGATATATCTTTTTAAATAGTCTTTCTAACAATATGATTATATGACATTTGATCAAATTAAAAAATACAATTAGAATAGAAAATCAATATATTATATTATACATCAAAATATAACTTTAAAAAATTCCAAAAGAAAATAAATACAAGGGTAAATTACAAAAATGGTACCTGAGGTATGTCCAAAACTACACTCATAATACCTACAACTCAAAAATTACGCGAGACATACCTAATCTTGTCTAAAACCCACACTGACCATACCTAACCCTAACGGAGCATGACGGATCGTTAGAAAGGGGTCACATGCCAGTCACGTGAGGGGGTAAAAGACTCTTTTATCCCCATATCATCATCTTCCTTGACAGATTATTAATAATTTTGCATCCCCTTCTTCTTCTTCCTACTCCAAACCCATTTTTCATCTCCTTCTTCTTCCAACTCCAAACCCAAATAATCTAAATCATAAATCCATCCATACACCGCATCAATATATATATATATCAAATTTATATCACACTCAAATCCATTGTTATACAAATCTGCACTTCTCACACACACACACACACACTCTTTCTCTGTCTATATATATATGCGGCTCTGTATGTATGTTTGTTGGTATGAAACCACAAAAAATCCAATGAGATCCAATAAAAGACCCAGTAAACAAAGAAGCTCCGGTTACAGTCATTGACGGTGGTGGTGGTTTGGTCATCGACGGTGGTGGTTGTCTGGTCATCGGCGGTGGTGGTGTTATACCTTCCCTTTCCCTGCCATCTATCCATCCTTTTCTCAGGACTAATCTAACATGAATTGAAGGATTCCCCCCAAAATCTATAATCCTTACATACCATCAATAACCAAATTTAAACACCATCCATGAGCTTGTCAGGATTAGGCTTTTCAACCCCATAATATTTTTTCGCCCAAGGGTTTGCTCCATCTGATCGGCGGCCACACCTGGTGCGGTGGTTTGCGGCGGCGCAGTGGTGGTCTTAGGGTTTTGATTTTTGGTTTGATTTGAGTTTAGACTTGGATTTGGAAGCCATTTGAAACTGTTATTGTTGTATATAGATATAGATATAGATTTGGGTTTTCTTTTTGATTTAGTGTTATGATTTCAATGGTATAAAAAATGATATAGAGATTGATATAGATATAGATATAGATTTTGTTTATAACAAGTAAGATTTGTGAGTTTTGATTTTTAAGATTTTGTGATTTTCCTGTTTAGATGTTTTTGTTGAAGATCAGAAGATCTATTTGAATCTCTTCAAAGAAAAAAAGGATCTAGCTGAACTTTTTTGTTATAAGCATAGAGTTTGAAGAAACAACACATAAGGAAGAAAAAGTAGTGCGAAAAGACCGTTTTACCCCCTCACGTGACTGGCATGTGACCCCTTTCTAACGATCCGTCATGCTCCGTTAGGGTTAGGTATGGTCAGTGTGGGTTTTAGACAAGATTAGGTATGTCTCGCGTAATTTTTGAGTTGTAGGTATTATGAGTGTAGTTTTGGACATACCTCAGGTACCATTTTTGTAATTTACCCTAAATACAATAAAGAATATATAAATACCTAAAGATAATGAAATATCAGACCCCACATATGTCACATGACATGATTTTTAGGTTTCTAAATCTAGATATACATATTTATATTTGACCATTTACGTAATTTTCTCTTCTCTCCTGTTTTCCAGCCAAACCCCATGAACAACTTTAATTTCATGTTGTGTGATTATCTAAAACCTCTTTAATTTACTCCCGCTACTACAAATGTAGTACTTTTGTCAATAATATGGCGTTTTGACCTGTTCTCAAAAAGTAGTGTTGGCAGCATGTAGATGTGACCTTAATAATTTAGACATCTTAAATTCCTAATGCATGGTTTCCTGCAGGTTTTTAAGTATACCAAGCAATATAGATAACTGCAATTGCAGTTATCTACAATTTCTGTCGTTTCTTGCCGCCCTTTCAACAATAATGGGCATATTAGACAGGTAAATTCGCATTGTTTACCAGTATCTGTATCATTTTTGGTGTAATTAATGACTTACGTAATGCTAACATATATATTATGCTTTAAATCATCTATATATGAAAAAGATCTTGCACTTCTTTGATAGTTTCTATTTTGCATTTGCGACACGATGACCCATTGATGTCTTAACTATCCAAGGTAACATTTCTGATGAAGTGATTTTCACCTTCTGTGAAAGAAATGGTCTCCTTTTAATCCATAACAAGGTCTCCTTTTAATCCATAACAATTATTTTATTTCACTTCACTTTTGACACATGTATTTTTAAATAAAGAGTCTGGCTTATATATAATAAGTAATTTGTTATCTGTTAACAATAAAACATAGTGATTCTATTTTGTGTATGGTCCAGGCAACACAGGACATAAATTCTTATACAACTATACAAGTCTATCATTACACGGCTAAGAGCTGGAGGCATGATTTTCATGGCAGTTGAATCATCGGGCAAAAATTATATACTTCTTTTAGAACTAATTTCGATAATTTACAAATACTTGAACTAATACTATTTATGCTACTATTTTGTTATTCAACATACAATGTAAATCTTTATGTTATGAATAATATAATTATATGTGACTATATTAAATCAAAATTACTGAAACATTTTGCAGTCTAATTAAAGTTCAATGATTCATGTGTCGATACAGGATTAGCCGTTTTGCTTCTGCCAGGAGGTAGAACCACACATAGCCGTTTTGTGATACCGTTGGAACTTTTCGTAAGTACCACATGTGGGATAAAACAAAACCCGCATTTAGCAGTAGAGATCTTGCTTAATGAATTGTTTTGAATTGCTATAATTTAGAATAATTAAAACACTTCAGCTCTTAATTTTAGGGACTTCCGAATCTATGTGGAATAACCAAGTTATTTGGCTTAAACTTTTTATTTTTTTTTACTTATTATTATGTTTTTTTTTATTTATAAGCTGATGAAAATATAGTTTTATGAAACAACTTTCTTTAGCTATTTAAAAACCGGAAAGAAAATACATGTAAACAATATATTTAAAACACGACGTGCATAGCACGGGTATTAAAACCCTCGTATAACAAAGGAAAAGTTGACATTATGATTTAATTCTAATCTCGTGAGTTAAGGAAATAGACGTAATTAATTGTCTTTGCCTACGGACAAAAACTTTCAATTCCCGTGAAGGAGAGAAAACCCCCTTTTACAAGACAAAAACGTCCCTATTATATGTCAAATACAAAATCATATATATCATATCTAGTGCTTAGTTTAAGTGTTATTTATCGATGAAAAACTCAACTTGATTTGCTTCCGTGCTTATTTTTTGTTAGAAAAAACATTTGGTAGCTTCAAATATATCATTATTTTTTTTATATATACAACAGATTAAAAACCCATTTGCATTAATTAATAATATTTCAAAATTCAAGATTAAATGACCAACATGACCCTGTAATATAAACCTTAGTCATACATATTTTAAGGGTTTTGTTAATGGCACCTATAAATTATCTGGGTGTATTAAAATTTATATTATATTATGTAATAATTCAGAGGTAAGTTTTATGTATAATGTATTAGTTTTATGCATGAATTAATCTACTAATGATTCAATGTTGTGATTATCATTTTTCTATTATGTGATTATATTTTATTACACGAAATATGAAACTCTTGCATCCGTATATATGCTACATGTCTAACATTATTAGCCTATCATTATCGAGAGGACTCACGTCCCATAAGATGTAGTGATGTACACATCTAATTAACTTGGAAAGTATTCCAATGTGCTGATCATTCCTTTTTTCAGCATTTACTTAAAAGCAAGACTTATGAACTGATCACCACCTAGTTTTCATTTTATAATTCCTTTGTCCGTTTTTGCTGTTTCGGCCTTATCTGGCAAAAAGTTGTATAATATACTGCATCAAACATATTTATATTTATACATTCTATCTTGTTACATCGACACGTGTCGAGATAGTAGTTGACTAGATAGTTCTTCTGTTATCCAAGAATGTTTAAAAGGATAGCAATGACATGAGCCATGGCATCCAACCTTAGCCTGACACCCTGATCATGGAATTTGGGGCCAATGTATCACACCCGTGAACCTTGCAATTTTGTCCCCTTTTTGGCTCTACCCACCATTTCCAACCAAAATAACATTATTACGTGGTAACAAACTTTACTTCCCCCACATTAGTAAAATACAAAACACCAATAACTCTCGGTTCATTTTGAGGTAAGATATCGAATCTATCGATTTCAATAATGAAAAGTTTACGGTTCAAATTTCAAATGTCAAATCTCAAATGTGACAACAAGTTTGAGTTCCATTTTAGATATATCAAGAGTTTTTTTTTACCTTTTTTTCACCTTTAATGAGTTTCAGAGTGATATGATCTTCGTGTCTTGCACTTGAAAAATAAAAATGACTGGATAGGCTAGTGACCCGTTTTTGATCTAATATTTGCCTTTAAAAAACCATTAGAAAAAATTAGAAAAACAAAAAAATGATGTTTATTTTTAAACTATTGATTTATGCAAAAAGTTCCATTTAAGCTAGCTATATCTCATTTTAAACCGTCTAATACTCTAATCTATATATAGCCCGGAAAACACCTATAAACGGGTGAAAAATAAAAATTTAACAGATGTAAGTACTTTCTTCGCAACAACCTAAATTGTTTTTAAAAGAACTTGATTTTTTTTTTGAAAGGTGAATTTCGCTTGAAACTTCGTGTCGCGATTCGACAGCGAGAGGTCTAGCATACGTTGTCTTCAAAAAACTCAAAACTTCATAAAAAAAACTTGATTAAAAGCACAATCATAGGTACATCACACGTGAAAACTCAAAACTTCATAAAAAAAAAACCATAAAAACGTTCAGCAAAATAGTGATAAACATCTCTGTTTTCACAAAAAGAAAACACCGTTTTTATACGACATATAATTTTCCAAAACATTTATTTTCAAATTTACAATATGCCTAATAATATGCCTAAAAGTGTGCTTAATGCATTCAACTTTTGACACATGGATTCCACATCTTCTCTTTCATAATCTTTACCATTGGATTTGCCATGTGTCAATTCCTCCTCATTAGGCATACATTTAGGCTTATATTTTAGGCACATTAATCATTTTCCTATCATTTTTAATGTAATATATATTATTATATATAAAAAAAGAGAAAATTACATTTTTCGTCCTTCAAATTGACACGTTTTGCACTTTTCGTCCCTAAAGTGAAAAATAGTAAAAAAAACCCTAAACTTGACACTTTTTTCACTTTTCGTCCCCGCGATAACGGTGTTAGTTTTTCTTCGTTAAGGTTGCCAACATTCGTTAGTTTTTTGTTCACTTTTAGTCCTTACCGTTTTTTCATTTTTTTTTTATAAAAATGTCAGAACTGCCCAGCGATGTAGAAATCGTAAGGAAGTAGGCAATGAATCTTCAAAGAAACTATTGAATGAGTAAAGTCAGTATCAAATAATACAAAGAAAGCACGAGTATCTATGAACACATGACGATTTATTGAACGAGACAATTACATAAATGTACAATTAACACGATGAATAAATAAAATTAAACACATTATATGTCATCTCTGCCAATGTACTAAAATACGATTATGGTTTTTCTTGAAGTGACGCATGATACTATATTTAAACGATGCATGTCTCTTTTAGGCTATACTTAACCAAAAAAAAAATTCTTTTAAGATAGCATTAATAAACAATTAATATTCGTACTTTTAGTATTATTAAAACTAGTATTATATTTATTATGATCATATCTAATTAAACAGATATACGCAAATTACTTTTCTAACATTTTCGATTATTGAACTTTACAAATTATCAAACCAACCCACAGTTATACTATAATTCTTTTGTTAAGTATATATTATGTTTTCTAAATTTCAATAAATATATTTTGATAAGTATAAATATAAACAAAAATTGTAATATGTTTCTTACTCTACTTTCAATTACGGTTTATACACCATTAGGCAGTTTTGAAATTATCAAAATGAAAAAAAGTGAAAAAAATGGGAAGGACGAAAAGTGAACAAAAAAACTAACGAATGTTGGCAACCTTAACGGAGAAAAACTAACACCGTTATCGTGGGGACGAAAAGTGAAAAAAGTGCAAAGTTTAGGGGTTTTTTTGCTATTTTTCACTTTAAGGACGAAAAGTGCAAAACGTGTCAAGTTCAGGGACGAAAAATGTAATTTTCTTCAAAATAAAAAAAAACAAAAATATAAAAAAAAAAAAAAAAAAAAAAAAAAAAAAAAAAAAAAAAAAAAAAAAAAAAAAAAAAAAAAAAAAAAAAAAAAAAAAAAAAAAAAAAAAAAAAAAAAAAAAAAAAAAAAAAAAAAAAAAAAAAAAAAAAAAAAAAAAAAAAAAAAAAAAAAAAAAAAAAAAAAAAAAAAAAAAAAAAAAAAAAAAAAAAAAAAAAAAAAAAAAAAAAAAAAAAAAAAAAAAAAAAAAAAAAAAAAAAAAAAAAAAAAAAAAAAAAAAAAAAAAAAAAAAAAAAAAAAAAAAAAAAAAAAAAAAAAAAAAAAAAAAAAAAAAAAAAAAAAAAAAAAAAAAAAAAAAAAAAAAAAAAAAAAAAAAAAAAAAAAAAAAAAAAAAAAAAAAAAAAAAAAAAAAAAAAAAAAAAAAAAAAAAAAAAAAAAAAAAAAAAAAAAAAAAAAAAAAAAAAAAAAAAAAAAAAAAAAAAAAAAAAAAAAAAAAAAAAAAAAAAAAAAAAAAAAAAAAAAAAAAAAAAAAAAAAAAAAAAAAAAAAAAAAAAAAAAAAAAAAAAAAAAAAAAAAAAAAAAAAAAAAAAAAAAAAAAAAAAAAAAAAAAAAAAAAAAAAAAAAAAAAAAAAAAAAAAAAAAAAAAAAAAAAAAAAAAAAAAAAAAAAAAAAAAAAAAAAAAAAAAAAAAAAAAAAAAAAAAAAAAAAAAAAAAAAAAAAAAAAAAAAAAAAAAAAAAAAAAAAAAAAAAAAAAAAAAAAAAAAAAAAAAAAAAAAAAAAAAAAAAAAAAAAAAAAAAAAAAAAAAAAAAAAAAAAAAAAAAAAAAAAAAAAAAAAAAAAAAAAAAAAAAAAAAAAAAAAAAAAAAAAAAAAAAAAAAAAAAAAAAAAAAAAAAAAAAAAAAAAAAAAAAAAAAAAAAAAAAAAAAAAAAAAAAAAAAAAAAAAAAAAAAAAAAAAAAAAAAAAAAAAAAAAAAAAAAAAAAAAAAAAAAAAAAAAAAAAAAAAAAAAAAAAAAAAAAAAAAAAAAAAAAAAAAAAAAAAAAAAAAAAAAAAAAAAAAAAAAAAAAAAAAAAAAAAAAAAAAAAAAAAAAAAAAAAAAAAAAAAAAAAAAAAAAAAAAAAAAAAAAAAAAAAAAAAAAAAAAAAAAAAAAAAAAAAAAAAAAAAAAAAAAAAAAAAAAAAAAAAAAAAAAAAAAAAAAAAAAAAAAAAAAAAAAAAAAAAAAAAAAAAAAAAAAAAAAAAAAAAAAAAAAAAAAAAAAAAAAAAAAAAAAAAAAAAAAAAAAAAAAAAAAAAAAAAAAAAAAAAAAAAAAAAAAAAAAAAAAAAAAAAAAAAAAAAAAAAAAAAAAAAAAAAAAAAAAAAAAAAAAAAAAAAAAAAAAAAAAAAAAAAAAAAAAAAAAAAAAAAAAAAAAAAAAAAAAAAAAAAAAAAAAAAAAAAAAAAAAAAAAAAAAAAAAAAAAAAAAAAAAAAAAAAAAAAAAAAAAAAAAAAAAAAAAAAAAAAAAAAAAAAAAAAAAAAAAAAAAAAAAAAAAAAAAGACAGTTATTTACATAGTATATCACGGTTCACACATTTGTCGAACCTACAATCATTTTTGGTTTTTAGTCTAATTATACCTTTAGACCAACGGCCCTTTTGTGTGATACGATGCGACCTTTAATTTTTAAGTGTATAACTTTAACCATTGTCCATGAGAGTACTCAACCGAGCTAGAAAACTTTCTCAACGAGATCTATTCTAAGTTCTATGACCACTCCCAAAGATGACATACTTAACTGCTTGTAGTTTTGCCATATAAGTTCCATTTAATCAATTTCAAAATGATTTCAAAAATTATTGACATAAAACTATCAATAATATCTTATCACTTTCTCATCATTTTATTTTTTATTATCATCACACCACTTTAATTTAGAGGAAACAAAGTATTTACGTATGCCTGAAGAGGAAGGGGGGGGGGGGGTGTGAATCGACGAGCACCGACAAACAACCGGACGAGACCATCGGAAGCCCTCTACCAGTGTTTAAGTTTAGCTACACAATACCTTTATATAAGTAGACAAGTTTTATGGAGTTTTAATCGAGCTCGTTAGTCCGTTAGAGCACATGTAACTTCAATTTGTCCTTTGTTAGGAAAGGGTTACTATAAAAGGAAGTTTGTGAGCGTATAAAGAAACTTTTGATGTCATGTTTATTGATATGATTGTGTAGGGGCGACAGTGGCGGTGGAATGCGGCGGCAGCAGCCAGAAGCCGACATTCCACGAGGAAGTAAAGACCAATGCAAAGGGAGAGTTTAAGGCTAAACTACCACTTTCCGTTAGCAAAGATATAAACAAAGTTAAAGGGTGTTCCGTAAGACTGATCCGTAGCGGGTCGCCTTATTGTGCCGTGGCAGCCAGTGCCGCCTCATCAGAAATCCATTTCAAATCAAAACACCGCGGAGCTCATATTTTCTCAGCCGGATTCTTCACATTTAAGCCAGAATTATGTAACCAAAAGGACTCCACCGCAAAAGATTTCCCACCCGCTCTTCCTGACCCCCCAGCACCATTTTTACCACCCGTTGGAGGCGAAGGCGGCCTACTACCTCCACTACCTGTACCAGACTTGCCCATTCCATCGGTAGTTCCACCGTTGGTTCCACCACTACCACGCCTCCCGGGGGGCCCACTACTCCCACCCATAAACAACAAAAAACCGTCAATAAAGGACAAACTATCCGACAAAAAAATATTCGGATTCCCTTTCTTCCCTCCCAACCCATTACAACCACCAGTATTACCTCCATTACCATTAGTACCATCACCACCATCAGTAATTCCACCTTTGCCGTTCCAACCGCCACCACCGGCATTACTTCCACCTCTAATTCCATCACCACCACCGGCATCCGTATTTCCACCTTTTCCAACCATACCAGGTCTAACTCCATCATCCCCACCACCCCCACCGCCTGCTTTTCCGATTCCTTTGCCTCCGATACCTCTAATACCAGGACTCCCTCCAGTCCCACCATCCAGAAAAACCACCCCTTGATGTATTGTACTGTATAATTTTTTGAAGTCACCTTTTGATACATATAAATATTGCTTTACTTATAAACTTTTTATATATATAGTTTAATGGATGGTAATGTAATTTTTTTAGCTTGAATAAATTTAACATTGCGAAATGTATGGGATTACTGCACATATTTATTATTTAGGCATTTAGAGTTACAAACTTAGAATTAATATTAGCTCTGGTAGCTGTTAATGAACTATAAGCACAAATCTATATTCAAACTGAAAAACAACTTTAGAAAGTACCGAAACTAATTAATAACAAGAGAAAAAACTTCATTACAAGAGAAAAACGTCTGTACGTATCAGCTAAAAATCATATCAAAAAAGAAGTAGGCATGAAAAAGAGAGATATTGACACGAAGATCCGAATTAAGAACCCAAAATTAAACGATTCTCAAATCTCAATGGTACTGGTCCTTCGTCAGCCACACGGTTTGTGTTGTTGGGATCGACCCGGCCTGCTCTCATACCACTTTTTGGAAATGATCAAATCAGACAATCATGTTTATGCCAATAATAAATAAGCATACAAGAAAGATATCTAATCGTCATTAGTTTGGTTGTTTCAAAAAGCAAATTAAATGTGTGATCCTTTTGTTATCCGAATCATGGATGATGGTCTCACTAAATTTAAGCTATGTTATCTCATAGTCCCCCTTTTATCTATACTCCTTAATAATAATTATCAACCCCTTATTTTTAGAAAGTGTTAGAAATAGTTAGATGCAAAAGTACTAAATTACCCTTAATAAACATCCTCTATGGAAAGGGTTATTAAAGATTACCAAATTTGCCCTTAATGAATTAAATTTACACTTTAAACCTTTATCTTGCTAATTACACTCTAAGTCCTTATCTTCTAAATATTTCCACTATCACCATTACATCAACTTACACGGTTACACCACTCGACACCAATTGTCGATGTCATCACCACCCGTCACCGACACCACTAAACCGCCGTCACCGCCGCCGCATTGCGCGGGTATCATGCTAGTGAGTTTTTATTATTTGATTCATTCGAGTCATAAAAGTAGTCAATATTGCTCATATGGACATATGGGTGCAGGTGTACTGGAAAAACTTTATTTTAAAATAACATTGACTCGTCTATCGATAAGCCATTCAAATGTATTGTGATATCAGCTACTTACTGAGATATATCCTGATACATGAAATTAAAATTTAATTTTTGAAAAGTTACCAAGACTTGTTCATTCATAAGAAAGATGCATTGGTTGTTTATTGTTGTGTAACGACTAACTAACTTACTCCTATTACTAAATTACACGTCATGGCCGATTGAGAGATAGGCAGGATAGACATAGGCCTTGGAGATATTTGTTGTGTTTGAAGATGGTGACGGTATAAAGTTATTGTTTTGAAGATGGTGGGCAAGTGGCGATAGTCTTGAAAGGAAGAAAAAAAACCGAAAGAAAAGAAAAAACTGGCGATGGTGGTTGGAGTATAATCATTTTCTATTTTCTATTTTGACCCTTCAAGTTTTGAATAATAGCCCAACAATCCTATTCTTTCTATTATCTTTCTTATAATTATACTTTAGGTCCTTATATTATAAGTTTATGATATATTTTAGATTTTAGTTACGTATTATTCTAAAATTTCCTATTTTTATATATAAAAAACGAATCCGATTTTTATCCGATCCAAGTCTTCAAAAAATCCTGACTCCCCACCCCCTCTCCTGATCCAATCCCGAGTGCTGAGTTTCTCAACCTTTCTTGCATGCATCTTGTGGCTGGACCTACTATATATATTAGGAAAATGATTAATGTGTCTAATTTATATGCCTAACGATAAGCCTAAAAGAGAAATCAAGCCATGTGTCAAGATCAAAGATAGAGATGATGAAAGATAATGAGTGAAAAACATGTGTTATGTAATGTATGAAGTAGGCCTATTTTTAGATACATGAATTAGACATATATATCATTATCTTATATATTAATATCCATCGAGGTGAATAGTAAACTTTTCATCCTTTCAATTTTAACCACTAAAACTTTTTAGATTATTTTTTTAGTTTAGTTTTTGTTCTTTTTAATTTTATTACCTAAGTTTTTGACTTTTTTTACCCACCAAATAATTAAAATTTTATATCTTTCTCCTAACATATGTTCTTTTTAAATTTTTTCACCGTCTAAAGTTTTTAAGTTTTTATTTTTGACCCCCAATTTTATTTTATTTTTACCACCAAACTTTTGACCTTTTATTTTCTTCTCCCCAAAATTTTGAACTCTCCCCGCTTTTTTTTAATTTTACCACCTAACCTTTTGACTTTGATTTGACCCCAAAGGTTTTTGAGTTTTTATTTTTACCTCTTAGCTATGTTTTTTTTTTTTTTTTAATTTGACCATTAAAGTTTTGAAATTTTATTTTTACTTCTTAACTTAGGTCCTTTTCGATTTGACTATCAAAGTTTCTGAAATTTTCTTTTGGTTCTAATTATTGAACATTTCTCTTTTCAACCTCACTTTTGATTTTTTAAATAACTTTTTATTCTATTTATTGTTTACTATTTGTTTTTCTAACATATTAATTTGTAAGTTTTTTTTGTAAGCATAGACCAATAAGTGTGTCCATGTTTATGATACTTGTGGTTTTCGTTATAATGCTAAACTTAAAATCACCAATAATCTCAATAATTATAAACATTAAAATCACAAAACGCACATAATGCTTTCCATAATAATATGTCTTCGCAACTCCCTCGATAAAAACTACCTCAGCAACTGCTCATGAAGCCTAATAACTCTCATAATCCTTTTGATAACTTTTTGTCTCTTGTTAGTCAATTTGAACACATATCGATTTCTCTTATGATATCAGTTCTCTGTCACTTAATTACCCATCTAGAATTTTACGTACATTCGATACGAGACATCTCCCGTTTTATTTTATAACCTTCATCGCTATTAAAACGATTATTGATACTAACATTAAAACTCTTGCGTTTCCTTCTCACTAAAACAATGTATACGTTTAAAAATAGTTTTTCATTTGTTATACTTTTTTTTTCTTTCATTTATTTCCTTTACTTTCTTTTCCCTTTCCTTTTCATTTTTTCCCTTCACTTTCTTTTCATTTCGTTTAGCACTGAGTCGAACTTCTTTTATTGTTATTGTTGTTATACTTTCTTTTATTTTTTTTTTTAATTTTTTTTACCTACTTTATAAAAATATTGTAATACATGTTTTATAATACTATCGTGAAAAACACATTGTATCACGCATCAAAAGAACATACAAATTTACCATTGGTG
This sequence comes from Erigeron breviscapus, assembly GCA_034093135.1. NCBI lineage: Eukaryota > Viridiplantae > Streptophyta > Magnoliopsida > Asterales > Asteraceae > Erigeron > Erigeron breviscapus. The sequence goes on along the minus strand of CM067168.1, from coordinate 61,772,218 downwards.
AATCAAAAGGAATTATCCGGAACAATAAGAGTATCACAAATTAAGACAGAAACATAGGTCTAGTAGCTAAAATAAATTGAAACCCGAATTTTGGTTAATGTCAATGTATGAATCAAGGAGATTACCATGTTGAAACTGTGAGGAGCCATCACCTGGAGTTGTATCAAAGTGTCTGAAATTTTCTTTTGGTTCTAATTATTGAACATTTCTCTTTTCAACCTCACTTTTGATTTTTTAAATAACTTTTTATTCTATTTATTGTTTACTATTTGTTTTTCTAACATATTAATTTGTAAGTTTTTTTTGTTTTTTTTTTTTTTTTTTTTTTTTTTTTTTTTTTTTTTTTTTTTTTTTTTTTTTTTTTTTTTTTTTTTTTTTTTTTTTTTTTTTTTTTTTTTTTTTTTTTTTTTTTTTTTTTTTTTTTTTTTTTTTTTTTTTTTTTTTTTTTTTTTTTTTTTTTTTTTTTTTTTTTTTTTTTTTTTTTTTTTTTTTTTTTTTTTTTTTTTTTTTTTTTTTTTTTTTTTTTTTTTTTTTTTTTTTTTTTTTTTTTTTTTTTTTTTTTTTTTTTTTTTTTTTTTTTTTTTTTTTTTTTTTTTTTTTTTTTTTTTTTTTTTTTTTTTTTTTTTTTTTTTTTTTTTTTTTTTTTTTTTTTTTTTTTTTTTTTTTTTTTTTTTTTTTTTTTTTTTTTTTTTTTTTTTTTTTTTTTTTTTAATTTTTTTTTACCTACTTTATAAAAATATTGTAATACATGTTTTATAATACTATCGTGAAAAACACATTGTATCACGCATCAAAAGAACATACAAATTTACCATTGGTGAATCAAAAGGAATTATCCGGAACAATAAGAGTATCACAAATTAAGACAGAAACATAGGTCTAGTAGCTAAAATAAATTGAAACCCGAATTTTGGTTAATGTCAATGTATGAATCAAGGAGATTACCATGTTGAAACTGTGAGGATGCCATTACCGTTTTGTAAGCAAAAACGGAACATGTAACATAAATGGAGCAGTTTTGTTATGGTTAATGTAAATTTTTTTAGGCATTTGTATAACACTTGCAATTACAATATAGATAGTAATATTTTTTATTTGAAATGTTTATGTTTGAAAAAGAGACAAAGTTTATAGTTTATGAAATCAACTAACAATTAGTTGCATTTTTATGGAATTATGTTACTAGGCTTATGAAAGATTCAAATATTATGTATGGGTTTGAAAAATAGACAAAGTTTATACTTTATGAAATCAACTAACAATTTGTTGTATTATTATGGAATTGTGTGACTAGGCTTATGAAGGATCTCAAGTTTGTGTATTGTATCTCAATATCCGTCTATTCAATTCAACCAAAAACGAATTTGTGTGTAATGTATTTAACCGGATGAACCTTACAAAATGACCAACACAAAAATTACACAACTTAAGAAAGTAGTCAAGTACACAAAGTTCTTAACACGAGTCCAAATACTTAAACAAGTTTTATCAACTGTTTCTCAACCATCATAGCATCTTCACCCGTTAATCCTGGTCCGGGAGTTTATTTGCGAGGTCTTTGCCTTAAAACTCTTTTAGTTGTAGGCGGATCAGGCCTTCTCCTTGCCATCTTCTTGACTCTTGGTTTCTTCTTGGTTCCTTCATTCACAGATTCGTATTTAGTTACATTTGATAGAAGGTATTTGAGATCGTTAAATTACATTTACTTTTTGGCAGTGTTAACTACATGCATCGATCATTATGCCTTGTAAGAATAAAACAAGTTCAGTAACCATGATATATTTTATTGTTGGTTTTTTTAATTTTTTTTTACCTACTTTATAAAAATATTGTAATACATGTTTTATAATACTATCGTGAAAAACACATTGTATCACGCATCAAAAGAACATACAAATTTACCATTGGTGAATCAAAAGGAATTATCCGGAACAATAAGAGTATCACAAATTAAGACAGAAACATAGGTCTAGTAGCTAAAATAAATTGAAACCCGAATTTTGGTTAATGTCAATGTATGAATCAAGGAGATTACCATGTTGAAACTGTGAGGAGCCATCACCTGGAGTTGTATCAAAGTGGCTGGAGCTCTGACCAGGCTGCGTAAGAAGATGGAAGTCATCGTACTGCGAGGACTGATGAAGCGGGGCGGACCAGTGGAGTCATTATACAGGAGGACTGATGAAGCGGCGGCGGACCAGTGGAGTCATTATACAGGGAGGACTGATGAAGCGCGGAGGACCAGTGGAGTCATTCAACTGCGAGGACTGATGAAGCGGTGGCAGACCAGTGGAGTCAGGAACCGGAGTGGTATCATACTGGGAGGACTGATGAAGCGGCGGCGGACCAGTGGAGTCATTATACTGGGAGGACTGAAGCTCAGGAGGACCAGTGGAGTCATTATACAGGGAGGACTGATGAAGCGGCGGAGGACCAGTGGAGTCATTATACAGGGAGGACTGATGAAGCGGCGGCGGACCAGTGGAGTCATTATACAGGGAGGACTGATGAAGCGGCGGCGGACCAGTGGAGTCATTATACAGGGAGGACTGATGAAGCGGCGGAGGACCAGTGGAGTCATTATACAGGGAGGACTGATGAAGCGGCGGAGGACCAGTGGAGTCATTATACAGGGAGGACTGATGAAGCGGCGGCGGACCAGTGGAGTCATTATACAGGGAGGACTGATGAAGCGGCGGCGGACCAGTGGAGTCATTATACAGGGAGGACTGATGAAGCGGCGGAGGACCAGTGGAGTCATTATACAGGGAGGACTGATGAAGCGGCGGAGGACCAGTGGAGTCATTATACAGGGAGGACTGATGAAGCGGCGGCGGACCAGTGGAGTCATTATACAGGGAGGACTGATGAAGCGGCGGCGGACCAGTGGAGTCATTATACAGGGAGGACTGATGAAGCGGCGGAGGACCAGTGGAGTCATTATACAGGGAGGACTGATGAAGCGGCGGAGGACCAGTGGAGTCATTATACAGGGAGGACTGATGAAGCGGCGGCGGACCAGTGGAGTCATTATACAGGGAGGACTGATGAAGCGGCGGCGGACCAGTGGAGTCATTATACAGGGAGGACTGATGAAGCGTCGGAGGACCAGTGGAGTCATTATACAGGGAGGACTGATGAAGCGGGGCGGATCTGGCTCCTGTGGCTCCTGCTCCTCTTCCTCCTCCCTTTGACCCCCCTCGTGCACTTCTTCAATCTCCACTTCCGGTAAAGGCGGCGGCAACACGATCTCCGTCAACTCCGGTCCCTTCCACACAACTTGTATACCTTTTACAGTTGTCATTAGAGTTGGAACGTTGTCTATTTTTTTAAGGATGCCCATCGCATACATGGTTTGCCTTCCGTTCACCCTTGGGAGCACCGGCGGGATCTTTAGTTGAGCGTACTTCTGATGCAGGTTGAACGCTTGTGCGATCCTGGTGACGATATGCCCACATACAATCTTCCCGCCATCCTTCCTGCAACAGATATATATATCAGTAATTAATATATAAAAGACGTCATACATAATAAGGCATTGAAAATACTAAGAAGCGGGGAAATGTACTTGGAGTAAAACCGGTGAAAGTACTCAGCAAGAACGTGGGCCAGGTTGCAGGGTTTACGCATCAGAAGACAGTACAAGAGAAACAGGTCGGTCACGGACATGTGCTCTCCTCCCTGGCTACGCCCGTTTATCGTCTTTGTGTTCAGGCGGTGGAAGTAACGGAACAAAGGGTCCCTGTTTAAACGGAAAAAACAAGCATCATCATGTATATATGGCGTACCAAAGCAGCATCATATAAACTAGAAAAACAAGTAGCCGGGCCAAGGCTTTAGCCGTGTACAAACTGATTACCAACGTCAAACTAGACAAAAAAATCCCAGCCAGTCTACCCGCCTCGTTTAACCCCTTCTTCTTTCGTTATTTTTTATTTCAAAAGGTCAACTAAGTTCATTTTCAGTCCCGACTGTTCACATTGTATCTTTTTGCTTTTTAATCACCCGACTGTTGTTGACTCTTTCGATATAACAAAGCTCAACAAACAACAAACTGGTACATTTTCGATATAACAACATTGCAAGACTCGACATAAAACATTATATGAAAGAATACTAAAATTGATAAAGATGGACAAATTCATGGTTTTCGTTACCTGATCTGTGTCACCCGTTCCCTCTTGAAGGCCCCTTCTTCAGGTCCGGGAGCGATCGCCCTCCAAAAGTCGGACAACACGTCAATTGGCGCACACTTCAAGGATGTGTTGAACTCCTTCCTCTGCTCCTCATCTTTCTCTATGTACAGACCGGCGCATACCCCAAACGCCCACAGATCCATCTGGTACGACTTACCGAATAAACAGAACTCCACCTCATGTTGGGGGGGGGGGGGGTTCGCTCGCCTTGATCGTTCTGCTCTTTCTTCTTGTTGTACCTTTACCCAAAAACGGTGCTATTAATAACTCTGGATACAAACTGATTACCAACGTCAAACTAGACAAAAAAATCCCAGCCAGTCTACCCGCCTCGTTTAACCCCTTCTTCTTTCGTTATTTTTTATTTCAAAAGGTCAACTAAGTTCATTTTCAGTCCCGACTGTTCACATTGTATCTTTTTGCTTTTTAATCACCCGACTGTTGTTGACTCTTTCGATATAACAAAGCTCAACAAACAACAAACTGGTACATTTTCGATATAACAAAGCTCAACAAACAACAAACTGGTACATTTTCGATATAACAAAGCTCAACAAACAACAAACTGGTACATTTTCGATATAACAAAGCTCAACAAACAACAAACTGGTACATTTTCGATATAACAAAGCTCAACAAACAACAAACTGGTACATTTTCGATATAACAAAGCTCACAAACAACAAACTGGTACATTTTCGATATAACAAAGCTCAACAAACAACAAACTGGTACATTTTCGATATAACAAAGCTCACAAACAACAAACTGGTACATTTTCGATATAACAAAGCTCAACAAACAACAAACTGGTACATTTTCGATATAACAAAGCTCACAAACAACAAACTGGTACATTTTCGATATAACAAAGCTCAACAAACAACAAACTGGTACATTTTCGATATAACAAAGCTCAACAAACAACAAACTGGTACATTTTCGATATAACAAAGCTCAACAAACAACAAACTGGTACATTTTCGATATAACAAAGCTCAACAAACAACAAACTGGTACATTTTCGATATAACAAAGCTCAACAAACAACAAACTGGTACATTTTCGATATAACAAAGCTCAACAAACAACAAACTGGTACATTTTCGATATAACAAAGCTCACAAAAACAAAACATTTTCGTATATAAGTTAGAGATTGTAAACCGAATACCCATGAACCCTAATTGACTGTCAAGATGACATTGAATACAGATTGTTGTATACGAATATATATATGTATATATAAAACTGTAAATATATACATATATTTGTATGTATCTACACAACAAAGTATACACAAGATATTATATACTTAACTGCCATATATATATATATATATATATATATATATATATATATATATATATATATATATATATATATATATATATATATATATATATATATATATATATATATATATATATATATATATATATATATATATATATATATATATATATATATATATATATATATATATATATATATATATATATATATATATATATATATATATATATATATATATATATATATATATATATATATATATATATATATATATATATATATATATATATATATATATATATATATATATATATATATATATATATATATATATATATATATATATATATATATATATATATATATATATATATATATATATATATATATATATATATATATATATATATATATATATATATATATATATATATATATATATATATATATATATATATATATATATATATATATATATATATATATATATATATATATATATATATATATATATATATATATATATATATATATATATATATATATATATATATATATATATATATATATATATATATATATATATATATATATATATATATATATATATATATATATATATATATATATATATATATATATATATATATATATATATATATATATATATATATATATATATATATATATATATATATATATATATATATATATATATATATATATATATATATATATATATATATATATATATATATATATATATATATATATATATATATATATATATATATATATATATATATATATATATATATATATATATATATATATATATATATATATATATATATATATATATATATATATATATATATATATATATATATATATATATATATATATATATATATATATATATATATATATATATATATATATATATATATATATATATATATATATATATATATATATATATATATATATATATATATATATATATATATATATATATATATATATATATATATATATATATATATATATATATATATATATATATATATATATATATATATATATATATATATATATATATATATATATATATATATATATATATATATATATATATATATATATATATATATATATATATATATATATATATATATATATATATATATATATATATATATATATATATATATATATATATATATATATATATATATATATATATATATATATATATATATATATATATATATATATATATATATATATATATATATATATATATATATATATATATATATATATATATATATATATATATATATATATATATATATATATATATATATATATATATATATATATATATATATATATATATATATATATATATATATATATATATATATATATATATATATATATATATATATATATATATATATATATATATATATATATATATATATATATATATATATATATATATATATATATATATATATATATATATATATATATATATATATATATATATATATATATATATATATATATATATATATATATATATATATATATATATATATATATATATATATATATATATATATATATATATATATATATATATATATATATATATATATATATATATATATATATATATATATATATATATATATATATATATATATATATATATATATATATATATATATATATATATATATATATATATATATATATATATATATATATATATATATATATATATATATATATATATATATATATATATATATATATATATATATATATATATATATATATATATATATATATATATATATATATATATATATATATATATATATATATATATATATATATATATATATATATATATATATATATATATATATATATATATATATATATATATATATATATATATATATATATATATATATATATATATATATATATATATATATATATATATATATATATATATATATATATATATATATATATATATATATATATATATATATATATATATATATATATATATATATATATATATATATATATATATATATATATATATATATATATATATATATATATATATATATATATATATATATATATATATATATATATATATATATATATATATATATATATATATATATATATATATATATATATATATATATATATATATATATATATATATATATATATATATATATATATATATATATATATATATATATATATATATATATATATATATATATATATATATATATATATATATATATATATATATATATATATATATATATATATATATATACATAGTAAAATAAATAGAATTAGGATCTAAGTAGCTGATAAGTAAAGTCACCTAGAATAATGACATCAAACTGTTACGTACAAAGTTAAAAAATTCATAATCCTTCCTGGGGTTTTTAACAGCCAACTGGTTACACGAACTGATATCAGAGACACAGTAGTTGTCAACGATATTGTGGGTAGGGTTATCAATCATCTTATTAGAAGGAGTATTTTGTGATTTTTTATGAAAACTACAGTTTAAAAAACAAAAATAGCGAAGTTGATATAATATTCAATCTTAATAAGAAGGTAATGTGAATTATTGAGAGGAAAGGTAAAGGAGGAGACTGGGGACAAGAGTAAATGAGATCTGGTATATTGGGACCACAGAGTTCCGTTTTGTGTGACCCTCCCCGTTTTGTGACCATGTTGCCGTTTTGCCACAGTATACCCGTTTTCGTAATTTCCAGGGGGTCAAGTATAGAAAATCATCACAAACTGGGGGTTTTACATAAGACGTGAACAGTGACGGAGAGTCAAAAAAAATTATTCAACCCCCAATCCAATGAACCCTAGTTCCTTGGATTGAGTTAAAAAATAATTAAAATTATTCAACCATAACCCTATCTAGCACACGAATCAAAACGAACCAAATACAATTATGATTTATAAAAACATTTTCGTATATAAGTTAGAGATTGTAAACCGAATACCCATGAACCCTAATTGACTGTCAAGATGACATTGAATACAGATTGTTGTATACGAATATATATATGTATATATAAAACTGTAAATATATACATATATTTGTATGTATCTACACAACAAAGTATACACAAATGGTAAAAAAATGCATGGAACCGGAAATACTTACCAAGAAAAGGAGAAGGAGTGTTGAACGGATCTAATTAAGTAGATGGTTACCACGAAAAGGAGATGGAGTACAACGACAGAGAAGCAGAACAGCAGCGGTGGTGGGGGAGAACGGCTCGCCGGCGGTGGTGATGGAAAAACGATCTCAGGCGGTGGTTCTTTCCCGTATTAGGGTTACGGCTATTTTTAGTAAAAAAGTAAAATGAGAAAATGACATCAGGCAGTTGTTTCTTTCCTTATATATACCTGTTCAAAACGTCCCGTTTTATGTAAAACGGGGAATATTTACTTTTTGTTTTTCTAAATTTTACAAAAATGTCACACACATGTATTGTATAAGATAAAAATTCAAAGTACACAAATAGAAATACCATATAATTTTTATTACAAATAAGTTCTAAGCAATTTTTATTACAAATACCAAAGGTACACACATAGAAATACAATATCATTTTTAATAGAAATACCAAGCGCATAACTAGTCGCAATTTTTATTACAAATAACAAAGGTACACACATAGAAATACAATATCATTTTTATTAGAAATACCAAACGCATAACTAGTCGCACAAATCTACGTGTTGACGGCGTGTTCCCGGAGGTCGGTTGAGTTCTCGGATCCGTATGTACTCATCCATACGATGACGGTAGATTATTTCCCACTCACACGCTTCTTGTGTTCGCCATTGTGCACAGTACATATTAAGCGGCGGTACGGGGTAATCGCCTTCTAGTTTAACGTTGATGAAATGAGAGTTGTTGACCAGACAGACACTGACGTAGCGGTGCGGGTAGTAGTTCCCTTCCGGATCTTGAGGGGGGGGGATTCCGAAGGGGGAAAAAAGTCTCGCTACCAGTAGTGGTAAGAAAATGGACAACCACATTAAACCTTTGCGCGATTAATAGTCCGGCGTATGGGAACATCATATACTTTTCCTCTGGTGCCCTCTGAAGTGGACTTTCCCAGTACAGTTGAGAAAGCACAATCTGAAAAGTTCCTCGCATTTGATAGTCAATACGATTCTTCCACCACTCCGAATTAGGACCGCACAACTCTTGAAGCATTTCTTGTCGAACATAAAAATGGTCCTGCTCTGTATATCCCAGACCCACAGCGACCGAAGCAAAACCGCAGTGGCCATTTGCAGGGACATCCGTGATGCGTGAGACAAATGGGTGGAAAATCGATGGTATCCACCTCTCGAAACGCATAACGTCGATAACGTCCACCTCCGGATTCATCAAGGGGAACCCGGGGATGTTTCCGGGGATGCCCCCTGGTCGTTGAGCGGTTGATCTACTACGATTCAAACCAGGGGACATTGTTGATTGGGACCTGACAGTTCCGGCGTAGCTATGTCTGCCTTGATTAGGTGTTCCTTGCGACCCTGTGTACGAAGGTTGTAGCCGAGAGGCATCCGCTGCCCTTTGGTTTTGACGACTTGTGGTTGGACGGCCGCGTGTGTCTTCTTGTACTCTTGGAGCTTTCCTTGTTGATTTTGATGGGAATACCGCTGACAAAACCTTAGATACCATGCTTTTTTTCACTGCCGGTGATTTCTCTGAAAGTATTTCCTGGGTGGCCGCCCCCAACTGTTGGGCATAGTCAGTATCTTCTTGCACATTGAATGATGGGTCAAAATCAAGCTTCCGCCAAAAAACATCAACATTGTCGATTTTTAGTGTCGTCCCTGTGGAAGGACGGATAAAGTCATTTTATGCATACACTTCCAAAAACACGAAAAACGGTAAAAAAAACGTAGCGTTACCTTGAATCATCATTTGTTCAAGCCGACATGCGCAGGGTAACCCACAACTTTTGTAAAGTTGGCAACTACAACTCTCGTTTTTTTCCCGCAGCTTCTGTATACGCTTGCTCTCCTCTTCCATAAGGTCGAGAGCGGTAAGTGACACCTTTCGGTACAGATCAACAAACATTTCCCTGCCATAACAGTTCCTTACCAGCCTGTGATGATCCATTACCTTTGTGAGACTCTGGCCGAACGTGTGTCTTATCGCTACGTACTGTGCCATTACGACTTCGTCGACATAATCGACGACCCTTTCCAACGAGTTGTTTGCGTTCTCAAGGAATTTTTTAAGGTTTGCATGTTGGCTTTCCACTCGGTTGGTCGTCCGTTGGTTGAAGTTTAAATGTTGGTCTGTCCATGCGGATACAAACATGTTTGTATACGGTCTTAACCAATTGTCATGCACATAATCCCAAACACCTGAAAGGAGAAATAAAAAAACATAATATATTATTTAAAACACTGTTATAAATATTTATTACGATGTATATAAACTTCCATAATATATATATATATATAACTTAACTACGGTCTATATATATATATATATATATATATATATATATATATATATAAACATAAAACAACATATATATATATATATATATATATATATATATATATATATATATATAAAAAAACATAATATATTATTTAAAACACTGTTATAAATATTTATTACGATGTATATAAACTTCCATAATATATATATATATATAACTTACGGTCTCGGTCGAGATCGTGAAGAAAGTTCCTAAGCACGCCCACGTTGTAGTCGTATAACGTCTCTGTGGTGGAATCGCATACTTGTTTCCAGTAGTGTTCGAATCTAGCCCAGTCACCCCCTTTAAAAGATTTTTTGTGATATTTTGCTATGTTTTCGGTTATGTGCCACCTACATAAACACTTGCTTGCATTGGGAAAGGTGTCGTTGACCGCATTCATTAAAGCAAGATCCCTATCAGTAACGATTACGCGCGGTTCCATGCAACTATCCAGCATATCTCGAATCCTATCAAGTACCCATTTGTAGTTGTCCCATCGTTCCTTCTGTACAAACGCGTGTGCAACGGATATCGACTTGCCGGTTGACGTCACTCCAACTACTTGTACAAGAGGGAACCTATACTTGTTGGTCTTGTAAGTTGCATCGATCAAAAGCACATGGGGGAATGCACGCCACATTTCAAACGACTTTGGATGAACAAAGAACAACATGTCCAACTCTTCTGTTTCGGGGTCCTCTCGTGGGTGATATACGTAATTCCTCGACCGAAGTACATTCTCCAACACCTGCATAGGGGTATCACCTATTTTTTTTTCCCCTTGCTTTATCTTTTCAGTGGTGTTGTTTATGTCTCTCCTAATCACATGAGATGCGGGAAACAATTTCCGCACGGCTGATAGTATTTTACGTGGTACGAGACCATGTTCGTGTAACGTCCCCACCGTATTGACTTGATCTGGGGTCATCCTCCTCGCAAATGCGTGGTGTTGATGCATGTTGATGTGACAACAGCAACTTAGATTTGATTAGTCTTTTAGATTAAGACATTATGTTGTTTTATGTCTTATTCATTTATATGTAATTGATAGATTATGGACTTCGTGTTTTAGTAATGATCGATTACATGTTTTGGTGTTATTTATATGTTTATATATGATGTTTGTTATGTATGTCATACAAGTACAAACATAATATATGTTAGGTTTCTTGTACATAAAGTACTTGGAAAATAACTAAGCATAGATGTTGATGGTATTTAGTACTAACGAAGATAATCTTCGTTAGGAACTAACGAAGATAATCTTCGTTATATGGGCTGGGTTGCTAAGTTCGTAAGAACAAAGCCCAGCAGGCCCAATATCGATTTGAAACATATATAAACGAATGGAAACCCTAAATTGAGGTCTTCCAGTTCAGATTACACACACCAAAGGCGACTAAGTTCGTTTCTAGCATATAGAAAACGAAGATAGATCACATAAGGCCGATTATATTGATATAATTAGCAATATATTTGATAACTAATCAAACTAGTTATCTCGTGAGGATTCCGCACTCACGACATAACAATAGACGATCTCGAGAGCGATCTGCAGCTATCAACACAGCTTGTCCCAGCATAACCCCCTTTGGCGGCTCAACCCCGGACT
>CM067168.1:61729226-61758512 GCA_034093135.1 Erigeron breviscapus | reverse complement strand
AGTCGGAGACTGGATAGAAATGTGAAAATCTCCGTGAGAAATGAAACAAGTATTTGTTAAGAAACACTTGAGTGGTTAGGTAAAGATGTGCATCGCTTCACTGGGTCCATGAAGACTTCTTCAATATCAAGAAATCAACAAATGAAATCCGATAGAAACGTGTTTACCCAGCTTTTTGAGAATTTAGGGAGGGCTTTTGTTTATTTTAGCCCTTTCTCACATCATATCACCTTAACCTCTCACTTTTCGACTTTACTCCCTCCATCCTATTTGCACAAAACAACATCACTCAAAATACCCTCACTATCTAATGAAAGAAGTGAATACTCCGGGGTTAGAACTCATCGGCGATGATGAAATTCATGGAGTAAATTTTGAGAAAATACTTATCACTCATGTGCAAACTAATCACCGAACTCCATTTGATTGAAAATCATTGGAAAAACATCAAATGTGTGCATGAAAAAACATTTGAAACACATTTGAAGTTTTGAAGGTTGTTGAAATCACAAACTCCTCCTTAATCTATGCAAGAATAGATCAAAAATTTTCATAGAAAGGTGGAGCGACAAAACCATTTAAACGCTGCCCATCGTGTGCTTAGATATCTTAAAGCTACTCCCGGACAAGGAGTGCTTCTTCCTCGAGACGGTGGTTACAATCTCACAGCCTATTGTGATGCAGACTGGCTCGGTTGTCCATTTACACGGCGGTCTCGAACAGGTTATGTTCTTCTCTTAGGTGGTGCACCTATCTCATGGAAAACAAAAAAGCAATCTGTTGTATCCCGCTCCTCTGCGGAGGCAGAATACCGTTCCATGGCCTCCACAGTTAGTGAGGTGTTGTGGGTGCGGTGGCTTTTGAAGGAATTGGATGCATCTTTAGAGAAACCAACACCCTTCTACTGTGATAACCAAGCAGCTAGACATATTGCCAACAACCCAGTATTCCATGAAAGAACCAAACACGTTGAAATGGATTGTTATTTTGTTCGTGAAAGAGTTGAAAGTAAGGAAGTTAGTGTTCATCCAATTGATTCCAAGATGCAGATAGCTGATCTATTCACCAAAGGTTTGGGCGCTCCCCAGCTCGAGTTACTACTTGGCAAGTTGGGTGTCGTTAACTTACACACTCCAACTTGAGGGGGAGTATTGGAATGAAATAATATCCATTCCATATTTGTCTCCTGATTATTAGTATTCCTTGTTTAGGATTGATTGTCTTTCTTATTTTAATACCTCTCTACCATGTATTTATTGAATGGGGCTCTTTTAATTATTTTTTAGAATAAGATCAATATAATAAAATATTACAGTCTTCTCTGATTTTAATAATGAAACCGTTTAGTATAAAACAAACCATTTTTGTGTATGGTGCTCCCCTAAGGCCAGAAAGGTATAAAAAAGGATTTAATGTGACCGAAAATAAATAGAAGTCTTTGAATACGTTGACACTGACATCAATCCTTTGAGTATAAAATCATTTGCTCAGAGATAAAAAGCTTGATAAACTTATTGTTTAAATAAAAATTCATTATTTAACCAATCATTACAGATGGTCTTGGATGTTGTTACATAATTGCTTCGACACCTTTTTAGTTATATATACTCGTTTCTTTGAGCAAATTACACACCTATAACATAATAATTTAGCATGAATGTTTGTAGGGATGTAAATTGATACATACATCAATGACAATTCTCATTATACTATATCAGTTCTAATACATTGACAACAAAATACCAACAAAATAAGTTAATAGTAAAATAAGTAGCTTCTTGTTGGAGGCTGATTGCTTTTTCTTTTTTGTGGTATGTTTTTAAATACTATAATTGCTTTGTATTTGGGTGATGATCTGTACACAACCATTTTTTAACTGTACATCACCAATTATAGTTCATATTATTAGACTGTACAATACCTTAATACATGTTTGATGAGGTACGGTTAAAAGTTTGATTTATTTTCTTTTGATAGTTCATGGTGCATCATGATGATTCAAAGCAATGGTGAAACTTGAATTTACTTTTTATTATAATAAAGTTTTGTCAAGACTTATTTAATAATTTTTTTATTGACAACCCGTGTTTACACACGAGTTCAATGACTAGTTGTATTTATATGTTAACATTACAGGTATGTTTGGTTGGAAGCTTTTACGAAAAAGCTTTTACCTAATAAAAAGTCTCGTTTGGTTGAAAGAGCTTGAAGCTTTTAATCCGAAGAAAAAGCTCATTTTCTTAACGCTACTACTCCTAGCGTTTCCAAAAGCTGCAAGCTTTTCATCCGTAAATTTATCTATCTAACCTTCCTTTTCATTCATTTACGTAATAGACAGTTACACACTTCTTGATAGTGAATAGTGATGGGTGTTATCTGACATTCATCAGTGACATATATGATGTATGTACTTTATACTCCCTTTCAGCAACGAAAATGTCACACCCGTTCTAAACGGGGTATGACTTACATGAATTCACAACACAAGATATACTGAACGACACAAAACGTTGTCGTTTTAAAATACATTTATATAAAAACATTGTTCACAAATTTATATTACAATTTATGAAAGATATTATTCTTGAAAACATTTATTTAATATTAAACAATATTAAACAGTAGACAGAGACTTTAGCAAATTGACTTGTCTTTACTAGAGTCTGAGGGTAGGCCATGGTCCAGTATGTTGTATGCAGCGGAAAAATGTCTCATGTATAGAGTATCGTCTAGTTACCTGAGTATACATGCTAAAATACGTCAACATAAAGTTGGTGAGTTCCATAAGTTTTTCATATAGAAAATATAGTTTCACAAAATGCCAGAGTTCAGTATGACCATTGCCTTACCGCAATGTCAAGTAGTTATGATACAATATCAGCAAAGAGTATCATATGTTTTTAATTAAAATATAGAGTATGAACCACAAGATTTAGAGTAACCATTTAATCACACAATGGATCAAATGTAATGCAAGAGTTGAAACTGTATATACCAAGTTCTAAGCTCATGAACCGAAACTAGACAAGTGTGTGTTTGTTTGCCTCCGGAGAGTACCTTGTTCAGGGTACTCTAAGTTTTCCAAATATAATGCATCCGTATTCTGTTGGTGCGACCAATCACGGATGGGGGTGCCTACCCCAATAGTACTATTCAATATACCCACGTTTATGTTTCCATAATTAATCGTTCATGATAGTGAGGACTTTGAGTGAACAGAGTAACTTAGAATCAACCATATATACATTTCTGGAGTACTTGTGTTCATCATAACAGTAAAGAGTTTGTATTTTACCCCGAAGGTAAAATAAATAAAGTGGAGTTACAAAATATATATAATATATATAATTTTGTAAATATACATATAAGTATAATAAATAGTTTTATTTCATGTATCTCAGCCCCAATATATAAAAGAGTTTGAAAAGGGGAATATGGAAACTCACATAGTATATTATATATCATATAGTTTTGCAATTGTTCTTCAAAGTTTCGTATATATATAATATAAAATAATTATTATGCATGTATCTCAGTCCCCGAAATAAATCATATAAAAGAATTAAAAAGGGGAATATGGAAACTCACCTTAGTGTTGTAGAAGAAGATCACTTAGACGTACTTAGTCTTGTGTGATTATAAAAGAGATTTTAGAAGTGAATATAAATGTGTGAGTTTTATAATTAAACTAAGGTCGTTATTTATAGAAAATAATTTTAGAATATGCTTTAGAATATGCTTTAGCATATTGATATCTTTAGAATATGCTTTTTACCTTTACCATTTACAATTTACTTTTTACCTTTACTATTTACCGTTACTATTCATAGTAACTATTCATGCGGTACTATTCGCTGATACAGTACTATTCATGTATACGGTTACTATTCACTGATACAGTACTATTCATGTATACGGTTACTATTCATAAATACGGTACTATTCATAAGTACGGTTACTATTCATACAATTACGGTACTATTCATAAGTACGGTTACTATTCATAAATACGGTACTATTCATAAATACGGTTATTGATAGTATAAGTATGAAAAAATATTTCCAAGCAACTCTCAAATAACTATTTGAGTTCTTGGCAATAGTTATCCATAATTTATCAAAAAAATATTTGTTCAGTTTATTATGCCATAAAATGTTTGTTCATATTGTTTGATCAACAAAAATTTAAATAGTACACGTAATAGTAAATTAATCAACCTGAAATTTTGGCGGTTGTCACAAAAAATATTTATATTTATATATTTGTATATGCGTTTCATACAAGTATTAAAGCACAACTTGCAAGTGATTACAAATTTACAAGTAACATATTACACAACAGATTTCTTGTATTTTTATTTCTATTTGTAACATTATCATTTTGTAATTGTACTTGTTTTTAAGTATCTCATTTTTTATGTATTATATGTATATGTTTATGTGGGAAATAAGTTAAGTTTTTTTTTTAATGTATTATATATAGAGAAAAATAAATGTAATTTATTTTAATTAAAAAATATAGCTTGTATATAATAGCATTATGTTTAGTATTAAACATATTTAACTTACGTCTATTTTTGTCATTTTACACTTTTTATTAAAAGCTTCAGCTAATCTGTCAAACACTTAAATATATTCCAAAAGCTACAGCTACCAGTTACAGTTATCAGCTTTCAGCTACAGCTACCAGCTAATTTTGCCAAATATACCCTATATGTATTTGCATCGATACATGTATTGATGTATTTTATCTTCTATGGATTAACTTGATAAAAATAACTTAAACAACTCAAAATTCAATTATCCAATCGATGAATCAACATATGCAACGAGTACTTTACAAAAAAAAAAACTTATGCAACGAGTGAAAATTTTAGAGGAAACAATAAATCTTCTTTTGTATTCGAAAATTAAGTACACAAAGTATATAAAAAATAATTAACTTTATAACATAGAAGATATTTTTAAAAACTCAAAAAACTTGGTGATCAAGTAAATGACATTTATTTGTCATCGCAACGTCTTACAATCTCCTTTCCAACACTTTAATAAAACCCCCCCACTCAACTCACTTTCGATTCATTTTTATCCCACACTAATTTTTCCAGACTTTTCTTCTTTCCCTCTCGATCGATCAAAAACACATCAAAGTATCTGTATCTATCTATATCCATATCTATATATAAAACACAAATTCCACTGATCGATTGATTAATTAAATTCGGTTATCCGATCATTTTCTCCAGCGGCCATGGCCGGTGAAGAAGAAATCGCTAAACTCGTCGGGCTTATTTTTTCCGATGACAAAAACGATATTAAACTCCGGTCCGAGAAATTAGGGCTAGAAAAATTCTATTTGATCCTTAAACAAGGCGTTGAGATTAATAACAGTGATGGAAAATTAGGGCTGCAAAACTGGGAACTGTCGCAGATTCAATCCGTTGTTTCTGTTGCTTATGCTATTGTTTCTTCTATTCGATCCATTTCTGGTAATTTTTCGTTATATATATATATATATTGTTTTATGCTGTATGTATATTATATGTATATTTTTCATTTATGTGATTAAGCTCAAGTGATTACATAATGAAAATTGGAAAAAGTTAATTATAGCTTAATATATATTGATTTTGTGGTTGTATGTTTATTCATTGTATGATTTGGTTTGATATAGTTGAGCAAGTGGAGCCGATAATTGTGGCTGTGATGGAGCAGTCTTTGGAGTTTGCTATCTGTTGTTTGGAGAATTCTGTAGCTTCTTCTGACGATTTGAGCTTCATTCAGGTTTCTATATCTCTGATTTTCAAACTCTTTTTTTTTTGTTTTATCATTTTATGATTCAGTATGCAAGTAGCTACTTACTTAGTTAACACTCCAAAAGTAATACTGGTTATGATATTTTTGATTTAGCAATATGCTGAATTAGTTATGGAATACAAGATATGCGTTGTCTTTTTGAATACCTCTTGTTTGCATCACTCTTTATACTCAAAAAATGGGGAGTCGGGGAGGTTTTCCGTGTTCAGGTTAACCCCAGGATGTATGTTCGAACCCGAGACCTCAGGACACTAGAATACCTAACCACTAGGTTACCTGTGTGGTGGTTTTATTTGTTTATTATTTGGCTTCAAAAGTAGAGGAATTCTAGCATTCTTATCAGGCACTTAGTATTTTCTTTTTTGTAATTTGTTACTTGTGAGCTTGCAAAGTACTTCTGTGGGTAGGTGAAATGCGTAACACAAAGGAATTAGAGTAGTGAAATGGTTTTGGAATATATTTTCATTTTGAGATTAGAGATTAGAGAAGCTAGTGCTACAAGCATTCTATAAGCGTTCACCATGAACTTAAGTTATGTCCTCTTGCATAGTCTTACTTAATAGCATATATAGTGGCGTTGCAGAAGTACTACAACTTGCATACCACTCCTTGGCAAATTGATGTAATTTTTCTCTCCTTTACACAAATAAGTTGCATGGAAATGAAGGTGTGATTTTTTTGAAATTGCAATTTTTTTCTTGGAGAAACTTGACCACCGCCCGCCCCTATCTTTAGAAGATGTATAGTTAGTGTGTTTGTTAAATTATTTTGTAAGTCATTGTTTGGCAAGGGTAGGATCTCTTCCAGAGCCTACTTTTTTGCACATGAACTATATCTAGGTCCATGTGTTATGTAGTTTCAGATTTCTATTGATGATGTATTTTGATTATTGAAAGATTGGATGGCAAAATCTATTGTTATAATTTAAAAAGAGAGCCCTGTATATGTCACATCAGAAAAAGGTTCCTCTAGATAAAGTAAATCAAATCCAAATTCTAGGAAACTGGGAAGAATTATTGATGGGGCACATATATAGCCAAATGTTCAGACTGACTCCTTGCCTTCTGAATGTATGAAAAGGTCCCCAGACCATTACGTATTTGTAAAGATTTCTGCTGCTCAATCTGCATAATTAATAGGTTTCAGATAAGTTGAATATGGCTGTTGTTCCATTTCACCCCTTAAAATGCTTATATGCATTCTAAGGCTTCAAAGTTTGAGTTACGATATGGGGCAGATGTAATTTGATAGAGTGTACAATAAGAAGTTCAGACCAACTACTTGCCTTCTGAATGTATGAAAAGATCCCCAGATCATAACTTGCTTGTTAAGATTTCCACTGCTCAATCTGCATACTTAGTAGGTTTCAGATAAGTTGAATTTGGCTGTTGCTCCCTTTCACCCCTTAAAACGTGTATATTCATTCTAAGGCCCCAAAGTTTGAGTTACGATATGGGGCGGATGTAATTTGATAGAGTGGTCAAAAGGTATACAATTCTAATTAAGTGTGAAAGGGTGCTCTCTGGAACCTGTATGGTCATTGGTGAATTATGGAAATTCTTTGTTAACTATTAGGATTTAGTAGAATTCCTGGTCCTATCTTTTAAATCGTTATGGCCACTTATGAATTTAAGTAAATATAGTTATTAGTGACTCAGAGCTACGATATTTTTTAATACGTAACTTTATGAGCCTCACTTATTGATGGTACAGTAGCATGAATTTTTTTTCCATTTATGACTTGATGAATTGTTTTTCATTTCAAAGTATATGGAAACTTTGATATCAGCACCCTATTGGTCAATCCATCAAACAAGCAATGTGCCTATATAGAAAATAAAGTATAAAACGTGTAATTAGTCGCTATGTAGTGATTAGTGCCGCAGAAACATATACATGAAATAAAATTCGATAACGTATGTTGACTCATACTGTTATATCATGAGATTGAATCATCTGCAAATGCATTGTACCAAAATGAACACATTTATGTGTGTGACCATCTATATCTTTATAATAATTCATTTTCTTATTAAACTTTGTGTAGTTACTGGAGATTGCACTAGTTGATGGCACGATCAAAGACGCTGACGTGTTACATCATTCTTCTCTGAATCTGGTCATAGATTCGTTGAAGTCGATCACATTAAGAAGTGAGAATGTTGAATTGCAAGACCATATTGAGTGTATTGTCCAAGGTATTCATCTTTTTTCCCCTTATGTAATATATGTTTCATTATTTAGTTGCATGTTCTTCTAAAGCTGTGTTTTCTTTGTCATGTTAAGGGAGTAATTGCTCAAAGGAAAAAAAGCCAGTGGACCGTCTTCTTATGACTTTAGCCTCTGAGTGGACACAACATGATAATTCGAGCTCATGGACGATTGGAAGGACTTCTCATGATTTCAATAAATTGGTTCCATTGTTGCAGCACTGGGCAGTTGTTCATCTAGGATGCATACAGCGTCTTGTTTCATATTGCATGGAATTGGTTGACAATTTTGATAAGTCTGATGAGAAGATAGACGGTATTAATCTGCGAAGAAGATTGTCATTTTGTACAAGAATCTTTAAATTACTTGCAAGTGTTACCAAAGATGCCCCATATGTCGATTATGATGCTGAGCTGTTAGCATCTTTTGCATCATTTACCAATGCGCTGCCTACTTTGTTCAGAAGCAGATATGAATTTGCCACAAGCAATGTGTCTGTTGAATTCAATATTGAAAGCCTTGTGTTGTTGTTGTTGGAAGCGTTTCTCCACGTAGTTCATACAATTTTTTGCAACAGCAATGTGTTCCAGAACATATTGGTATGTGTAATAGTCTCTGTATTTGAAAATCTGGATGTTGACATGTGGAGATACGATAAGTCGATTACCACCGTAAAGGTGCCAGCTGCTTACTTTCCAAGAATTGTTCTGTACATTCTGAAATTAGTTGAGGATATAAAGAAACAGCAGTACCAGGCTCTTGAGTTGAAGGGCTTACATGCTGATGTTCAGGTTGATTCTTGTTTATGTGGTGTCAGTTCAGGAAGGATCTCGCTGTTGAAGAAGTACACAATTGATGAGTTGCTAGAAGTAATATTTCCTACATCTAAGCAATGGGTGGACAATTTGATGCATCTTGCTTTGTTCCTTCACTCCGAGGGAGTCAAGATGTTACCGAAGCTGGATAGATCCTATTCCAGTTGTACAAAGGCCTCTTCTACCCTGGAACCTGAAAGCACTGTTTGTCATGAGGATGAAGCGTTGTTTGGTGACCTTTTCTCGGAGGGTGGGCGATCTGTAGGATCAACGGACGGATACGATCAATCAGTTGTTGCTGTTAATTCTGTTACCAATGTGAATATGCCTCTTCATGCTGCCACTGAGCTGTTCATCTTTTTGAAGACTAGTGCCTTTTCCCATGAATGGAGTTCTTTAGTATATGAAGATGCATGCAAAAAGGTCACTTCATATCATATCGATATCATCCTTTCTATTCTTGGTTGTCAAGGGTGTCATGCTGGAGATAGGATTCCTGATGCCGGTGATAGAAAGTTTGTGCATACTCATGACGTTTGTTATGAGGTGTTATACAATTTGATCTCGTTCCATGCTTTACCTGATTCCATTGAAGAATACCTCGTGTGCCAAATATTGACTGTAGAGAATGGTTCTTTTGTATACAACCATCAGACCCTTGCCTTATTATCTCATACACTTATATGCCGTGTTGGTTCTTCTGGCAATCAATTGAGAACAAAAGTCCTGAAGGTGTTTGTAGAATTTGTCTTCGAAAAAGTAAATTCAGTCTGTGCGCGCAACCCTACTCTTAGAGAACTTATCGAGACTCTCCCCTCAGTCTTCCACATTGAGATTCTGCTGATGTCATTTCATTTATCATCTGAAGCAGAAAAGGCAGAACAAGCAAATTTCATATTTTCCTCCATTAAAACAATTGAGCCTCTCTCTAATGGTTTTAACAGCAGCCAGTTGTCATGCTGGGCATTACTCGTATCACGTTTAGTTTTAATTCTTCGACACATGATGTTTTATCCCAATGTTTGTCCTCCCACCTTACTATCAGAGTTGAAATCCAAGTTAAGGGAAGCTCCAGTTGCTAGGTCAGTTCCTACGGGTAATGCAAGTAACCGTACGTTTTGGTCATCAACTTCTGTGGACAATGTGATGCGGACTTTTGCCTTGGAAGGGGATGTTAGCAGTAGTTTTTTGAATCAGCTGATTGATGTTACGTCCTTCACCACTTCAGCACTCAAGGAAGATATTGGGGTTGAATGCCTAGGTTTGAGTTGGGCTGAAGTATGTTCTTCTTTTTCGTCGATTTTAGGGTTTTGGAGAGGGAAAGGAGCATCGACAATGGAGGATTTGGTTCTTGAAAGATACATTTTTATGCTTTGTTGGGATATCCCTCCTATGCATACTACTTTGGATTCGCTTCTTTCTTGCAGTGACCTTCAGACTCTTGACATTACTAGCATAGAGCATCTTCTGTACTTTGGTCATTCAATCTTGGGCAACTGTGGAGTTGCCTTGGGTGATAATTTTTCAAAAATAGTGGTTAGTGTGCTAGAACAGCTGCGATCAATGCCAATGTCCGAGAAAACTGAAGAACTTGGGTGGGACTTCCTGAGAAGTGGATCTTGGTTATCTCTGGTACTCTCCTTACTTGGAGCTGGAAGTCAGAGATATTGCTTTAATAATGGAATTGATTCAGTGGGTCTAGTCTCACTGGAGCACACATCCAGAGATACTGAGTTTCTTGCGCTTTCTGAAAAGTTGATCATCAGTTCACTTAATGCAGACACAGTTGCATTGTTGTTGAAAGTATTGTCAGCAATATTACAAAGGTACATGAATGTTTACCAGAAAACCTTACTTTCTACTTTCATGGACGGCCAGAGCTCTGCCAATAAGTTTTCACCTATATTGCTTCTCAAGCACACTGGATTTGACAAGTCCCTACAGGATGTGCTTTTTGAGAAATGTGCTTTCAGTCCTTGTCAACTGGAGTCAATATGTGAACTTCTCTCGAAGTTGGGTACTGCTGTTGATAAAATGGCACCACTTCTCTCGAATAAGGTCTTTTTGGAACTTGTAATGCATGGTTTCCCGTGTAGTAATCAAGTCCCCAGTGGGTTTCTGCTTTCTTGCATTCTTAGCATTAAAGGAATCATTTCCGTTCTGGATGGACTAGTTAAGGTTATAGCTCTGAAAGCAATTATCTCCATTGAGGCTGAAGTACGCCGCGAGATTCTTAAGTCGATTTTGTCAATTAAAACTGACAAGGTATTTAGTAGTCTACATACTCAATGTGATGCAATTTATGAAATTTTGAATGATGGCTTGGAAGTGTTTGATTACAGAAGTTTCTTTACAATGAAAAACATGTATGATCTTTTGAGGGATATTAATGCTAGAGACGTTGTTGATAGTTCTGTTAGTGAATGTGTAGTGTTCAAGGCCATTGATATCACAGCTAGCACCATGAAGGATCCTTCTAGGGCATCTTTGTTGAAGAAATTCATGTCGGTTGGAGATTTTTCTGAAGAGATGGATGATACTTCTCAGCAGGGGGATCTTTTGGTTCTTATTGATGCATTGGATAATTGCAACTCTGAATCGGTTAATGTAAAGGTTCTTAGTTTCTTCGTTGATCTTCTATCGGAAGATATATGTCATAATTTTAAACTGAAGTTGCAGAAAAAGTTTATTGACATGAATTTGAGTCGCCTTTCTAAATGGCTGGGAGAGAGGTTATTAGGGTCGATGAATGAACCTTTGGGGAATCTCGTCTGTGTAAATGGAAGCTCATTATCCCTAAGAGAGTCAACCATGAAATTTGTTGTGTCACTAACGTCTCCTCCTGAATCACAATCTGAAGAACTGCATAATCATATTTATGAAGCTCTGTTGGTTTCACTTGATAATGCCTTTATGCTGTATGATGTCAATACAGCAAAATCCTATTTGAATTTTGTTATTCAACTTTCTAGTGGGGAGGCTTCAATGAAACTCCTTCTGGAACGCACAGTGATGCTGATGAAAAAGCTGGCGAGTGATGAGCGCCTGCTTCAAAATCTAAAAGTTCTATTCGGTTTTCTTGGATCAATGGTAAGTGATTTCGGGTCAAATAAGATTGCTGCTTCAAAGTTGGCGGAGAAGTCATCACGTAAGAGTGGTTCTGGGATAGGCCCAGTGGCCACAAGGTCTGTGGGTTCAAGGAAACATCCTGATTCGTTGGTTTTTTCTTCTAGTCAAGAAGGCGGGCCCACATCTCTTGATTGTGATGCAACTTCAGCTGACGAAGATGAGGATGATGGAACGTCAGATGGTGAAGTGGGTAGCATTGGTAAGGACGAGTTTGATGATAATAATAGTGAAAGAACCCTTGCCTCTAAAGTTTGTACATTTACATCCAGTGGAAGCAATTTTATGGAACAACACTGGTATTTTTGTTATACATGTGATCTAACAGTGTCAAAAGGCTGTTGTTCTGTGTGTGCAAAAGTTTGTCATCGTGGACATCGTGTTGTCTACTCCCGATCAAGTCGGTTTTTTTGTGACTGTGGAGCAGGGGGTGTACGAGGTAGCAGCTGTCAGTGTTTGAAACCTAGGAAGTTCACTGGAGGTAACAGTAACTGTGCGCCTGTGCGTAATGCTGGTAATCTTCATTCATTTCTACCATTCACAGAAGATGGGGATCAGATGCCTGAAAGTGAGTCGGATATTGATGAAGATGGTTCGTTGGATGTGGATAACTCTCTCAGATTGTCTTTTCCAAGGGAAATACAAGAGGTAATCCCATCTTTGATAAAAGGACTTGATGTGGAAGACCGGGTTCTTGAACTTTGTTCCTCATTATTGCCATCAATAACAAGCCGAAGAGACTCTAATCTCTCAAAGGATAAGAACATCTCAATAGGAGAAGACAAAGTGATAACTTTCAGCGCGGATCTTTTACAATTAAAGAAGGCATATAAAAGTGGTTCCTTGGATTTAAAGATAAAGGCGGATTATTCAAATGCGAAGGAACTTAAATCCCATTTGGCTAGTGGTTCTCTTGTGAAATCCTTGCTTAGTGTCAGTACTCGAGGCCGACTTGCTGTTGGAGAGGGTGATAAAGTAGCTATATTTGATGTTGGCCAGTTGATTGGGCAGGCCACTGTAGCCCCTGTTACTGCGGACAAAGCTAATGTGAAGCCTCTGTCAAAGAATGTTGTTCGCTTTGAGATTGTACATCTTGTTTTTAACCCATTGGTGGAAAGTTACCTCGCTGTGGCAGGCTATGAGGATTGCCATGTTCTTACTGTTAGTCATCGTGGTGAGGTCACAGATCGTTTGGCCATTGAACTTGCTCTGCAAGGTGCATATATAAGGCGTGTAGAATGGGTTCCTGGGTCTCAGGTGCAGCTTATGGTGGTCACCAACAAGTTTGTTAAGATATATGATCTCTCTCAGGATAATATCAGCCCCATGCACTACATCACCTTGCATGATGACACAATTGTTGATGCAACAGTTGCTGTGGTTTCCCAAGCAAGAGTTTTTCTTATTGTCCTTTCTGAACATGGTTGCTTATACAAGTTAGAATTGTCGAGTGAAGGAAATGCTGGCGCAAAAACATTAAAAGAAACTGTGCAAACTCCAGGGAGGGAAATACATGCAAAGGGATCTTCTTTGTACTTCTCATCTACTTACAAGTTGTTATTTGCATCGTATCAAGATGGAACAACTTTAGTTGGAAAGCTTAATAACGATCCGTTAGCTCTGTCTGAGATATCTGCCGTTTATGAAGATGAACAAGATGGTAAGCATCGCCCTGCGGGATTGCATCGCTTCAAGGAGTTGCTTGCTGGCAGTGGGTTATTTGTTTGCTTCTCAAGTGTGAAATCCAATGCTGCCCTGACTGTTACAATTGGAGAGCATGAAGTCCTTGCACAGAACATGCGTAATGGAGTGTATTCAACCTCAGTTTTGGTAGGTATAACGGCTTATAAGCCTTTGTCCAAAGATAAAGTTCACTGTCTCGTTTTGCATGATGATGGCAGCCTTCAGATATATACACATGTTCCTATCGGGGTTCAAGCTGGTGCGAACGTGATTCCGGATAAAGTTAAGAAGTTGGGATCTGAAATACTCAACAGTAAAGCTTATGCTAGTTTGAAGCCGGAGTTTCCACTTGATTTTTTTGAGAAAACGGTATGCATAACGGCCGATGTGAAGTTGAGTGGTGATGCCATCAGGAATGGGGATTCTGAAGGTGCAAAGCAGAGCTTGGCATCAGAAGATGGATATCTTGAGAGTCCTACACCTGCAGGGTTCAAGGTAATGTCGGTTAATTGCTTATGTTATTTATCACTTATGACTTTGTGAGTTCTTAAATGAGTATCCCTCTTAACCATTTTAAAGTAATTTATTCTTCCCATTAAAGGCAAGAATGGGAACTTGAAGATCTATAATTCTGAAGTTCTTGCTAGGGAAGTTGTGAAAATTGTGTGAGTTACAAGTTGACTCGGGCTATTTGAGTAAAAAATACACCCAAAACGGAGCGACTTGATGGTGAAGTCGTAAATTCCCTTCATTTGTAACCCGACTCGCAATTGACTTGCACGTTCAATGATGAGATAGCTTGTAACTCAGACGAGTCTATTAAAAGACTATATAAATCCAAGTCATCATCTTTACTTTCTTATTTTTGTCATAACTCCATCCTCTGACTAGATAATATTTTTACAACAAGTTCCTTTTTCCCAGATAACATTACTAAATAATCTATTTCCTCATTATTTTATGTTAACCATGGATTGGTATCTGACACCACAGCCTTCTGTTTTTTCAGGTAACTGTTTCCAATTCGAATCCTGACATAGTCATGGTCGGGTTTCGTGTTCATGTGGGGAATACATCAGCAAATCATATACCATCAGATATAACCATTTTCCAGAGAGTTGTAAAATTAGATGAGGGCATGAGGTCTTGGTATGACATCCCATTTACAGTTGCAGAATCACTTCTGGCTGATGAAGAAATTACAATATCCATAGGACCAACCTTCAATAGATCCACTTTGCCTAGAATAGACACCTTGGAAATTTATGGCCGAGCAAAGGATGAATTTGGTTGGAAAGAAAAGATGGATGCAGTACTGGACATGGAGGCTCGTGTCCTTGGGAGTAGTTCCTGGGTTGCAGGCTCTGTAAAGCAGCGGCGTACCGGTCTAGCAGCTCCCATTGAGGAGCAAGTTGTTGCAGATGGACTCAATCTTCTGTCACGGTTATATGGTTTGGGTAAGCCACACGGATGTTCAAACGTGGAGGAAGTAAAAGCAGAGCTCAGCAGATTGAAGTGCAAGCAGTTGCTGGAAACGATATTTGAAAGTGACAGGGAACCTTTGTTGCAGGCTGGTGCATGTCATGTTCTTCAAGCTGTGTTCCCTAAAAAAGAAACATATTATCAAGTATATACCTTTCACTTGCTCCTGTAGAATTGGCGTTCTTCCTTATGTACTTCAATAGTTCAATATATATTTAGTGCACACATTAGCTAATCACAACTTCTATGCTTAGGTTAAGGATACCATGCGACTTCTAGGGGTGGTGAAATCAACTTCCACATTGTTGTCGAGGCTTGGAGTTGGTGGAAGTACATCAGGGTGGATCATTGAAGAGTTTACAGCTCAGATGCATGCGGTTTCCAAGATTGCACTCCATCGCCGTTCTAACTTAGCTGCCTTTCTAGAGAGACATGGTACAGTTTGAGTTTCTTGCTAATCTGGAACTGTTTATGGAGTTGATACTTGGTTTATCATTCTTTTGATATGTTCCCTTCTTATGCTACTCGCTATGATTTTTTCATCGGCATAGTTTGGTAGCTAGCTTGTCAAGTTCTTCTGATATTTTGTTCTTTTGATCGTTGTTTGACCTATCTCTTTGAATTTTGGTCTTCCTCTTCATGCTTAGAACATCTTTAGAGGTTTTCATCTCCTTGCTTTGCATCTTCCTTGTTTTGTAGGTCCGGAGGTTGTTAATGGGCTTATGCAGGTTCTATGGGGAATTTTGGACATAGAGCAGCCAGAAACACAGACCATGAATAACATTGTTGTGGCAGCTGTGGACCTCATATACTCTTATGCTGAGTGTTTGGTTTCACATGAAAAAGACACTGGAGGTGACACCGTTACACCAGCTGTTAATCTCTTTAAGAAACTTCTCTTTTCTCAAAATGAGGCTGTTCAGACTTCTAGCAGGTGATTGATTGACCATATATAGGAGGGTTTATATATGTGTTCTATATTAAATACCTCATTTTTTGACATTTTTCTCTGCAGCTTGGCCATATCTTCAAGGTTACTCCAGGTTCCATTTCCAAAGCAAACGATGTTGGGTACAGATGACTTGGTGGACAGTGCAACATCTGCTCCGGCACGTGCTGATGTTGCAAGCTCAACTGGTGGAAATGCTCGGATTATGGTTGAGGAGGACTCCATCACATCATCTGTTCAATACTGTTGTGATGGCTGCTCCACTGTTCCTATACTCAGAAGAAGATGGCATTGTACAGTCTGCCCTGACTTTGATTTATGTGAAGCCTGCTATGAAATGGTTGATGCAGAGCGGCTACCCGCACCTCATTCGCGAGACCATCCAATGTCCGCAATTCCAATTGAAGTTGAAACATATGGCGGAGAAGGAAATGAAATGCAGTTCGCCACCGATGATCTAAGTGATCCAATGGTGCTGCCAGTTGCACCTGATATTGGCCTGCCGGCTTCTGCCCCCGCAATCCATGTGCTAGAAACCAATGAACCTGGAGAGTTTCCATCTTCAGTCACTGATCCTGTTACGATTTCTGCATCGAAAAGGGCTATAAATTCTTTAATTCTTTCAGAGTTTCTTAAACTTCTAAGAGGGTGGATGGAGACCACCTCTGGCGTTCGAGCTATCCCAATTATGCAGCTCTTCTACAGGCTATCTTCTGCAATAGGTGGACCTTTTGTTGATAGCTCAAGGCCTGGAAGTTTAGATCTGGAGAAGTTGATAAAATGGTTCTTAGATGAACTTTCAATCAACAAACCATTTTCAGCCAAATCACGTTCTTCATTTGGGGAGGTCACTATCCTGGTCTTTATGTTCTTTACATTAATGTTGCGGAACTGGCACCAGCCTGGCGGTGATGGTTCGATATCAAAACTAGGTGGATCATCAGATACAAATGAAAAGAACACTGCCCAGAGTCTGCCTTCTGCCTCAGCTACTTCTTCTGCTGTGGATGACGGAGAGAAGAATAGCTTCCATTCCCAGCTGCTTCGTGCTTGTGGAGCTCTTCGGCAACAAGATTTTATCAATTATCTTATGGATATTTTACAACAGTTGATGCATGTTTTTAAGTCTTCATCTGTTGGTTTAGATTCTTCACACGGTGCTAATTCTGGATCAGGATGTGGGGCTCTATTAACTGTTCGAAGAGAGATACCCGCGGGTAACTTCTCTCCATTCTTCTCTGATTCATATGCAAAATCTCATCGTTCGGATATGTTCGCGGATTACCATCGGTTATTGTTAGAAAACACTTTCAGACTAGTTTATAGTTTGGTTCGCCCGGAAAAGCATGACAAGGCAGTTGAAAAAGAGAAGCTCTTCAAAGTTCCGTCTGGGAAAGATCTAAAGCTTGATGGATATCAGGATGTTCTATGCAGTTATATCAATAACGCCAATACGACTTTTGTAAGAAGGTATGCCAGGAGGCTTTTTCTGCATCTGTGCGGTAGCAAAACACACTATTATAGCATTAGGGATTCATGGCAGTTTTCAAGTGAGGTTAAGAAGCTGTATAAACACATCAACAAGTCAGGTGGATTTCAAAGTACTCTTTCTTATGAGAGGAGTGTCAAGATAGTGAAATGCTTGTCTACTATGGCTGAAGTTGCTTCTTCCCGTCCAAGAAATTGGCAAAAATATTGTTTGAGGCATGGCGATGTTTTGCGTTTTCTTGTCAACGGCGTATTTTATTTTCCTGAAGAATGTGTGTCTCAGGCTCTTAAACTTCTGAGTTTGTCCTTCTACAATGGCAAGGATAATAGCCTGTCACTACAGAAAACTGATGGTGGTGATACTGTTACCGGAATGAGCTCTAGCAAATCAGGGCCACAATCTCTGGATTCAAAGAAGAAAAAGAAAGGAGATGATGGAGTGGAATCTGGTCTGGATAAATCTTATATTGATATGGAGCCAATGGTAGATATTTTTGCTGACAAAGGTTATGATGTCTTTAGGCAGTTTGTTGATTGCTTTTTACTTGAGTGGAACTCCAGCTCTGTCCGAGTAGAAGCCAAATGTGTACTGTATGGAGCCTGGCACCATGGAAAGCAATCATTTAAGGAAACAATGTTGATGATTCTTTTGGAGAAAATAAATTTCTTACCTATGTATGGTCAGAATATTATGGAGTATACAGAACTTGTTACATGTTTGTTAGGAAGGGTACCTGATAACAATGCAAAGCAACAGAGCAATGAACTTGTAGACCGATGCCTAACTTCTGATGTGATCAAGTGCGTTTTTGATACACTTCACTCGCAAAATGAGCTCTTGGCCAACCATCCCAACTCACGTATATACAACACACTGAGTGGGTTGGTGGAGTTTGATGGTTACTATCTTGAGAGTGAGCCCTGTGTTGCCTGTAGCTGCCCGGAGCTTCCTTACAGTAGGATGAAGTTAGAAAGTCTGAAATCCGAAACAAAATTCACTGACAACCGCATAATAGTCAAGTGCACAGGAAGCTACACCATCCAGAGTGTCACCATGAATGTTCATGATGCTCGTAAGTCGAAGTCTGTGAAGATCTTGAACCTGTATTATAACAATAGACCCGTGTCTGATTTGGCGGAACTAAAAAACAATTGGTCCTTGTGGAAGCGTGCAAAAATATGCCATCTTGCTTTCAATCAGACTGAACTGAAAGTGGATTTTCCTATTCCAATCACTGCTTGTAATTTCATGATTGAGCTTGATTCGTTTTACGAGAATCTTCAGGCTTTATCTCTTGAACCGTTGCAATGTCCTCGCTGCAGCCGTCCTGTTACTGATAGGCATGGAATCTGTAGTAATTGTCATGAGAATGCTTACCAATGTAGGCAATGCCGCAATATAAATTATGAAAACCTGGATTCTTTTCTATGTAACGAGTGTGGTTATAGCAAGTATGGTCGTTTTGAATTCAATTTCATGTCTAAACCGAGTTTCACATTTGATAACATGGAGAATGATGATGACATGAAGAAGGGTTTGTCTGCAATAGAATCTGAATCTGAGAATGCGCATAGGAGATATCAGCAACTTTTAGGCTTCAAAAAACCTCTTCTGAAGATTGTATCAAGCATCGGCGAGAATGACATGGACTCTCAGCAGAAGGATTCTGTTCAGCAAATGATGGTATCTCTTCCAGGTCCTTCATGTAAGATTAACCGTAAGATTGCACTTCTTGGTGTTCTCTATGGCGAAAAATGCAAAGCTGCTTTTGATTCGGTCAGCAAAAGCGTGCAGACCCTTCAAGGGCTTCGACGGGTTTTAATGAATTACTTGCATCAAAAAAATTCAAATGAGTCTGTTGCCCCCTCTAGACTAGTTGTTTCTAGGTCACCTAATAGCTGTTACGGTTGTGCCACAGTGTTCGTTACACAGTGTCTTGAGATGCTACAGGTGTTGTCGAAGCACCCGAGTTCTAAGAAGCAGCTTGTGGCTGCTGGAATTTTATCGGAGCTATTTGAGAATAACATCCATCAAGGTCCCAAAACTGCTCGTGTCCAAGCGAGAGCGGCACTCTCTGCCTTTTCTGAAGGTGACAAGAACGCAGTGTCGGAGTTAAATGTTCTTATTCAGAAAAAGGTTATGTATTGTCTTGAACATCATCGCTCTATGGATATTGCTCTCGCAACACGCGAAGAGTTGCTCTTGCTTTCAGAGGTGTGCTCTTTGGCCGATGAGTTTTGGGAGTCAAGATTACGGGTTGTGTTCCAGCTATTATTCTCTTCAATCAAATTGGGTGCCAAACATCCTTCCATATCAGAGCATGTTATTCTTCCTTGCTTGAGGATTATATCACAGGCATGCACCCCTCCAAAACCTGACTCATCAGACAAAGAACAAGGAGCAGCAAAACCTGGCCCAGTTCCAGTACAAAAGGATGGAAACTCATCTAGATCTCTCAGTGGTAGCAAGTCTGTGTCTGAAGCATCAGAAAAGAACTGGGATGGTTCTCATAAGACTCATGATATACAGTTGGTAAGTTACTCAGAGTGGGAAAAAGGCGCTTCTTATCTTGATTTTGTTAGGCGCCATAAAGTGTCGCAAACAACTAGGTCCAGCCAGAGATCTCGGTCTCAGAAATTTGAGTTTCTCGCTTTAAAGTATGCCCTTAGATGGAAACGCCATGCCTCTAAGACGGGTAAAAGTGAAATAGCATCTTTTGAACTGGGCTCATGGGTTACTGAACTGGTACTGAGTGCCTGTTCTCAATCTATAAGATCTGAGATGTGCATGTTGATCAGTCTGCTTTGTTCCCAAAGTTCATCACGGCAGTTTCGCCTACTAAATTTACTCATGTCTTTGTTGCCTGCTACTCTTTCTGCTGGTGAAAATGCTGCCGAGTATTTTGAATTGCTCTTCAAGATGACAGAGACAGAAGATGCACGTCTTTTCTTGACTGTACGAGGATGTTTGAACACAGTTTGTAAGTTGATCACCCAAGAGGTAAGTAATGTTGAATCTTTGGAGAGGAGCCTGCGTATCGACATCTCACAGGGATTCATCCTTCACAAGCTTATTGAGCTCTTAGGAAAATTTTTGGATGTTCCAAATATAAGATCCAGGTACTGCTGTCCCTTACTCTTTGTTTTTTTTTTAAGCTCACCATCCCCTTCATCTTTTAAGTATATGTTGTATGGTTGCCAGGTTCATGAGAGACCAGCTGCTCTCTGAAGTCCTCAAAGCCCTTATTGTTGTTAGGGGATTAATAGTGCAAAAAACAAAGTTGATAAGTGACTGCAGTCGACTTTTAAAGGATCTTCTGGATAGTCTTCTGCTGGAGAGCGAAAATAAGAAACATTTCATACAGGCATGCATTGGCGGTTTGCAGATTCATGGGGAGGAGAAAAGAGGACGCTCTAATTTGGTATGTATAAAAATACGGTTGCATATTAATCTAGATCGATGGCGGTACTCTAATAAGTTGGCCAATCCTAATCAAGTAAATTTATTAGTTATATCCTGAACTAATTCAATGGGTTCATTTATTAGAGATGTTCGATTCCTAGAAGATGTCTAAATAATGTTCTAAATTTAAACATAGATTTAGGTTATAGTTGCATCTCAGCATGTAATTCTCAAAACACGTTGAGGTGGAGAAAACAAATAGAGGACTAGGCTGATAGAGGAATATATTACGCTATTAGGTCTTGACAGCTTTGTGTCATTATCTATGTGGAAAATAGTCTTCTTAGATATGAAATTAGAGACATAAAAAAAAAGGGTAAATGGGTGGGAACCCTCTGGTCCCATGTACCGAATAGGTACCCTGAGTCACTACCGCATAGACTACAGCCCGGTGACTCCCCAGAGAAATAGGTGGGAGGGAATCTGCTTAGCAAGGATTCGAATCCGCGCCTTTTAGCTGCCTAGAACTCTTTGTTAGGGGGCGGTACCACTGGGGTTTCACCCCATTGGTAATGCTTTAGAAATGTAATTAATCTTTAAAACCCGCAACTCAGGGTAAAAACAGCTCAATGCTCTTTTATCCTAAATTTTTGTTGGAGCTTGTATTTGTTTGATTGTGATAATGGTTTGCTGATATGGTTGTTGCTAACCAATATGTAATTATTTCTGCAGTTCATTTTGGAGCAACTCTGTAACCTGATCTGCCCTTCAAAACCCGAAGCTGTGTATCATCTGATACTGAACAAAGCACACACCCAAGAGGAGTTTATCCGGGGTTCGATGACCAAAAATCCTTATTCCAGTGGTGAGATAGGTCCACTGATGCGCGATGTCAAAAACAAAATTTGTAACCAGTTGGATCTCTTGGGTCTTATCGAGGATGATTATGGTATGGAACTACTTGTAGCTGGAAATATAATCTCCCTTGATTTGAGCATCGCCCAAGTTTATGAGCAAGTTTGGAAAAATTCGAGTACTCAGTCCGCAAACGCTGCTGCTGCTGCTACATTACATTCTCCCGGTACTGCCACGTCAGCAAAAGATTTTCCACCTATGACCATTACCTACAGGCTTCAGGTTTTCTTCCTGCTTCCTTAATACAATTGAATATCTTCTCTATTCAAATGTTTTATTTGAGCATTGCTCATCCTATATATTGGTGTCCATCGTCTCACAGGGGTTGGATGGTGAAGCTACTGAGCCCATGATCAAGGAATTAGATGAAGACAGGGAAGAGTCTCAAGATCCTGAGGTGGAGTTTGCAATAGCAGGTGCAGTTCGAGAGTGTGGTGGGTTGGAAATCCTATTGGAAATTGTTCAGGTGCGTATTTTCTTTCTTTATTTTATCATCTGTTGTATGACAATGTTGAATGACATTAAATGATCTTTGTTACTTTGTAGCGTTTGCGAGATGATCTGAAGTCCAACCAGGAGCAACTGGTGGCTGTTCTGAATCTTCTAATGCACTGCTGCAAAATAAGGGAAAACAGGCGGGCCTTGCTGAGGCTTGGAGCTTTAAGTTTATTACTAGAAATTGCACGGCGTGCATTCTCTGTTGATGCCATTGAGCCAGCTGAAGGCATTCTTCTAATTGTTGAGAGTTTGACAATGGAAGCCAATGAAAGTGATAATATCGACATCACTCAGAATGCCCTTACAGTCTCCAACGAAGAAGCTGGTGCTGGTGAACAGGCTAAAAAGATAGTCATCATGTTCCTAGAAAGACTTTCTCACCCACCAGGCCTTAAAAAGTCAAGTAAACAGCAGAGAAACACTGAGATGGTTGCTAGAATTTTGCCTTACTTAACGTACGGTGAGCCTGCTGCAATGGAAGCACTCATTCAACACTTTGACCCTTACCTAAAGAACTGGGTTGAGTTTGACCAGTTGCAGAAGCAAGCTCTAGAAAATCCAAAAGACGATAACGTCTCTCTGCAAGCGTCGAAACAGAGGTTTGCAGTGGAGAATTTTGTTAGGGTTTCAGAATCCATGAAAACAAGTTCTTGCGGGGAAAGACTAAAGGATATCATATTGGAAACCGGCATTACCGAAGTTGCAGTGAAACATCTAAAAGACAGTGTTCCGTTTACTGGAGTTAAAAATACACCCGAATGGGTTTCAGGTTTAAAACTTTCATCTGTTCCTCTTATCCTGTCCATGCTTAGGGGGTTGTCTATGGGGCACTTGCCCACACAAAAGTGTGTGGATGAAGGAGGGATATTACCTTTGCTCCATGCTTTGGAAGGGGTCTCTGGAGAAAATGATGTCGGAGCTAGAGCTGAGAATTTGTTGGATACCCTCTCAGATAAAGAGGGAAAAGGTGACGGGTTCCTGGCTGAGAAAGTTCGTGCGTTGCGCCATGCCACACGGGACGAAATGAGACGCCGAGCTCTGATGAAGAGAAAGGAGTTGCTTCAGGTTATTTTTTAAACACCTTATCTGGGGTGTTGCATTTTTAAATGTAATTTTTTTTCCTATCATATATCTGATACACGTTTTTTATATAATAAAATAGGGACTTGGGATGCGTCAAGAATTGGCCTCTGATGGTGGAAAGAGAATAATTGTTGCCCAGCCAATCCTTGAAGGTTTGGAAGATATGGAAGAAGAGGAAGAGGGGCTGGCTTGCATGGTATGCCGTGAAGGGTACAGTCTTAGGCCAACGGACTTGCTTGGTGTCTATACGTTTAGTAAGAGGGTAAATCTGGGTGTTGGGACTTCAGGAAGTGCTCGTGGAGACTGTGTATATACAACTGTTAGCCATTTTAATATCATACATTTCCAGTGCCACCAGGAGGCCAAGAGAGCTGATGCCGCTCTAAAGAATCCAAAAAAAGAATGGGATGGGGCCGCCCTCAGAAACAATGAGACACTTTGTAATAACCTGTTCCCCATTAGAGGTCCCGCTGTTCCATTATCTCAGTATACACGTTATGTTGATCAGTATTGGGATTACCTTAATGCCCTTGGACGTGCTGACGGAAGTCGACTGCGGTTGTTGACTTACGATGTAGTTCTGGTATGCAACCTTTTTGTTTTCTTTTTATTTTGATGTCTTTTAAGCGTGTTTCTAATACATGAACACTAATATTGCAGATGCTTGCACGATTTGCGACGGGTGCATTGTTTAACACTGACTGTAGAGGTGGAGGAAAAGAAAGCAATGCAAAGTTTCTACCTTTTATGATCCAAATGGCTCGTTATTTTGTTGACCATGATTCTTCTCAGCGACATAATCTGGCCAAATCTGTAGCAGCATATCTGTCTTCTTCCACTTCCACACCGGATTCAAAATCCCCCACCTCGTCCACGGGAACAGAGGAAACGGTTCAATTTATGATGGTGAGTTCCCTTCTTTCAGAATCTTACGGGTCTTGGTTGCAACATCGTCGTGCTTTCTTGCAACGTGGTATATACCATGCATACATGCAGCGGACACATGCCAGGTCATCTCACCGCTCATCATCTTCGTCGTCATCATCATTATCTACTCCTGCCAAGTCAGATACAAAACCAGAGGAGCTACTAACGATAATCCAGCCAATGCTTGTTTACACGGGTTTAATTGAGCAACTTCAGCACTACTTCAAGGTCCCAAAGAAAGGCGCAAGTCAATCTAGCCAAACCGGGGAGAAGGATGAGAAAAACTTGGAAGGCTGGGAGTTAATGATGAAGGAAAAATTATTGAATGTGAAAGACATGGTGGGGTTCTCGAAAGAGATGTTGTCATGGCTGGAGGATATGACTTCTGCCACTGATTTACAGGAGGCATTTGATGTTATTGGTGTTCTGGCTGATGTGATGTCAGGCCCATCAGGTAAGTGCGAAGATTTTGTGTACGCGGCAATTGAAGCTGGGAAAGGCTAAATTTTTTGAAGTTGCATGCTCAGCTGGTCTATAGTTGATATGTAAATGCCACAAAATTTTGACTCTGCGTAAATTGCTCATATTGTTGTGCTTTGGGAATACTCGTGTGATAACTAATACTCTACTGTTATCAAGTTCAATTTACATCTAAAGGGTGTTAGCATATTTTGCAATTGCGGGTTTAGCCATCGTTCCATTAATTTGATTGTAGGATGCAAAATGAGCATGGCCGAAAGAATTAATGTACGTTAAGTCTAATAAATACTGTATATTTTTAGGCATTCTGATTTTGATTACACATAATTTTTCTTATCTTGAATGAACAAATGGGCAAAGGTTGGACAAAAACAACTATCAAAATCGCTCAGAAAAGAAGTTATCAGTCAGCATCATATCATATGGACACAATTTTTAAGCCACCTTTTGAAAATACTTTCTTTATTCTAGTGGAGCAAGTGGCTTAAACCCTTAAATGATAATTCTTTTCAAGAATATATTTATATCAAATGCAACTTGTTATAACGCGTCATTTGTATTATATAGGTCTGGTAGTTTTTTTATGAAAATCTGCACGAAAATTTAGTTGCACTTGGAATCAGTGTGATTTGAATTAGTGAAAGCTAAGAGCCATACAGAAATCAATTAACTCGTCCGATTTTGTAACGTTTACTATGAATTAGTATTATTAGTGCTTTATCCTTTATCATACAGTAATGAATATGATGCGTAAATCACGCGAAAACGACAGCGGAAGACTATTTTTGGTATTTTCTGGATTTTATATGAAATAAACAACAAAACATAACAATAAAGTAAAATGATAGATAAAAGAATCCACCACCAAGACTCGTAAAGGCTAAGCCACCGGAATCAAGGATAAAGGAAACACTCCGCCCCACCACTATAATCGATAAAGGTCTAGCCACCACTATTATCGATAAAGGTCTAGCCACCACGATTACAGATAAAGGAAACCGAAGATTTAAAAGACCTCACCATAATATTTGATAAAGAACAAGTCACCACAAATATTGATAAAGGGGTCACTCCTAACCACCAAGATCAAAAGATCTATAAAGGTAAAAGAAGATTTTTTTTTGGTAAGAAATAGAGGCTGCTGTATTAATTTCATTCAACATCCACTAACTTTTTTACAAGGAAAATAAACTTCTATTTATAGCCACATGCTCTACCTAGGAATTAACGAAATACAATAAAATATTCAAAAAGCTGTCATGTGCTACGGACCACCACTAATTAATTATCCAATGGAAAATGGACACGTAAAGCTTCTAGAAACATTCCCCCTGCACGTGGTCCCACAATACCGTTAGTCACACACTCCTTCCTTGACAGCTGTCATTCCTTCTTTATTGGACCCACAGATATAAGCTTTCAGTGGGGACTTTATTATCTGGACAATGGAACATAAATCTGGACTGCCACTGGTGGACCTTCAGTGTTGGTCACTGGAGCATTCATCTGGTGGACCTTCAGTGTTGGTCACTGGAGCATTCATCTGGTGGACCTTCAGTGTTGGTCACTGGAGCATTCATCTGGTGGACCTTCAGTGTTGGTCACTGGAGCATTCATCTGGTGGACCTTCAGTGTTGGTCACTGGAGACTCTTTCCACTGGAGAAGTGTTACTACTGGTGGCTGGACTGGTTCAGAAAAGACTTGTCTGAAATGGGCCACTGCTGGTAGAATCAACATGGCTTGTTCAGATGGCATTATCAGCTCAGTTTCCTTCAGCTCGGTTGACTTCTTCAGTTCGTTGGGTTCCTCCAGTTCAGTGAACCTGGACGTCTCTGCATCATTCTCCTCCTCTGAAAAGGGAGTTGTCCTCAAGCCCTCGAGGTACTCATCCTCCAGATAAGACATCAGATCTCCCACATTAAACGTGCTTGAAATAGCCATATCTCCAGGTAATTCAACTTTGTAAGCATTATCGCCATATCTCTCCAGAATCTTGAATGGTCCTTCAGCTCTGGGCATCAGTTTACTTTTTCTCTTTGCTGGAAACCTTTCTTTTCTCAGATGCACCCACACAAGATCACCTGGTGCAAAACACGGCTGCTTTCTATTCTTGTTTGCCCTGGCCTTGTAACTTGCATTCGCTTTCTCTATTCTGGCCTTCACTTCTTCATGAATCTTCTTGATTTCTTTTGCTCTGGCTTCAGTTCTCAATTGCACGTAATGTACTCATAGCACTCAATTGCACGTAATGTACCCATAGTACTCAATTGCACGTAATGTACCCATAGTACTCAATTGCACGTAATGTACCCATAGTACTCAATTGCACGTAATGTACTCATAGTACTCAATTGCACGTAAT
Organism: Erigeron breviscapus; assembly: GCA_034093135.1. Lineage (NCBI taxonomy): Eukaryota > Viridiplantae > Streptophyta > Magnoliopsida > Asterales > Asteraceae > Erigeron > Erigeron breviscapus. The sequence goes on along the minus strand of CM067168.1, from coordinate 61,731,272 downwards.
GTACCCATAGTACTCAATTGCACGTAATGTACCCATAGTACTCAATTGCACGTAATGTACCCATAGTACTCAATTGCACGTAATGTACCCATAGTACTCAATTGCACGTAATGTACTCATAGTACTCAATTGCACGTAATGTACCCATAGTACTCAATTGCACGTAATGTACCCATAGTACTCAATTGCACGTAATGTACCCATAGTACTCAATTGCACGTAATGTACCCATAGTACTCAATTGCACGTAATGTACTCATAGTACTCAATTGCACGTAATGTACCCATAGTACTCAATTGCACGTAATGTACCCATAGTACTCAATTGCACGTAATGTACCCATAGTACTCAATTGCACGTAATGTACCCATAGTACTCAATTGCACGTAATGTACTCATAGTACTCAATTGCACGTAATGTACCCATAGTACTCAATTGCACGTAATGTACCCATAGTACTCAATTGCACGTAATGTACCCATAGTACTCAATTGCACGTAATGTACCCATAGTACTCAATTGCACGTAATGTACTCATAGTACTCAATTGCACGTAATGTACCCATAGTACTCAATTGCACGTAATGTACCCATAGTACTCAATTGCACGTAATGTACCCATAGTACTCAATTGCACGTAATGTACCCATAGTACTCAATTGCACGTAATGTACTCATAGTACTCAATTGCACGTAATGTACCCATAGTACTCAATTGCACGTAATGTACCCATAGTACTCAATTGCACGTAATGTACCCATAGTACTCAATTGCACGTAATGTACCCATAGTACTCAATTGCACGTAATGTACTCATAGTACTCAATTGCACGTAATGTACCCATAGTACTCAATTGCACGTAATGTACCCATAGTACTCAATTGCACGTAATGTACCCATAGTACTCAATTGCACGTAATGTACCCATAGTACTCAATTGCACGTAATGTACTCATAGTACTCAATTGCACGTAATGTACCCATAGTACTCAATTGCACGTAATGTACCCATAGTACTCAATTGCACGTAATGTACCCATAGTACTCAATTGCACGTAATGTACCCATAGTACTCAATTGCACGTAATGTACTCATAGTACTCAATTGCACGTAATGTACCCATAGTACTCAATTGCACGTAATGTACCCATAGTACTCAATTGCACGTAATGTACCCATAGTACTCAATTGCACGTAATGTACCCATAGTACTCAATTGCACGTAATGTACTCATAGTACTCAATTGCACGTAATGTACCCATAGTACTCAATTGCACGTAATGTACCCATAGTACTCAATTGCACGTAATGTACCCATAGTACTCAATTGCACGTAATGTACCCATAGTACTCAATTGCACGTAATGTACTCATAGTACTCAATTGCACGTAATGTACCCATAGTACTCAATTGCACGTAATGTACCCATAGTACTCAATTGCACGTAATGTACCCATAGTACTCAATTGCACGTAATGTACCCATAGTACTCAATTGCACGTAATGTACTCATAGTACTCAATTGCACGTAATGTACCCATAGTACTCAATTGCACGTAATGTACCCATAGTACTCAATTGCACGTAATGTACCCATAGTACTCAATTGCACGTAATGTACCCATAGTACTCAATTGCACGTAATGTACTCATAGTACTCAATTGCACGTAATGTACCCATAGTACTCAATTGCACGTAATGTACCCATAGTACTCAATTGCACGTAATGTACCCATAGTACTCAATTGCACGTAATGTACCCATAGTACTCAATTGCACGTAATGTACTCATAGTACTCAATTGCACGTAATGTACCCATAGTACTCAATTGCACGTAATGTACCCATAGTACTCAATTGCACGTAATGTACCCATAGTACTCAATTGCACGTAATGTACCCATAGTACTCAATTGCACGTAATGTACTCATAGTACTCAATTGCACGTAATGTACCCATAGTACTCAATTGCACGTAATGTACTCATAGTACTCAATTGCACGTAATGTACCCATAGTACTCAATTGCACGTATTGT
>CM067168.1:61593388-61728226 GCA_034093135.1 Erigeron breviscapus | reverse complement strand
TTCAGAATTTTGAGTATACCAGAATATCATCTAAATATACAACAACAAACTGACCAATGAGTGGTCTGAGAACTTCGTTCATCAGTCTCATGAAAGTACTGGGAGCATTAGATAAGCCAAAAGGCATAACTAACCATTCATACAAACCTCCCTTGATTTTGAAAGCAGTTTTCCACTCATCTCCATCTTTCATTCTTATCTGGTGATAGCCACTTCGGAGATCAATCTTGGAAAATACTCTGGAGCCATGTAACTCATCAAGCATATCATCCAATCTGGGAATGGGATATCTATACTTGATAGTTATATTATTTATGGCTCTGCTATCAACACACATTCTCATCGAACCATCTTTCTTTGGAACCAGGAGAGCTGGCACTGAACAAGGACTCATACTGGGTCTCACATAACCCTTCTCAACCAACTCATTGACTTGCCTCTGCAATTCTTTATCTTCATTAGGCGAACATCTGTAAGCAGCTTTGTTTGGAAGAACTGAACCAGGAACCAGGTCAATCTGATGTTTAATTCCTCTCACTGGTGGCAAACCTTCAGGTAGGTCTTCTGGGAAAACGTCAGTAAATTCCTTCAGTAAAGTCTTCAGGAGACTGGGGACACTAGTGAACTCCTTCTCTTCAGATTTTTCCACGACCAGTAACATCATAACTGGAGAGCCTTCAGATAACTCTTCTTCGACTTCAGTTTGAGACAAAAACAAAGGCTTACTGGGCTGGTCTTTCTTATTAACTTTCAATATTTCACTGGCTTTTAAAGAAGTCAGAGTGACCTTCTTCCCACTTACAAATATTGAATATGAATTCATACGACCATTATGAAATACATTATTGTCAAATAGTCAAGGTCTACCCAGTAAAATATGACACGCATCCATAGGTACAACATCACAAACAATTTTGTCTTGATAAACTGACCCAATTGAAAAACGGAATAGTAACTTGACGATTAACTTTTACCTCTGATCCTTCACTGAGCCATTGCAACTTGTAAGGTCGAGGGTGCTTAACTGTAGGTAGCGCCAGTTTCTCTACCATGTAAGTTGAAGCAGCATTAGCACAACTCCCACCGTCAATGATCAGATCACAAACTTTTCCTTTGACTGTGCATCTGGAGTGAAAAATGTTCTCCCTCTGGGCAGTATCAGTGGTAACTTCATCAGCATGCATCACTCTTCTGACAACCAACATTCTCCAACATCTGCACCAACATAAGACTCTTCATCTTCTTCTTCATCTTCATCATACACTGGCTCACCTTCTTCAGTGTTGACATCTGGTAAACATTCAATCTCTTTGGAAGTCAAGGCTCTTTGATTAGGACACTGGGCCTGGAAGTGACCAAAGTCATGACACTTAAAACATTTCTTTCCCACTGGTTCTTTTGATCCTTCAGTTTCTCTTTCTTTGCCTTTGAAGGATTTCTGAACAACTTCAGTAAATCTGGGAACTGGTTGACTGGCAACTGGTTGACTTGCACTGGCAGGAAACCTTACTGAATGACTTGTACGGAACCTTCTTCTTCAGTTGTCTTTCAATCTGGATAGCCATCTTGCATGCACCTTCATATGTCCAGATAGGCTGCAACTCAATCTTCTCAGTGATGGCAGCGTTCAGACCACCAAGAAATCTGGCAATAGTGTGCTCTTCAGTCTCATTCACACCAGTTCTGGTCTTCAGATGCTCAAACTCTCTAATATACTCCACAACTTCTTTAGCACCTTTGATGCGTAAATCACGAGACAAACGACAGCGGAAGACTATTTTTGGTATTTTCTGGATTTTATATGAAACAAACAACTAAACGAGACAACAAAGTAAAATGATAGATAAAAGAATCCACCACCAAGACTCGTAAAGGCTAAGCCACCGGAATCAAGGATAAAGGAAACACTCTGCCCCACCACTACAATCGATAAAGGTCTAGCCACCACGACTATAGATAAAGGAAACCGAAGATTTAAAAGACCTCACCACAATATTTGATAAAGAATAAATCACCACAAATATTGATAAAGGGGTCACTCCTAACCACCAAGATCAAAGATCTATAAAGGTAAAAGAAGATTTGTAAGAAATAGAGGCTGCTCTATTAATTTTCATTCCACATCAACTACTCCTTACAATGAGAAATTAAGCACCTATTTATAGCCACACACATGCTATTTCCTAGGAATAAAGAAATACAAATATTAAATAAATAAAAGGCTGTCATGTGCTAAGGACAACCACTAATTTATCCACCAATAGGAAAAGGACAAACAAAGCTTCTAGAAAGATTCCTTCTGCACAAGGGCCCATAAACCGTTAGAAATAACGTTGTCACACGTGCCTTCCTTATCCCTGTCAACAACTGTCATTCCTTCTTTATTGGGTCCACTGCCATGTCACCAAAATAAACTGAACTGAACAAAACTGGTGACTTTATTCTGGTATTTCTGGACTGGAGTCGTTCACTTGTAAGCTTCACTGAAGGGTCTTGACTGAAGCCTGGAAACTGGAGACTGGAGTCTGGAGACTGGAGACTGGAGCCTGGAGCCTGGAGTCTGGAAACTGGAGACTGGAGCCTGGAGTCTGGAAACTGGAGACTGGAGCCTGGAGTCTGGAAACTGGAGACTGGAGTCTGGAGACTGGAGACTGGAGACTGGAGTCTGGAAACTGGAGACTGGAGTCTGGAAACTGGAGACTGGAGACTGGACCTGGAGTCTGGAGACTGGAGACTGGAGTCTGGAACTGGAGACTGGAGTCTGGAAACTGGAGACTGGAGCCTGGAGTCTGGAGACTGGAGACTGGAGACTGGAGCTGGAACTGGAGACTGGAGTCTGGAAACTGGAGACTGGAGTCTGGAAACTGGAGACTGGAGCCTGGAGTCTGGAGACTGGAGACTGGAGCCTGGAGTCTGGAAACTGGAGACTGGAGCCTGGAGTCTGGAAACTGGAGACTGGAGCCTGGAGTCTGGACTGGAGACTGGAGACTGGAGACTGGAGTCTGGAAACTGGAGACTGGAGTCTGGAAACTGGAGACTGGAGCCTGGAGTCTGGAGACTGGAGACTGGAGTCTGGAAACTGGAGACTGGAGTCTGGAAACTGGAGACTGGAGCCTGGAGTCTGGAAACTGGAGACTGGATCCTGGAGACTGGAGACTGGAGACTGGAGCCTGGAGTCTGGAAACTGGAGACTGGAGCCTGGAGTCTGGAAACTGGAGACTGGATCACTGGAGACTGGAGACTGGAGACTGGAGACTGGAGACTGGAGCCTGGAGTCTGGAAACTGGAGACTGGAGTCTGGAGACTGGAGACTGGAGACTGGAAACTGGAGGATCTTCACTGGAGGATGCACCTGGAGGATCTTCACTGGAGAATGCATCTGGAGGATCTTCACTGGAGGATGCACCTGGAGGATCTTCACTGGAGAATGCATCTGGAGGATCTTCACTGGAGGATGCACCTGGAGGATCTTCACTGGAGAATGCATCTGGAGGATCTTCACTGGAGGATGCACCTGGAGGATCTTCACTGGAGAATGCATCTGGAGGATCTTCACTGGAGAATGCATCTGGAGGATCTTCACTGGAGAATGCATCTGGAGGATCCATCTGGAGCCTTGAAACTGGAGCATCTCACAGGAGTGCAACTGACGGATACTCGCTGAAGTGTCACTGGTCAGTAGCACTATTGAAATGAAGTTACTAAAGAGTTGTTGTTGATCAAGGCTTGTTTTGTCACTAATGAACTTTAAGACCAACGACTTTTGTCTTGGTTGCAAAACTTCAATACTCGAATTAGTATCAAGATCAACATACACCAGTAGTATAATGCCAATAAAGGATATCCAGGGGTACATGGTTGCTTTCTGATCTTTGATTAATAAATATACGAGCCAAGCCTTTTTGTGGAAATGACTCGGGGTCATTTCTGCATCAACCTTGCTTCAGATTATTCATCAGTAGATACTGATCTTGCTTGTATGACTGGGGAACAAACCTTTTCTGCATAACTTCCTTCAGTTTGGACCAGGTCTTGATTTTACTCTTATCCTTATACTCCCTTTCAGATTTCATATTATCATACCAAGATGAAGCATATTTCTTAAGCTTAATAATGGCAACCTTGAAACTTTTTCTATCATCATAACCTTTTATTTCCATAATTATATCCATCACCTAGACCCATTCAAAATACTCTTCTGGGTTAGAAGACCCATTAAAATCTGACGGATCTATCTTAATATCCCTAGTATCATCACCCTTATGCCTCCTACGCCTTTCTCTGGGATGTGGAACATCAGAATCACTAGAGTTTCTGGGTGTACTATCAGATCTTTCACTAGGACCTTGAGATTCAGAATCTCTTTCACTGGCAACAATATTTTCTATCTTCTAACATATGGACTATTTTACCAAGAGCTTCTTGTAGATCTTCTATTTGCCTATCTCTTCTAACATTATGAGCTTCTTCTAAAGTCATATCTCGTCTATATGCCATTTATATCAGCAATAAATCTATATCAGCAACAACTAGATCTAAACAAATTATACCCAACGGACAAAAAGATTAAGAAACCTTTTTCAAACCTGGCTCTGATACCAAATTTGATGCGTAAATCACGCGAAAACGACAGCGGAAGACTATTTTTGGTATTTTCTGGATTTTATATGAAATAAACAACAAAACATAACAATAAAGTAAAATGATAGATAAAAGAATCCACCACCAAGACTCGTAAAGGCTAAGCCAGCGGAATCAAGGATAAAGGAAACACTCCGCCCCACCACTATAATCGATAAAGGTCTAGCCACCACGATTACAGATAAAGGAAACCAAAGATTTAAAAGACCTCACCACAATATTTGATAAAGAATAAGTCACCACAAATATTGATAAAGGGGTCACTCCTAACCACCAAGATCAAAAGATCTATAAAGGTAAAAGAAGATTTTTTTTTGTAAGAAATAGAGGCTGCTCTATTAATTTCATTCAACATCCACTAACTTTTTTACAAGGAAAATAAACCTCTATTTATAACCACATGCTCTACCTAGAAATTAACGAAATACAATAAAATATTCAAAAAGCTGTCATGTGCTACGGACCACCACTTTCTAGAAACATTCCCCCCTCACGTGGTCCCACAATACCGTTAGTCACACGCTTCTTCCTTGACATCTGTCATTCCTTCTTTATTGGACCCACAGATATAAGCTTTCAGTGGGGACTTTATTATCTGGACAATGGAACATAAATCTGGACTGCCACTGGTGGACCTTCAGTGTTGGTCACTAGAGCATTCATCTGGTGGACCTTCAGTGTTGGTCACTGGAGCATTCATCTGGTGGACCTTCAGTGTTGGTCACTAGAGCATTCATCTGGTGGATTGTCAGAGTTGGTCACTGGAGACTCTTTCCACTGGAGAAGTGTTACTACTGGTGGCTGGACTGGTTCAGAAAAGACTTGTCTGAAATGGGCCACTGCTGGTAGAATCAACATGGCTTGTTCAGATGGCATTATCAGCTCAGTTTCCTTCAGCTCGGTTGACTTCTTCAGTTCGCTGGGTTCCTCCAGTTCAGTGAACCTGGACGTCTCTGCATCAGAATAAGTATTACATAATGTTTTGTGTAGTTTTGACATCACTTTCTAAAGATTAATTTTAATTTTTTTAGAAAAATAAATAAAAGTAAAACTCAAAATAAAAATGACAAGCTATTGAAAAACTAGTAGAAAAAATCAAGTTATTGTATTTGTTCTCAATCTTCCCTTGATGAGGTTAGTAGTAAAGATTACTGAAACTTTTTGTTTTTACTTAGTAAAGATGTTACCACAAGTGTAAATCTAAAATATTACTCGTATAGTTTTAGTGTACAATAACAAAATCAACTGTAAATTTTAAAAGAAAATACACAACAAGGTCGTCTAAAACTAACATCAAATACATAAAACATTTTTGAAGCCGCCAAAGTACACGTCGGCTAAAGTCCAACATCAAATACAAACTTAGAAAGGTAACAATGATAAAGATTGGGGCATCGTCGGATGTATTCATGTATACAGATCTCGGTTTCCTTTTTCCTTTTAACTTATTTGCTCCATGCATTGGTAGTACCTATATCTTTGGACATACTCATGTTATTATGGTGGGTCCAAATCACGAAATAAGAGACCACAAGAATTTTTGTTCTTTTTAAAATTTGTACATCACACAACAAGACATACTTATAGTGTACATTTTCTTTTAATTAAAAAAAAAACACGATAAATTATTCAAGATGGAGTATTTGAGATGCCCTACTTCTTTTTCTTTCTTTCGGATGAAATAGTAGTGGTAATGGAATTCACATTCGACCAAACATGAATTTGAACTTTTGGTATTCACTTGTCCGTCCATAGCAAGCTTAACATTAATACTCGTATTCTATTATGATGTATACACTATATTGTACTCGCTACTTGTTCATATTTCTGCTATATATAGTGTATTGACATGCTATCCTCGTTATCTATCTATAATATAACTAAAAAAGGAGGTTGGGGTACACTTGGCACCCCTAATCCCCCTCTTTGAGCTTAATTCTTCATCCTAATTAATTCTCCTATTTTTTTATATATTTTAACTATTTGTTCTATATATATTAATTAATCATTATCTACAAACCAAAAAATATATACGTACGATAATTTACTGATTTTGAAACCCCTATATTTCAAACCTTATCTCTATAAACTAATAAATTTAATTTACACATAAAGTGTTCATCACTACTAAATTAAAATATATACGCATGATAATTTATAGAATAAACTAACAAAATTTATCCTTAAATCTCTAATATTTTTTTAATAATTAAATCTAGATAGGCCGACCTTATTATTAATTAAAAATCGACTACCAAAAGGTTAGACCTCCTCCTATACCAGGTAACATGTTTTTAATTTTTAAAGATCATCACTTTTATGAAATTCAATATATTATGAACTTAAATTATTATTATCATTATTAATATTATTATTATTAGTATTAGTAATTATTATTACTAGATTTTAGGCCCGTGTCTAATACACGGGCTTATAACTTTATCAATATTAGATGTTAGTTTATTATTATTTAAAATTTAGTTTATAATTTTTAGTAATAAAAAATTGCTATATTATAAAACTTTGAGTTTTAAAGTGAAATATTTTTAAAAATATGTTGTTTACTGTGACATACATAACGATATTTGAATATTACAAAATCATAATATGTCCATCAAAGTTGTAGATTGTGACATACTTAGCGATATTTGAATATTAAAAAATCATAATAGGTCACTATCATTTTATTTGATTTATTGTTACACAAGGTGATATTACATTCTTATTTTACACTTTTAAAAGTAATATCTTATTTTTAGATGAAACATATTCCAAATATTTCAATTAAATTATAAAAAGGGTAAATGCCTACTATTTAGTCCTATCGAGGAATTATTCCTCACACGCTAGGACCCTACAACGCTGCCTATAAAGATTATATTTTTACATGCTTTATTTTTCGTATATGTGTCATGACAATTACTAAAAAAACTTCAAAAAAAAAGATAATAGTACAATTACTTTTAAAATCTTAATATATTTACATTAAATTTTATTTATTTTGAATATTAAAAAATCATAATAGGTCACTATCATTTTATTTGATTTATTGTTACACAAGGTGATATTACATTCTTATTTTACACTTTTAAAAGTAATATCTTATTTTTAGATGAAACATATTCCAAATATTTCAATTAAATTATAAAAAGGGTAAATGCCTACTATTTAGTCCTATCGAGGAATTATTCCTCACACGCTAGGGACCCTACAACGCTGCCTATAAAGATTATATTTTTACATGCTTTATTTTTCGTATATGTGTCATGACAATTACTAAAAAAACTTTAAAAAAAAAGATAATAGTACAATTACTTTTAAAATCTTAATATATTTACATTAAATTTTATTTATTTTTAGTAATTAATTTATATTTATATGATAGAACGTATAATTAAGATATATATTAGCTATTATTCTATTGAATATATATTAGCTATTATTCTATTGGATATATATTAGCTATATTTTTTATCTATTATATTGAAATTAATGGTTAAAAAGTGTAAATTTGTGATTGAAAACAAAAAAGTGTAAATTAAAATCAAAATTGAAAACAAAAGTCAACTTTGTGATTGGTCAAAAAAGTTTAAATTTGTGATTGGTCAATAAGTTTTTAGAGCAAATGCCTTTTAGCATATTAAAATATTTTGTGGAAGAAAAAAAATTAGAAATAAAATGTTGAAATTTTTTTAATTAATTAAATGATGAAAATCTAAAACAAAATTCTCAAGTTGATAACTACAAATTGTAATAATTATAAATTAAGTATTTAGTGAGGGTAAAAAGTATAAATTAGTGATGGAAAACAAAAAAGTGTAATTAGTGAGATTCTTTCTACAAATATTAATATTAATATAATATTCTAATATATTTGGATAATGATTATTAGGATTTTTAATTTATAAGTAAATTAATAATGACATCATCAATTTCCAATTTGATAAAATCGAGAGTTATGATTGGTTAATAAACTATTAGGTCAGTTGTATTTTAGTATATATAAAGATAATATTATTATTTTTATTATTATTATTATTATTATTATTATTATATCTCTTTTAATTTAGTTTGTTTTTCATTATAGGTTCATTATGACTTCTTCAACAACAAAAAATATGACCACATTAGTTCATCTTGAAGATCTTAAGCCAACACATGTTAACCATCATCTACGACTCCGTGTTGTGCATGTATGGACTGTTTCAGAGTGGAACAACCCGAAGAAAATCAAAACGTTCGAGATGGTCTTTGTTGATGAATTGGTATGTATTTTTCAAATTATATACTGTACACTTTTTGTTTCTCTTTTTGTTGAGCTTAACTCTAAATCGTTTAGTCTAAAATTGTTGTTTGTGTTTGTAGTAAGTTTAGATATAACAACTTGCAAATTTTTTATTTAACTAAAGTTGGGAAAAAAAAGGTAAACTGGAATCAATATTTTATGAAGTTAATTTTCATATGTTTCCTTCTTTAGTTTTCGTATTGATTAAATTGTGATATTGGTCATAGGGATTTAATATACTTGAATTCCAATTTTTAGCTTTGATTAATATATTTTGAGACTACCCGTCCATTGGACGAGCCTGAACACTAGTTATCAAATATAACAAACAACCAATATTTAATAAAAAACTTGCTACAACTTTATTTCGCGTTTGGCAAAATTTATATTATCATTACATCTTATTTATACTCCCTTGTATAAGCAGAAGAGGAATTCGTAAATTTATTATCTTTTAAGAACAATAATAATTTTGGTATTTAAACAATTAGTATGGGTAATTATTTTGATTTATACACGGAATTTGTAAATGAAATTACCAAGCTACCCCTATTTTTTGCTTATCCATTGTCTTTTCTGCGATGTAGCATTTGAAAATCAAACAACAACATGCACTTCATTTTTGTTATTGTTCTTTCACATAGCGTTTCACATGAAGTATATACTATTTAGAGATCTATAATATATATGTATTAATTATATATATACACATACTACATCTGATTATTTACCGATCAACATGATACAAAATTGGTATAACAATATGATAAAACCTCTTCCTTCTTTCCGTAATCAATACAAGTTCATCAAACACCACATCGAATTCACATAGTTTTTGACAATACAACGACTGATCGAAGCCCTGAAGTCTGCGATAATCCGTTCGGGTTTTGGGTCTTGTGGATTGTTGTTGTTACTTATGTTTTCATACCTTCGGTTACTAAGATGATCCACGTAAGAGCTGCACGATTTACTTGATAATATAAACTAGGTTTTTTTTCTTTTTTTCATACTTTGTTTTTATTTTCAAAAACGTTTATCGTCGTAATACTATGCTATTACATTTTAATACCGACTCGCTATATTAGAGGCCCACTTTTTATTTTCGAGCCAGACCCCGTAAAATTTTTATATCCTCAAAGACGGCACTGACGTAAGTGTTTGAACCTTTAAAGCTTATGAAAACATCGTATTTGATGTTGTGATGGTGATGATGTGTGGGACTCATTGAATTAGAAGACGATGATAAAAGAAGCTGCCCATGAGATTTTCAATTTTTCAAAGGATTCGGGAGTTTTAATAATTATAAGGTGGATGAGTTGTAATTTTAAACTAGTATTATTCGGCGGGAAGTTCGTTCGTGTTCGTTCGTTTAGTTAAATGAACGAACATGAACAAAGCTCTCGTTCGTTCATTTACGTTCATGAACGTTCGATAATCTGTTCGTGAACGTTCGTTCGTTTATGTTCATGAACCGTCGTTCGTGAACAATAATTTGTTTATGTTCGTGAACATTTGTTCGTTATGTTCGTTTACATATATATATAGTAAAAAGATAAAATGAGAACCATGAAAATGTCGAGAACCATGAGAACTAATATTTCATTAATATGTGTAAGGATAGTATTGTAATTCTATAAATACAATTTAATTAATTATCAATTTAAATAGAAATTCCCATGATTCTCTCATACGGTTCCACATTTGCATCGGTGGTTATCAAGATTTCTTTTTCATTGATTACATTTATTTTATGTTTATTAACTACTAGCATCACGTTTATCCCGAAGTGTGGAACTTTTGTTGGAATATAGTATGATAACTTTAGATTGAAATTATCTTAAAACTAAACTCTTGTATGTATATGCCATTACCAGTTTTTTAATTCTGGATACATGAGTTTTATTACATATCAACATCATTTTCTTACAAGTGAGTATAATCTAGAAAGTTGTTTAAAATTAACTAATAAACCCTTTTTTTTTTCCTACAAGGCAATATAATATATAAAACTAACAAAAACTTATTGAAACTACGAGAAAAGTCCATACGATGCACGATATGTATGATAGCATATTCATTCATTTTGTAGTGGCGTTGATGAAAACACCAGCCTTTATGTATATTAGTGACGTTCATTTTGTACTGACATTTACAATAACCCAATTTTTTACTTAATAAACAAAAACCGTCAATTACTTATCTTTTACTTAATACATACAAACATTATTTATACATTTAGCCACTTAATACATTCAGTACTTAATGACTAAAAAAAGAACGAGCATTAAATCTAATATATGTAAAATATAACAAGTCACAAGTTATTTTAAAACTTACATTTTGATATGTGAATAGTGTCATTCACATGTTTATACTTTGTTATAAAATATAAAAAATCTGTATACACTTGTGAACAAAGGTCACTCACATGTGTACCACCTAAAAAATATACTTTGTTATAATAAAAAAATATTTATACATTAGGGTCATTCACATGTGTACCGCTAAAATATATTTTGTTATAATAAAAAATACCTATATAGTTGTGAATATGATCATTCACATGTATACAAGCTAACGTTCACATGTGTATAATATAACGTTCATATGTGTACCAACTAAAAGATATATATTTTTCACAAAAAAGTAGAATATTTATACTATTGTAGATAAGATCATTCACATGTGTACCAGCTAAATATATATGTGTGTTCCGTACTTCCGTTTTCATTTTATTATTACTTTTAATTTCATATTCCTATTATACCCTTTATTAATTGTTATTTAACAATAAATTAATTTGTATTCAAAATTATTACACAAATGCCATCTGTCATTTTAGCCCTTGATTTAACTAATCTAATGGTCTTAATTAGTTCTCGTAATTCTCGGCAATTTATTAGTTCTCATAATAACTCAACTCTCTCTCTCTCTCTCTATATATATATATATATATATACATAATCAACTATACTATTAAAAATAGTTTATATTATTAATACCTAATTATTTAAGAAAAAGTTTAAATAAAAAAACTTCATTTATAAATATTTCGTTCGTTTGTGTTCGTTCATTAGTGTTAACGAACGAACATGAACAAGTCATTATGTTCGTTTATCTGTTCGTGAACCGTTCGTTAAGTTAAACGAACGAACATGAACAAGGTCCCGTTCGTGTTCGTTCGGTTCGTTTACAGCCCTACTTAAGCTGACCTTTACTTCATTTATATTATCTATAATACATAATAAAGGAGCAACTCTCTTTTTAAAATCTTAATTAAGGAATTGAAGTATCTAAAATACTCATCTCCTTTATTTATTAATTTAAATATCTCTCCCTAATATACCTATAATATCTTTAATGAAATAATTTACAACATAAATCCTCCAATCCTTAATATAACTACACTACCATCTTTAACATCAATTACTTCTACATTCACTACCATTGTCGCCCCCACCACCCGTCACCATCGGCGCCGCCACCCGTCGCCGCCGTCACCCATCACCGTCACCAGCCACCACCCCGCACCACTACCACCATCGTCGCCTCATTGCGCGGGCATATGACTCGTCTTATAAAAAGAATAACCCCCATGTTAAAAGTTACATGAGAGGAAATGTCTAAAATACCCTTAATGATTATATTGCACTATTAGTCTTTTATTTTTTAAAATAATTCCATTAACCCTTTACATCAATTACTTTTATATCATATATCTACACCACTCGACGCTGTCTCTACCACCAATAGTCGTCCCCCACCACCACACCGTCGCCGCCGCCGCATTGTGCAGGTAGTACTGATTGAATTTTTTTATGAGTTGATTTATATTGCGTGTAAATTATTATTTCTGGTTACAATTACAATAAGTTATATTTTAAGGTCATCACACAAATATCAAATTTCAATTATAGTTCATTTTTCCCTACCCAAGACACAAGAAAGAACATGTATATATTCCTGAAATTGACTTTTTTTATATAAAAATAGCAAATACATCAATATCAATATGAATAAAAGCAATATTATAGTGGTAGTAGTATTTGGTTGAACAAGTAATTTTCTTTTCTTTTGTACTAAACCCAAAAGTATTCTCCTTTCCCACAAAAACCACTAGAATAGATTGATGGACAGACTGACTTGGTCTTTTTTCTTCTTGATCAACTTTCTCTGCTTTACAACCCACACACAAAATGTAAGTAGATCCATCCTTTGTTCGTTATTATTTTTATTTCCGTTCCTTTTTGGGTATTGTTTATTAGCATAAAAAAGATTCAGTTTGTCTAAGACTGGATCACAAATCATCATGTATGTATATATATATATGTATATGTATATATTCATGTTTTGACTATTTTTTAGTCAACTTTTATCATCTTCTTTTAGTTCATGCTTGTTTGTATTTGATTTTTTGATATGGGTTTTTAGTTAAATGTTATATGCAACTGTAAAAACTGCCATTTTTAATTGACAAGATTTTGAGGCCTAACCTGGGTATCTCGTGTTTAGTCATCTAAAAATTGTTATAAACTATTATATTTGTTATAAAGGCATAAACTTTCTTGAAGTATTATTTATATCATTGTGTGATCATTGTTATGTTCTTGTCAAGAATTGAGTCAGGGGTTGTTTGGCTTTTCTATAAATCTGAATATTGCTATTTCGTGTTCTATTAGTTAAATCTTGAGAGTAGTAGCTATGAAGTTGCTGCAAAAAGGTTGAATAATTTATAACTTAAATCAGTTTAATTGTAGCAATTTTATCTGATCCAAAATCTCCTTTCAATGCTTTAAGATTGTCGCTTTTCTTATTGCTAAACATATCGTTAAACTATGACATGAAATTGTATAGTGGATCCGAATCATTGGAATTTGTTAGACCTGAAGTGGGTTTTTCGAAGGGATAAGTAGATGGGGCAGGTTTAGTATGTCCAAAGCTGTAAGCTGCTACTTTTTGCTCTGTATAGGGTCTGGCCCATTAGGTTACATCCACAAACATGGAGTTGTATGGTTATAAATATCGTTAGCCGGGGATCTGACTGGATATGACCATGTTTAACTCCTTTTTTTTACTTTTCCGTGTATAGTTCGTATATTTGCTTTGTCGCATTACACGTAACTGTTGGTCTACTGTATGCTACTTTTTTCATTCATACCTTTTTAAAAGGAATAATTTAGTTACTTTTTATTGATTTAGAACCGAAAGAAGTTTATTGCAAGATGTTCACATTGATGTTACAAAGAGATCAAAAACATGGCTCACAAAGCTAATTTAGTGATTATTGGAGTGTGTGTTGGTGTGGCTGTTGGCATTTTTCTAGCATCACTTGCATTTTTTGGCATTCGATGGTACAGAAGACGCGCTCATCTCCGAAAGTGTGCAAATGACCATGAACTTGACCACGGTGCACAGACTCTTCCTATACGCCAAAATGGTGTGGATACTAGTAGTATATTAAGTGAATCTTTCTCCAACTCTGTAACCATTAAAGTATCAACTTATCCTGTAAAAACTCCCCCGCTCTCTAAATGGAACAAAAACAGCAAAGAACCATTAGCTACAGCATCTGGCTTACCAAGATACTCTTACAAGTATGTTGTTTGGCAAACTTTTGTCTTTTTCATACCTATTTTTGGGACTATTACGTACTTTGGCTTTTTTGTTGCAAACAACCACCATTCTCGTGAATGTGCAGTTACTCTTAGGCTCTTAGCAAGTGTGATGTATTTAAGATAAAAAGTGTCAAGTAGGAATTAAATTTTGTCAAATTTGTTTATCTTTGCAAAATAAAGGTGTAGATTTTTACGAGAAAGATGGTTAAATTGAAACAAGAAGTGTGTAACGATCATGTCGATACAGACAAACATCTAGTATGCCTATAAAAGCAAAACCATTGAGGTTTCGCATTTTCGCTATTGAAATGAAGAGATTCTGTTTTATACAATTAATGTACATTATTGTTTACTGGTTGAATGTTCTGCTGTTATCTAACTAGAATTTTGTGAAGCGTTTGTTTAATTTCGTAGTATTTTGAATCTGCAGGGACATACAAAAAGCTACGAAAAACTTTACAACCATTTTGGGGCAAGGTTCTTTCGGTCCAGTATATAAAGCTACAATGCCTGCTGGCGAAGTTGTTGCTGTGAAGGCTCTTGCTTCTGATTCCAAACAAGGGGAGAAAGAATTTCAAACCGAGGTAATCACCATCTCATTGGAATTTTTCTGTAATTTAATATGTTTATGCCTATATATTTATGATTCTGGTCAGTTCACTATATTTACTTAGTTCGATCTAGAATTTTGTGTTTGGGTGTCTGTGTTCTCTGATTAGGTGGCATAACTTATAAGTATAAAATCATATCATATCTTCTACAACCCTGTATAGTATAAGATTTTATGACATGATTTGAGTGTATAGTCAAAGGTCAAAGTTCTGTGGGATGAAAGATAATTACGTTTTTAATTACTGTATATGACCTGAATTTGTCTTGTTGCAGGTATCTCTTCTGGGAAGGTTACACCATAGAAACTTGGTGAATCTTGTCGGGTATTGCGTGGATAAAGGACAACGCATGTTAATATATGAATACATGAGCAACGGAAGCTTGGCAAGTTTTCTATATAGTATGTTAAAATCACTCATTCATTCTTATTACTAATTTTATATCGTTAGATATAGGACTAAAAATGCCCAAAACCTGAAACCTATAAGATTTTGTTTCTAATTTTCTACTTTTTTTTAAAGTCCCTAGATGTTTGTTTTTTTTTCAACAGCAGGCAGCAAAGTCCATAGATGTTTTTGTTTAATTGCCACAACATTTTTCATACTAAGCAAGGAGCTTTTCATGTTATAGAACCAGATGTAGGTACAGAAAAGCACGCCTTAGATTGGCAAGAAAGGCTTCAAATCGCACTTGATATTTCACATGGAATAGAGTATCTTCATGATGGGGTTTGTCTTTTCTTTTTTTTTTCTTCCTTTTAGCTCTTTCATGGATATGTTTTGACCAACGACACTTAAATATATTCATTGAGCAGGCTGTCCCACCTGTCATACATCGAGACTTGAAGTCTGCAAATATATTGCTTGACCACTTAATGAGAGCCAAGGTTAGATTTTATTTGAGTCGTTAGACTTTTTGTACCATTGTTTTTGGCTATTACGTGACAAATAAGTCATTTTCTTGCAAAAATGCTGCACATTGTTAGCATAAACTATTTTAAATACTTGAAAAGAAACTCTTATTGGGCACAATGTATGATTTTCCTAATATCAAATACAATGGTTGGAAAGTTGATTTGACGACTTCTTTAGGTATGGATTTGACATGAAATATATGTGACTAAACAGGTGGCTGATTTTGGTCTGTCAAAAGAAGAGGTGTATGATGGCCGAAACTCAAGTCTTAAAGGTACATACGGGTACATTGATCCTACGTATATATCCACAAACAAGTTCACAATGAAGAGCGACATCTACAGTTTCGGGATCATCCTATTTGAACTCATAACAGCCATCCACCCACAACAAAATCTCATGGAATATGTCAATCTAGTAAGCTATTATTATCAATTACTGTTTTTTCAATACTTTTGGAAAAGGTGGCAAAATGGGTAGTGGGTGAGGAGTTATGCATGTCCATAAACGGATCTTGTCACATTGGGTCAATCTGTCGCCATTCATCCTTCTCCTGATAAGATGATGACATATGTACACATTTTTCTCTTTCGTCATTTACTTCATTCATGTTACCATGTTTCATCAATATCAATAACATCTTTAGAAGGACTATAAGGCGAATATATAAACTTAAATTTAAACTACTTTTGCTGGTAGACGAGTCTAAATTGCAATGTATAAGTTTTTGGGTATTTCTTGATATGGAATTTATTTTTTATTTTTTATTTTTTATTTTTATCTAAGGCAGCAATGAGTTCAGATGGGATTGATGAAATACTGGACAAGGAGCTTGTGGGTGAGTGTGATCCTGAAGACGTGAGAAGCTTAGCACAAATAGCACACAGATGCTTGCACAAAACACCAAGAAAGCGGCCTTCAATTGGGGAAGTTACACTAGCTATAATGAGGCTAAAACAGAGGCGACTAGTTAGGGAAGATAGTACAATGTTTACAGGTGAAGATTTCTCGGGGGTCATTGGGTGCATTGAATTGCAGCAAAATCAGTTAAAGAAGATGACCAGCATAGCTGAATCCTGAAAGATTCAAACCTGTTATTGCAACAGTAATTTTTGATTGAAAAGACTGTATACTTGCATAGAAAAATGAATAGACTTGCCTTCTTCTCTACTGCATTGCTGGTCACTTCTACACAGTTCTTTGTTTATTAGATCATCCTTGACCGTTCACCTACACGTTTTTCCGCCACATCAATATCACCTTCTCATCACCTTCCCCCCTTTTTTTCCCTTTAACCATTCACCTTTACATTTAATACCCCACTATGCTCCACAATACCATACAAAACATCCAATCAAAATAAAATATCTAATATACAAACAAAAGAAATGGACTCACATTCTCCTGTCACCCTAGGTGAAGTGTTTATTCTACCTCCTTTCACCTACCCTCCACAACCGATCAACTTCTAGCTTAGTTATTTCACGGTTTCACCTACCCTTACTAATAGGGTCAATCAAGTACTGGATTTCGATATTGGCCTATTCGGAAGGATCTGAGATGCCAGTGTTCTGCAAATAAGACAATGTCGTCTAGGTTCAGACTAACCAAGGCTAAATGTCAGAAAATATAAGGAGCTTTCATCACAGTTTCATAATGTGGGTTACAAAGCTTGTTAATGTGAATGATAATTGCGACTCCCAGGGGCTTTCATCATCAGTTTTATAATGTATATATATACAGATCATTGGTTTAACAACACACTTTAGCCCTGAGAATATTTCTTTTGACTTCCAAAAAATGTAGACTAAGAAACCATTACGCATATTTTGTACAATATTAAGGAGAAATGCTACAATCACGAATTTTGGATACAAAAAAACCACGCATTTTGTATATTTATAAATTTAACCTTTTCTCTTGATCATATGTGTCTTAAAAATGATCATCCTCTCATTACATATATGATATGTTACATATATTTGATCTGAGTCATAACATTTAGATTTTAATGTTTGAAACATTGAATGAATAAAACCAATTCTGCTACATGATTATATATGATCCAAATAAGCTTAAAAACCTTCATGTTTCACATGCATGTTGAATTGTATGCCACAATTTCTATATATTATATATTTATTTTTTAAATAGTTTAATTTGAACTGTTGAGGTACAAATTCTATGTATGAGTGATCTTCTTTAATATATACGAGTAGTATATTTATCAAACACCTAAAAAAACAATAACATGATTATTGAACTTGATATAGCAAATTTGTATGACAATTGATTTTTTCACTCCACCAATTTAGCTTGATTTGTCCATAAAGCATTCTAGTTATTAATCACATGATAGGCATTCTAGTGTGTGTATATAGAGAGATATAGAGAGAAGGGTTCATGAGAGATATTTTTTTTCCAGAACCGCGAGACTATATATACACCATTGCTGTTGTTCGATGTAGTGTAACAGCATAATAGACTTACATCCTTTAAAGCATATATATATATAGTGATAGTACCAAATGATCGATTTCACAAAACTAGCAAACTTATTCTGATATATGGTTGAAAACATTGCATACATAATTTACAAAGTATTATCCAAACATTTCATTACCCTTTCTATAAAAATAAAAAAAACAAAAGATACAAACACCCAAAAAGAAAAATAATACCATCTTGGGTTTTGCTAGCTAGTTGTTGTTAATACTATATCTATATATATGTTAGGGGACTTCACTTCTATAGGGGGGCAAAATTGTGAGCCTAAACCTAACCTTAATTTTTATGTTTATCTTTCATTTCTAGAGTTCGATTACAGGGCCTAAATACTACACCAAATCACTATTTGGTTTTTATTAGTTAATTTCTTGGCTCGTTGTTGTTGATCGGAGGCTTTCTTTTAGGCTTCTTCATGCCACTGTAATCCCTTCTCATCATCTGCGTAACCTTTTTGTCGGCATCTTCAAGTAGTTTTCTCCATTCATCGCTCTGATCATCATGAGAAAATATCGTGTTTTCTCCATTATTTGTCATCTGATCCAACGTATTTTCTTGTCCCTGCAATGATAACACACGTCTTAGTAAATGATAGAAAATGTTCCGTTTATGTAATAATATATGTTTAGACCAGACAAGAAACATCTTTAACTAATATCGTAAGCATGTAATAACAATATAATTAAGAGAGATCATGATGATGATGTGAAATAGTAGATTACTTGGCTATTTAAGAAGTCTTGTGGTCTTTCCTTTGAATCATTCTTATCTGTTCATCAAAACATAATAAGAAATATATGTTAGTTTCCCATAATAATATTACACACCAAAATCATATATTATTAATCCAAACTTAACTCATCTTTTAAGACCAAAAGCTTAAAAAACTAGGCAAACAAAAGGGTTATCATGTTACTTTCACCCTAACCAAAAAAGTTCTATTATACTCATATATGATAGTCAAATAAATACATTTCAGCTTTCTGATATATATAAATGATTTTATAGTATATATATGTATGTTAGATACACATTTAGGCATGAAAAAAGTGTGACATACATGCACGGTGTCAAAGACTAAAAAGTTCATTTGAAAGGTTGATAAATCTGAATAATGTAATTAAAATGAAATAGATTAGAAAAGTACAAATATATATAATCTCCAAATTATTAACAATTTATAAAATGTAGATTAAAATTTGAGGAAAAAAAGGGTAAAATTAATTAATTAATTAGGACCTTAATTGATATCAAATTATAACTAAATTAAGAAATACAAGCTTAGTAGTAATATGTACGTTGTTATGATCAGTTATTCCTAGGAGGGTGGTGTTTGGCAGAATGATAATCAGCAGTGAAAGCAACAAAACTTGCTTCCACACTCAACTTCTGGGCATCACCTTTTCTTGATGAAGTAGCCATTATTTCTCCATCTTCTAATTTCTTCATTATTCCCATTTTCCTTCCTCCGATTTTGGCTTCGTTTGAGCTCCCCACAGCTCCAGCGACGACTTTCTGTACACACAATAACAGTTAATCTTTCATATATATATATATATATATATATATATATATATACATGAAACATTAGGTATAGCACTTGAATACTTAATACACATTAAAAAGCTAGCTCAAGATTAAACAATGAAAACACATAAGTCAGTGCTTGATTAGTTTTGACAAAGCTGATCTTAACAATGATAACTAGCTATATTCTCAAGTACCTTTTTCTCTCTTTATAACTCCTATATACGACTATAATTTATTATACGAGTATATAAGATATGTTTGACAAAAGTAGTTGAAGCTGGAACTGTAGGTCGGAGCTAGAAGCTAGAGAAACTTTTTTTTTTTTACATTCTTTATTATGGGATTTTCTTGTAAAATACCATATTCATATAGATTTAATTTTTGAGTAAGCGGTTTTCATTTGAGTCTGTAATTTTAAGCTCCTAAAAGCTCGTTACTAAACACACCAAAAATAAAAGGCCAAGAATTTGATGATACCTTCTTAGTAAAAGATGCATCATTTACTTGAATCGATATGATTGAATTTGCTCCCATTGATCTCATTTCTATCAAAGAAACAAGTGAGAAAGAGACAAATAATTATTGATTAGTATATAACAAACGAAGAGCTAACGATTATAAGCCGGCTAGCTAGAAAAGGAAAGGGATTATTAAGGAGGGAATCACCTTCAAAACCATGTACACAAATACTTTGAAGTACAAATGTTGAAACAAAGAGAAGAGCAAGTACTATGAAGGCTTTAGACCCTTTGAACACTACCATGTTTGACAAATTATATTATTCTACACTTTCTTTATAGTTAAGACTGTTGTTTTGGTGTAAGAGAGAACAGAGAGAGATTGTATGAAGAAGTGCATGGTTGGGTTTTATAGACGTTTTTAACCCCCCAACCAACCAACCCTACTAACCGCAGTCAAGCCTAGCTAGCTAGGGTTCCAAGATGTTGGTTTACTTAGGTATGCGTAGTATCTCGAAATGTGGTGCAAAGCTTTGATAAAGAACTACTATCGCAAATAAAGAATGTAAAAGTTCACGGTGAGAAAAATCTTCTTTTCCCACTTAAGTTAATTTATTAGCGTACATAATTCCAATTTAGATATCAAATATTTCACTCAAAAAATACACCAAGCATGCTAATTAACTTTTGCTTTAGTAAGTTCTCCGTGGCTTAATTATAGAATCGTACGTGTACACTTTATATCGGTCATTGATATTTATAAAAGCATAAAATTTAATTATGTTTATCCTCATCTATACTATAACTAAAATAGGAGGTTGGGGGTACACTTGACATCCCTTAAAGCTTTTTTTAGGCTTAAAACTCTCTCCTAATTACTCTAGAGCTCTCTCCTTTTTCTATATTTTTTTTTTATTTGCTTATTAAATAGATAATTATATTTAAAACTCTATCATAAATCTTTTTCTATCAAAATAAATCTTTTTAAATTTTAAAGATATATAATATCCTTAAAACTCTCAATAAATTATTATATATACAACCTAAATTTTTGTTAATCATTCTTATTCATATTATTTATCTGCTTCATATCTTTAATAAATAAATCAAGTTAAGTAAATTTCTCAACAAAAAAACATACGGTTTTTTTATATCACTTTAATTTATTTTTGGTATTTTGTTCGTGTTTGTTTATTATTTGATATTGAATTGTTATATTATTGTTATTTTTTATCTCTTTTAATTTAGTTTGTTGTCAATTGTAGTTTGATTATGGCTTTTTCTTCTACTACAAAAAGGTTTATTCTTTTAAATTTGTTTTGTTCATGTTTTGTTATTTTTCACCTGTTTTATTATTTATTATTTTGATATTTACCTTTGATATATATTTTGAGACTATCCGTCCATCGGACGAGACTGAAAACTAGTAAGTTTATAAATCATGGAAGATTTAGTTCTTATAGTAAAGATGTATATACTTGTCTATATTTGATAGGGCTATTAATATTCGATCTAACTCGAAGCTCAACCTAAATTAAGACCGGACCAAAATTATATTGACTCATCATCAATCTATTTATATTGAAAGCAAGCTATCAACCCAAAAATTCCCCAATCCACTAACCCATGACCTGAAACATCTTATTTAATGCTAAACAAACCAAAAATCCATCAATCTATTTAACCTATTTGACAGACTATACTAACAAATTAACCCCCAACCTAGTTTGACCTTATTAACCTAATTAAAAATCAAGCCACCAACACGATCGATAATTTGGTTTATTTAGATCAGGTTGGCGGATCGGTATATGTAGAATTGTCATACATGTATTGTTATCATGTTAGATTTGTGTTGGATATTTTTCAATCCTGTGAACTCGGGCATGTTCTAATAGACAAACCTGATTTTTCCTTTAATATATTCAAATACAAGTGAAATAAAATTAGATCGACCTTCTCATACCAAATTTGAGAATAAAATTAAATGTTTGTTACCATATCATCGAATAGTAGCAAAACCATATATATAGGCAAGTCTAGCTAGCTTGTTTAAGCTAGCCATTAACTAAGTTGGCCTGTTATTGTCATCAATCCACAAAATGTAAAACATAAAGTGCAAAAAATTTCCTTTTACTTCAGCACCAGTTGTCACCACAGGTGACCAGTTTGATGCATTATGTGCATTAAACACTGATGATGTTAGGATTCCATTAGCCCCCACTACATCTCAGCAGGTCCCAGATCCAGACACAGCAGCATCTACAGATCCAGCAGATATAGAGGAGGTGGAGTCAGATACAGGAGCTAGTGCTCAGTTTATGCGATTAGATACCTCCTAGACTGACATTGTTTTTGCATTCTTGTTAGTTAGATTGCTAGTCTTAGATTCATTTCATTGATTCATGTTCTTTGATATAGTTTTGGGTGGTCTGGGCCTGTCCAATCACCCAATTGGTTCATTTCCTGCATCGTGGGCCTCCTTTATCATTTGTGGGGGGCCCATGAGGGCGTTTACTTTGTACTTTTATTTCTTTTTATATTAGCCAAAGGGCAAATGCATATATATATATATATATATATATATATATATATATATATATATATATATATATATATATATATATATATATATATATATATATATATATATATATATATATATATATATATATATATATATATATATATATATATATATATATATATATATATATATATATATATATATATATATATATATATATATATATATATATATATATATATATATATATATATATATATATATATATATATATATATATATATATATATATATATATATATATATATATATATATATATATATATATATATATATATATATATATATATATATATATATATATATATATATATATATATATATATATATATATATATATATATATATATATATATATATATATATATATATATATATATATATATATATATATATATATATATATATATATATATATATATATATATATATATATATATATATATATATATATATATATATATATATATATATATATATATATATATATATATATATATATATATATATATATATATATATATATATATATATATATATATATATATATATATATATATATATATATATATATATATATATATATATATATATATATATATATATATATATATATATATATATATATATATATATATATATATATATATATATATATATATATATATATATATATATATATATATATATATATATATATATATATATATATATATATATATATATATATATATATATATATATATATATATATATATATATATATATATATATATATATATATATATATATATATATATATATATATATATATATATATATATATATATATATATATATATATATATATATATATATATATATATATATATATATATATATATATATATATATATATATATATATATATATATATATATATATATATATATATATATATATATATATATATATATATATATATATATATATATATATATATATATATATATATATATATATATATATATATATATATATATATATATATATATATATATATATATATATATATATATATATATATATATATATATATATATATATATATATATATATATATATATATATATATATATATATATATATATATATATATATATATATATATATATATATATTAACCGGTTAATTGGTTAATTTGTTTGCTGGGATTGTTCATCTTTTTATTATCCGATTATATTATTTGTTTTTTTAAGTAATATGTAATGAATAGAATTTTTTTTGAGAAACTATGTATCTACTTATTATATTAAATGTATTTTCTCTATAAATAAATAGGTACATATTTACATTATCTTATTAGAATGGCTCTTATAAGTAATTAGCATGACAAAGTTAAGAACACATGGAAAGTACGTAAGAATAGAATAGAAAAAAAGGGTCAATGAAGCATTGGTCTTGGAGTTAGAGATTCGATTATAGAGTCATACACGCCTTTGGATACTTATTTTCTGTTCTAACTTGGATTTTATTATGTTAAACATTTAAAAAACAAATCAATATTTTACCGGATCCTGACAACATTTTAGCTTTTCCATGCATGACATGTAGTGTGGTAATTACTTATATTATTTTCATCATACAAATATATTTATGTACGGCTGGCTTTACTCGATACGATCAAAAGAGTGGTGGAATTGACCAAATGTTGCCTAATTTTGGAATCAAGATATAATATTTCAGTTTATATGTATGTGTTTGCTTTCCTGCCTTGATGTTTCTAATTTTTCATTTTCTTAAACCTTTTTTGGAAGTAAAACTTTCTTACGATTGGGGAAAGGAGATCGCATACAATTTTTTTTAATGTTGGTTATGTTATACCATTATTACTAGATTTTAGACCCGTGTCAAATACACGGATTTTACAACATCATCAATATAAGAATTAATATATGAACAAAAAATACTTAAATGTTAAAATATGAAAATATACTTAAAAAGGAATTGATATATTCAAATGTAAAACTAAATGCTAAATTATATCAATGTTGGATTGTGTAGTAGGATTTCTTTTATATAAACTCTTCCAGAGAAGCAATATCTTAACCTTGATTACATAATTGACCGAGTTCTCATTACTCAATATATTAATATTATATACAATATTAATTCGTATTAATCTAATGTTGTAACCTCTCTAACGTTTAGCTATATTTTGTTATTAGATAGATAGACATTATGCAAAAAAAATATTAGTTATTTTTAAATTAGGTTAAAGTGTAAATTGGTGATGAAAAATCAAAAGGTGTGAATTAATTATTTTTAAATGGGGTTAAAGTGTAAATTGGTGATGAAAAACTATAAATTAATTTAGACATGTGTTGATTTAATTACAACATTACCAAAAAAAAATGCAAAAAAAGACCGTTAGATGAGTTCAAAGTTTTAATTATAACCCTTAGATCAAAATAATAGTATCATTACCAAATGTATTATTAAGTAAATACGACATTAGTCATTTTACTTTATAAACAATTCACTTGAATTTCAAAAAATAATAACAAATGTTGTAACTTATACAAATCGGAATGTAATTAACTTGCCTAAAATAATATCTTCAAACATTAATTCTCCAAACTATGCATCGACTACATGTTAGTCCCGTGAATTGTATTTGATTAAAAGACTAATATGTATTTGATTATTAATAAAGTAATGATAATATATTTTTATTTATTAAAAAGATTTTTTTAAAATTATTTAATTAGTTGGATATTTGAGATAAACATGAGTTTTATATTTTATGTATTTTATTTTAATAAAATTATTATTTTAAGAAAAAGGTTTAAAAGTGTAAATTGATGATGAAAAACCAAAAAGTGTAAATTATATTATGACATGTGCTAATTTAATTAAATTAGAGAAATTGAGAGTTGTGATTGGTTAATTGAGGTTAGGTCAGTTGCCTTTTAGTATATATATAGATAGATTTTAGACCCGTGTCAAATACACGGGTTTTTAAATGGTCAATATAAGAAACAATATATGCAAGACATAAATACTTATAAGTTAAATTAGAACTATTTAAAGAAAACTGTAATGTAAACATATTAAGAAGTTGTACCTTGTTGTTCTTCTTGTATTCCATATACGGTTTTGAGACTAATACGGATTTGAAGAATGGAAGAGAAGGGGAGATGGCCCATGGGGACATTCGGGCAGAAAAGGTAGGGTTCTTCTTGGGTTCATATACGGATGTGTAGTTTTATAATATAGTATTTGTTTATTATCTTAATTATAAATAAATATTTGTATTTGATTATATTTATATTCTAGATTCATTATATATATTTATTGTAATTGTAATGTATGTTCCGTGTATTCAGTTTATCAGTCGAGATGGGGATTGTTATGCATATGGTCCACATAGAGTTATAACTTAATTATAATTGTATTGTATTTATCTATAATGTATTTATCTAGAGACAATTTTTTTGGTCGACAATTGATTTTAATAAATTGAATTGAGTCACATGTTTAATTTGTTAATTTAGAAAAATCGATTAGTTTTGATTGGTTAATTGAGGTTTGGTCAGTTGCCTTTTAGTATATATTACAAATTTAAATATCATAAACTAGATTTAAGTCTTTAACCCTTATATTGTACATGTAAATAAAATTTCTTATTATGTACTTTTTATAAAATAAGATAATATAGCTTTGTAGATAAAATAAAGTATATAACTTTATTGGATGACAAAGAATTAATAACACATAACACGATCCATTAATTTCAAGTTTTAATATTTTAGAAAAATTCGGATATTTCAGATATCCAATTTCGGATATCTAATATCCGAAAATTTAAATATATATTCGGATATTGAAATCGACTATTCGAAATTTCGGATGTTCTAATTTCGAATATCCGAATCTTCGGATATCTAACTTTGAACACCCCTACTTAATAGGTCATCTTATACATAATGTAAATTATATATACATCTATTATATAAAAATTATAGCACCCATGTTGAAAGTTAAGTAAAATGGGACACACGAATTGATCAAACTACACTTAATAAATTAAATAACCATCAACTTTAATATTAAATTACACCATTAGTCCCTTATATTAAAAAATATTTCTATTACCCACTTAAATCAAACACATTTACATCAATTACTTACAACATTTGACGCCGTCACCACCATTACTATCCGTCACCGTCATCACGCCGTCGCATTACGCGAATACTAGTAGTTAATAAAAGATACATGGCAAGTTGGGAACATTTGTTTTACCATGATATGTACCTCACATACTTAAAAGGGCCAACTGAACTCATTTCATATAACAAGTATTACTAGTTTGTAACTTTATTTTTTTTTTTGACAAGTAGTTTGTAACTTTATATACATACATAATATAATTTGGTTTAAAATGGGCGGTTCTTTCAAGTCAAAGCAAGTGGGGGTGTTTAGGCCAAGCCTTGGACGACAATCAGCATCACGAAGCTAGGCACCCACCCACCCACACCTTGAAAAATGTGTTTTTGTGTATGATACTAATTGAGTCGGTAAATAACCTATGAATATTCATCAAACTACGCAATAACGCAAACACATGAGAAAGCTTGATTATCTTTCTCCATACATGTGTCTCCTAATTAATTATTATTTATTTACACTAAACCTGAGACCGTGTATACACATAATGCATGAATGATAGACCGGAAATGTATATATGATAACGATTTACAGAAACTGACTAACTAATAGGTAGCATTAAATAATCCAGTTCAAAAAAAAAAAAAAAGGTAGCATTAAAATTTTAGGGAGGAGATCCTATCAAGTTAATTTTTACTTGAGGGGTCAAATTAAACAAATTTTGACGGATTATAGTGTCAAGATTTAAAGATGATTTTTGAATCTTGACATTTGATTAAAATTCAATGGTCAAGAGTCAAGTTGGAAAACTTGAGGGAATCCCCTCCCAAAATTTTATTACTGTACCAAGCACTATGTATTATTACTTACTCCCTCCGTCCCATTTTAATTGTCCTATTTTGACTGGTCAAGTCTTTTTCTTCCGACTTTGACCGTAAATATCTTTGTTTGTGTTATATATTAGTTGATAAAAGTTATATACAATGAAAAGTACATTCAAAACTCAATCAATTCATATATGTTATATCAAGTGTTATATAACACAAACAAAAATATTTACGGTCAAAGTTGGAAAAAAAAAGACTCAAATGAGACAAACTCATTACAATATTTATTAGTATCACATTATTTTATTATATTATATATATATTACTTTTATACTTTGTATCGCATGAATAATAATATGACATAATGGTGGCCGGGTTAATATAATAATTTAACTATTTTCATTGAAAAATGTCAAAGGTAATGATGAAATACATTTTTAACAATTGTTCAATCAAATCATGAATCGAAATATAGTTTTTCTAATATGTATACAAAAGTTAAGAAAAAAAAGAAGAAGAAATGCAACATATTTAATGCTAATCATAAAAGTTGGTAACAAGTTATCTAAAAAATTGTGTAATGAATGAACATCACTCAAAAAGTATAATAAATTGCTAATATGAGACCCTAAAATAAATTGTCATGTATAATTTTAAAGGCGTTTAAGGTTACATATCTCGCACACTGTTGTTGACGGCCTCGGATGCTAAAGGCGTATATTAGATTTTAGTGGGACACTAGAATGGGATCGTGTACCTTTCTATCACAAGTTTAATATATAGCTAAAATAAAATCTTGGTTTAATTAAGAGTTAATTTCAAAAATCGTCCTTGTGGTTTTACCAAAAAATCACGTTTCATCCTTTAAACTTCAAAATGACACTGGTAGTCCTTTATAAGCGGATAATGGTCACGTTTCGTCCTTTAGTCGACCGTATAAAGGACGAAACGTGTCCATCATCCGTTAGATTAAAGGACGAAACGTGACCATCACCCGTTAGATTAAAGGACGAAACATGACCATTATCCGCGTATAAAGGACTACCAGTGTCATTTTGAAATTTAAAGATGAAACGTGATTTTTTGGTAAAACCACAAGGACGATTTGTGAAATTAACTCTTTAATTAATTTGGAAATACGAGTAGTAGTGTATCATTAGTTACAAGAGCTTTTAGATCAAAGTCATCATTGTCATGTATTTCGCTTAAATGGCAGCCGTAGGTTATATGACACTACAATGGGATCGAAGCTGAACCCTGGTGTTTAGGATGGAATGAGTCATGAGTGTTGTGTCAAGGCGATAGATGAAGTTGGTATATCTTTTTCTCCAATGGTTTGATAGTAATAGCTTTTAAAATTGTCATTTATGTATTATTAATATTAATTAATTACAATGAGGCACACTGTGTGGATGCATTTCTGGTTTTACTTATGTTCATGGTTCAATTCTTCAGAGTAACATATCTATGGGGTTTTCCATTGAATCTTTGCGATCATATCCTATCCGAGTTGCTCGGATCTATGGATAGAATGTTAAAAAAGAATTACATGAATTAATTAGTACTTTGTATTTTGAATTCAAACCATTAATTCCAAAAATATCAAACTAACATAGACAATTAGACATAGGGCAAGTAGACAATGACCCATGGCTTCACTAATCGCCAGGTATCAAATTTTTTTATATTTTTCTCAATTTGATCACATGAGAAGTGTGTTTGTGAGAGCTGCAGTACCGTACAACAGCATGTTGATTTGAAATCCAAGGTAACTTAGGAATTGAAGTACTTAACTTCCTTTGGTTAGAAATAAAGTAGAAGAGCAGAAACATCTTGAAAGATAATTGAAAGAGATTGAATCTTTGAAGTTTGTTTAATTGTGTAACTTTTCTGGTTATTTAGTTTTTGATTTTGCTTGTTTCTTGATTTAGCAGCTTGTTAGCATTGATATTCAATATCAGTTACTTTTTACCTTTGTCAAACATACCTAAATTATTTTCTTACTGGCCGTTATTTTAATTTAAAAATTTGTATTTCACCAAAAATGTCACTTTATTACATTATCACCCTTTTTAGACTTTAATCAACACTTGATACCCCACCTCTCTAACAACGAAAATGCTTCCCTCTCATTCTTATCTCTCTCTCACACACACAATGACACAAACACAATATGCAATCATGCTCCATATTTTAAGAAAGTCACCAAATTGTATTACTTTCCCTCTTCAATACACACACACACAACAAAATCCCATAATCTACTCAAATATTAATCGCATATATACACACCTTTAATTCAAAATTCCCATAATAATCACAATCCATATTTCCCAAAAATTTCAAATTATTTTCAAACCCCAAAAAAATTCAATCTTTTTATGTTCTAAATACTACTAATAGCCAAAAAGTTTTGATCTTTAATTTCAAGTTCTTGTGTTTGCTTAATAAAAGTATTAAAATAAGAAAATTATTAAAAATATATTTAAAAAAAAAGTTCAATCTTTTTTAGTTCTAATACTACAAAATAGCAAAAAAGTTTTGATCTTTAATTTCAATTCTAGTGTTTTGTTGATAAAGATTATTGAAATAAATAAAATATGAAAACCCAATTAAAAAATTCAATCTTTTTTAGTTAAAATACAACGAATAACAAAAACGTTTTGATCTTTAACTTAAAAATCTTGGTCTGGTCTTATAAGTTACAATATTATTGAATTATGGGGGCGATGACGTCAACAGTGGCGGCGAAGTTTGCGTTTTTTCCGCCGGAGCCGCCGTCATATACGGTGGTGGAGGAAGGTGATGGGAAGATGAAGATGGTGGGTGTGATTGAGAGAGAAAACGTCGACGTTTTGAAGGTAAAGACAAAAAGAGGGAGTGAGATAGTGGCGGCTTATATAAAGAATCCGGTGGCAAAATTGACTATGGTTTATTCACATGGAAATGCAGCTGATTTGGGTCAAATGTTTGACTTGTTTTGTCAACTTAGTCTTCATCTTAAAGTTAATTTAATGGGGTTAGTTTCTTTTCGTTTCGATTTTGATATGGTTAACACATAGAAAACTGTTTGTATGTCCCTCAAAATGATGAAATAACTGTAATTTGTTTGTTGAAATAGTTTGTAGTTTATGAATTGTTGGTATCTCTATATAATTATATATATGCATAGTGATTTGTGTAAGGTCTTAGGCTTTTAGGATAAAAAAGAAAAGTTCATGTAGAAACTAGTCTTCCAGGTAGGCTTCCAGGTAGGCTTTTCTGCATGTAGCCTAGTTGGTAGTGGACCGGGCATTTGTACAGTATCCCGGATCCCTGGTGGAGCCAATAAGGAACCCAATTGAGCGATTGATTAGAAATATTGAATATCGGTTAATTAAGCTGGATCAGTTGCGTTACTATCCGAGTTGGCTGTTAGGTGAACTCGTGATGGACCCGCGGTTGTTTGGCGTGAGCCGGGTTGGGGCTATTGGAACTATTTCAGATAGTCTACTGGGCCACTAGATAGCCTCTCTAGCATTTAGTCTAGTTGGTTCTGGAAATTGGCATTTGTCAAGTATCCTGGTTTCCGATGGAGCCAAGAAGGATCCTGTCTGTGAGAATAATATATTGATGAGTTTGGATTCGTTAGGTTAGCTTGTTTTACCTCTCACCTGATGGGCATGAAGTTGCTGGAAGATCAGCTAATTTCGATAGTCCACTAGGTAATGCTTACTTGAAAGCTTTACAGGCTATATGGTTTGATGCTAATGGCAACTAATGACGTGGGTGGCTATGCATTATTGCGATTAAGAGTCTAAATCAAATGATTAGTTAATTAAAGTTAGGGGCAGTTGGTTAGTTCTACATTTATTTGAGTTATTCTTTTTGCTACTGCTAATCCTTACTCCTTAGTTGTTTCTTTAGAATCCTTTTTGCCTAATACATCGAACTGAATTAATCATCTGCTTCTCACATTCCGTGAATAGCCGGGACATTGAGAAATATCCTGGAAGGCACTTTAGACACACATCTAAACACCTCCTAAGATACTTAGAGACATTGAATGAACTATACACAGGTTTTCAATTAGCACCTTTGGAGTGGTAATTTCTAAAATGTTGTAACAGCGTGGTACTATATAGTAGTAGTATTTGATTCTAGCAGAGGAAATGATTGTAAATATATAGGGTGTCCTAAAGCCATCTATGTTTGTACCCGTTCTTCGTTTAGTTTCCATTGATATTAAGAATCGGGATTCTCAGGCAAGAATTGTGGCAACGATCATTTCTTATGATCTCTCCTGAATATTTACCTTTGTGGTCGAACTTCTTTTCCATTAAACATTACAAAGCAGTTGAACTTTCTGAATAAGTTTCAAAATGTCCATTTTGGGCAGGTACGATTATACTGGATATGGGCAATCTTCCGGGAAGGTATGATAGTCTAAACTATTCAAGTATCTGCTGATTATGAAGACTTCTTTGCTAAATACTTACATTTGATTATCTTAATAGCCAAGCGAACAGAACACATATGCCGACATAGAAGCTGTATATACATGCCTTGACGAAACTTATGGCGTCAAAGAAGAAGATGTAATTTTATATGGCCAATCTGTTGGTAGTGGACCTACTCTAGAGTTGGCATCCCGTTTATCAAGATTAAGGGCTGTTGTCCTTCATAGCCCAATCATGTCAGGACTTAGAGTTATGTATCCTGTGAAACGAACATATTGGTTCGATATATACAAGGTTAGTACTTCTCTTGCTGATATTCTTTAGTCTTTATATAATTGTATTGTTCAATTGGTACCAATTAGTTTTTTATCTTTCTTGTTATGCAGAATATTGACAAGATACCATTGGTCAGGTGTCCTGTTCTTGTTATTCACGTAAGTGTTCATATCGAGACGTGTTATAACTTATAAGGTTCATCTTGCAATGTGATTTGAAACAATGGTTTTTAATTGTTCCATATTGCAGGGAACCGATGATGATGTTGTAGATTATTCTCATGGTAAGCAGCTTTGGGAGCTCTGTGTAGAGAAGTATGAACCGTTATGGATCAAAGGTGGGAATCATTGTGATTTGGAGCTGTTCCCGGAGTACATAAAGCACTTAAAGAAGTTCATATCAGCTGTTGAGAAATCAGCAAGGATGAAAAACGTATCAGAATCTCTAACAGATACTGATACAAAACCCCGGAGTAGTACAGAATCTAAAGAGAAATCAAGGCCGAGTGCAGAACTGCCAAGGCCAAGCACGAGCTCAGAGAGGTCAAGATCAAGCCTTGACAGACGAGAAAAGTCCAAGAAGAATTTGGAAAATGTGGAGAAGTCAACCAACTCCAATGCAACCGACCAACCCGAGAAAGCAAGAAACAGCATTGATCGGTCTGATTAGCTCTAACTAAAAAAATAATTATCATGATGCCTAAATTTCGTGTGTTTGACTGTTTAAACAATGATGACAGATTTGGAGATATAATGCGGGCAGCAGTGTTATGCAATATTGATTGTTTCAAGCCCACGGGTGCAACGGATGTAGAAAGATCGTAATGGTCAATGAAGCGAGGTTCTGTGTAATATTATTCTTTCGATTGGTTTGGATGTGGTGCTTTCTTCGTTCCAGGTTTTACCAGAATTTATTTATTTTTTAATATTAGGCAGATGTATCTTATAGACTGTGTCAAAACTAATAATCCTTATCTCTTAGTAGGAACTAGATGTGTGCCTCTGTGATTATAGATGTGTTGGAACTTGTTTTTTAGAATCAGATACAAATATATATCACTTTTGATTGATTGTTTAAAGAGAAAAAAAAGATGGTTTTACATATCCTTGATGCATTATTGGAAAAATTCCCTGCAATACTTTGAATTGGGTGAAAGGAACTCAGAGGAACAATGTTGTGTCCTCTATGGTTTTGCAAGCGTTTGATTATTTTGATTAAATATATAAAGCGTTTGATTATATAGTCCATCGACGAACTTGTTCATGATGGCACCGAGTACTTCATAGCAGAATTCGGGAACTCATAACTTGTGATTACTTGTTTACCTGTCTCTTTAAACTTCTCCATAATATGCCTATTCATTTTTATGTCTATTCATATGATGAAACTTATTTTTGATCTTTGTTCGAACAAAGTGTTGGCAAAAAACCTCAAATTATAAGTGGTCTATCGAAGTACTTACACTTGTAGTTGTTAGCCTAGCACTATTTTTTTTTCCAGTTTTTGAGATGATGGATCATAACCACCTCTTCGTGTTTCGAGTGGAGAAACATTGTTTCAAAAACATCAGACATGGAAAAGTAGTCGATTAACTCATATATACTTTCCATTTTCTCAAAAACATGCTTATGGATGTGCTCATTGCACTTCAGTACCTAGTAAATGTGGAGGACTTGGGGAAGATTGTTGCGAGTTACAAAATGTACTACCGAAATACAATTGAACATTTATACTCATATTTTATAAATTACTAAATTAGAAATGAAAAGTTTAATTAACACAAATATTATGCTTTAGAAAAAGAAAGTAAATGAAAATATTTTTACTTTTTTTTATTTATTTATTAATTTAATTATAAAGTTTCATATTTTTACTTAAATTCTTAATATTTGGAAACTGAAAATTACTAATATATCCTCACACTTTAAACTTAACAAATAGTTTCCTTAT
This sequence comes from Erigeron breviscapus, assembly GCA_034093135.1. NCBI lineage: Eukaryota > Viridiplantae > Streptophyta > Magnoliopsida > Asterales > Asteraceae > Erigeron > Erigeron breviscapus. The sequence goes on along the minus strand of CM067168.1, from coordinate 61,693,432 downwards.
ACATTTATCCAAACTTTTTTCATTTGTTAAAACTAACTTATTTGATTACACCTTAATTTCTTTTATTTATCTTTTTAATTTCAGTTAAGAAAAATCACATAAAAATTTTAATTTTTTTGAACGTTCGTGTCACGGGACGGCTAGCCGTTACATCCATACGGGCAGGCAGACGCTAGCGACCGATCCACGAAGTCAGGGAACCACGGGGGAGGAAAACCCTTAATTAAACCGCTACAGAAGGCACGACGTTTAATTAAGGTAAACCTTTGCCCCCTCCAGGATTCGAACCGGGGTTGAATCCCTTCATGGGAGGACTTTGGAGATGAGGAAACAAAAATAAATTTTATAACTAATGAGAATATGAGATTGGTGGCTCATTGGTAAAGATTTTGGTGAAAGGTAAAGTCTTTGACCTTGAGTATTGTCATATTTTCCGTCTTACTTCATACATTGATAGGGTTGATTATTGTGTGTCTAAAGTCACAACTTTCGTCACATGGTCATTCGTGAAATTTTGTAGTATGGCTATTAAATATAATTATTTTTATAAAATTAAGATACCCAATGATAAAATATTATTAAATATTTAAATGTAAACATAATATCAAATCCTTTATCATTCATGTTAACTAGTTATGTCACCCGGGCTTCGCCCCGGGAGACATAACGTTTATGTGTGTGACATTTATAAGGAAATGAATATAAGGTTGTCTCATATTCAAACTTACGTATGAAACTCCTTATATGTCATATATCGATATCTTTAGTATTTAAATTCATGAGGGTCATGTAATGTATTTATTATAAAACAAATATTAAAAGATTGAAATCCATACTTAAACGTATGTATAAAACAACCTTATATTAAATATCATACTCATTAAAGTTAGAGATTTGTTGTCATCGTACATAGAAGTAGAACTGACCAAAAAAAAATATGCAAATATATGACATAGCTTATTTGTCATTGAGATAAAAAAAATATGTAGAAAAACAAAAACAACATCATGCTTAAGACTTTTTGCGAATTACTACTTGTATTTACTGTTGTGTTGCGTGGGCACGCAGTGTAATAAACAAAATAACATAATAAAAAAGGTGTGGGCCCCACCAAGTGTAATAAAAAAGATTGAGAAAAAGGAAAACTTTAAAAGGCATGTGGGCCCACCAAATGTAATAAAAAAAAAGATTGAGAGAGGGCACACAGTCCCGTACCTTTGGTTTTCATATATATAATAATAACTAGTTAGGCATGATGATTAGTGGCTATCAAATGATACATAAAATTAGGGTTCCATTCAATTACCCCCAACTATCACAAATGGAAAAAAACTTTACTTCTGCAGAAAAATCGAAAATGATTAATCTTCTTAATTCATTAGCCAAAAAATCCTTTTAGTTTATAGGACGGTGACATGTAAAAATTTCAAAGGGTAAAATTAGAAAAAGATAAAGTAGAATACACTTCTCATATTTATATGATTTTAAAAGTATTTTTAAGATGATTAATCATTTTTAGCAGAAAATTACTACTCCTACTTTGCCTTAATCATAGTTAAGAAAAAGGTCGGTTCTGTACTAACCGCGGCGCCTACAAGGTTTATGCAGGGTTTTAACCACAAACACACCCACGCACACTGTGTGCTCTTCAGTCTCCATTTATATGAATCTTTTTAATGTTCCATACTCAACCCCAAAATCAATTGGGTTTTTCAATTACTCAATCCCACTATCAATTAATTAATTCAAACCCCACAAAAATTTTTGTCTTTTTTTCACCAAAAATCATGTGGAAAAACATATATTCAAGAATCCCAGTAAGTTATTCTTCATATTCTTCAATAAAGTCACTATTTTTACATAGAAATTTAAAAAATACCATTAATGGGTGTTCAAGAAATCTCATTATTTTAGAGAAATTTGATAGCTTTTCATCAATTAAGTCATACCCAGATAGGAATTTTGTAGAAATCGGTCAACTTGGTCAAAATCTTGGATTTTCAAGTGTTGCAGAAGCTGTTAATGATGTTGATGATGAGGTTAGTAATGGTGGTGGTGGTGATGAGGTTAAAAAGTTATTGAGTGAAATGGGAAAACAAGAACAAAAGCAGGCGGTTCGAGGGTGGTGGAAGTCGAAAAGGGAGAAAACGGGTAGCAGTTGGAATTATGTTAAACTTAAGCGTAGGCAAGTTAAGATTGAAACGGAAGCGTGGGAACAGGCTGCAAAAGACTACAGGGAGCTTTTGAGTGATATGTGTGAACATAAGTTAGCGCCGAATTTGCCTTACGTTAAGTCTTTGTTTCTTGGATGGTTTGAGCCGTTATGTAAGAAAATTGATAAGGATCAACAGTTGTGTAGGGGTGGGAAACGTAGGACAGCTTATGCGCCTTATTTTGACTTGCTACCGGCTGACAAAATGGCGATTATTACAATGCATAAGATTATGGGGTTGTTAATGACGGGAGGGGAGAATGGTTGTGCACGAGTTGTTTCGGCTTCTTGTAGTGTCGGTGAAGCAATTGAGCAGGAGGTGTGAGTACTTTCATATTTTATATAAAAGCGTTTATTTTGATATATGTTTTCTTTGGTAATATAAAGTACGAGTAGCATTCCATGTTTAGTGGTGTTTGGGGTGAAATTATTAATCCTACTTTAGTTATGTTTATGATTCTTTATTATAAGATTTGTGAATGAAAATATAATTTCCCGTAGTGCTTGTGAAGACATTGAGTAACTCTTCACTCTGCAATATGCATTTGGTGATCAACTTTAGATTTTGAGTAGCCCGAAAAGGTTGGTTTGAATTTGAGTAGGCAAGAGTGCATGACTTGACATTAGTTAAGCGAGATAGGCATCTTGATTTTATAGAACTAGAATTAGAACTGATGGGTGTTTGGTTTGGATGTGCCTTTTCAACGTGGTTACCACGAGGTTTAAAAATCTAATTATGATATTTAGATGCTTAGTTAATCTTCATTTGTGGAATATATCCTTTTTCATACAAATTCTTGTCTGTTACTTCAATCCCGATTATATTCACCTGAAATAATAAAATATCATAATTTTAGTTTTCACAGTTTGGTTTTGCTAAACCCTCTAGATGCACATCGAATCACCCCCTTATTGTTAGAAGAATATGCGAACTATGTTTACCTTTTTTATGATTATAATTTAGTGTTAAGTGTAAACTCTCTATTGATTTCTGACTATCTGCTGCTTTTGGTATGTATCAGATAAGGATACTCAAATTTTTAGAGAAAACAAAGACAAAAAAAGCAAAGAAAAATGCTAAAGTTGAAGAACAAGATTCTGATACTGTTAGCAAGGAGCAGGAGGGATTACATAAGAAAGTGACCAACCTGATGAAAAAACATAAGCTGCATGCTGTAGGGTGTATTGTGAAGGGACACGATGATTCAAAACCATGGACACAGGCTGTTAAAGCTCAGGTTTGAGGTCATAGGTTCATATTAACATATCTCAATTGATTATACATGCATGCATGCATGCGTAGGTTCGTGCAAATGACTATATACTTAACATTGACGTGTCTTAATTTTTAGGTGGGAAGTCGTTTGATTGAATTGCTTTTGGAGTCCGCTTTTATACAGCCTCCAGCTGATCAGTCGGGTGGTGAAATGCCACCTAATATTCGCCCTGCCTTTGTTCACACGTTTAGAACTTCAGTGAAAGACGGACAGTAAGGATTCATTTTATCTGTAGGTGTGAAAGCGGCGATTTGGATAATTATAGGAAAACTTTAATAGGATTGGGCAAAACAAGTTTGGGTTGATCTGCCAATAGTTTTTGGGTCCATTTTTTATTAGCTATCATCAGTATTAGGTGATTTGTACATACTGGGTATGTGGTCAAAGCAGATGGTACATCAGGCGCAAACACACGCCAAATTGTGTGGTGTTCAAATCTATTTTAATTCCACAGATATGATCAAAACAACACTAAAATAATAACAAAAAACTTAGGGGTTTGTAAAAAACACTTTAGTATACCTTGGGTGACTTGAAACCATCGGACCTGCTTGCCTCATTTCTTTTACTGCTTAATCTTTTTACTTATTCTTCAGTTCCAAATAATGGCTTCATATTGAATAGGAAAAACGGAAGAAGATATGGTGTTATTGAATGTGACCCGTCTGTTCGCAAAGGTCTAGAGAGAGCGGTAAGCATGCAGTTTCCAGTATTTCAAAAATCTTGTTTTTAAATAAAGTGTTTGCTGTTTATGTGAACTTACAATTAGACAAATGTATCCTGCATCTTAGAAAAGCATATGTTTTTTTACTTTGTGTACTATTACTCTATTAGTAAAAGTTAGGTTTTAACCATTTTTTTCTTTGATATGCTGAAACAGTCCAAGCATGTGGTTATGCCTTATATGCCCATGTTGATACCTCCCGTCAAGTGGACAGGGTACGATATTTCAAGTTGTTGAACACAGTGTTATTAGTTGTTAGCAGTTATATGTTACTCTTTTGTTGCTATGAGAATTGCAACATGTTCCAATTGGGACATCCCATGAAAATTTCTAAACTTCCTGTCTTAGTTAACTTTATAGTGTTAAGTATTTACTTGCCCATACTTGTACTTCTAAAAGTTCAAGACATTGATTATTGAAGGTAATTTAAAACTAGTATTAATGGTCGGACACTTTTTATGAACTATTTGACGGTCAAAAGCTGCAATTTTCATGGGATGGAGAGCAAATGATTCTGTTATTAATCTATACTTCTCACCCTACTTTAATCAGATGTAATGTTTGCATTAATGTTGAAGTGTTATTTGTGTGATCTTCAGTTATGATAAAGGAGCTTACCTTTTCTTACCTTCCTTTATAATGCGCATTCATGGAGCTAAACAACAGCGCGAAGTGCTTAAAATGACCCCTAAGGAGAATCTGCAGCCAGTTTTTGAAGTAAGCATTGATCCATTAATCATGTTTGCTTATCTCCTTTTTGTTGTATCAATGTGCATTCAGTGTTGGGATGTGCACTTACACTGAAGTTCTGACGTTAAATTTGAGTGTTTGGGTAAAAATAATTATAATCATTATTTAGCTACTTTATAAACTCAAAGTTCTGGATTTGGAGAGGCAGGTAAGGAGTTGTAAGATAGTTGATTATTGAGACATATAAAATATCTACCTATCCTTGGCTTAATTTAATTGACATTGAACTTCTATTTCTTGTTTGGGTCAGGCACTGGACACCCTCGGAAACACTAAATGGAGGGTGAATAAGAAGGTTCTAGCAGTGGTTGATCGAATATGGTCTAGTGGTGGCAAGCTTGCTGGTTTGGTCGACCGTCATGATGTGAGTTATCTTATAACTTCATCACAAACAGTTCAATGGACATTTGCATTAATTTTACAAAGATCAATCATGAATTTATCACTCCAGGTTCCTTTGCCAGAGCAACCAGATACAGACGATGAAGAACAACTAAAAAAGTGGAAATGGAAAGTTAAAAGGGTGAAGAAGGAGAACCAAGAGAGACACTCCCTACGGTGTGACGTTGAACTCAAACTAACTGTACGATAACACCTTCATGTAAACAAAAGTTATAATCAATTTGTAAAGTTTTTGGACTTGGCTACTAAAATTTGAACTACTCTTATTGACGGCCAGGTGGCGCGAAAGATGAAAGATGAAGCTGGTTTTTTCTACCCACACAATTTGGATTTTCGGGGTCGGGCTTACCCGATGCATCCACACTTAAACCATCTTGGTTCGGATCTGTGCCGTGGTATATTGGAGTTTGCAGAGGGTCGAGCTCTTGGGAGTTCTGGCCTTCGATGGCTTAAGATACATGTGGCAAATCTATATGCTGGTGGTGTTGACAAGTTATCTCTTGAGGGTAGAATAGCATTCACAGAAAGTCACTTGCATGATATATTTGATTCTGCTGATAAACCGCTTGATGGTGACCGGTGGTGGTTAAATGCTGAAGATCCATTTCAGTGTTTGGCTGTTTGTATTAATCTTGCTGAAGCTTTAAGAAGTCCATCACCAGAAACTGTTGTTTCGTATATTCCAGTGCACCAGGTACAACATACCTATAAATATAATTTCCAAAACATGTGCATTTTGATCTGGTCATAGAATTTGAATGCGCTTCTGCTTGAAGTTGTATCAATCAGTTTTTATGGTGTTGAATATCTGTCAAAATTTGATTATTCAAGGAAATAATAGATATTTTAAGGGATATCTAAGTAACTTTATTTTAACATGGAATAATGGGCCTTGTTGTACCTAGTATGAATTCGATTATTTACCTTCAATTATCATAAGCATAAGCAGTCTTCCCAAACACACACTTCATTATTGTGATTTGTGAGTTAAAGTTGCAATTTATATAATCACTTTTAAAATGCAAATCCAAAGTATATAATCTGCAGCCCTCATCCGATTTGGTTTGTGGTTTCAACTTCAAATAGATATTAGACAACAAGTGTGGTACTCTTGCATCTGTTTATCATTATAAATATAACTTTTTGGTTTGTTCTTTATAGGATGGTTCCTGCAACGGTTTACAACACTATGCTGCCCTTGGCAGAGACAAAGTAATGTCCCTTCGAAACCTTCTCTGTGTGTTTGGAAAGACATTTTCTCTATTTACTACTCAAAAACTTATCTGATTATTTCTTGTAATGTATCTATTTAGCTGGGAGCATCCGCTGTCAATCTGGTTGAAGGAGAAAAACCCGCTGATGTGTATTCTGGAATTGCTGCAAGGTGTGTTTCTTATCTCAATAGCGGAAGCTTGATAAATGGCATGCCATTGTATTATTTTTTTGTTATTTGCGGCATATAAAGGTGATTTTTGATGCAGAGTTCTTGATATTGTGAAGAAAGATGCTCAATTGGATATTGATTCTTTTCCAGATGCGAAGCATGCACGGCTTTTGATCAATCAGGTTTGGCATCGTCGGTCTTTGGTTTTTGTGAATATTTTACAATAAAAGAGATAAAATTTATATTGGTTTTTCATGGTAACTCTAGGTTGACAGGAAGCTGGTAAAGCAGACTGTCATGACATCAGTTTATGGCGTCACTTACATTGGTGCTCGAGATCAGATAAAGAGGAGGTTGCAGGAACGTAGTAATTTTGGTGATGATTCTGAGATTTTTGGTGCAGCTTGTTATGCTGCTAAGGTAAGCACCATTGTTGATAGCTAATTGATAACTTTTGGTAGAAACAGGATGAAACGAGAATTGAATAATACTTGCATGAGAAACAAACTGATTCACTGCTCAAATATGTAAAATTATTAATTAAAGTTACAAAATTAGTGAATCAGTTAGCTTTTACATATAGTTTCTCATTGAATCCTTAGCCCTACAGGGAAACTGTGATTAGTTAGATTTTGGATATGCTAAAACAACCCATATGGAACATTATCTTTTATGGGCATTTTGGGGAAGTAAAAGGTTTTGCTATTGCTTCAACAGATCACTTTAGCTGCACTAGGGGAAATGTTTGAAGGTGCGCGTAATATTATGAATTGGCTTGGGGACTGTGCAAAGGTTTGTTTCATTTTACTCGATTATATATCTTAGTAAATTTAGATACTCCGGAAGCAGTCTCTCTACCCCCGGGTAAAGGTAAAACTGTCTACATCTCACCTCCCCTGCCCCTAGCAGGATTGGTGTCGTGTCGTTGTTTCTACTTCAAGTCAATAATGAGGAATGTCGCACTTTGAAACACCTTTAACGTGGCTTTGCTTATTATTGTTTAGATATGGATAACCAGTACTGTATATAGCCCATAAGCTTTCAATATTGTTATTGATTCTGGAATGAACAGTTTGGAAAACACTGTATCATTGTTACTATAATAGCATTTGAAGTTATGCAACATGTATGCTCTTTGTTGCTGATTAGCTGCAAATTTTGGACAGTTAATTGCCTCAGAAAATCAACCAGTGAGGTGGACTACACCTCTTGGTCTTCCTGTTGTACAACCGTATCGCATGTATGGAAGACATCTTGTAAGTAGCAAATATATCTTAATTTCCATGCTCTTTTTAAGGCTTCCTGACAGCTTTTTGTAATGATGAAATATATTTTTTATTACTGGAACATTATTGTTTGTTATTTGCTGCAGGTTTCAACTTCTCTTCAAGTACTAACATTGCAGCGTGAAACTGAAAAGGTAAAGTCTGACTTAACTTTTTCTTGAAAACATCAAGTTGAAAGGAAAGCATCCAAATTATGCTTTTCTGGACATGTATAGCTTCCAACTTTTGTGAGTGCCATATTTAGGTTTGTTGGATATTTTTACTGTGATCTAAGTAATTAGCTATTTTTGCCAACTCCTTACCAGCTCCCCCGAATATTATTAATTTGACCCTAAATAATCAGAAAGTCATAATCACTGTCAGTTTTTTATTCTTTTTTTTTTTTTGCCAATCTCTCTAAATTGATTTTAATTTTTAGTGCACAGCGAAATACCTCATAGACCTGATTAGTCAAATGGTTGTTATTGCTCGTAGGTGGTTTAATAAAAGAGAATGTTGTTGTATGGTTTGATAGGTGATGGTGAGACGGCAAAAAACAGCGTTCCCACCAAATTTTGTTCACTCCCTTGATGGTTCACATATGATGATGACTGCAATTGCTTGTAAACGGGCAGGCTTGAATTTTGCAGGTTCGTTTCTGGTTTCTAGATGATACTGAAACCAAATGTTAATTTTCTTATAGTTTGCATAATAATGCTTGGATTGAGTTGGTTGGGTAACCGGTCATAATTGGTAAATTTTCAGAACATGTAAAGATCGGTTGTAAATAGCAAACATATTAATTTTATTACAAAAACCACATTAAGATATTGATCCTTGTTTTTTAAGTGGAAGAGTCTAGGAGATTGCCACTTGAGTAGTTGAGTACAGTCTCGGCTACTTTTAAAGTGTTCAACATGTTTGACTCATTTGAATATTAAGAGATGCTACACTTGCAAACAAATGTTTACAAACCAATGTGGCACACTGGCACCAACAAAATTAGGAGAGAGAAAGAAGAAACTAAAAAAAAGAAAGAAATTCAATTTGTAAACTTTTTCTGTAAACATTTGTTTGTAAGACCATCCCCAACCCATCACACCATCACACCCAACAAGTACTGCCATGTCAGTACCACCTTCACATCACATCACCTTTGTATTTTCCCCAACCCATCACACCACTTTTATTTGATTTTACACTTTATAATACCCCACTATATGTCTATACCTTATAATACCGAATAAAATTAAATAGAAATCACGTTCGTGACCACCACCATCTCTTCCCCTATCACTCCCCCACCACCTCCTAGCCCAACCCTTCACCTCCTCCCCCATAGGTGATCACCTCCAGTATTGATTTTTGAAAACTTACCTGTTTGACCCTTTATTCAACTTAAATAACTCACAGAAACCAGTGTTCATATTATTGGTTTGAAATTGCCCCTTTGATGGAAAGCTTATAACTACAGGTGTTCATGATTCATACTGGACGCATGCTTGTGATGTGGATGAAATGAACAGAATTTTAAGGGAAAAGTTCGTGGAGCTTTACCAAACACCAATACTGGAAAATGTATGAATTTTTTTGTTTTTGACTATTCTCATATTTGTTGATTCACCCTAGACCTGGACTAGCTAAATTAAGTTTGTCAACGAATTTGATCTAATGGTTTTTATTTTGGCAGCTGTTGGAGAGCTTTCAGCAGTCCTTCCCTACATTGGCGTTCCCACCATTGCCAGATAGGGGCGATTTTGATCTTTCAGATGTTCTTGAGTCCTCGTATTTTTTCAACTAAGAACTGCTCAGAACAAATGCACTATTCTTTCATTTGTGTCATTGGAGGAACCTTTAAATGACTAATGTTGTACGATAGCTAGAAAGAAACATATGTAACCAGTGAAGCTGGATATAGCAAATTATTGAGCATTGCAGTTGCTTGCAGAGGTACATATGAAGCTAAAGTAACGTCAGGATTTCTTAGTTTGTATATATTCTGTCTATTCATGTATAGTTTTGTCGGTAAACTGAAACTCGTGAAAGTTTGTATAAGAAAATTATAATGTAACCAAAACTAGTAGCGATTATCAGCAATGTTATTCTGTTCTTCATTCGATTTTTGCTGTGATGGCTATTCTGTTTAAAAGTAAGTAAAAATCAAGAGAGGAGAAAGAGAACTTGCATTACACAGAACAAGATCACTGTCATATTAGGAATAGTGATAGTAGTAGGGTTTTTTTTGTCGGTTTTTTTTATCTTTTACCATTTAAAACAAATACAAAAATGTATTTCAGAGTATGCATGCCTACATAGTTCTAGCCAAGGTGGAACTTATATGGCATGCCCACGGATAAGACCAGGGGCCTGTGCGTGCCAAGGTGTAATTTCTAGGGGGTTTCACTGTCATGTTACTGGATTTGACTAGTATGAACCAGCTTGATTGTTCACGAGTTGGTCTATGAGCTGACTGAAAGATTGTGATATGTTTGGACACCCATGGTTACCAAAAAATTAAAACTCGCAGTCATCGGGTTTTCTCACAGCAGTCAGAAGTGGATATTTGGAACCTCAAACAATTGCCTTGTTCGGGACCATATCACCACCATTCTAACCCCGTTTCAGCCCATGGTTCACCTAAAAGATAAGCTGCGTGTGAACCCAATCACGAACTGACTTTGGCATATATGCTTGTGATGCATCCATTGCTAGCTCAACTAATGACATCACACCTTGTCAAATGCATCATATGCCTTGTATGCAGTTTTTTCTTTGCATTATCATAACTACCATCATCACTATCATACCACTAATTCTGTAACATGATAGGGTAGGTAATCATAAATTCATAATAATAGAAATATGAATCATATGATAGGCCACAGGGTACAGAATTTCAATAGAAAGACGGTACAAAACTGCTTAGTGATAGTATGCAGTATACTACAACGAAACTGCTTAGTGATAGTATGCAGTATACTACAACGAAACTCAAGATAAAAGCGATTTGAAGGATCATATATAGCAGGTCAAAGGTGCGAAATAGCTGGTGCAAGACTACAAGAGTTTACAAAATGAAACATAAGCCAAGGAAATAGTGCAAACTTCAACATATACAAACATTAATTTAACATTAGACAAATAAGATCACCAAATTATCTTTACAGAGTACATAGTTGGCATAATCTGATATTCATGATACAATGCATTAGAACCGTAACAGATCAAAGATTGCAAGACATCAACAAAAAGCTTAATGATTTGAATCTCATGTTGTCATTATTAACGCATAGACAAGTCTAAATTTATCAAGTTAATATATGAAAACAAGAGATATACAACTATCTGTGTCTAGGGAAAAAATGACAACATTGCTCTTAAATTGCAAACACCTGCAGAAAATGCTAATGATGATCCAACTCCAAGTGTATATAGTCTTGGTTGCAGACTATGGAGAAGAACACTTGGAAGCAGCAGAGCCATAGACACGAATCTGCTTACTGTTATTGACATGATCAAGCTCTTCAAAACCCATGTGCAAATTAGGATGATGAAGTTGGCATGAGGTAAACAGAATGAACTTTTGATTCAAGCAAAGAAACATATTTATCGAGCATAGAAATTGCAACTTCTAGATCAGTCACTTGCTGTTCTATATTATCAATTTGGTGAGCGTACTCATCAAAATTCTCGCTTTTGGTCTTTAATCTTTCAACAAAAACCCTCAAACCGGAGGCAACATCACCAAATTCATTATACTCTTCTGCAACTTTAAGATTCATGTTTTCCAACAATTTAAGGACATTGTTTGTACCCTATAGATAGATTCATAAAAACACCCACAATTCGTCAATTCTTAAAACTATAATGAACATTTCAAACATTAAGGATCAACGGGTATCTAAAAACGGCAAGTTTTTAAAAAAAACGTAGAGAGGGGAACCTGAAGATCGCCTTTAATCATTGCGGAAACGTTAGTAAAGAGATCTTTAAGAGCATTAGCAAGTTCATCATGCTTATGTGGGGTTTCCATATTTTCAGCCATATATGTAGAAACTAACTAACTCCTCCTGCACTTAATAATTAGTGAAATACATATCACAAAATTAGTGAGAATCAGTTTGGTTGTTAATTATGTTAATGTTTCGGAGTTTATACAATAATAAGCTGTTCATAATCACTTAATTAACTATGGGTTTGTTTTAATTAATCTCTCCCTAATCATAAACAACAACAATTACTGATGTAATGGCAAAAGTGGATATAATTTATTATAAGCACTTGAAAGTAAATAAATAAAATCATGAATCTTTACCTTTGATTGATAGATTCTTCCTGGAAACCTCAAAGTAGATGTTGTTGTGTCGATTGTTCACAGTTTTAAAAAAACTCTTTTTCGATGCCAATTATGTTGTTCTGTCACCAACCAGTATTTTGCCTTGGATTTGGGCCTTTTTGGATGATGAACGGACCTGTCTTATTTGATTTCTGGATGATTTTTCTTATTCATATTCATCAAGACAAAAATAAAACATAAAATTTAACTTGATTAATATATTAAGTTTTTAGTTATTAAATTTATTAAGTAAAAAGTAAACAAGACCATTACTTATAAACCGAAAATATAACATACGTTTTACCCACAAAATATATATTATATATAACGTTTTGCTCTAATCTACCCATCCTATAAATGTTGCTATTGTTGTCAATGTCACACCCCACCTTAGGCGGAAACGTAGGATATGACGAAAAGACATAGCATAGCACATGGAGTTTATAATAGAGTCATACTAAATGAAATCCAAATAAATGTAATTCCCACAAGCGGGATAGATCTAGGCAACACGCCTCAAATAGCAAAAGATGTAGCAAATAGCAAATAAAGTTCAATTATTCAAATGCAAAGCTAGGAGTCCATGAAGGATCTCTTTATTGGTCTTCCTAAAGTCCATATGCTCACTCTCCTTAAGCATTGTTATTACCTGAAAATGAATGCTCGAAAATGTCAACATAACGTTGGTGAATTCGTAGGTTTAATGTAATACAAATGAATTTGTTGTGCGATGATATAAAGTAGTTTGGACAATAGTGTAAATATAAACATGTAGTAGCATATACGCATACCAAATACTGATCAATGCCATCATTGTTTTCCAACAACACAAACTCATCACTGCTTGCCAACAACTCAATCACACATTGTTGTACCAACAAACTACCAGCTGAAGTATAAAGTTGGTTAATTGTTATCATTGTTATCCATTTTCATTAATTTGTCTTCAATATATATCGACAGACATCTATTGCCGTAAATTGTCTTCAATAGATATCGACAGACATCTATTGCATCATTGTAATAACTACAAGCAAAGCTAACCTACACATTTCATAATTACACGTATTTGTCCAATAAAACAAACAAGTTTTGGCACAGCTAGTAAAAGAAATGAAAAATGTTTTGAGCATCATTTTCCCCCAAAGAAATAAAATAAAAAGGGGCCACGAAACTCACCTCAACAAACAAGTAGTTGTGCAACGTCCAGAAAGGTCACTAGAATCTACACAATATATATATGAACAAGTTACAATTATGGACATGGTCAATAACCGTCCATTGTAACCCGTATTTGATGATATACATATATGGCTTCTTTCAAAAAATGTTCCCAACCTGATTTGTTATGTATTATTAAGTTACAAGTCATATAACTTAATATAGAGTATTTGTTTTAATGATTTATGATTAAATTCTACAAGCTCATATTCACTAAAATTTTTGGTAACTTTATTAATTTTTATTCTGGATCAAACGAACTAACCAAGACCTTAAATTTTTACCACTTTAACTCTTATGTGTTAGATACTTACATGAATTTTTACAAAATTTATTTTATACTTTAACTATTTTTAAAAATTCGATAATTACAGACTAGTCAGAAAATTCACTGTTTGCGCACAGAAAAGTTTTATAAAAGTTAAGGACCTTCGGAGCTTCAAAAAAAATCCAATTTTTTTACTATCAACTCTTAACATCTTAAAAATGTTTCTGGAAAAAAATAAACTTCCAGTTCTTAAAATTGACCAAGATATGACTATTTGAAGTCGACCGAAATCTGTTCGGAAAACGCAGATTTGCGCAGTTTTCTCATAAAATTCTTTTGACGAACTTAAACTTCATATTTTGACACGAAACCAATTCCAACAGAAAGTAGACTTCCTGAACTTAATTTTAGACACCAAAAACGTGACTTAACCATCTTCCATGACCAAGATACGACCTTTCAAAGTTAACAAACTGAATCTGTCCAAATTCTGAAATAACTCCACTTACTGTTTTAAAGACTATTACAACTAAATACTCATATATAAACTTTCAAATCTTTCCAACACCTATATTAATATGTTATTATGATTTCCATGCCCTCTTAATTGAATTTCTTTAATTACATTAATTATTATGCTACAATAAATATGTAAACTTTTAACATTAATGTGACCTATACTTCAAGCTCTTGATTAAACCTTTGAAAAGACTTTCATTAGTTATTATAAATTTTGCCATAATATATATTCATCAAATAGGCTACTTACAATAAAAGATCAATAAATAAAAAGATATATTTGTATATATGAAAAGAAAAGATAAGTAATTTACTCCAAGATTGATGATCTCTCCTTAGATACCAAAATCCAAGAATCCCTTAAGATGATTGTTTGACAATTGAGTGATTAAGAAAAATTGGTTTTGTGGTGGTGTGTTTCTTTTTGTTCGACGGCAGAGAAAACAAAAAGAGATTTGTTTTGGGTTCTTTTTTTGCTTTGTTAACTAATAATACATATACACATATCCTGTATGGTAAAGATAAGTATTTGAGTTAGTTTATAATTAAGATAGATAGATAATACTTATTATGATCAAAAATCCTAATGAGGTTGAAATTCCTGTTGACCGTAACTTGACTCACATGCCAATTGTTGGAAGAATGTGTTTATTTATTAAATTCTACCTTTAATTAGTTTATGTAATTTATATAATGAAGTTATTATTTCCATTATATAGAATAAATTGGGATTAGGATGGTAATTCCCTTTTTCTTTTTTTTTTGGCCGAACTCTACTATCCAGTAGAGATAGCTTCCCATTTGTGATGTATTGCACATTTTAACATTGGCTTTTGTTAATCCAATAAATTCCATACTTTAACAATCTTATTATTATTATTACTATTTTACTACTTGTACTGATTATAAATTACTTTGATAATTATTGATTTTATTCACCACTAAGTAGCGTATAGTAATTTACCAATGTCTAGAAATGAATATGACATATAACTATATGTCTAGATATCAACGGGAATACTATAACCGTCTATGTTTAGGGAAATAGAGTAACTAAATCTTAAATGTTTTTTTTTTTTTTTTTTTTTTTTTTTTTTTTTTTTTTTTTTTTTTTTTTTTTTTTTTTTTTTTTTTTTTTTTTTTTTTTTTTTTTTTTTTTTTTTTTTTTTTTTTTTTTTTTTTTTTTTTTTTTTTTTTTTTTTTTTTTTTTTTTTTTTTTTTTTTTTTTTTTTTTTTTTTTTTTTTTTTTTTTTTTTTTTTTTTTTTTTTTTTTTTTTTTTTTTTTTTTTTTTTTTTTTTTTTTTTTTTTTTTTTTTTTTTTTTTTTTTTTTTTTTTTTTTTTTTTTTTTTTTTTTTTTTTTTTTTTTTTTTTTTTTTTTTTTTTTTTTTTTTTTTTTTTTTTTTTTTTTTTTTTTTTTTTTTTTTTTTTTTTTTTTTTTTTTTTTTTTTTTTTTTTTTTTTTTTTTTTTTTTTTTTTTTTTTTTTTTTTTTTTTTTTTTTTTTTTTTTTTTTTTTTTTTTTTTTTTTTTTTTTTTTTTTTTTTTTTTTTTTTTTTTTTTTTTTTTTTTTTTTTTTTTTTTTTTTTTTTTTTTTTTTTTTTTTTTTTTTTTTTTTTTTTTTTTTTTTTTTTTTTTTTTTTTTTTTTTTTTTTTTTTTTTTTTTTTTTTTTTTTTTTTTTTTTTTTTTTTTTTTTTTTTTTTTTTTTTTTTTTTTTTTTTTTTTTTTTTTTTTTTTTTTTTTTTTTTTTTTTTTTTTTTTTTTTTTTTTTTTTTTTTTTTTTTTTTTTTTTTTTTTTTTTTTTTTTTTTTTTTTTTTTTTTTTTTTTTTTTTTTTTTTTTTTTTTTTTTTTTTTTTTTTTTTTTTTTTTTTTTTTTTTTTTTTTTTTTTTTTTTTTTTTTTTTTTTTTTTTTTTTTTTTTTTTTTTTTTTTTTTTTTTTTTTTTTTTTTTTTTTTTTTTTTTTTTTTTTTTTTTTTTTTTTTTTTTTTTTTTTTTTTTTTTTTTTTTTTTTTTTTTTTTTTTTTTTTTTTTTTTTTTTTTTTTTTTTTTTTTTTTTTTTTTTTTTTTTTTTTTTTTTTTTTTTTTTTTTTTTTTTTTTTTTTTTTTTTTTTTTTTTTTTTTTTTTTTTTTTTTTTTTTTTTTTTTTTTTTTTTTTTTTTTTTTTTTTTTTTTTTTTTTTTTTTTTTTTTTTTTTTTTTTTTTTTTTTTTTTTTTTTTTTTTTTTTTTTTTTTTTTTTTTTTTTTTTTTTTTTTTTTTTTTTTTTTTTTGGCCGAACTCTACTATCCAGTAGAGATAGCTTCCCATTTGTGATGTATTGCACATTTTAACATTGGCTTTTGTTAATCCAATAAATTCCATACTTTAACAATCTTATTATTATTATTACTATTATTATTATTATTATTATTATTATTATTATTATTATTATTATTATTATTATTATTTTATTATTATTATTATTATTATTATTATTATTATTATTATTATTATTATTATTATTATTATTATCATCTGGGGTTGTGTTATTTTGATCATTTTTTGCTTTAATTTTTCTGGGTTTTTTGATTTATTATTATTGTTTGTGTTATAGGCTTTACCAAATCAGCAGACCGTTGATTATCCAAGTTTCAAACTTGTTATTGTTGGTGATGGTGGAACTGGTAAGTTGTTTTTCGAATTTTTTTATGCACTTTTACTTTTTGGTATTATTATTATAATTGTTTTTAAGTTTCTATAGATTTATTTAGTTTCAGGATTAGTTTATGGTTCTGATTTATAGATTTGGCTATCTGGTAATTAGATTCACTTTTTTGGAAAGGTAGCGGCCGACTTTTGAAGATATATTGGCCGGAAAAGGTGTGGCCAGAATTTAATGATGATGATGAAATCGTTGGATGAATGTTGTCGGAATCTGGTAGTGGTTGCCGGAATCTGGTGGTGGTTGCCGGAATCTGGTGGTGGTAAATCTTTCAAAGAAAATTTGTAGTATTTTTTTTAGTCATACTTGAATGATCCATTTGATATTGTATAATTGAATTGTTTTCAACTGTCTGTTTTACTTTTAGTTATAAAAAAAATTGAATCTTTTTCATTTTTCAAGATTTATGTTTTCAGATGAGACATTAGAGTGATCTTGGTTAGAAGGATTATTTAGTGTCCAAGTATTAGGATTAGAAGATATAAGATTTATAAAACTGATGATGATGATGATGAAATCTTTGGATGAATGTTGCCGGAATCTGGTGGTGGTTGCCAGAATCTGGTGGTGGTTGCCTTGAATATAATATCCCTCTGATATGTGTGTATATATATTTATAAATACAAATATAAATAAATGTTTTCTTATTTATAAATGAAATATAAATAAAATAAAATTTGGAGTTAATTACAGAAATCATCCCTGTCGTGGTACCCAGCTTGCAGGTTTCGTCCCTACTTTTGGTCCATTGGTAATGAAAAGACCATTATACCCATCATGTGCAGGTCACGTGATGGGTATTTTAACGTCTGTTAATGCTTTGGACTAAAAGTGTTGACGGAGCAAAGTTTTTTGGACTAAAACTGTAATTTTTGAAAGGTAAGGACGAAACCTGCAAGCTGGGTACCACGACAGGGACGATTTCTGTAATTAACTCTTTCTTTTATTTAAAAAAAAGAAATAAAAGAGTTATTTTTCTACAAACTTCCCTCTTCGATTCCGTTTTCGAGATTTGTCAAATTAATCTGAAAAGATCCAGCTTTTGTTCGCGATCTCATTCCGGACATATTCATATTTTAAGTTTTCCGATTCATCGAGATTCGTTGACAGTTACTTTTCCGGTAAATTTTCCGGCAAAGTTTTTTGACAGAATAATAGACTAGGGTTTGTGCGGAATGCAAACCTTAGCATTTTTGTACCGGTTTCGTGTTTTAATTCGTAAAAACAAAGGAGAAATCACAAATTTAAGTTTTCCGGCATATTGCCATATTTTCCGGCGACGATTTCTAAAGTTCATTTTGGTCCGGGTTTGTGAGCGGTGGAATTCTGAGTCGATTGGTATCAGTTTCGTGTTTTTACTCGAAGAAAGGAGAGAGAAATCGTGAATTTCGTTTTCCCGGCAAAGCAAAGAGAGAGGAGAGAAAAGGATAGAAGAGGGAAGATAAATAAAGGTTGGGGAAAGAAAAAGTGCAGCGGGGGGGGCCTAAGGAAAGTGTATTGGGATAGAGGAGAGATAGGGTGAAGGCAGTGATGACAAACGAGCAATGTGGGGATGCATAAGATAAAAGCAGAGGAAGGGGGATAATGGAGAGAGGGAGGGTTAAAAGGGGGGATGGAAACTGGAAACGGAGAGAGTAGTGCTAGACGGCCAGGAGGTGGACAAAAGAGGGGGACGAACGAGGAGAGTGGAAAAGAACGGGGAAACAAAGAAAGGGGGAAGAGTCGTGGTATCAGTTTCGTGTTTTTACTCGAAGAAAGGAGAGAGAAATCGTGAATTTCGTTTTCCCGGCGCATTTTGAATTTTCCGGCGAACTGTTGAACATTCCGGCCGCCATTGTTTCTTACATTTAGCGAGCTAAATTACAAATCTTTCTTTTTAGAGCTCGTAAATTTTTATAAATTTTTACAAAATAATCACGTGTATATCTCAGTGACAACAGGACAAACTTTTTGACCAAAACTATTAACACCAATATCCCTTACACTTTTAGAAATTTACAATCAAACACCATTTTTAATTCTAACGGCACTTAACGGCTTCGTTTAACAACCATCGTTAATTTGTACCAAATTTGCAAAAGGTTTCCGAAATAGGGACCAAAAATGCAATGAACCCTGGAAAGGTCTTGAACCTGCAAAAACATACAAACCACAGGGACCAAAAATGCAATTAACTCTAAAATAAAAATATGAATAGCAACTCATATCAGAGAATAAGTCAGATAACCTTAAACTTTTCGAGTAAAAATGCCGGTGCAGGTTTTCCTTGTAGAGAATATCCAATAGAAAATTAATGTTACATTGTGTATTAATGGGTCAGATTCATCTCACGTAGAGATGGGTTATTTATATTGAATCAAAAGATTAAATTAAACAGGTCAAAAATCATGCAAACTGCATTGTCAACAGATCAAAAAACGTATTTAAATATAGAGCTTTGGAGATAAGTCGATCTGTATGTATGACACATTAATGATTTATGAAGATTGATATTTTTAAGTGTTTCGAGCCACCCGACCCTCCCATACTGACATTTCACCTCTAATATTACACTCTATCGCATGTCACCATCTCCCCATAGCTCACTTGGTTGCATATACAATATGTCGGCTCATTAGGATCAACTGGTCCAAGTCCATACCAGGTGGGTTTGCGGTCATTGTTGTAGGTGGGTTTGCGATCATTGTTGTGCTTGTGGAGGCTCATGTAGCAAGGCATGACCTAAACAGGAATAAAGTGATAATCTTAGACCATTAAAACCCTCGTCCAAAGAAGAGTTGGTGATTATAATTAACACTATGTTTCAAGCAAAAGCAAGTTAATCACAAAAATAATTAACTTTTCCATCCTCTTCTACCACCTTCCTTTACAGGTTTTCCATTGCCATCAGCGTTCAGCCGTAAAAATAGCAGAAGTGAGTGGAAGTATGGCCATGGTTTCACAACACTCGAGGTTGCCACTTTGACCCATTTACTTATGAATGGATCTATTTGGGCATTGTAAACTTTAGCTAAAAGGGAACGGGTCAAATGGTTGAACATGTTGAAAGTTACCTAATATCTATTTTAAATACATGCACATCATAAATCATTTTTATTCAAATATTTTGACTACTATCAGAATAATATTGTATTTGTAAGTAAAAATTAAAAGTATATAAGATCAATCAAACCCGAGAGACCCATTTCCACCCATGCTAAAAAAATGACTTGTTTGAACTAAACCTGTTACGTTACTTTTAGCCTTCTCTAAAAACCTGCCAATCTTCATCAAGCATTTCAATATTTGCCCTTGGAGTTGCATGCATATATTTTTTTTTAGCTACCCCGGGCTCTATGACTAAAGTCTCTGACGAACCTCCTGGCAAATTTACCTTTCCATCCTAGTCCATTAGACTCCATTGCTGACCCCTTTGGTTGATTTGGTGCCAGATATCTACCTTGTCCTCTTTAAGGTTGTTGGTTCGAGAGACTATATATGCGAATAACGTTTACTTGAGAGAGATGTACACAGAACTTGTTAATAATAACTATTGTTTTCAGCGTTATCACAGGATAATCTTAGCATCACGCACAAAAAGATATAATCAATATGCCTAACCTTCAAACATGTCATCAGAACTTGTTCTTTTAGATCATTTTGATCCAGCAAGTCAACTAAATGCAACTTGGCATAGAGATATTCTTCACTAATGTAGTCATTCGAACTATTATCACCAGAATTCCCTTTTTGTAATTGTTCAACTATAATTGTAAAGATCGCATGTGAAAGGCTACATCAAAAGGTAATAACAATTACATAAGAAAAAATGCCATCAATATGATACCTTGAAAAGACCTAAAAAGAAAAGAAATTATAGTACATGGTCAACCTTGACTGATTATTCATATTTGCACTTCTTGTTACCCTGCTCAACGTTCCATGCTCCAAACAATCAGCCATTTCTAAAGTGTTTGAACACTACATTCCATAGATCTGACAAGCGTATGGTGTATTAACTTAGATTGATGAACCGTGAGGAAAGAAAGAAGGCGAGAAAACAAGAAAAGAAATCGCTACGTTGGGAACAAAGTGGGCCTTTGTTTTCGTGTTGTTCAGAAGAAACAAAAAGAGTGACAAAAAAATACTAGCATTTTGTTTTTTATATGTGGCTGGAATGAGGCTTTTTCGGCATGAAGGAAGCCCAACAACTAAACCTGATGCGGGAATGTCCAGATTCAACGAGCCAAGTTTGACTGAAGCTGAGCTGGAGGAATCTGGAGAAAAACAGTTGACTAAACTGAAGAAGGAATCTGGGCAAACCATGCAGTCTGAACAAGCAATGTTAATATTGCCAGCTGTATCACATTTTAACCATCTATTTGCTGAAACAACTCAGTCTCCAGTAATGACCTTGCTCCAGTGGGAATTATCACCAGTGACATCTGACGAGCTCCAGTTGCATCTGAAGGGTTCCAGTAGTGAATTCTCCAGTTGTCTTTAATAAAGTTTGTTTTTAACTGAAGGTTGTGTGGGATCAATAAGGACGTGGGTATGGACGCGTGGCAGCTTTTTAGTGGATCAAGGAGGAGCGTGCAAAAGCACTAATATTCCTAACAGTATTATGGGACCACTTGCAGGGGAATGTTTCTAGAAGCTTACGTGTCCATGTCTTATTGGCCCAAACTAGTTAATGGCTTGCACATGACAGCTTTTATGTATTATTTTATTATTTCATCGTTAATTCCTAGGTAGAGCATATGACTATAAATAGAGGTTTATCTCTCATTTGTAAGCAGTTGATGTTGAATGAAAATTAATAGAGCAGCCTCTATTTCTTACAAAAATCTTCTTTTACCTTTATAGATCTTTTGATCTTGGTGGTTAGGAGTGACCCCTTTATCAATATTTGTGGTGACTCGTTCTTTATCAAATATTGTGGTGAGGTCTTTTAAATCTTCGGTTTATTTTATCTATAATCGTGGTGACAAGACCTTTATCGGTTGTAGTGGTGGGGCGGAGTGTTTCCTTTATCCTTGATTCCGGTGGCTTAGCCTTTACGAGTCTTGGTGGTGGATTCTTTATCTATCATTTTTATTTTATTGTCTTGTTTGATTGTTTATTTCATATAAAATCCAGAAAATACCAAAAATAGTCTTCCGCTGTCGTTTGTCGCGTGATTTACGCATCAATTTGGTATCAAAGCCAAGTTTAAAAAGGTTTCTTAATCTTTTTGTCCGTTGGGGCATTGTTTGTTTAGATCTATTAGTTATTTGCTTAGATCTATTGATTGAGAGTTATTTGTTGGTTATAAATGGCGTTTAGAAGAAATATGACTTTAGACGAAGCTAATAATGCTAGGAGAGATAGACAGATTGAAGATCTACAGGAAGCCCTTGGTAGAGTTGTTCATATGTTAGAAGATGGTGGTTTACGATTTAATCGAGAAAATGTTGTTGCCAGTGAAAGAGATTCTGAATCTCCAGGACCCAGTGAAAGATCTGATAGTAATCCTAGGCACTCTAGTGATTCTGATGAACCACATCCTAGAGAAAGGCGTAGGAGGCATAAGGGTGATGATACTAGAGATATTAAGATAGATCCACCAGATTTTAATGGGTCTTCTAACCCAGAAGAGTATTTCGAATGGGTCCAGGTGATGGACAGGATTATGGAAATAAAAGGGTATGATGATAGGAAAAGCTTCAAAGTTGCCATTATTAAACTGAAGAATATGCTTCATCTTGGTATGATAACATGAAATCTGAAAGAGAATACAAGGGCAAAAGTAAAATCAAGACCTGGTCCAAACTGAAGGAGGTTCTGCTGAAGAGGTTTGTTCCCAGTCGTACAAGCAAGATCAGTATCTACTGATGAACAATCTAAAGCAAGGAGCCAAGAAAGTTGTGGAATACATTAGAGAGTTTGAGCATCTGAAGACCAGAACTGGTGTGAATGAGACTGAAGAGCACACCATTGCCAGATTTCTTGGTGGTCTGAACGCTGCCATTACTGAGAAGATTGAGTTGCAGCCTATCTGGACGTATGAAGGTGCATGCAAGATGGCTATCCAGATTGAGAGACAACTGAAGAAGAAGGTTCCGTACAAGTCATTCAGTAAGGTTCCTGCCAGTGCAAGTCAACCAGTTGCCAGTCAACCAGTTCCCAAATTTACTGAAACTGTCCAGAAAGCCTTCAGAGGCAAAGAAAAGGAAACTGGAGGAACGAAAGAACCAGTTGGAAGAAAATGTTTCAAGTGCCATGGCTTTGGTCACTTCCAGGCCCAGTGTCCTAATCAAAGAGCATTGACTGCTAAAGAAATTGAACGTTTACCAGATGTCGACACTGAAGAAGGTGAGCCAGTGTACGATGAAGAAGAAGAAGAAGCTTATGTTGGTGCAGATATTGGAGAGATGTTGGTTGTCAGGAGAGTGATGCATACTGATGAAGTTACAGCTGATACTGCTCAGAGAGAGAATATTTTCCACTCCAGATGCATAGTGAAAGGCAAGGTATGTGATCTGATCATCGATGGTGGCAGTTGTGCAAATGCTGCTTCAACTTACATGGTAGAGAAACTGGAACTACCAACAGTGAAGCATCCCAGACCTTACAAGTTGCAATGGTTAAGCGAAGGTTCTGAAGTAAAGGTAAATCGACAAGTCACTATTCCCTTTTCAATTGGGTCAGTTTACCAAGATAAAATTATATGTGATGTTGTTCCCATGGATGCCTGTCACATTTTGTTGGGTCGACCATGGTTATTTGATAATTATGTTCATCATGATGGTCGTATGAATTCATATTCTCTGAATATAAGTGGAAAGAAGGTCACACTGACTTCCTTGAAGCCTACCGAACTGATGAAAGTCAAGAAGGATCAACCCAGTAAGCCTTTGTTTTTATCTCAATCTGAAGTTGAAGAAGAGTTATCTGAAGGCTCTCCAGTTCTAATGCTACTGGTCGTTGAAAAGTCTGAAGAGAAGAAGAAGCTTATGTTGGTGCAGATATTGGAGAGATGTTGGTTGTCAGGAGAGTGATGCATACTGATGAAGTTACAGCTGATACTGCTCAGAGAGAGAATATTTTCCACTCCAGATGCATAGTGAAAGGCAAGGTATGTGATCTGATCATCGATGGTGGCAGTTGTGCAAATGCTGCTTCAACTTACATGGTAGAGAAACTGGAACTACCAACAGTGAAGCATCCCAGACCTTACAAGTTGCAATGGTTAAGCGAAGGTTCTGAAGTAAAGGTAAATCGACAAGTCACTATTCCCTTTTCAATTGGGTCAGTTTACCAAGATAAAATTATATGTGATGTTGTTCCCATGGATGCCTGTCACATTTTGTTGGGTCGACCATGGTTATTTGATAATTATGTTCATCATGATGGTCGTATGAATTCATATTCTCTGAATATAAGTGGAAAGAAGGTCACACTGACTTCCTTGAAGCCTACCGAACTGATGAAAGTCAAGAAGGATCAACCCAGTAAGCCTTTGTTTTTATCTCAATCTGAAGTTGAAGAAGAGTTATCTGAAGGCTCTCCAGTTCTAATGCTACTGGTCGTTGAAAAGTCTGAAGAGAAGAAGTCCACTGAAGTCCCCAGTTTACTGAAGTCATTACTGAAGGAGTTCAGAGATATTTTCCTGAAGATCTACCTGAAGGTTTACCTCCAGTTAGAGGTATTGAGCACCAGATTGACTTGGTTCCAGGCTCAGTTCTTCCAAACAAAGCTGCTTATCGTTGTTCTCCTAATGAAGCCAAAGAATTGCAAAGACAAGTAGATGAACTGGTCGAGAAGGGTTATGTCAGAGCAAGCATGAGTCCTTGCTCAGTTCCTGCTCTACTGGTTCCAAAGAAAGATGGGACGATGAGAATGTGTGTTGACAGCAGAGCCATCAATAATATAACTATTAAGTATAGATATCCTATTCCCAGATTGGATGATATGCTTGATGAGTTACATGGCTCCAGAGTGTTTTCAAAGATTGATCTCAGAAGTGGTTATCACCAGATAAGAATGAAGGATGGAGATGAATGGAAGACTGCTTTCAAAATCAAGGGAGGTTTGTATGAATGGTTGGTTATGCCTTTTGGCTTAACTAATGCTCCCAGTACTTTCATGAGACTGATGAACGAAGTTCTCAGGCCACTCATTGGCCAGTTTGTTGTTGTTTACTTTGATGATATTCTGGTGTACTCTAAATCTGAAGCTGAACATGTTGGTCATCTGAAGAAAGTATTTGAACTGCTAAGAAGACACCAGTTGTATGGAAAACTGGAGAAATGTGATTTTATGGTAGATAGTGTGATATTTCTGGGGTATGTTGTGTCGAAAAATGGGATTTCAATGGATCCATCGAAGGTAGAAGCCATCAGATCATGTGGCCAGTTCCTACAACCATCACTGAAGTTAGAAGTTTCCATGGACTGGCATCATTCTATCGAAGGTTCATAAAGAACTTTTCTACAGTTGTGGCTCCTATCACTGATTGTCTGAAGAAAGGTGTGTTCAACTGGCCAAGTTCGGCTCAACTGGCGTTCGAAGCACTGAAGGGGAAACTCAGTTCAGCTCCAGTTCTATCCTTACCAGATTTTGATATGCTATTTGAACTTGAATGTGATGCCAGTGGAGTTGGTATTGGTGCAGTACTGGTGCAGAGTGGGCGTCCAGTTGCTTATTTCAGTGAGAAACTGAACGGATCAAAATTAAAGTATAGCACTTATGATAAAGAATTTTATGCAATAATTCATGCTATCACTCACTGGTCACATTATCTGAAGCCAAAACAGTTCGTATTGTTTTCTGATCATGAAGCATTGAAGTTCATTAATGGTCAGCATAAGCTTAATGCCAGGCATGCAAAATGGGTGGAATTTTTGCAGTCTTATTCATTTGTTTCTAAACATAAAGCTGGAATAGCCAATGTTGTTGCTGATGCACTTTCTAGAAGATATTCATTATTGTCAGTTCTGGAAGCAAGAGTACTTGGATTCTCTTTCATAAAGGAGTTATATGCTGCTGATCCAGATTTTTCTGAGAAAACTACTGAAGCTAATCTGAAAGGACCATTCACTGTTCAAGATGGATTCTTATTCAAGAATGGAAAGTTGTGCATTCCCAGAGGTTCGATTAGAGATTTGCTAATAAGAGAAGCCCATGGAGGAGGTTTAGCTGGTCATTTCGGAATAAACAAAACTGGAGAGATTCTCACTGAACACTTCTACTGGCCAAGTCTACTGAAGGATGTCCAGAATCTCATCAGTCGCTGTCCAACTTGTCACCAGGCGAAGACAACTTTTCACAAAGGACTGTACACTCCTCTTCCAGTTCCAAACCAACCTTGGGAAGATCTTAGCATGGATTTTATCGTTGCACTGCCCAGAACCCAAAGGGGAAAAGACTCAATTATGGTGGTTGTTGATAGATTCTCAAAAATGGCTCATTTTGTTGCTTGCAATACAACCAATGATGCTTCAGCTGTGGCGAGTTTGTTCTTCAAGAAGATTGTTAGATTGCATGGGATTCCCAAATCAATTGTGTCAGATAGAGATGTAAAGTTTCTGAGTTATTTCTGGAAGACTCTATGGAGATTGATGGGCACCAGATTGTTGTTCAGTACGTCTCACCATCCTCAGACTGATGGACAGACTGAAGTCACGAACAGAACAATTGGTATGTTGTTAAGAACACTGGTGAAGAAGACACTGAAGGATTGGGATTTGAAGCTTGCTCATGCTGAATTTGCTTTCAACAGAGCTCCTAACTATTCCACCAGTAAATCCCCATTTGAAGTTTGTTATGGTGTCAATCCACTGACTCCCATTGACTTAATTCCATTTTCGATTGAACCAAAAGCAAGCATTGAAGCTGAAGCCAGAGCAAAAGAAATAAAGAGAATTCATGGAGAAGTGAAGGCCAGAATTGAGAAAGCAAATGCCAGTTACAAGGCCAAGGCAAACAAGAACAGGAAGCAACCCAGTTTTTCACCAGGTGATCTTGTTTGGGTGCATCTCAGAAAGGAAAGATTTCCAGCCAAGAGAAAAAGCAAACTGATGCCCAGAGCTGAAGGTCCATTCAAGGTCCTGGAGAGATATGGAGAAAATGCTTACAAAGTTGAACTTCCTGGAGATATGTCAGTCTCTAGTACATTCAATGTTGGTGATCTGATGCCCTACCTGGAGGATGAGTATCTCGAAGACTTGAGGACAAGTCTCTTTTTAGAGGGGGAGAATGATGCGGGAATGTCCAGATTCAACGAGCCAAGTTTGACTGAAGCTGAGCTGGAGGAATCTGGAGAAAAACAGTTGACTAAACTGAAGAAGGAATCTGGGCAAACCATGCAGTCTGAACAAGCAATGTTAATATTGCCAGCTGTATCACATTTTAACCATCTATTTGCTGAAACAACTCAGTCTCCAGTAATGACCTTGCTCCAGTGGGAATTATCACCAGTGACATCTGACGAGCTCCAGTTGCATCTGAAGGGTTCCAGTAGTGAATTCTCCAGTTGTCTTTAATAAAGTTTGTTTTTAACTGAAGGTTGTGTGGGATCAATAAGGACGTGGGTATGGACGCGTGGCAGCTTTTTAGTGGATCAAGGAGGAGCGTGCAAAAGCACTAATATTCCTAACAGTATTATGGGACCACTTGCAGGGGAATGTTTCTAGAAGCTTACGTGTCCATGTCTTATTGGCCCAAACTAGTTAATGGCTTGCACATGACAGCTTTTATGTATTATTTTATTATTTCATCGTTAATTCCTAGGTAGAGCATATGACTATAAATAGAGGTTTATCTCTCATTTGTAAGCAGTTGATGTTGAATGAAATTAATAGAGCAGCCTCTATTTCTTACAAAAATCTTCTTTTACCTTTATAGATCTTTTGATCTTGGTGGTTAGGAGTGACCCCTTTATCAATATTTGTGGTGACTCGTTCTTTATCAAATATTGTGGTGAGGTCTTTTAAATCTTCGGTTTATTTTATCTATAATCGTGGTGACAAGACCTTTATCGGTTGTAGTGGTGGGGCGGAGTGTTTCCTTTATCCTTGATTCCGGTGGCTTAGCCTTTACGAGTCTTGGTGGTGGATTCTTTATCTATCATTTTTATTTTATTGTCTTGTTTGATTGTTTATTTCATATAAAATCCAGAAAATACCAAAAATAGTCTTCCGCTGTCGTTTGTCGCGTGATTTACGCATCAAAACCTTAAATTAATTTTGTTAACCTTTGAGAGTCCTTGACTCCGTTGATCCACTTAACACCACCCATTCCGTCTAACGGGTTATGTAGTCCGAGCGAACCTGTTTTCTGAAACAAAGTTATAACGGGCGTGACAAATGACTAGCCGCCGTTAGTACCTGATGAGCTCGAGAATTTCTTTTTTTAAACATTGTTTGGGTAACTCACATTTTAACCGAAGTAGATTTTTACGTTAACATGATAATTTTTTATGGACAAAATCGTTTAATGACTTATGTTTCAGTTTCTCTTAAGGAGTGTCGTGAGTTTGTCCTTATGCATCCCATGTCATAGTAAATTTAATATATGTCAACGATGTTTGTAAATTTGTAGATTTTGTTATATATTTCAATATGATCCAATTTGATCAGAGCCATACCCACAGAGGTCATAGAGGTTCGATCAGAACTATCTCATGCCGACAGAGATTTAAACTCTTGTCACCAGTGGAAGCTCGAAAGCTTTTCATTTGGAAGATAATCATCATTTTTATATATGTTTCAATATTTTGCTTGAATAACATGTTGGAACCATGTTAGTGTGACCGTCACTGATCATCTATCCTTCCTGATATGATAATTGACGATAACTGAAATCCCTATGTCTAGTAAATATTCGATGGACGTATTTACTCTTAAAAGACGTATTATAGGGTTTCCCATTAGGTGATTGGACTTAAGAGGACTAATGAGGCACGAATTAAACACCAGAGGGACTAAATGTGAAAATACGCTCCTTATATAAATAGAGAGTAATTAACCTAATTTTAGGTGTATCAACACATAATCACAGCCTCCCTCATATCTAATTTCGTTCTCCTTCCTCTGTTGAATTCATCAAAACCGAATTCATCATTCCATCCTAATTCAATCATCTTATTTTGGGAACCCGAATCAATGGCATCAATGTTTAATGCCCTCACAGGTTCCTCAGGATCAACCGGTACGTTATTAAATGGATCGAATCATGTTTATATTCCAACATCCATTTGTATTCATACCCTTTCCAGAAAGCCTTTGGCTTGTATAAATATGTGTGTGGTGGGTATGTGGCCATGGATTGAATCCATAGAAGTCAACAATTACCCTTGTGGAGTTTTCATGAATTGTCCACGCTCGGGGGTGTGTAAATTCAAATCATATGTTTATGTTACTGGATAGACTACACATTTCTATACGCTTTCTAAACGTGGGTGCCTAACCTAAAAACTAAAAAGTGTAAGATCACCTAATTTGTTGTAGTGTATCCAATTCACTAATTATGTGTCCAACTAGAGTTATTGTATAGAACAAGTTATGATAAAACTAAATGAAGTACACCTACCACTTTAAATAACACAAGTTAAAGATAACACAAGGAGTTCATTAGATGAATATGAACAAATCAAGTAACTGTGATACGCTTTATCAAAAATTTGGATAGCCATCATTGGAGTGTCGGGAATTATTTAATGACGAAACATCAACACAAATTTTGTTAGTGAAACCGATGTTGAATTGGAGATGTATTTTCATTCTGCATTTCCAAATCTCCTTGTACAGCTATATGATAAAATAAAAAACGATTCAAACGCAAAGCGTATGCTAGGAAGATTTTATTGAATGAGCGTTTATATCATTTTTTAGTTTATCATATAGTTGTAGAAGGAGCTTTGGAAATGCAGAACGAAAATACATCTCCAATTGAGCATCGGTTTCACCAACAAATTTGTGTTGATGTTTGGTCATTAAATAATCCCCGACATTCCAATGATGGCTATCCAAATTTTTGATGAAGCATATCAGGAGTACTTGATTTGTTCATATTCATCTAAGGTACTCCTTGTGTTATCTTTAACTTGTGTTATTTAAGGTGGTAGTGTACTTCAATTAGTTTTATCATAACTTGTGTTGTACAATAACTCTAGTTGCACAAAAAATTGGTGAAATGAATACACTACAACAAAGTAGGTGATCTTACACTTTTAGGTTAGTCACCCACGTTTAGAAAACATGTAGAAATGTGAAGTCTATCCACTAACATGAACATATGGATTAAATTTACACACCCCTAAGCATGAACAATTCATGAAAACTCTACATTGGTAATTGTTGACTTCTCTGTGGATAGATTCAATCCATAGTTACATACCCACCACACACACACACTTAAAAAAATGAATACACACTTATAAAAGCCTAAAGTCAAAGGCTTTCTAGAAAAGGTATGAATACAATCACTCTTAAAAAATTGGATGTTATTCATGCAAAATATTGTAATATATTTAAAAATGCTATTAAAATGTTGATCATCTTCCAAAAGAAAAGCCTCCAAGCCTCCATTGGTGACAAGAGTTTAAACCTCTGTCGAGATGAGATAGCTCTAATCGAACCTTTATGACCTCTGTGGGTATGGCTCAAATCAAATTGGATCATATTGAAATATATAACAAAAACTACATATTTACAAACATTGTTGACATATTTTAAACTTACCATAACATCGGATGCATATACAAGACAAACTCATGACACTCCTAAAGAAAAACTGAAACATAAGTCTTTAAACCATTTCGTCCATAAAAAATTATGATGTTAATGTAAAAACTTACTTCTGTTAAAATGTGAGTTAGATTTGCTTTTTAAGTAATGATTCAATGATACTGGATAAAACAGTGACTTCTAAATGTTTCAATCAAACTCATTTATATAAGGTTCTACATTTAGAAAATACGAGTTAAAAAACATTTTTTACTTCATCTCAATTAAAGACTTTGAAATACAATTGTTTTTTAATTTCAAAATAAAAGGATAAGCAAATGCCACAAAAATACTTCTGATTAACCCCATACGCAACAAACAATTAAAAAGATTTGAAATGATACTTGCCTTTTGAATCATCACTCAACCTTTAGCAATTATCTAACCCATATAGTTTTACCATCGAATCATCACTTTTGAGCAACACATTCCATGGGCTGATTTTACCATGAGATAATCCATGCATGTGGAGGTGGATAACCCCTTCAATTAAACCCCTACAATTACAAAATGTAAAGATTAATGTACTTTTAGAAAGTTTCAAATAACAAATACCATCAAATGTTACCTCCACGGATCCAACCAAACATCATTTAGTTGGGTGATAACTTTTGTATCCAAAAGCTCAGATAACGTAAATGAGCAATACTCGAAAGCCAATCCGTAATTACCATCTTCGTCCATTTTTTATCCATAAAAGCGAGCAATGTTCATGTGATTGCGTGTCACTATATTATTATGTTTTTGATAGATGTCATGTCTGTCAAACAACAAAACTGTGGCAAGACCTCCATCAAATGACTCGACAACTAAGTTGTCATTTAGCAATTACCGGGAACTTAGTTATCTTGATTTTGTTATTCTCTCCCAATTGAAAAGAAAAAATAAAATCTCCTATTCTCAAATCATCATCTAAGAATCGATAGTTTATCATGTGTTTGCCCACATTTACAAAACTCTCTAGCGTTAGTGTGTGGTAAACATTAATCTTAGAGGTTGTAATATGCTTTTACATTTGCGGTCTCACCTCACATTCAGGGGTTGGATTTTTATCTATACTACTATATAAAAATTATAACCATGTTGAAAAGTTAAGATTTTTGGAAAATGCGAAATTACCATTTACCCTTAATGAATTAACTTACACAATCATTCCATTATCTTCTAAAAGATATTCACTACTCTTTTAAATCAAATATCCTTATATCAAATACTTACATCACTTGACGCATCTGGCGCCACCAACGGCCGCCGTCACCATCCGTCGATGTCACCACATCACTGTCACTGTCATCCCCGCCGCATTGCGCGGTTACCATGCTCGTTTCAACATATGAAAAATTGGTGTGAGGGTAGAGGCTAATGTTCACAGCATATAACATTTCCCCTAATCTTAGTTGACTCACTTTTGTCGAGTTGATTGCCCAATCTTTGAAAATCATCACCGTTCTTTTGTTTTGTCAAAAGAGATTAACTGTTTTTGGTGTGTCAATGCGATTATAACAAAGAGTGAAAACATAAAGCTTGAAATATTTGTTGTGTGTTGTAACTTGTAAGTGTGATGCAAAGAATGACAGGAAAGAAAGAAATAATATTTTTGAATGTGAAAGATGAAAATACTTTCTTGTGAGAGAGAGAGATAGATTCAAATAAAATGGAAAGTTGTTTTGGGAGTAAAAGAGCTTTGAAAAGTAAAACGTGTGTCATATTTATATTTAAAAAGGCACAGGGTATCCCCACCAGGAACAGGGCAACCCCACCAGGGCATTAGCGGCGACGTCGCCGCTAATGGTGGGCCCCGACAAACTTTCGATCCATGACTGCCAAGCGTGTTCCCGACGTGCCACGTCGCAACTATTAGCGGCGACGTCGCCGCTAATACGTGCCACGTGGGCCCCGACAAACTTTCGATCCATGACTGCCAAGCGTGTTCCCGACGTGCCACGTCGCAACTATTAGCGGCGACGTCGCCGCTAATACGTGCCACGTGGCATGTCGGGAACAGGCGTGGCACCATGACTGCCACGCCTGGTCCCAGTTGCCACGTCGCAACTATTAGCGGCGACGTCGCCGCTAATAGTTGAGACGTGGCAACACGTGGCACCTCGGCGAATTTTGGAGGTTTACCACGATCATATAATTTGGTATATATATTCTATCGCAGTTTCCTTTTCAAAATGCGTATATTTTTGTTTCGCACTATCGTTTTCAAAGCTGCTCGCACAGGTATATTTCGGACGATACATATATAAATATATTATGAATATAGATATATATATAGTATGGATATCATCAATAGTTAATGAACTAGATGTTTACTTGTTTACTTGAATTGTTTAAGATGGATAGTTTTGAGGATATTTGGGCAGACCCAGAAAACTTACGTATTGAAGTGCCCGATGATGAGTTTGAGTCACCTGATGCAGACGGTCAATTTGACTGCGAACCTAGAGACTTAGAAACCGAGGAGGTGTTCGCTTCCGTCGAAGAATTGACGGAGTGGGCCAAAAGAACAGCACTGGAGTTGGGTTATGTTTTAGTCACCCGGCGGTCGAACAAAAATTCGATAAAGGTGGTCAATAAGGTGACACTAATATGTCACCACGGTGGACCACGCGATAAAAGGTTAACTGGGCCACCCAAACGGTCCAACAAGATAGGGTGTCCCTTTACTTTGGAAGGCCGCCCCGGGTATGATGGTGGTTGAAGGGTAACTGTCAAGGACTGGAAACACAATCATGATCCAGCTACCGATCTGCAGGGGAATGCATACGCGAGACGGATGACGGAAGAAGAAAAGCAATATGTGGGAAACCTATCTGATCGCGGTATGTTCCCACGCCAGATCCTGGTTAACCTGAAAAATGAATTTCCAGGAAACCTGACTCGAAGAGGAGACATTACCAACTTTCTGAAATCGAGACGGAGGGCGGGCCATGCAGGACATACTCCAATGCAGGTACAAACATCATATTAGTGATTACGTACTCCGTTGTTGGAAGTGACATATTTACTATATCTTGTTCACCTGTCGCAGGTTATGTTCTCACTGATGCAAGAGAAAAATTACTTTTACCAGTTTACTACAAATAGTAAAAATGGACGGTTGGAGAATCTCTTTTTCATGCATCCAACATCAATGACCCTATGGCGCGCATTTCCCTGGGTTATTGAAATAGACTCCACGTACAAAACCAACGTGTACAACATGCCGCTTGTTGAGATTGTCGGCGTCACTTCAACGGGCCGGACCTTCAGTTTAGCATATGCTTTTATCGTAAACGAGCAGAAGGCGAATTATAAATGGGTGTTACAATGTCTGAAGTCCACCCTTGTTGAAGGCTTTACCGTTCGTGTGGTTTTAACTGACAGGGAGCTGGCCCTGATGAGAGCATTGAAGGTTGTTATGCCGCAAGCGAAACACTTGTTGTGTAGGTACCACATATGGCAAAACATAACCAAACACTGTGAACCGGCATTGCGGATGAAGAAAGATGTTAACATTGAAAGGCTTAACGTGTGGTGGAAAAGAGTCTATGAATCTCGGACTCTTGACGAGTTTAAATCATACGAGAAGGAGTTAAAGAAAAAATTGGGAGCTTATCCAGGTGTCTACAAGTACCTCAACGATAATTGGTTGTCCCCGTACCGAGAGCAGTTTGTGTCATGTTGGGTCGATGAACATCTCAACTATCAGAACCACACCACAAACAGAGTCGAGGCTGAGCACCACCATCTGAAGGAAGAGCTGAAGGGGAAATGTACATTTACTAGAATCCTGCAATGTGTTGATTCTGTCATTATCGGTCAAGATACTGAAATAAGGGGCCAACTGGGGTATAGCAAGGGAACCCGGTTGGGTAAACATAATTACAACTGTATGAAGGCCCTGCTGGGAACGGTTTCACATAAAGCTTTGGACATCATGGTTGATGAAATCGTTCGCTTAGACAAACAACTGAAAAAACATGTGAAAAAGTGCGGGTGCAAGGTTCGGTATAGTTGTGGGCTACCATGTGCCTGCAAGATTGCCGAGTACATGCACCGTGGTTAGTATGTTTTAATACAATATTTTTTAATCATACCTACATAAAATCTTATACTTATTGATATAAAAAAATGCAGAGACTCGTATTCAGCCGAATGTGATAGACCCGTTTTGGAGAAAGCTTGACTTATCACCATCGACATCCCTAAAAGACGAAGACGATATAGAAGTTGTCCATGAAGTCGTAGGTGATCTTACGACATTCTTGGTGGAGCAACCCAAGGCCCAACGGAAACATTGGTTGTCGAAGATAAAGGACATGTTTAAGCCGGGTAACTCACAACTGAAAGATCCCATTGTTCAGAAGAGCACACGCGGTAGACCGGTCGGGTCGAAACAAAAGCCGCCAAAGGTAGACCAAACACATCATAAGCTTAATTAGTGATTTAAGAATAAGTAATTGTTTTATATTAATGGTCTAGGTGCCCGATCTTAACAAAAAGCCACCTGGGGTTCGGAAATGCAAGTCCAGTCGCCCGAGGACTGAAGAGGTGCCCGATCTGAACAGGTCGCCACCTGTGCAGCCCGCCAGACAAAGTGAGTACGCGCCCACCAAATCACGGTTTGATGACCCGCAGGGTGCGCGACACAGTATGTACGAGCCGTCCCAATCATGTCGTCTCCCCGAGACACGAAACTTATTCGGGGAGCGTCCCAATCCGAGTGGGTCAAGGAGAATCCAGACTTATTCGGAAACCTCAACCCATATCCAGGTCTTGAGAATAAATATACATTCGGGGACCCGTCTCAATCCTATGGGTTCGACGGGCTCCAAAATGTATATGGCTGGGGGGAACCCTCCCAATCATATGGGGTCCAATCTGAGCAGCCATATGCCAGCTTTGTTGATGACTTGTTCCGGGCACCATCGCATATAAAGGAGTCAGAGGCAAAGTCAGAGCCAGAGTCAGAGGCAAAGTCAGACACCAGTTGGGTTGGGTATATTGCGGAACCGATGAACGCCAGACTGTCCCGAAACATCACATGGGTACTAAATGAGCTGCCAACGTACATTCGACCTTACGTTGTCGGCGCAGAGAATGTCAAAGGAGATGGTAGTTGTGGATTTCGAGCAACCGCGGTTGCTTTGGGCCTAGATGAGGATTACGGTTCGGAGTGGGTTCGTACGCAGATGCTCGAGGAGTTTGAATCTGACCTCGAAGGGTACATGCGAATGTATGGGCCCGAGGGCAAACGTATATTAGAGGCGTTGCAAACCTCTTATTATAAAAAATGGCGTCCCAAAGACCATTGGATGAGTAAAGTGTTTTTCCATATCCTCTTGGCCAATAAGCTAGGTATAATAATCAACTGCATCAGCTTACGTGACGCCAGAACAGTATTCCCGATGCATCATGGCTTGGATCATTTAATGTTGGCTCAACCGATAACTATTGCTCTCGTAAATGAGGAGAGTCATTTTGTTGCAGTGGAATTAACAGGTGAGTACCCAATGGCTTACAAGAATCCTGAATGGTCATACTACGCAACCCCGCCTGCACGTGCGGTGGCATCAATGTACGCACATCGAGAACAAGCGTTTCAAGAATGGATGTATGCAAACTGTCCAAGAATACCACCTGGGCCTCCTATTGTTATAAATGATTAAATTCATTACATGTTGTATTTTGATTTTTTTTATGTTCTTTTTTTTATTAGACATATGTTTTCCAATAACATATTTTATAATTTTCTTATTTGAATTT
The DNA here is from genome assembly GCA_034093135.1 of Erigeron breviscapus. Classification (NCBI taxonomy): domain Eukaryota; kingdom Viridiplantae; phylum Streptophyta; class Magnoliopsida; order Asterales; family Asteraceae; genus Erigeron; species Erigeron breviscapus. The sequence continues at coordinate 61,656,875 of CM067168.1, read as the reverse complement.
AATTATTATTAAAGGTATATACTATTAATATTTATGTACAGATTATGATTTAAAACTTAAAATAAAACTTAAAAGGTATATAACATCAACATTTTGATCTAATGAGTTAAATAAAACTTAAAATTAATCTATAAATCCAAACTTTTCTTTAATTATGAATTAAGAAAAATTAAATAAACTAAAAAATATATATGAGAAGGTTAATAAAAACACCACCATATGGAATAAAATAAATTATGTAATTTTGACCACTTATAATACAATCACAATCGTATAAAATAAAATAAAAAATACAAACTAATCACTATCACTATCACTATCACTACCCAAGCGATGTGTGGGTAATGAGGCGGAACTAGACCCGGCCATGTCCCAAGGGCTCGCAGGGTTGAAGAATTGATCCACGTTAAAGAGCGGCGACTCTGCTGGGGCCTCCAAAGGAGGGTCAACCATATGCGGGAGCTCGACATTCAGTCCTCGTGTTCCTCTCACCAAACGCCCAACCCCGCGGGTATGTCCCGACCGGAGCCCCAAAGCATCCAAAAATGTCTGAGTCGGCGGGGTGTTGGGCTGTTGAGAAAGTGCCTGGTGGGATTCAACAAGCCGGTCCTGTACCACATTAAATCATAAACAAAAAAATAAGTTAGTTATAATTAATATAAATTTACAAAAAATACAAATTCAAGTGTTGTCCGAGAACTTACATAAATGGGAGGAGCTCTTGCCTGCACCGTCCCATCGTGTAATGTGTGGGCCCGCAAAAAGAACTCAGGCGGGGGCTCACGTTGCCCCTGATTACTACGCTGTATATACGTTAAAAAAAGTTATATATATGTATGTGTATCTCTCTCTATATATATATATACATATGTGGATATAAAACGTAAAAATAATAACTTACAGCGTATTCATATTCACGCTGAGCGTATGACTGGCGACCGTGAGTACTGACAAGATTATCTTGTCCATGCCTGTTATTCGCGTTTCTTTGGGCAACAAGCATCCGGTGCTCCCTGGTCCAGTAATGCAGTAGATCCCTCCAGACATCTTGAGGCATTCCATGCGGCGGAACACCTTCGAATTGGCCGAGTCTATCTAACCCACCCCTGTCGCTAAACCATTTCCCCTTGAATTTTGATTTTTTATCCCTGTAGTTCTTTAGGGCATCTTGACGAATCATGTTTTCAATGGCGACTCGTAAGGGGTGACCGGCTTCGTTATTTAGATACGGGTCCAAGTAGAACCGTCTCTGCAATTTTGTAGTAATAGTCAGTATCTACCCTAATTTTGTAATGACGTATTTAAATTGTAAAATAAAATGTTTTAAACCTGGAGCCAGGGAATAAGTCCATCCCTGATGTGTGGGGGCACCTGATCCCACGAGTCGTAAGTATGCGGGACGGTAGCGACATATGTCCCCAAATAGCTCTTGTACCATTTGGAGGTGTCACCGATAGTCTGCCACCTGCTTTCAGCGGTATCAAGTCTAAGAGTTATACGTCGTCCAGACTTCTGAAACTCCCGCTCCAGTTCCTTGTTAGCAGCGGCAGCTCTCCCTGAACTATTCCCTGCAAAGCAAAATTAAATAATAAATATATATAAATGTAAAATATATATATATATATATACATATATTTTTTACATACATTTATATATACTTACCCCCGCTACGCTTGCAGCCCCATTGGGGATTCCACCCCCAATTTGGAGGGTCATTGCCACCATCTCCGCCATGAACAGCAGCCATTTTAACCTACATAAGTTATATACAACTTATAAATCATTAAAAACAATTATCAAGGTTAAAAAAGGCGCAAATGAAATATATGCATATTTTTGACACAAATCTTTTTTCCAACTTATTATACCTAAAATGAGCACATTTTTCTAACAATAATACTTGCAATCATATTAACCTTAATAACAACAATACAAAAATAACTGAGTCAGAGTAAACATACAAAGAAAATAAAATTAACTAACAATCATATTTAAGAATAATCAATAACATATATTAAAATTAATATCCTACAAATTTCTTTAAATCAAACTAACAAACGTAAAATTTCTAAATATAATATTTTTATAACTAATAATAACATATATTAAAATTAATAACATTGTTATTAAATTAATAACAACAATACATATATTTATAACTAATAATAACAACAATACATATATTAAATTAATAACATATTTTTATAACTAATAATAACATATATTAAAATTAATATCCTACAAATTTCTTTAAATCAATTTGTATTTAAATGCTTACATCCTAATCTGGTTTTCAAGTACATATATAAGTATTCTTTTTGCAAGATTTTAACCTCTTGTTTTATTGCTTGCACGAACCTTTTTATTTCGATGCATGAACAAAAAGATGTAATAGGAACCACAAGGTTAGTGCTTAGTGGTAAAATTCTGATCGATAAGGATGGAATTATCTAGATGTCTTAACTTCAAATGCTAGGAAGAAAAAATATATACCCCTTCTGCTCACTGGTTAGACAACTTGCAAATCTAGAGTTATTCATAGGATTATTCATTTTGCAAAATGGATCGGATATGTATAGGTCCATAATAACATATATTAAAATTAATATCCTACAAATTTCTTTAAATCAAACTAACAAACGTAAAATTTCTAAATATAACATTTTTATAACTAATAATAACATATATTAAAATTAATAACAACAATACAAAAATAACTGAGTCAGAGTAAACATACAAAGAAAACGTCGGAAATGTCGCCGCTAATGCTAGTCGCCGCTAATACTTCGTCTGAAAAGTGGGATGGCCGGATTTTCGCCTGAAATTGAACCGGACAGGATTTTCTTCACCAACAAAAGGGGGGGTGGCCGGATTCTTGATATAGAGGGTGAGGGGATTGATGGACGGAATATATACACAAAACGGTAGATGGCCGGATTGATTTTTTAATTTTTTTACCGGAGGAGCGTTTTTCAGTTTATGATCGTCTGGAAGGGAGCCGCGTTTTTAAAGGAATTTTTGTTCACTATTAGCGGCGACGTCGCCGCTAATAGTGTGGGGTCCACGCGCGAAAATCAATGGAAAACCAATCGTTGACCCTGGCTTTGTGTCAGTGGGGCCTGCTAGGGGTCCACGCGCGAAAATCAATGGAAAACCAATCGTTGACCCTGGCTTTGTGTCAGTGGGGCCCCCACTATTAGCGGCGACGTCGCCGCTAATAGTCTTTGGTGGGGGTACCCTTTATGCCCCGGTGGTGTTACGCGCCCCGTTAAAGAAAGTTGCGCGTTATAGTGTTGTCAATTGGAGTCTGGAGATGTCAGTAAAGGCCTAAATTAAAGCGTACTTATTGTGTTGCAGATGAGAAGGACCCTATTATTTTCACCCCTTCATACAACAATATTTAGACTATGGACCACAAAACAAATATTTATTTCATGCAAGTACTACTATACACAAGTTTATGCAAGTAATGTCAGTAGACGTGACATTTTTCACATGTATCTATTCTTAAAACAAGTTTATCATTACTCAACCTGCTTCTTTTTTTTGCTTTTCAGTTGTGCTCCGTACACACTGATTACACACACAAAAAGCAAACAACAACAAAAATATATGGCAAAGAAAAAACACATTCCATCAAAATAACAATAAAAACCAACAAAAAAGAAAGACAACCCTTGTTGCTGCAGCTGCTGACCCACATCAAAAATCCAAGAAAAGAAAGACAACCTTTGTTGTTGCAACGTTGACCCACATCAAAAATCCAAGAAAAAGGAGAAATAAATCAAATTTGGACATAGATGTAACTAACAAAGTCACATATTTGTTTTTATTATTTGTTTGAGTTACTTTATGACATTACTTGATTTTGCTTTTATATGGTCCCCACTGTATTGTAGATGACATCAATTGAGGACCACTCTATATTTTGGGGTTTGTGGGGGTGCAGATAAGATAAAACGATGAGAATAGTATTCTTAATTCACATTGAGCTGTCAAAGTATGATTTGTCAAATTTATTGTGCGCATTAGCTGGCTTTTATAAACGAAGTTTGACGTAATAGAATTGAGTTGAAATTTTTATCTAAATTTTTGAGTTTGATTATAATGGATTGCAACTTTTGGAGTTTATTTCGTTGTTTAGGGTATGTGTAAGACTTCATCATGGGTTTGAAATAGTTTTTGGTATAGATAATTTTTATATTTTTCTCTCGTATACGTGTTTATCTTTCAAATCACAAGTTTCTTCAAGATTTTTTTATTACTATTAAAGCTATTATTTATTATAAACTTTTTTTTAAATTAAATTTTGGTAATTTAAACCGAAAGATTAAAAAGTAATCAAAAGTTTACCTTATATATCGTGCACAATGATATGATCCTACCTCTAATTTTTGTTTAGTTTTAATTTAATTTCTCTGATTTATCTATCTATTTAGAAATTCCTTTTTATTGTTTTAATTATCTAAACCACCCCAAATTATTTCGGTATTTCCCTTATTTAACTTTTAATTTATAATAATAGAACTTGATTACTATAATTAACTATTTTTTCAACAAATTTTTTTTATAACTAATTATATAATTAACTAATTTTTAACAAATTAATATTTTGTTTTATAACTTATGACGTAAAAAACTTTTTAACTTTTAAATCAAGTCATTGCAGTTGACTTAGACTTTATTATTTGTTATGTGACCACTTTAGTAGTGACAGTTATATATTTCATATCTAGTTTAGCCCTTTACTTACGAAAGTAACTTATAAATTGTATGGGAAAAGTGAATATAAGGTTGTTCGTCACTTAAGTTTAGGTGTGGAACCCTTCACATATTAATATTTTAGTATTTTTTGTTTAATTAATAAATGTTTGGGCCCCTATGAATTTTATGGATTAAAAAATTTGTATGTGAGTGTTCAACGCCTAAGTTTAGGTACCTAACAGTCTTATATTATCATCCTCAAATTATATTGTATTTATATATTTAAGATAGTACTTGTTATCTTGTAATTATTCACAATGGTTTCATTATAAGTATAACCTCATATAAAGTTTATTATATTTAAGTCGGCAAAATTTACATTTACATGATAAGAGAAACATAAATTAGGCATAAATACTATAACACGAACTAATATTTCACTATCATGAACTATATTTCACTATCATGACTTTAGATTGGATTATATCAGTACTAAAATCAACATTTGTGTGTCTCAAGTGGTTCAAAATATCAAATTATAATGACTTTAGATTGGATTATATCAGTACTAAAATCAACAATTGTGTGTCTCAAGTGGTTCAAAATATCAAATTATAATGAACACAGATAGTTGTAGAGGGAGTAAATACAACTTAATCTAATCTGTACAAACTTTTATGCAAAGGTTTTACTAATTCAAAAATATAAAAGTAAATGTAATGAACAAAATTAGATACGACAGTAAAGCAGGTAAAATAAAGAAACTTCAACACATAGTTTAATTTTTCAATGTAACTTTTTATTAAGAATAAATCTATACAAAGAATTACAGGTGTGTTGCGGAACAAAATAGCCTACACATATCTACACAACCCAATGAAATGACAAATTACAACCAATAAGTTTATACTCAAAAGAATCAGCCGAAGCTGATCTTTTACAAACTAAGTTGTATGTAAGAGCAATAAACTTTGTTTGAAGATTGTTTCTGGGGAATGTCACACGTATGCTGCCAAAGAATGAGGCTTTTAAAGGCAAAGACCCTGCTTCCATTGGTTTCCAAATCGTCCACGTATTGATCTTCTATTGGCCTGTCAGAAGGAATATTTGATCGCACCATTTTGGTACGAGTGGTTCCCCATTGTACCATCATGCGTCTTCTCTTAGCCAATAAGAGAATGGAAACACATAAGTAAGACAAAATCACCAACCTGGAATACTAGGATCGTGCCTAGTCACATCATCTTATCTTTATCCTCAATCGAGGTTGATTCTTCACTTGATTGTGTCAGACGCAAACTAAGGCATTTGTCCTTAATATGCCTAAGTGTTACATGGCATCTTTAACCTAGAAGAATGGTGTTTTTTGATAGAAACCTAGATATCTCACCTCACTCATGGCTCATGATACATTTGTCGTGTTTGGCAAGTTGAATATGTATTTTGTACTTATGGTGTGGTCATATGGTCATTTGCATCTTGTTTATAATGGTAAACTTGGATGGTTTGGCAAATTGGGCAAATGACCTTCTTGTTGTAAAATTACACACTTGATCAAATGGAAGTTTTGGGGATGTTTAGTTATATGTTCATGTCTCATTTGAGTGCGTAAATGGTATTGGAGAGTTTGGAAACAAGTCGAGTAAGTTTGCTAGTCGTTTTGAGCGTCAAAAATGGTTTTTGGTATGTGCAGACAGAAGACGGACGATCCGTGGGAGAGTCCGTCTAATATTAAAAGCTGTACAGAACACGGATGCTCATACGGATCATCCATGAGAACGTCTGTGAACCTTCTGTCCTTTTTCACAAGTTTTTGCTAAGTCAACCTCTACATATTCAAATGGTCTGAAACTTGTCAAAAATACTAATGAGACAACTTCTAGCAAATCTACTTTGCCAAATTTCATTTTTATGAAAGTTGCTACTACGGATGTCACAGACAGTAGAGCGTCCGTCCGTGCTCTGTAAAAAAATGTTTACTCTCATTTTGGTCTGGGTCCTTTCATATAATGTTTATGTTACAAACAACTTGAAAAGATTGAAAACCGAATTGTATCTTTTTAATCAAAGTCGCTTGACACTAAGCTTGAAGAACCAATGAAACAATCGAGAGATTCTTCAATTCCAGATTAAGGTGTCAACATGTTTTCAAAGGTGTGACCCAACCAAACCAAAAGTTGATGTTCCAAAGAAAGTTTACATGTGTAAATTTTCAAAACCTTTTTATAGGCAGATCTCCCAGTTTACTAATTACTTCTTGCAAAAGAATAAAAAATAAACTAAGAAATTTATGTTTGATGGAACTAAATCCTTTTGTGTCTTTCCCAAGCCCAAGTATATTTATACTATTATATAATAATAAGTGAGTCCTACTTTTTTGAGAGGGGGAGGGGGGAAGTAGTAGCTTCTTTATTAAGGAGTATAGATATAGATATTAAAGAAACACAACATTGGTGTGTTGGCTAGGCCTTTGCTTTGTTCATGCAGGAAGCGGGTTCGAGTCCCTTGATTTGCAAGTGATTTTTCGCTATCTTATGGGTATTAAACCAAACGGGTTATAGAACCGGTGGGACTGGCGGTTCGATTTTCAAAACCTTTTATAGGCAGATCTCTCAGTTTACTAATTACTTCTTGCAAAAGGATAAAAAATAACTAAGAAATTTATTTTGATGGAACAAATCCTTTTGTGTCTTTTCTATCCAAGCCCAAGTATATTTATACTATTATATAATAATAAGTGAGTCCTACTTTTTTGAGAGGGGGAGGGGGGAAGTAGTAGCTTCTTTATTAAGGAGTATAGATATAGATATTAAAGAAACACAACATTGGTGTGTTGGCTAGGCCTTTGCTTTGTTCATGCAGGAAGCGGGTTCGAGTCCCTTGATTTGCAAGTGATTTTTCGCTATCTTATGGGTATTAAACCAAACGGGTTATAGAACCGGTGGGACTGGCGGTTCGATTTTCAAAACCTTTTTATAGGCAGATCTCTCAGTTTACTAATTACTTCTTGCAAAAGGATAAAAAATAAACTAAGAAATTTATGTTTGATGGAACTAAATCCTTTTGTGTCTTTCCCAAGCCCAAGTATATTTATACTATTATATAATAATAAGTGAGTCCTACTTTTTTGAGAGGGGGAGGGGGGAAGTAGTAGCTTCTTTATTAAGGAGTATAGATATAGATATTAAAGAAACACAACATTGGTGTGTTGGCTAGGCCTTTGCTTTGTTCATGCAGGAAGCGGGTTCGAGTCCCTTGATTTGCAAGTGATTTTTCGCTATCTTATGGGTATTAAACCAAACGGGTTATAGAACCGGTGGGACTGGCGGTTCGATTTTCAAAACCATGTGTATAGGTTAGTTTTTAGATTATTCGGATATCAGAATATCTGATTTTTTTGAAGAGTGTCACCCGATATCGGAATCCAACCTTGGAGTCGTAGTATTGCCCAATCAGTAGACCTGAGAAAGCAACTAGGAGGACCGGGTATGGGTGGTCATCAACGATTCTTGTGCTTTTGCCGACTATAGAGCTAGCAAAACAGGTATTTTGAGTATTGACTTTAGGTAGATTACTTGAGCACTTTTATTTTGATGACCGGGACATACATTAGTTCTCGAGTCGTTGCATTGCCCTACCATATGCGTTGTATGCAGTTTTTTCTTTGCCTTATATCATGGCCACCATTATCGCTATCATACCACTAATGTTGTGGCAAAGCTGGTGTTTTGGCAAAATCTCATATGCACCAGAATGCCAGATAATGGAAAGAAAGTTGCAAGGAATTTTAGTGCTAACTCTTTTCGTAATTTAAAAGGCATACAAAATTATGGTAAATTTTTAAATTATTTTTGTTTGGGATATGATAATATGATATGCTACAGGTGAGTAGGTGACAGGATTCAGTAGAATGACGGTATTAAACTGCTTAGTGATAGTATGCAATATTCTACAACGAAACTCAAGGTAAAAGCGATTTGAAGGACCATATAAGGCGAGGTCAAAGCCCAAAGGTATGACAAAACTGGGACAACGTACAAGAGTATACAAAATGAAAACATAAGCTAAGGAAATAGTGCAGACGGCAACATATACAAACATATAACTTAAGCATTTAACGTTAGACAAATAAGATCACCAATTTATCTTTACGGGGTACATAGTAGGCGTAATCTAAAATATTCATGTTATAATACAACAGAACTGCAACATATCAAAGGTTGCAGGACATCAACAAAAAGCTCAATGATCCAAAACTCATGTTGTCATTATTAAATCATATACAAGTCTAAATTGATCAGCCTAATTTATAAAAAAACAAGTAATATACAGCTATATATTAGTGTAGTTGTACTTGGGAAAAAATGACAACATTGCTTTTAAAACGCAGAAACCAGCAGAAAATTCTAATGATGATCCAACTCCAAGTGTATGTAGTCTTGGTTGCATACTATGGAGTGTTGGAATGTATAACAAATTATCTAATCAAATCACAAAGCACACAACGGAAGATTAAACTATGTAGTTAATTAATTAACCAAGAGAGAAAGCATATACCTTTAATTGAAGATGATAAAGTGAAGAACTTTATGATAAGGTTTAAAGTAAAACCTCTCTACGATTGCACACACGACACTCCAATGTATGCGTGCTAGCACTTGATCACGATCCGGCAACCGTTGGCTTTGATCTTCTTCCTCTTAATTCGAAAACAAAAAGGGTTTTTAAAAACCCTTAGGGCTGGTCGAAATATATAGATGAGAAAGAGAGGAGAAAGCTATTAAAAACCCTAAGATTTTATTGTATATAAAACCTTAGGTTTTGGCTTTGTATTTATAGCCATATGTTTACTTGAAAAACAAGTTTAGGGTTTTCTAAAAAACCCATCACCATATGGCCGTCCACCCCTATGGGGTTTTCTAGAATTTTCCTTTAATTCCATAATACAAAAATAGCCTTACTCCGTTAACTCCGTTAGTTATGTACCGTTAACTTTTAACATCAACTAACGGTCGTTAGTACATTTCGTGATCTAATTAATTAATAAATTACATTAATTATATTAATTAATCATGATTACATTTGTGTCAAGACGTGTGACCCCGTAGGCTTAAATACTTTCCGGACATACGTTCATTTTACGTGATCATATACTAACAGCTCCCACTTGAGCTCGTAATAAATGAAGATAATAACATTGGTTAGCGTCTAGCAACACGCCAATGCTCCCAGAAATATTTAAGTATAGTTTCTTAAAGTATATTTAAATGGTTGTGGCATTTATTATCCCTTTGTTCAGATACCGTGTTAAACATGAAAATGGATCAATGTCATTTCATGATTTAACGATTTTGTTTCTCATTTCATCACTACTTAAGATTACCAAACATAATCGAGACACATCTGGATTTATTTGGACATGGCCATGTAAACATCTTAAATAGTCCCAATGAGGGGCCCAGTGGTATCATTCTGCAACTTTTAGTTGGAGGAACAAATCATGTATTGACTACACGTGTCAATCATCATACTTCACTACACTTTCTGAAAATAGCCCTTTATTTACTCCCTTATTCAGGAGAGTTAGAACTATATCAAGTAAGTGCAATCCATACATGCTGACCTGCTTGTATCTCAAGTCAAAGGATCAATAAAGTAACCATTTACGAATTTCACTTAATGATGCCGATCCATAAAGTGATAAATTCGTTAGTGGGGTAGTCCGATATGCATCATATGGATACCATGTGAGTTTAGTGGGACCAGCCATTATATATTCAAAGAATATAACCAATCGCTCATATTTGTCTTAGTTTAATTATATTCCCATATAATTAATCGACAATGGACAATTTAGAATATTTAATAAAATATTCAAGGATTAAACATGCAAATATAGGATACAATTAATATTAAATGAAATCAAACATATCAAGTACTTTATTTCATTATGGAAAATATAAATTGTTTAACATCCCTTATCCAAATACCGAAACAACAGATTTACATGAAATAACTAGCTAATTTAAGTCCTATGCCCTCGGCATACCTTTCAAGCTTGGGCCTAGCCAAAGCTTTTGTGAAAGGATCAGCTAAGTTAAAATCTGTGTGAACTTTGAGTAATTTGATCTCTCCTAGTTCGATCCGCTCACGAACATAGTGATATCTTCTAGCATAATGTCTGGCACCTTTCTGAGCTCCGGGCTCGTTGGCAATGATTAATGCACCAGTCTTATCACAGTACATATCAGTGGGTAAGTCACTTGAGGGGATCACGTCAAGTCTGCTAATGAACTTCCTTATCCAGACTGCTTCCATTGCGGCTTCTGAGGCGGTAGTGTACTCAGACTCTGTTGCAGACATGGCAACTGTGGACTGCTTATTGCTTTTCCAATCCACAGCACCTCCATTAAGAACGAAGACGAATCCTGACTGAGACTTCGTGTCATCTCTATCAGTTTGAAATCCAGCATCACAATATCCGGTCACTTTGAGCTCTAAGTCTGGATTTCCTCCATACACCAAAAACATATCTTTAGTAGCCCGTAGGTACTTCAGAATGTTCTTAACAGCAGTCCAGTGGCTTTCACCTGGATTCTGTTGATATCGGCTCACGATGTTTTGCGCGAACGCCACATCAGGTCTAGTGCATCTAACCGCATACATAATTGATCCCACAGCCGAAGCATAAGGGACTCTTCGCATACGCTCCACCTCATTAGGTGTATTAGCACCCTGTTTGACAGATAAACTAAGTCCTTCTTGCATAGGTGTAAACCCACGCTTAGAATTCTCCATCTTGAATCGCTTCAAGATCTTATCAATATAAGCACTTTGACTTAGTCCAATTAATCGCTTTGACCTATCTCGGTAGATCTTGATTCCAAGAATAAATGCTGCTTCTCCTAAATCTTTCATGGCAAAACACTTTCCAAGATGGAATTTAACATCTTGCAACATTGGAATGTGTTTTCCTATGATCAATATGTCATCAACATATAAGACAAGGAAAGTAACATTACTCCCACTAGCTTTGCGATATACACATGGCTCATCGGGATTTTGAACGAAACCAAACTTTTTGATTTCTTCATCAAACCGCTTGTTCCAACTTCTTGATGCTTGCTTTAGTCCATAAATGGACCTTTGAAGCTTGCATACTTTGTTGGGATGTTTTGGATCAATAAAACCTTCAGGTTGATCCATATAGACTTCTTCATTCAAGTAACCATTTAAGAAGGCAGTCTTAACATCCATTTGCCATATCTCAAAGTCATAGTACGCAGCTATGGCTAAGAGAATCCTAATAGCTCTAATGTCCGCAACTGGAGAAAAGGTCTCATCATAGTCAACACCGAAACGTTGAGTATAACCTTTCGCCACGAGACGAGCTTTATAGGTGTGTACATTTCCATCCATGTCCGTCTTCTTCTTGAAGATCCACTTACACCCAACAGTTTGAGCATTTTGTGGAAGATCAACCAAGCTCCAGACTTGATTGTCTTTCATGGATTTCATTTCCACCTTCGTAGCTTCAAGCCATTTGTCAGATTCCGGATCTGATAATGCAGCTTTGAAATTTGGAGGCTCATCGAGATCTCCTAAAACGTTTTCTTCTACCATCAGACATAATCTGTCAGTAGGACGTCTTGTCCTTTCGGACCTACGAAGTGGAATCGCTTCATTATCATCGACTTGAGGTTCATCACTTTGAACATTCCCCCCCCCCCCAAGTTGATGATTGCTAGGAGCTTCAGAAGGTGACACATCTTCCTCTTGAGTCTCATCAAGTTCTACAACCCTCCCACTGTTCTCTTGAGCTAATTTCTTTTCAAAGAATTCAGCATATCGAGCAACGCGAACAGTGTTTGTGACGAGATTATAGAAGTCGTAACCCATCGTTTCCTAAGGGTATCTGACAAAGATGCACTTAGTAGTTCTGGGTTCAAGTTTGTCAGGCGTGTCGCGCTTCACAAGTGCCTCACATTCCCAGACTCTTAAGTAAGACAGATTAGGGACATTTCCATGCCATAATTCATATGGTGTCTTGTCAACCTTCTTAGTTGGAACCATATTGAGAATGCGTACAGCAGTCTCTAGAGCATAATCCCAAAACAAAAATGGGAGAGTCGTAAGGGTCATCATAGATCTCACCATGTCTAGCAAGGTTTGATTTCTCCTTTCAGACACTCCATTATGTTGAGGAGTGTATGGAGGAGTAAGCTGTTGGACAATTCCACACGCTTTCAGATAATCCTTAAACTCTTGGCTTAAGTATTCACCACCTCGATCTGAACGAAGAATCTTGATGGTTTTGCCGAGTTGATTTTCTACTTCATTTTTAAACTCTTTGAATGTTTCAAACACTTCATATTTATGTTTAAGCAAGTAAACATAACCATAACGACTGAAATCATCCGTAAAAGTTATGAAGTAGCTAGCTCCTTTTCTTGACACATGTCTAAATGGGCCGCAAACATCGGTATGAATGAGTCCAAGAAGATCTTTAGCCCTTTCCGGTTTATGCTGAAAAGGTTTTCTTGTCATCTTGCCAGAAACACATGACTCGCATTTATCAAATGATTCATCATTAAATTGTAAGATCCCTTCACGTTGAAGTCTTTCGATGCGATTTTTGCCAATGTGTGCAAGACGACAGTGCCACAGATAGGTAGAGTCCAAGTTAGTCTTGGCTCTTTTGCTAACATTATACATTGAATTATTTGAATCACAACCACGCATATCAATTTTATAAATACCATCACAAGCAATAGCATCAAAATAATGAACATTATTTTTAGAAACTGAAATACCATTATCATTAAAAACATTAATGAATCTGTTGTCTTTCAACAAAGAAACTGAAATACCATTATCATTAAAAACATTAATGAATCTGTTGTCTTTCAACAAAGAAACTGAAACTACACCTCTAGTAATAGATGGTGCATAATGACAATTGTCCAAAACAATAATTAAACCGGAAGGAAGAACTAAATGATATTCTCCAATAGCTTCAACAGGTGCTGGTAGACCATTGCCCACGAACAACTGCAAAGCTCCGGGCTTCAGCTTCCTCCTTTTCCTAAGTGCCTGTAATTCATTACAGATATGAGTTCCACAGCCAGTGTCATAAACCCATGATTTACGCTTAGTAAAGGAAAATAATTCAATAGTGAAGATACCTGAAGTACTAGCATCGCTAGCTTGCTTCTACTTCACATTCAACTCGGCAAGATACTTGGGACAGTTCCTCTTCCAGTGCCCGACTTCATTACAATGATGACAGGTCTGGTCTTTAGCCGGATGCTCTTTCTTAACCGGAGGGGTTTTCTTTGGTTTGGAAGCATAAGCAGCTTGCTTACCCTTGCCTTTACCATCAAACTTGCCTTTAGCTTGGTGCGATTTCTTAGCTCTCTGGATCCGACCCCCTCTTATCATAAGAACATTTGGGTCATTGGCCTTCTTTGGAATCGTTTTCTCATATTCAATGAGCATAGCATGAAGTTCAGTGACGCTCATTTTCATAGAGTGCATGGTATAGTTTTGCACAAAACCCTCATATTCCTTAGTAAGGGATTTGAGAATCATGCCAATTTTTACCTCTTTATGATAAGCGTACTCCATCGAATCCATTTTGTCAAAAATGCTCTTCATCTTGAGCACATGACTGCTAACCGATTTACCAGATTCAAGTTTCATGTCATGGAGTTCCACGACTAAGTCGAACAGTTCCACTCCAGCTTGTTTTTCATAGACGGATCTAAGTTCTCTGATCATATCATATGGAGTGTAATTCTCAAATTGTTTCTGAAGCTCAGGAGACATGCTCGCAAGCATCAAACAACAAACTTCATTGAATCTAGTGTATTGAATTCTATATTCAGTTCTTTCAGCTGCTGTTGATTCAGCAGTCGGTTCAGCTGGCCATTGCTTTTCAATGACATCCATGCGTTCTTCAACTCTCAGAACAATTCTCAGTTGACGATACCAGTCATTGAAATTTGATCCATTAAGCTTTTCTCTTTCAAACATTTGCCGAAAAGCATTGGTGTTTGTGGAAGGATTCATTGCCATCTACAAAACAGATTAAGTTCAAAAATTAGTATTTTCGATAATAAATCCTTAAGAAATCAATTACCCAATGTTTATAAAATAAACAATTAATTTCATTAAGGCTAGGATCCAATTGACATACAATCATTTCATCAGTTGATCTGCTAGAAATGATTGCACTCAAAAGGTAAGTGACGAGCAGTAATTGCATTACATGTGCAATTCCTAGTAAGAATGGGACTTACAAATAACACTCGATTCATCAAGTGATTTGTAGTCATGTTTTGTCCCATCTTTTGCCACGGGTCAAGGTCTCACCGCTTAACTCGCTTTAAGTCGTCCAACCAAGAACGCGCAAATTTGTCCACCACTGTGTACCAGTGAGTGGGATTTGCCATGCAACTGCCATTTCACCACTGTGTACCAGTGAGTAAAACAACAGCCACAAGTGTCCTTTACGAGTTGGATGGCAATGACTTAAGTTTATTGGGTCAATCAATTTGATGTGTGATCAAAAAGTTATGTTTGAAGATTCATGCATATCTTCTAAACATAATATGTTTATAAAACTCATTTTTATTGCCTTTAAATACAAAAGAGCTCGGTAGCTCCATTTGAACGCACAAAGAAGCGCAAGAGCAAAGGTTTGCGATGGACGCAATTAAAAACCAGCCCTTTTAGAAGGCTAGCGCACTCCGACTTATACCTCTCTTAGAGTTTGTTCAAATGGGTGAGCCGGTGTATCTTTTGATTTTAGGGCACCAATTTTATAAACAAAATCTTATTTCGATATAATTTAGTCAAGTTTATTTTTCCAAAAATAATTTTTTGCACACAATTTTCATAAAAGGCAAAATTAAACTTACTAAATTTACAACTTAACAATTAAGGTAATCAACCTAATTTTGGTCACTATGGTATAAGATTGGCTCCTCTTTCATATGGAAAGAGACCACATTCATCAAGTTGCCTTGATTGCGTAAGCCAAAATTTCTATAACAAATTATCTACCATAAATAACAAGGTGCTGATCTGGAAAATCCAGCAGCTTTACGACCAAATCAGACCTTGAAGAAGGCCGAACTGGGCTTAGCACAAAACATAAAAGTTGTAGCCCTATGAGTCAAGCATCTACTGTAAAGATTTCAGCTTCTAACTCCTTACGGTTGATAAGTTATGATCGTTTTAGTGAACTGGTGTCAAACAGGAATTTTCACAAAACATAAAAGTTGTAGCCCTATGAGTCAAGCATCTACTGTAAAGATTTCAGCTTCTAACTCCTTACGGTTGATAAGTTATGATCGTTTTAGTGAACTGGTGTCAAACAGGAATTTTCACAAAACATAAAAGTTGTAGCCCTATGAGTCAAGCATCTACTGTAAAGATTTCAGCTTCTAACTCCTTACGGTTGATAAGTTATGATCGTTTTAGTGAACTGGTGTCAAACAGGAATTTTCACAAAACATAAAAGTTGTAGCCCTATGAGTCAAGCATCTACTGTAAAGATTTCAGCTTCTAACTCCTTACGGTTGATAAGTTATGATCGTTTTAGTGAACTGGTGTCAAACAGGAATTTTCACAAAACATAAAAGTTGTAGCCCTATGAGTCAAGCATCTACTGTAAAGATTTCAGCTTCTAACTCCTTACGGTTGATAAGTTATGATCGTTTTAGTGAACTGGTGTCAAACAGGAATTTTCACAAAACATAATCACATTGTCACACAATTAGTTATTCAATTATCTAGCATAATTAACCCTAATGATCAAGATTTCATATCAATATATCTAAGTAATAATCATGAATAATTTGCATGAAAAATTCATGATTTTTACTTCTATTTAACAATTAAATAATTAAAGGTATACCATAAATACATGCAATTTATCAAATAAACATGTAATTAATCAAAACTTGGATTAGGAAACTTCAAAAAAACAATTTTTATTTTATTTATTTTTTCCAGAATTTCGAAGTATATATATTAAATAATATAAATATTATTTGTTTCCTTTTTAAATAATGTAATTAAATTACAAAAATTAATTTAAATATATATATAAATTCGAAAAAATAAAAATAAAATAAAGCTCAAGAACCCTAACCCCCCTTCAAGTTTTGATCTAATTGGTAATCGAAAAAATAAAAAATAAAAATAAAGCTCAAGAACCCTAACCCCCCTTCAAGTTTTGATCTAATTGGTAATCAAAAAACATACATAGTAGGCTCGTGATACCACTGTTGGAATGTATAACAAATTATCTAATCAAATCACAAAGCACGCAACGGAAGATTAAACTATGTAGTTAATTAATTAACCAAGAGAGAAAGCGTATACCTTTAATTGAAGATGATAAAGTGAAGAACTTTATGATAAGGTTTAAAGTAAAACCTCTCTACGATTGCACACACGACACTCCAATGTATGCGTGCTAGCACTTGATCACGATCCGGCAACCGTTGGCTTTGATCTTCTTCCTCTTAATTCGAAAACAAAAAGGGTTTTTAAAAACCCTTAGGGCTGGTCGAAATATATAGATGAGAAAGAGAGGAGAAAGCTATTAAAAACCCTAAGATTTTATTGTATATAAAACCTTAGGTTTTGGCTTTGTATTTATAGCCATATGTTTACTTGAAAAACAAGTTTAGGGTTTTCTAAAAAACCCATCACCATATGGCCGTCCACCCCTATGGGGTTTTCTAGAATTTTCCTTTAATTCCATAATACAAAAATAGCCTTACTCCGTTAACTCCGTTAGTTATGTACCGTTAACTTTTAACATCAACTAACGGTCGTTAGTACATTTCGTGATCTAATTAATTAATAAATTACATTAATTATATTAATTAATCATGATTACATTTGTGTCGAGACGTGTGACCCCGTAGGCTTAAATACTTTCCGGACATACGTTCATTTTACGTGATCATATACTAACATGGAGAACACTTGGAAGCAGCAGAGCCATAAACATGAATCTGCTTACCGCTTTTGAGATGATCAAGTTCTTCAAAACCATGTGCAAATTAGGATGATGAAGTTGGCATGCGGTAAACAGACTGAACTTTTGATTCAAGCAAAGAAACATATTTATCGAGCATAGAAATTGCAACTTCTAGATCAGTCACTTGCTGTTCTGTATTATCAATTTGGTGAGCATACTCATCAAAATTCTCGCCTTTGGTCTTTAATCTCTCAACAAAAACCCTCAAACCGGAGGCAACATCACCAAATCCATTATACTCTTCCGCAACTTTAAGATTCATGTTTTCTAACAATTTAAGGACATTGTTCGTATCCTATAGATAGATTCATAAAAACACCCACAATTCGTCAATTCTTAAAACTATAATGAGCATTTCAAACATTAAAGATCAAAGGGTATCTAAAAACGGCAAGTTTTTAAAAAAAACGTAGAGAGGGGAACCTGAAGATCGCCTTTAATCATTGCGGAAACGTTAGTAAAGAGATCTTTAAGAGCATTAGCAAGTTCATCATGCTTAGGTGGGGTTTCCATATTTTCAGCCATATATGTAAAGAAACTAACTAACTCCTCCTGCACTTAATAATTAGTGAAATACTACTAGAAAAATGAGTATCAACGACGAAATTTCCGACGAATTTTTTTCGCCCGAAAATTTTCTACTATTTTCAGACGAAATTCACACAAAAAATATATGAATAATAATTCTGACAAATTACCGACGAATTTACCATGGACACATTTTCGTAGGAAATTCGACACTAATTCAGACACGTTAACAACGAATTTCCGACGGATTAATGACAAACGTTACTTTTGTCGGAAATACCTTGGAAAGTTTTTATTAATATATGAGTTATTTTAAAATTAAATTACTGGTCGGAAATACGTCGGAAAATAAAAGTATTTTCGAGGAATTTCCAACGAATTCATATATAAAAATTGAAAAATAAACAATTCGTTAGAATTTCATCGGAAATAGACAACTCTTTCCTACAAGGTTCCTACGAAAATTTTGAAATATATTAAGAAATTGAATATATCTTTCATATAATAAACACATACATTACAAATGTCTCTATCTATTTGCAAACTTAGTAAAATGCACAATCATGTATTTGTGTGCATATTGTATTTATGTATTGAAATTATTATATGTACCATCTGATTATGTTCATCGATATGTATTAATATAATATAGGTACATATGTGAGTTAGTATATCTTTGTATGTACATTAATATACGTATAAAGGGTCGTAAATGAGCAATTATGTATATACATGTTTCTCATACATATATGTGTAAGTAGACGCCTATATATGTATACGTGTATAGAAAAGAGTATATGTATTAAGTATGTTTACGTGTATTGTAACTTTTTTGTATATTTTACCATAATGTTGTGATATATGAATGTATTTGCAAATGGATGTCCACAAAAGCTTCTAAAACGACTAAACTTCAAAACTTTTTCAAAAAATCGTAGAAAATTTGTAGGAATAAATAAGTATTTCCGAGAAATTTCCTACGAAACTATATAAGTAATTAAAATATAAGACAATTCGTTAGAAATACGTAGGAACCAAAAAGTTTTTTCCTACGATTTTGCTATGAAAAATCTGAAGTATATTAAAATTTTATATTTTATTATATTAGCAAACAACTTTGGACTTTCAGTGTCTTGAATGACTTATTCAATGTTTTTTTTTATTGTGCTTATGTTTAGAAAATATAAACAAAAACACATAAACATGCTTTTGATAATTTTTGTGGACAGTCTTTTATTATTATTGGCTTTTAATCTTTAGTCATTATAAAATCATTAATGGCTTTTTATCTTTTGTTATCACATATCATAAATATTTTAACTATATTGTATTTTAAGTACAAAAGTTTACGTGTAGGAACTTAGATACCAAAAGATTGAAGTGCAAAACTAAAACTCATTTCAACTTTTCATTTCCCTCTATAATTTCCCCCCACACTACCATATCCCAAGACATCTCTATCCATATATTCTGGAAACCTTATCCCAATTCTCCACCACCACTTTTTCTACAACTAAAATTTTATTCTCTAAATTTAATAAAACCCACCACCAAAATATGGTAAAAAACACTAATGAAATCATCATAAAACATATACTACCTCTTTATTATTCTTCAAAATCCTTAACTAACAACACTATCATTGAAATCATTCATTGAGGAATATGTTTCTTTTTGGTTATATCTAAGATTTTTGTTTGTTTTATGTAGATATAAGGATTATCGCATAACCTTACGGTCCTTGAAGATATGAAGTTATATTCGGTCGATCCACACAAAACGAAGTCGCCATGGACAGATCTTTGCTTATGTTACCAACATATGACGGGTTCTTCTAGATCTATGATATATTTGTATATCTTTTGTAGCTTTTATTTCCATATCTACCTGATAATTTTATTTTTGATTTTTTTTCCTCTCATATCATAAGGATTTTTAGTTGGAACTAAAAGATTATATCTTTGCGGATGAAATAGAAAGTGAATTTTTGCAGGTAATGTTTGTCAAAATGGAAACTAAAATTAGGTTCTAAGTTCCTTTCTTATATTTATATATTTTGTTGTATTTGATTTATAGTAATTACTCTGTACTTGGTTTCATGTTCTTCTATTTCAGAGATAAAGGATGTGCCATGGGGTTTGAATGGAAAATGAAGAAATAATGGCTAGTTGGATGCAGGTGTATAGAGTTAGGATGAGGTTTAGTGTATATAAGTTGTTTTCATGTATCAAATTCATTGGTCATGTTGTATTAGTAGAGGATTAACAAAATTTAATGAATATTTATTTTGATCTTAACCTTAACTTTAAGCCTAATCATTTATTCTATTCTATTTTATTTTTTAATTAATACCACCAAAGATTAGAAACATAATAAATTGTTGTTTCTGATTAAACGAATTATTCATCGCTAAATCCATCAGCAGATTATTGGTAACGTAAATTAGTTTTCCGATGAATTTCCAACAGAAAAGATTGTCGCTAAATTGTAGGTATTATACTTTTCTAGCAGTTATTTCAAAGCTTTTAGTGACAACTTTCCTACGAAATTTTTCGTCGGAAAACGAAAAATTCGTCGGAAGTTGTTCCCGAGGTGGGTTTTTCCTACAACAGTTTTTCGTCGGAAAAACTCGTCGGAAGTTGTTCCCGAGGTGGGTTTTTCCTACAACAGTTTTTCGTCGGAAATGTCGTTGATGCTGTTTACCTGCAAATTTCCTACGAATTTTGTCGTCGCTGATACTCAGTTTTTTAGTAGTGATACATATCACAAAACTAGACGGATGTCCGCGCGATGCGGCGGCGATGGTGGTAGCGACGAAGGTGTGGCGACGGCGGCAGTGGTGGTGGAGATGTGCGGCGGTAGCGGTGGTAATGGCGTGGTTATTTACTTAAAGGGAGGATCTATGTCGTAATTTATTTCATTAAGGGTATTTATAGGTAAATAGGTGAAGATATTTAATAAAGAAGAGGGGTAATATGGTCGTTTCAAAGTCTTAATTACTTAAAAGGAGAAGGAGTAGTTTGCTTTATATAGTAGTATAGATATAGACTAGTGAGAATCAGTTTGGTTGTTAATTATGTTAATGTTTCGGAGTTTATACAATAATAAGCTGTTCATAATCACTTAATTAACTTATGGGTTTGTTTTAATTAATCTCTCCCTAATCATAAACAACAACAATTACTGAAGTAATGGCAAAAGAGGATATAATTTAGAACTAATTGCATTTTTGGTCCCTGTGTTATCACACTTTTTGCACATTTGGTCCAAACTTTTCAAAAGTTGCATTTTTGGTGCCAAAAGTGTGATATTTTCGCAAGAATGGTCTAAATTGCAACGTCCGTCCATTTTATTCTGTTAGGCTGCTCATGTGCGTGTCACATGAGGGGTAGTTCTGTCATCTAAAGCCCACCCACTCACCTCTTCTTCTTCATGTTTTTTTTTTTTACCCACATCTATACATAAAATCTCCATATACTCAATCTATATGATATCTCCATAATCTATAAACAAAATCAAACACCTCCAGATGTAAAACTCAACCTTCCCTACCCTCATCTCTCTCTTCCTCTCCCCCTCTCTCTCTCTCTCTCTCTCTCTCTCTCTATATATATATATATATATATATATATATATATATATAGAATATTATACTATTAAAAAAGAAAAAAAGTTTAGCTAAAAGGGATTGTGGGTTAATTCGTTTGTAGCATTTGACCGAACATTCCAACACCGGAACAAGATTTGTTCATCAACAGAAACCAATTGCAATTGTAATTAAAGTCTAAGTCTTCACACCTTTGCAATTGCAAAGTCAGAATAGCAAAGACTGATAAACCTTATCTTTAATTTTTAGCATTTTTGTAAAATTTAATATTTATTGTTTATCTTCAAATATGTTTGTGTAGTACTTTTTTTTTATTGCTAGCTGATGGATGTCCATTAATTTGGGTATGTAAGATCTACCTTTTTTTCTAATCTCTTTTATTAAAAAAATATCTAATGTTTTTTAATTTTTCAATGGTTAAGGACTTATGGTAGTGCATGTTTGATGGATCTGGGTGCTTTTTGTGTCAAGTTTAAACTCTCTAAAAATTTCCAGAAAGCAACTTTTTCCCCTCTCTTTATATACTAGATGTAGAACCCGTGTGAAAACACGGGCTAAAATTAGAAAAAAATCAAAGTAGAAGGTTACTTGTGAAAATTTCGTAATCCTAAAAATATCTAAACTTATTACCCTGATAAAACATAATCTCTCACCCCCACCACACAATCACGTCACCGCTCCCTTTTTCTCTCGCCACCTACCTTTCACTGTTCTCGCATTTCCGATCAAAAATCAGTCAACTATGTCTGGAAAGGTATGTTCTTTTGGCTTTGTGGTTACTATTTGTTCGTTTAATCAGTTTATTATACTTGAATCATCGATTATTTAGACTATGTGTTTTTTAGGGTTAGTAAAAAATCAGTAAAAAAAACGAATACTATTTGTAATGTTGTTACTATTACTTCATCTTTTGGGACCATGTGTTTTTTAGGGTTAGTAAAAAAATGGTTGACTCGCTTTTAGGGGACAGGGGACCATATGTGTATTCCGTTTTTTTGTTTTCTTTTACCATTTTGGGGACCATGGAGCATGTGTTAGTTTTTTAACAAAAAAAAAACGAATACTATTTGTAATGTTGTTACTATTACTTCATCTTTTTGGACTATGTGTTTTTTAGGGTTAGTAAAAAATCAGTCAAAAAAAACGAATACTATTTGTAATGTTGTTACTATTACTTCATCTTTTGGGACCATGTGTTTTTTAGGGTTAGTAAAAAATCAGTCAACTATGTCTGGAAAGGTATGTTCTTTTGGCTTTGTGGTTACTATTTGTTCGTTTAATCAGTTTATTATACTTGAATCATCGATTATTTAGACTATGTGTTTTTTAGGGTTAGTAAAAAATCAGTAAAAAAAACGAATACTATTTGTAATGTTGTTACTATTACTTCATCTTTTGGGACCATGTGTTTTTTAGGGTTAGTAAAAAATCAGTCAAAAAAAACGAATACTATTTGTAATGTTGTTACTATTACTTCATCTTTTGGGACCATGTGTTTTTTAGGGTTAGTAAAAAATCAGTAAAAAAAACGAATACTATTTGTAATGTTGTTACTATTACTTCATCTTTTGGGACCATGTGTTTTTTAGGGTTAGTAAAAAATCAGTAAAAAAAACGAATACTATTTGTAATGTTGTTACTATTACTTCATCTTTTGGGACCATGTGTTTTTTAGGGTTATTTTTTGTATATTGTTTCGATTTCAAAAAGTACGTAATGAAAAGTGAGATATATCCTAAACTTTTGTGTTTTGTTTTATTTGTATGCGTAGCTTGAATTTGAATTCCAGTTTTTGGTGAAATGTGGAGATCCTAAGCAGTTGGAAAAGCAACTGGTTAGTCGTTTCTATCTTCAAAAAACTTACAATATGGTTTTTCACCAAAATATATGTATGTTCTATTTTATAATATGGTATTTTCATTATGTTTTTTAGGTCATACCAAACCTTGTAGCTAATGTCTTGCCAGAAGAAGCTATGTTTCGTATGAAATTGCTTGATATTAGGGGCAACAGACATGTGGTTTATGCTGCGCGTTTGGAGGATGGGACTTGTTTGGTTTCCGGTACTTCCTGGAATAATTTTGTGAAGTCGGATCCCTACAAACAATTTGCTACTCTTTGCTTTACTTGGAAAAAGGATTTTACATTTGGTATCCAGGTTTACTGTCCAGCTGGTTTGGAATATCGTAGGGCGATGAGGCCTGGTGAACCTGCTGTTAACAGTCAGCTGATTGAAGCAACCGATTACACATTTCATGAAGTGGTACGAAAACTCTAACAATCTTTATCTTTATTATGTCTTCCATTTTACTTTATTATATTAGTGTGGGTAATGTTTGAGTCATTGTTTTTGTTTATAGGTGCTTTCTCCCACCCTGCTGTTTAACTTGAACAGAAACGCTGATCATGGTTGGGAAACTACTGCTATTGTTTTGGGAAGGAAGCAAAATGCAAAAGTCACTGTAACCTACCACTATTATGCCCTGGATGGTCTGAAAGGAAAGATTGCTTGTGGTTTTGAGGGGGTTGGGTGGAGGAACTTTTGTTCACAGAATAATCTTTGTCCTGGTTACAAACTTAAGTTCACCAACAACTTCGACTTGACATTCAGAGTAGATGTGTTTGGACCTGATGGAAATATTGTTGATGTTCATAAGGAAGGTAATAGTATTTTGTGGGTAAAATTTGATTATGAATTATTGTAACCCCCTACTTTGTTACAGTTTAACGTATTGTACAAATTGTTTATGATGTAGTGTTCACTGACAATAAGGAGATGAACTACTGGCCATCTTCTTCTGATGATGATGCCAGTCCTGAGCCAAAATCCCACAAGTGTAGGCATGCTCATCCTGCTCACTCCAAACGTGCTTCACACTGCTTCCAGAAAATCAGCCATCACACTGTTGCAAGGAATGAAATGGTATCTGTTTATCTCTTCTCCAATTCTATATGTCCATTCTATGAATATTTTTTTAGTCATGACAAGGGTGAAATTTTTTTCGTCCCATGTAGACTGTCCCAAAGTTCTTTGTCCGAAAGCATAAGCTGTTCAACTATGGTGATGGTCCTTCACTTCGGGCAACTGAATTTCCCATTCCATTTGGCTCCAAGGTTGGATGCAAGGAGGCCAGGAGATCTTACTCACCAAGTTATGATCATGGACTGGACGTACTTCATGGGACAAACTGGAGTGGAGGAAGATGGGAAGCTCAGGTTTCAGTTCAATCCGGATGACAACCAGGAAGATGGAACACTTCACTTGGATGTGTGTTAAGTCTAAAATCTCAACATCATGGAAGGTACTGTTTGGACAATTAATGTATGTATTAACTATCTATGTGGTATATCTGGACATGTAACTTAATTAACTTTAGGAAGTGGGACGTATCGGAAGTATGGTTGCTGATTTTGATTTGCTTTTGCAGCAACATAGTTCATCTAAATATTCGGCTAAGTATCTTTTGGCTTTGTTGCCAAAAGTGTTGAACAATTATGGTTACTAAATGTATGCAGTATGTTATGTAGTTGCTTTTGTTGTTGACGTAGATTAAATTAGATGTGGTCACTTAATAGTATTAATATTACTACAATGCTCCACCTAATAATAATAATAATACAAAGCTCAAACATTTGTGTTTTTCATTTATACATTACACATTAGGTTCTGGAAATTGGAAATTTGAAATTGAAAGTACAAACTGACAATTAAGTTCAAAGAAATTGGAGTACTTCCTTGTAAACAACATTAGTAGTTGTTTTGCTGACATTGTTATCTTGATCAGTAATCAAGATTTTCAAATCTTTTTTGCTTTTCACTCTAGGTACTGCCACGTATAGTTGTCCATGGCTGAAAACAGGACGTGGGAGATACAATCCTACTCGATCCAAAGATTGGCCTTGGCTTTTGTTGATGGTCATTGCAAAGCACACTGAAATAGGAAACTGTTTACGACAAATTTTAACTGGAATTCTCTTTTCGGACGGTGTCATCTTAAGTCTAGAAATTAATGTAAGCTGACCAACATTTGATCCAGTTATGACTTTTGCTTCAATCACTTGTCTTCCAAGTTTTGTGATTTGCAATCGGGTGCCGTTGCATAGACCATTTGCTTGGTCAATGTTTTGAAGTAACATTACCGGAGCTCCAACTTTCAATGACAATTTGTGTTGTGGCTTTTGTTGTTGACGTAGATTAAATTAGATGTGGTCACTTAATAGTATTAATATTACTACAATGCTCCACCTAATAATAATAATAATACTAATAATAATAATAATAATAATAATAATAATAATAATACAAAGCTCAAACATTTGTGTTTTTCATTTATACATTACACATTAGGTTCTGGAAATTGGAAATTTGAAATTGAAAGTACAAACTGACAATTAAGTTCAAAGAAATTGGAGTACTTCCTTGTAAACAACATTAGTAGTTGTTTTGCTGACATTGTTATCTTGATCAGTAATCAAGATTTTCAAACCTTTTTTGCTTTTCACTCTAGATACTGCCACGTATAGTTGTCCATGGCTGAAAACAGGACGTGGGAGATACAATCCTACTCGATCCAAAGATTGGCCTTGGCTTTTGTTGATGGTCATTGCAAAGCACACTGAAATAGGAAACTGTTTACGACAAATTTTAACTGGAATTCTCTTTTCGGACGGTGTCATCTTAAGTCTAGAAATTAATGTAAGCTGACCAACATTTGATCCAGTTATGACTTTTGCTTCAATCACTTGTCTTCCAAGTTTTGTGATTTGCAATCGGGTGCCGTTGCATAGACCATTTGCTTGGTCAATGTTTCGAAGTAACATTACCGGAGCTCCAACTTTCAATGACAATTTGTGTTGTGGCTTTTGTTGATGGTCATTGCAAAGCACACTGAAATAGGAAACTGTTTACGACAAATTTTAACTGGAATTCTCTTTTCGGACGGTGTCATCTTAAGTCTAGAAATTAATGTAAGCTGACCAACGTTTGATCCACTTATGACTTTTGCTTCAATCACTTGTCTTCCAAGTTTTGTGATTTGCAATCGGGTGCCGTTGCATAGACCATTTGCTTGGTCAATGTTTCGAAGTAACATTACCGGAGCTCCAACTTTCAATGACAATTTGTGTTGTGGCAATCCGAACAAATGTAGACTGTTTAGGACGTCTGTAGAGAACAAAGCCATGTCAATATCTGTGGCTTCATCGGCTTCAGATAGACTATCCGCACTAAAATAGACTACTTCATCACCTGCATTAACAAATTACCATATATATTTTGATAATAGGATTTAATAAGTTTTAAATAGCAAAATGAGTATTAAACTTGAATGAAGTAATGGATAACCTGGCATCATTTGAAGAAGCTTTTCGTTAATTGAATTAACCAAAAGATGAGTGGGAGCAAGGATCGCCCTTTCTTGGAAATATAGAGGATTAGATAAACTATCCATGATATTTGGATATGTAAAATTAATGAGAGAATCAAGTGGATTTTCGGTGTCATGAATAAGTAGATCATCTGGAATTTTAATCTCTACTTCTCCATCATTTTCCTCCCCAAGAAGGCCATCCCCAAGATTCAAAATCCAATCCGCAAATTCTTTAATCTCTTCTACTTCATTTTCTAAACAACCCACCTTTAATCTCATATTAACAGTAAGTTTAAGTACTTGACAATGGTGCCATATATAAGAGGAATTTAAAGATGAATTCACAATCATACTTCTGGTACCTTTAGGAATAACCGGTAAAATCTGCCTAAAATCACCACCAAAGACGATCACCTTGCCCCCAAAAACAGTCCCTTCACTGTTTGGTTGACTTGAACGTAATATATCTCTCATTGTGCGGCCAAGAGCCTCAAAGCAATGCTTGTGTATCATTGGCGCTTCATCCCAAATGATTAGTTTGGTTTTCTTTATTAAAGACGCCAAGTCGCTACTCGGTTCAATTGAACACAATGAATTTTCCAGGATGTTAATGGGTATAACGAACCTTGAATGTGCAGTCCTACCCCCACTTAAAAGGAGGGATGCAATTCCACTTGACGCCACATTAAGGACAATATCACCTTTCGAACGTAAAGCAGCGGTCAAGGTTTTCCATAGAAAAGTCTTTCCCGTACCTCCATAGCCATATACAAAAAAAACACCACCATCATTCTTATGAACCGCTTTCATCACTGTGTCATAAAGATGCCGTTGTTCGACGGTTAAGCTTTGCATATAAGTTGCATGCTCTTTAAGTAGAGTTGCTTTGTCATACAACAACTCACTCCTTATCAATCGATTATTCAACGAAGACACATACTCTTCATTTGGATAAGGCATTTCTGGGAAGTTTTTAAGTGAACTTCCATTACCTCTTAATAAACTTTCAATCTCTGATAGACACAAACTTTTGATTACTTCCTCTTCAAGTACCAACCCTATGTCATTGGAAGTAACAAAACCATTAATAATTAACATTTTATAAAAAAGAAATGGTGGTTGAATCGAAATTAAAAGAAGTTAACAATACATCCAAAATTGATTAAATTACCTGGATGGTCAAGAACTCTCCTTTGGTTATACAAAATATCTCCACTTAAATACGTCCATGTTTTGTTCCACAACTCATCTGGACGGGTTATCGAGTTGGATATCAGCAACTGCACAAAGAATTGTCGTAAATAAGATGCTGATGCCCATGAATCTGCTTCTTTAATAGCATCTACATACTCCTTATCATCATCCAACAATCCAAGTTCTATGCACACTTCTTTATGAGTTTCAAAGTCTTTTCCATTGGCTTTTTTCAAGTCTTTGAAACATGTTGGACCTCTAACATGATTGAGTAGAATCCGCAAGTAGTAACAATCACCAAGGGATGGGGGAACATAATGAATTCGACCAACATTAGGAGCTACGTTTCTTCTTCTTTTCCACTTTCTGTCTTTCCGTATCCAAACAAAATGTTTGGGGAACTCGATATACTTCAAGGTCCTGGCAAACTCATTCACTTTGTTCATTGCCATCCATTGAATGAACATTGAGCTTTTGACGGTAGGATTTGTAACAACATCACAGATATTCGAATTGTCGTCGTATACAATACTCTGCTCATTCTCACAATGGAATGGCAAAACTTCGACAGGTGGCCACCTGTAATGAATGTCATAACCAAAAATCCTCCAAGCCGCTTCAGAAGCAGAGACATACCTACAAAGCAATATTATTTTTGAATACATAGTAATGAAAAAAGTTAATTGTAAGAAAACAATCACTTCAAAGGAAAACTTGCCTGCAATCAAGATAATTTTTGACCTCGTCTACATTCTCTTTGTCGCCAGAAGAAGTGTCTGTACCATTGCTTTGCTGATACACGCGGGCTGTAACTCTATCGGGTCCCTTATTTATGTATTTAAATAAATACTTGATAGCACCTGATTGGTTGCACCATTCAACATTCATATGACATTGGTATCTTCGAAGAAGAAAAGCATTATAAGGGACGACAAACTGATTATCAAGTGGCACCCCGTCTTTTTCCACTGTATTACCGGTATTCCGCCGCATATATACAGGATATCCATCCGCATCAACAGAAGTTTCATCATGAAACTTCTTTGGGAAATTCTTTGAACAACTTTTAACCGGCTTACCTTTTTGGAACATACATGGGCATGTTGGATTATCAATACCACATGGGCCATGCATCATGAATTGTTTTACCAATTCATATAATATGGGATCCTCATCTTTGTCCGGTATTTCAGCGCTTATAGCACGATCAATATCAGTGGCGGTTGGGAATTTGTAACCAGGACTCAAAAACAAACAGAGGTGTGCGTGAGGCAGTCTTCTTTTTTGGAACTCAACGGTATAAATTACTGAAAAAGGAAATTGAATAAGAGTTAAATCACCAATATACTTATAACCAAAACCAAACAATTAAAAGAAAATGAATTGTAAATCAATTAAGGTACCTGCTTGTATAGGACCAAAAATTTGTTCAGTCCTTAAATCATGTATTAGTGCATCGAGTTTTATCTTGAAAAGCCTACTTAAAATATCCGGCCTATCCTCGGGCTTCAAATTCTTGTCATGCAAAGCTCTATAAATCTCTGGCCAATTCGGATTACATGTCATTGTGATGAATAAATCAGGATATCCAACTGATTTACAAATTGCCATAGCATCCAAATACTTCTGCATCATATACCGAGAACCACCGGTAAATGAGGATGGTAACAATATTCGTTTACCAGCATTAGAACCTTCATTGTTTCCATTCTCTACATGCTCAATCAAATTTTTGAAGCTACATGTCCGGAGTTTACTTTGTTGTGATTTAACATACGATAACGGTCGGCTTCTACCATAGTGTATCCATCCACCAGGAATTGGTGATACAATTTTTTGGCGACAAGTATGATATTAAACTGTTTCAATCTGTCCTAAATTCTATAACAGAAGAACTCTCACAATGTAAGTCTTTTCCTTACTACATCACAATCATCTGGAACCCCCTTGTGCTTGATACCAACCCTGAAACCATCTTCGGCAAATGGGAAAATCAACGGATATTGTAGTGCAAGATAAGATGGATGAAGTTCACTTATTCTTTGAAGGGAACCAGTCCTAGTTCGAAGAATAATGTCTCTATTATCAATTACTGAGTCAACATCACCAATTATTAAACCGGCTACTTCTGAGACTGTGGGCAAATTGTATTGCCTTCCATCTTGTTGTCTTGTACCAATCAGCTTCAAGCTCACATTCTGCCAATCATTTTCTTGGAAACACTCCCTTACCATTCTAAAGGACTTCACAAGAGGATTGCAAGAGTCTAACATATTCTTAAGTACTGTAATAGTTTCCTGCTTAAGGTCATCTTTTTTGCCACTTTTTGAATGACCACCAGAACTACAAAAAAAAAATATCATATGTAGGGAATTAATTTTAATTAGTAAAACGAGAAAATTTTGAAACAAATATAGTGCTTTTCATGACAAACTGACCTGACTGCTTTCATTCGATTTGCCTCCTCATTTTCAGAATCATATATATAAAGTTGTGAGAATTTAGGAACTTCACCATCCGCCGGAAGAAGGCTACTCATACGATGGTAATTTTGACCTTGTAGTCTAAACACATATGGACCTTTCCCTCTCTGTAAAGTTTTGTCAACCTTACCTCCCATAGAAGTGAAAGAAAACATCATATTATATGCTCGGATATTATTCATGAAATTGTTGCTCCTGGGGGTGGTAATTCAATATTCCCATTTGAGCAACAAAGTGAAAATGAAAGTTTCTTGCGGTCGTGATTACCCCTTAACATTTCATCCTCCCATAACAGTGCTTTACAACTACGGCAAACATGTATGGCATCTCCATGGTCAATGTATGCTGGTCCAGAATTTTATTGTAAGTTTTGTGATTTAATGCATAATTTCTAATATTCATACTACTAATTAGATAGGGATTTAAATATATACCTGGAGAAATTCCTTTCGCTTTATTAATTTCAGTCAATACTTCTTCATCATTGGATTCTAAATTCATTACAGGTATGTTTCCTGTATTGAATCTTGTGTCCATATTAGAAGCAGGAACAGATCCATGAATTCTACCAAGTGGTGATGACTTTTGAAATTTTGTATGACTATTTTGACTTGAGGTTGTCGACTTCTTCTTAGTTTTTTGGGAATTAACACTTGGAGGGGTCGAATATGATAGATTTCCAGCAGCAAAATTCATTGAACCTTTCAAAATTACAAATAATTTATAAAACATTTGAAGAGTAGACAAACACATTCATATATATGCTCATACTACAAATTTATTTACTTAATTATACTTACTTACCATAGGGAATACTACTTGATGAAGGATCAACTGTACTTTGACTGCTATCAAAAATACCATTCCCTATAATAGACCGAGGTGTATTTTCAGAAGTACTTGCAACATTATGAACATTAACATCATTGTGAGGGTAATTTGATGAACCTATTATAGTAGTTTAGAGTGAAGAATATTATTATCTAATCACAAATTATGAATTGAGTACATTTATAAATACACAATTATAAAACATACCTTGTACAACATTAAAAACGGGAGACCTGAGAAGGGGATTATTACTCGAAATATTTGTGATATTTGATAATGGAGACCTTCCACCAAAAGTGTTTGGATTTTGCATACCAGATACACTCCCATTTGGCATAGGACTCAAATTACCATTACGACGATTTAAGAGCACTGACTTCCTTCTCTGCCGATTTAATGCAGGGTTTGGTTTTGGTATCGGCACATCTTGAAGCAATCTCAGTTTATCTTCCTGCACTTAATAATTAGTGAAATACATATCACAAAACTAGACGGATGTCCGCGCGATGCGGCGGCGATGGTGGTAACGACGAAGGTGTGGCGACGGCGGCAGTGGTGGTGGAGATGTGCGGCGGTAGCGGTGGTAATGGCGTGGTTATTTACTTAAAGGGAGGATCTATGTCGTAATTTATTTCATTAAGGGTATTTATAGGTAAATAGGTGAAGATATTTAATAAAGAAGAGGGTAATATGGTCGTTTCAAAGTCTTAATTACTTAAAAGGAGAAGGAGTAGTTTGCTTTATATAGTAGTATAGATATAGACTAGTGAGAATCAGTTTGGTTGTTAATTATGTTAATGTTTCGGAGTTTATACAATAATAAGCTGTTCATAATCACTTAATTAACTTATGGGTTTGTTTTAATTAATCTCTCCCTAATCATAAACAACAACAATTACTGAAGTAATGGCAAAAGAGGATATAATTTAGAACTAATTGCATTTTTGGTCCCTGTGTTATCACACTTTTTGCACATTTGGTCCAAACTTTTCAAAAGTTGCATTTTTGGTGCCAAAAGTGTGATATTTTCGCAAGAATGGTCTAAATTGCAACGTCCGTCCATTTTATTCTGTTAGGCTGCTCATGTGCGTGTCACGTGAGTGGTAGTTCTGTCATCTAAAGCCCACCCACTCACCTCTTCTTCTTCATGCTTTTTTTTTTACCCAGATCTATGTGAGGTCCCAAATACGATTGTTAACCCCAAAAGTGTAAAATACAACAAGTCTAATAATCACTAGAATGGACTAGTATTACTTAAATATAAATGCAAGTATATAAATAAAGTAATACACGACTTAAAGCAATAAACAAGTAAAGTGGAACATTATGTATTTTTCAAGGTGTATTTTATTTATGATGTTAAATAAAATACAAGGTTGTGCGGAATCAAGATAATACAAATAAGTATGTATCCTAACAACCTATGAATTACAAATGATCTATATTTGTCAAATAACTCTTTTGGATAGAGATACTTAAAGTTGTGAAGTATCCCTGTTTAAGATCGAGAGTATTTAGACAAATTCACTCTAATGCTAAATGTATGCTTTAAAGTGATTTTCTCAAAGAAATGACTTTGTATTTATAGACAACAAAATTCACCAGTGAATTTTGTGCCGTACAAATATGGTTGCATGCATTTAATGAACCGACAAGAACATTAAATGCATTGGTTAATGGTACAAGGATAAAGTCACATCAATATGACTTTATTCTTTTAACCAACCACCTTTATACACGTATAAACTTTGGTAAAGAACAAGTGGAGTGTTCTTTGGAAAGTGTGTAAAGGCAAAAGTCAATTCCTCGATATCAGTGTTCAGACTTGTAAGGTCTAGAACACTGACAATCCTCCAGTGTGCAGATCTGGTAAGACTTCCAGTGGACTCCGCCATTTGTCAGTCTTCTTTATTCTGACTTCAGTCTTTGACTCCAGTGAGAACGTCTTCAGTAGAATAGATCTGGACTGGGGTGAAGTCCTGTGAGCTAATCTGGAGAATACTCCAGATTTCCTATACAAGTATTTGCTCCCTGGTCTTCCATTATTTCTGGACAAATCTTCAGAGGGACTCCAGATTCCAAGTCTGGAGTAGGTCCAGTAATATACCATTTCTGGACAGATCTTCAGTAAGGCTCCAGTAGTCGAGTCTGGAGCGAGTCCAGTAAATCTGGACCTAACAAATTCCCCCTATTTGTTTAGAAATAATGCAAGTGTTTCAAGCTTATATCTATACAACTTTGTATGCTTGAAAAACACAAGTTTTGACTTAGTCTAAAAAATCTAAGTTGCTGGAAAACATTTTATAGATCATGAGTGTTTTCAGTTTCATCTTTTAAGTTCTAACTTAGACTAAATCTGATCATTTACTTTTATGAATCAAAAATTGCAACTAATATTACATACATCAACTGATAAATAGTTACAATTTTTATCAAACGATAAATTACAATAAGTAAATGATAAGAGTCAGGCCCTTCTCTTCGATGTCTGTCCTGGAGCATCTTCAGAAGCCTTTCTCTTTGGTGATGGAGAAGATGGTACT
This sequence comes from Erigeron breviscapus, assembly GCA_034093135.1. Lineage (NCBI taxonomy): Eukaryota > Viridiplantae > Streptophyta > Magnoliopsida > Asterales > Asteraceae > Erigeron > Erigeron breviscapus. Next base: position 61,622,556 of record CM067168.1, on the reverse strand, counting down.
GATTCTGGCGATTTCATGCCTATTGCAACTTCCATCTGTTGCTTTCTTCTCCATACCTTCTCAACCCTCTTCAGAAATGCTTTAACTTCAGTCGACAAATCTGTCTTCCCCCTGAACGTTAAGGCTATCTCCTCCAGTTCACTCCATCCAAACGCCTGGACTGAAGTACTCTTTCTTTCATCAGTAAAGTTACCTTCCCTGGTCAACTTTATTGCAAACTTTGACATACCTTCATGATTATCAGCAAGCTTAATCTCTGCACCAGTGATCCTTCTAGCATCAGCCCTGAAATTCAACATTTCATTATACTTGTCTTTCCATTTGGCTGTCTGGATCATTGCTTTAGTTTCCTTTGACACTCTCTGTTGTTCTACAGCAGACTGGAGTTGTTGACGATTGATTTTCAGAGAAGTGTCCAGGGGAATGAATGTGCTCACATCTGTATCTTTAATTGCTTTGAGCTGTTTGGCAGTAAGCTTAGGTAAGCCAGTCAATTTCTTCCTGTACTCTAACTCCAGAGCACCAGCATTTTTCCTTATCTTCTTCTGGAGGTTCACCAGTTCCTCCTTTCTCTGCCTGATAAGTTCTGGTACACTAACGCTATAAATTATTGCTCTTCTTCAGCGTAAAAGGAGCGTACATGAACATCATTCAATGCATTCAGACATTGATGAACTCTGGGGTCTTTCTTCATCTTTTTGTACACATCAATGTTTATGCCTAACCTGCCAGCATTATAAGAGTCCAGAGTCCCCATAGTTGCCATCTCCCTTTGATGGGCCAGCAGTTCATCTCTTTTTGATTTCTCTTAAAGATCTCTATCATTATGCATTCTTGTTCCAGCTTCTTAGAGGTTTCATCATCAGCAGTGGGAAACTCTGATGATTCTTCAACAGTTTGCTCTTCTTCACCAGATACCATTTGTTCTTTTCCTTTAACAGACTTCAGAGTAGTTGGAATATCTAGGAAAGATTCAAACTGGGGCTCACTGGCTTCAGTACCAGCAGCTTCTTCAGTCAGCATAGTGGCTTTAGTGCCAAATGCTCTTTGTGCTAATCGTGCACTGGCATCAGTACCAGTCACTTGTTTTTGTTGCACAATGCTTTCAGTAGCAAAGGCCTTTTCAATAGCACTGGCAACAACTTCCTTTTTCTTTCTAATCAACCCTTCTTGGACACCAGACGACTTTTCCCCCTTGGAATGATCACCAGTTCTGGACTTGAGATCATTCCATAATTGTTCTAGCATGTGTCTGTCCAGTGTACCAAAAGTTCTTCCAGCCACTGGAGTTGTATCATTCACATTCTTTCTGAGTGCCTGCACTTCCTTTTTAACATTTTTAACTTCTTGAGGCAAGTGCTTTGGCAATTCATTTTCTATCAACTTCTCCACTTGGGGTAACAGCCCATCTTGAATAGTTCGAAGAACAGACTCAGAAATTTCTTCAGATATTTCTTTCAACATACTAATTCTGAACTTCTTTGTACATTCATCACTAATCATGCTAACAACAGCAGCCTGATCAAGTGTGGGCCTGCTTTCCAATGAACTAACTCTAGTAACCAACTTCTGAACCTCTTCTTTCAGACCTGTCAGTGGTTGAACAAGTTCACCTTTCACTGCAGTCTGAACAGAGTTCACCAGCCTTGTCTCCAATCCCTGGACTGCCACTTTGATGTTTTCAGTGTTGTTATTAGTGGCCAGTACCAGTTCATCAAGCTTCTCAAAAACAAGCTTCTCATTTCCAGCAAATATATTCATCTCAGATGCAAGGTTATTTGATAATAAAGATTTAAAGTCTGAAATAACCTGCGATGAAGTCTGGAGTGATCTCTCCAGGTCCGCCACCTTACTTAGAAGGCCTTGGACCTCGGCTGAAGACGAAGTGGAGAGACCACTGGGAGGTTCAAGATGAGAAGTCAATCTGGTCATTAATGGTACTTGTGCCCAGACCTCTTCAATTACAACTTCAGATGTTACAACTGTTGAGTCCAGCGCACGAGGTTCAGATACGTTGACTGGAGTTTCAAGTGGTGGAGGTTGAGATTGTGAAGTTTGAATGGTTGGAGGAGTGAAGTATTGAGTATTTTCTGGAATTGAGGGTGGTGGTGGTGGTGGCATTTCTGATTCTGGTGGAGGTGGTGGCATTTCTGGTAGACTTTCAACTTGTACAACATCCTCACCCAGAAAGTTCATATTGACATCAAAATTCTGATCTTCTGACATGGGAGAATCAGCCTCATCCCAAAACATTTCACCAACAGCTGTATCACCAGCCTGAGTACCAACCAGTTCACCAGCCTGTTCACTTGCTTCAACATTCAAATCAATTCGAGCCTCTTGCTCACCAGATACTTGTTCATCAGCCTGAACAATTTGTTCTACCTGTTGATCAGTCTGTACATTTTCTGGCTGCTCAACAACTTGTACATTTTCAACATTCTCCTCTTCAAAAATAGGAGACCCATCAATGTTCATTACATCACCAGGATGTCTTTCTAGATTCACTTGAACTCCAGCTCTCATCAGACGCCTGTTTGATCTAGGTCGTCTGGAAGGCTCAACATTTGGTTGTTGACCTTCAGGAGCCACTTGTCTGATGGGTTGTACAGCTTCTATAATCTGAACATCTTGGTCACCAGAGGGTCCTTCACCAGCTTGACCTCTACCTGGAGCCACTTCTACTTCTTCCCTTTGAAAAGAGAGCATGAACTGAGGAATATCTACCTCATTCAGTGGAGATCTTAGGTTGGTCAGATCCCTCATATACTCACTCACAGAAAAGTGAGTGGTTTCATAATCGTACTGGTCTCCTAGAGCTCTTTTAAACATCAGTGAAAGAAAGCGTATATATGGAACAAAAGCTTTTCTTCCTTTCACCTTAAGATGCTCTACCAGATCACCAAATAGGATCTAAGCGAAATCCACTCTGAGTCCAAACCAGAGGCAGTAGGCAATCTGGAGATGAGTTTGATTTATCTGGTCTAACCCTCCAGAACTGCCTCCCAAACATTCAACGATATGTGTGAAGAAGAATCTCCATGAGTCTGTCAGTTTGCTCATGTAGACTATTCCCTTCCTGGATAGCTGGCCATGCTCATCCACAATATCTGTGTGCCCCATCAGTCTGCACACTTCCCTTTATTGATACCAGAGGGAAGTTCGATGGGCAACTCATTCTGTTCAAAATAATTCAACTGTAGAACAGACCTGAGTAAACTAACAGTGAAACCCAAGGATCTGGTACCTTGCTTCAAAGAATAAATAATTGATGAAGTTGCATCATCATATTGTGCAGTGTACCAGAATTCACAAAGATAGTCATGGAACATCCTCCCTGGATTTAAGGTCAAAGCACCATATAAAGGACATGAGAGAAAAAATGTATTTAATCTCCCAATAACGGATTGGGCATTATGAACACTGGAAAGTGAAAGTCTGGCCATCCAGTTATTCATGTTTATTCTTATAGCTTTTGCCTCTAATGTGATATGGGGAGCCTTTTCAACATTTTCAGTTGGAGCATATTTAGCGGCGAGCAGATTTTTAGGCGATTTGGATTGTCTTGGTGCCATTTTATGATGAATAGATGAAGATGAATTTGAATATTTAGGGTTTTGATGAAGAATTGAATGGAAATGGAGTAAATATGAGAGATGATTATGATTGGAAATTGAATGAAGAAATAAATGAAGGAATTTGAAAGATTTGGGAGTAAATATGTTCGAAGTAAATGCAATTTGAAAGTGAAAGTGGGTATATATAGGAGAGAGAATGTGGAACTCAAACGGTTTATTTGAAATTATCAAATATATATTTGATCGAGGTTCTGAGATCCGCATTAATTACATCACATCACACATAAATGTGTGACGTTTTACAGCCCACAAACAGTAACAAGTTGCACTTTTTGTTTTTCCAAGGTAAAAATACCATCATTTCTTTGAAAAATATTACATGCCACGTAGGATTATAAGATAAATATCTTTAAAAAGTTTGCTTACGTGGCACGCACAATGACCAAGTATTTAAAAAATATTATGACTCATTTCAGTGCATCTGGAGGTTGACTGGACACTCCAGTATCACTGGTGGATTACTCCAGTGACGCATGTACTGATGGTACACTGGAGGGACACTCCAGTAAAGTACCAGTGAAAACCATTTGAAAGAGACTGGTGACCTCAAACATGCACGTCAACTAATACAGACAAATGAGAGGGACACATTTACAAGGAGACAAAAGTCACCTCAAACACGCACTTCAACCTGTCCAATTACCAGTGAGAGGGACACATTTACAAAGTACCAGTAATATTTTCTGAAGAATTTGTCCAGTGAGAAAATAAATTAATAAATTCCCCCTGAACTTAAAACATTTTTAAGAGCAAAAATATCTTTCAAGTCTTTCCCCTGGAATGTTGATCCAGAAATCTATTAATGCAAAGATAGTACACAACGGCGTTCAATATCTGAGCAGTCATAAATTTATAAATCTTTAAATCAAAGATCCTCAGTAGTACACAATGGCGTTCAATACCAAGGTTCCAGATTTAAGGGTTTAACATTCCCAACTCACCAACAAGATATTCAAAAGTTTTGACATCCAGAGGTTTAGTAAAAATGTCAGCGAGTTGTTTGTCAGTGGGAATAAAATGGAGTTCAATGTTGTTTTTCATAATATGATCACGGATAAAATGATACCTGAGATCAATGGGCTTCATTTTGGAGTGCATGACTGGATTGTTCGAGATAGCAATGGCACTGGTATTATCACAAAAGATTGGGGTCTTTGAGTACTTAATACCATAATCAAGCAACTGGTTCTTCATCCAGAGTATCTGAGCACAACAACTGGCTGCAGACACGTATTCAGCTTCAGCAGTGGACAATGAAACTGAAGTTTGCTTCTTACTGGTCCAGCTGACCAGTTTGCCACCAAGGAAATGACATCCACCAGTAGTGGATTTCCTGTCTATCTTACAACCTGCATGATCTGAATCTGAATAACCCATTAGATCCATGCCTGAGCCTTTGGGATACCAAAGACCCAAACTGGGGACACCCTTAAGGTACTTCAGTATGCGCTTTACAACAAGCATATAAGATTCCTTTGGATTAGACTGATATCTGGCACATAAACATGTTGAAAACATAATATCTGGTCTACTGGCAGTTAAATACATCAGTGAACCAACCATGCCTCTGTAGACAGTGGTGTTCACTGGTTTACCATCTGGATCGGAGTCCAGTGTCAGTGGTGCAGAAATTGGAGTTGGTTTAGATGGTGAAGAGTTCATATCAAATTTCTTTAAAAGATCTCTAACATATTTTTCCTGATTAATAAAAATGTCATCTTTGTTTTGTTTAATCTGGAGTCCAAGAAAATACGTTAATTCACCCATCAAACTCATTTCATATTCAGTTGACATTATTTTAGAAAATTTCTTGCACATGTTTTCATCAGTAGACCCAAAAATAATATCATCAACATAAATTTGTACCATTAACAGATTACCTTTTTCATGAAGAATAAATAAGGTATTGTCAATTGCACCTCTTTTGAAACCATTTTTCAATAAATGTTTAGTCAGAGTGTCATACCAGGCACGTGGGGCTTGTCTGAGGCCATAAAGCGCTTTGTCCAGACGATATACCCAATGTGGATGTTTTTCATCAACGAAACCTGGTGGTTGTCTGACATAAAATTCTTCTTCAAGCTTTCCATTCAAGAAAACACTCTTTACATCCATCTGGTAGACCTTGAACTGATGATAAGCAGCGAATGCTAAGAATATTCTGATCGCTTCAAGTCTAGCCACTGGAGCAAATGGTTCATCAAAATTGACATCTGACTGGCAGTAGCCTTGTGCTACCAGTCTGTCCTTGTTTCTGATTACGTGGCCATCTTCATCTACCTTGTTCCTGAAGACCCATCTTGTTCCAATTGGTTCTTTCTTTCCAACTGGGAAAGGAACCAGATACCAGACCTTGTTCCTTTCAAACTGGTGAAGCTCTTCTTGCATAGCAGTCACCCATCTTGGATCTTCCATAGCCTCGTCAATCTTCTTTGGTTCCATTAATGATAGAAAACTAACATATAAGCATTGATTATTGGAGGCTCTTCTGGTCTGAACTCCTCTACTGGAGTCACCTATGATCTGATCAATAGGATGAGCTTTTGTCCATCTGGAGTACTGACCAGGATTGTTACTGACAACAATATCAGTGCAAGAATTCAGTTGAGTCTCCTCTGGAGTTGCTTCAGGAGGAGGATCTTGCCAGACTACTTCAGCATCTTCATCTGAGTCATTTAAATCACGATTTGCATCATGAAATTCTTCATTTGAAGGCATTTCTTGAAGTACTGGTTCAGTTTGGAATTCTTCATAAGAAGACATTTCTGGTATATTCTCAACTGACACTGATACTGGGGGAGTAGTGCGAACATCTGATCCAATATTATTTTCAGAGGGTAGTTTAAAAATAATAGAAGGATAGAATGGAGTACCACTGGAGCGTTTCTTTTTCTGAACAGGTTCCAGATCAGGATGACTGGAAACTGTGTCTTCTGAATCTTCTTTATTGTAGTTGATAGGATCAGATTCACAGAAGACAATTGGAGTTACTGGGGGAGTGTCAAGGGCTGGCTTCTTGTTGATTGCAACATTTGATTCATTAAATGTGACATGAATTGACTCATGGACCTTCTCCAGTCTCTTGTTGTAGACTCTGAAGGCCTTGCGAATGGCTGAATAGCCTAAGAAATACCCTTCATCAGCTTTGGCATCAAATTTGCCTAACTGACTGGAGTCGTTCAGGATGTAACTGGACATCCAAAAACGTGAAAATAACCAATATTTGGTTTTCTATTTCTTAAGACTTCATAGGCTGTCTTTTTGTGTCGCTTCACATACACTGACCGGTTCTGGGTGTGGCAAGCAGTAGCAATTGCTTCAGCCCAGAAACTGGTAGACAGACCAGATTCAGCAAGCATACTCCTGGCAGCTTCTATCAGCTTTCGATTCTTCCTTTCCACCACTCCATTCTGTTCTGGAGAGCGGGCTGATGAGAAATTCTGGGAGATGCCAGTGTCAGTACAGAATGACTCCATAGTTGCATTCTGGAATTCTGTTCCATTGTCACTTCTTAACTGACACACCTTCGACTGTACTTGAGCTCAATTTGCTTGATAAGACTGATGATTTCAGCAGCAGCTTCACTTTTAGACCTGAGAAAGATAACCCAACAATATCTGGAAAATTCATCTACTATTACCAGGGTGTATCTTTTACCAGCACGAGTCTGAACATTCACTGGACCAAAGAGGTCCATATGAAGCATATGAAGAGGTTCAGATATGCTGAAATTCTGTCTGGTCTTGAAACTGGTACGTTTCTGCTTACCCATCTCACATCCTGGACATGGCCTTTCCTTTTTGAAGGAAACTGAAGGTATCCCATCTGCAAGTTGTTTTCTGGACAACTTATTAATATTCTTGAAATTTAAATGGGATAACCTTTTGTGCCATAACCAGTTTGTATCTTCATCAGCTTGAGTATAGAAACACTACTCTGAAGGAGAGCTTTCCATATCCATCACGTACACATTCCCTTTTCTGGGAGCAATCAACACTACCTTCCAGTCCTTGTTGAATACGATACCCTGAGCAATATTGAATAAAACTTGATAGCCATCATCACACAGTTGGCTTACACTGATCAGGTTATATTTTAAACCATTCACAAATGCAACACGTCTGAACTTGACTTGTCCATTGTTCAGAACACCGTATCCCTCAGTCTTTCCACAACCATCATTTCCAAAAGTAATGGAGGGTCCATTAGAAATGGTGAACTCCTCCAGCAGGGTCTTACATCCGGTCATCGTCCTGCCAGCAGCACTGTCAAGATACCAGATATATTTCTTTCGATCGCCCTGCACATCCACCAGATATTAATTTCAGAGGGTAGTTTAAAAATAATAGAAGGATAGAATGGAGTACCACTGGAGCGTTTCTTTTTCTGAACAGGTTCCAGATCAGGATGACTGGAAACTGTGTCTTCTGAATCTTCTTTATTGTAGTTGATAGGATCAGATTCACAGAAGACAATTGGAGTTACTGGGGGAGTGTCAAGGGCTGGCTTCTTGTTGATTGCAACATTTGATTCATTAAATGTGACATGAATTGACTCATGGACCTTCTCCAGTCTCTTGTTGTAGACTCTGAAGGCCTTGCGAATGGCTGAATAGCCTAAGAAATACCCTTCATCAGCTTGAGTATAGAAACACTACTCTGAAGGAGAGCTTTCCATATCCATCACGTACACATTCCCTTTTCTGGGAGCAATCAACACTACCTTCCAGTCCTTGTTGAATACGATACCCTGAGCAATATTGAATAAAACTTGATAGCCATCATCACACAGTTGGCTTACACTGATCAGGTTATATTTCAAACCATTCACAAATGCAACACGTCTGAACTTGACTTGTCCATTGTTCAGAACACCGTATCCCTCAGTCTTTCCACAACCATCATTTCCAAAAGTAATGGAGGGTCCATTAGAAATGGTGAACTCCTCCAGCAGGGTCTTACATCCGGTCATCGTCCTGCCAGCAGCACTGTCAAGATACCAGATATATTTCTTTCGATCGCCCTGCACATCCACCAGATATTATCAGTTAGATTTGGGAACCCATCGACTGATGGGTTCACTGGACCCTTCCTTATAGGTCCCTGGGGCAATCTGGTTTAGTTCACTTTCTTCAACAGTGGTCTTAGTTGAAAAGACCACTGGGGTTGATAGTTTTGAAACCTTTTTCTTTTTCTCAACTGGAGAAATAGATTTATCTTTCTTTGCAAAAGGTTTTGTATTTTGTCTAGGGCCAGATGAAGTACCCTCAATAAAGTTTAATCTTGCATTAAAACTTTGAAATTGACGAGTCAGTAGTTTAATCTGGCTCTCTAACCTTGACAAAACATTTTCATCAGATGATACCTTAGCCTTTCCAGTTCTAGGCTTAGGTAGGGGATTGGTCTGAGGCAAAGGTTTATTCCGATAAACCTCTTTAACTGGAGCAGTCATCTGGAATGCTCCAGTCTTAACCTCTGGGGATTGAACTGGGAAAATATTGGCCTTGGGAGTTACAGGCTCATCATAAACAGTGGTGGGACTGAACCCCTCTGGTAATCGATCGATTACTGGTATTAATGATGCTACATGAGTATTTCCATCTAAATATGCACGTTTTTGAGCAGGAAATTGATTTACTCCAGCATCATATGGCTTTCTGGTTTCTAGCCATGATTTAATCACCAGTTTTTCTTTCTCTAAAATGACTTCAAGATCTTGTTTTTCTTGAATCAATTGTTCAGTTACCAGAACCTGGGCTTGAAATGCAAGTTCAATGTCTTGAAGTTCTTTCAATTTTGATTTTAAAACAGTTATTTCAGAAAAATCTGTTTCTAGACCATTTACACAGTCAGATCTAACAGTTTCAACAAATATTAAATCAGAATTAAGAGCTTCAGCGATGTCCAGTTTTAATTCTTGGTCAGTTGCAGTATCATAATCACTAACCTTTTTAATAACAATGTCCACCCATCGTCCAGATGTGACATCCTCTTTCACCAGGTGCTCTTCGTCTGCCAGAGCCATGTAACAGCAATCTCTTTCTTCTTCTTCATCAGCAGATGATTCATCAGAAGGAACCCACTTCTCTTCAGTTGTTGCAATCATGCACTTATTATTGTTTTCCATTTGTTGTGCCATGAGAGCAATCTGGGCCTTAAGCTTTTTATATTTCAATTTATAGCTATCATCAGGCTTATTATTTGAAGAAAATGGACCAGGCTTGGATACAAACTGGCTGGACCTGCAATCTTTCATGAAATGACCCTTTTTGCCACACTTAAAGCATGTCAAATTGGTCTTATCAGTTGAAGAACTGGATGCAAATTGTCCAGATGGCCTATTTGCTCTTCCTTTGAAACGGTTAAACGTTTTAGCAATCATTGCAACAAGGTCATCATCATCAGTTTCATCACAACAGTCTGGAGAGATTTGACTGGACTCTCCAGAATCCATGAGTTCAGACACCATCTTCTTCATAGAAAATACATTCTCAGAAGATATCAGTGCTGTACTTTGTGGTTTAGTATGACCAACCACAACAGGACTACTGGAGGCATGGTTATAAGCATCTTGTTCTGCCACCACTCTCTGAGCTTGATTTTCTTCAGTGTACCTGAAAGCTCCATAAAGAGTTGAGAGTGTGTGTGTGTGCAGAGTTTTACCTTGTCGTAAGACCAGGATCATGTGAGACCATTTGGTGGGCAGAATATCACAAAATTTCTCCAGAAGTATATCCTTGTCCTTCTCAACCCCAAGACCTCCCAACTGGTTTATGATACTCATAAATCTGGTGTAAGTACCAGTGAGAGACTCATTAGGCTGAGCAAAAAATGACTCATACCTCTTGTTTAAGGAGACCTTTCTGGTGACAATGGTGTCATCTCCTCCTTCATGCTGGTTTAGAAGTTCATCCCACATGGTTTTAGCACTAGGAAAAAGAACTAGTGTGGGAATTAGGGTTTCTGGAACGGCCCCGAGGATCATGTTTTGAGAAGGGTGTCTAGATTCACCAATCTCCTCTCCTCTTCAGACCAATGTTCCTCCCTCTTTTCCCTTCCTCTTCTAGATCCAGAAGGATCAAGAAGGGGATTGAGAGGTGATGTGGGGACATAAGGTCCTTCATTTAAAATTTTCATCATATTCCTCTCAATACCAGTGATATGTAATATCATCCTAGCCTTCCACGTACCAAACTCATCACTGTTCCCACTGAATTTAGGAACAGGATTATTTGAATAGTGCACATGCACGTGTGGAGAAGCAGGAGTAGGAGGAGGAGGTGATGGATTAGTGTTATTAACAATAGGTGGTTCATTATTTTGATCATTAACATTAACATTAGGATCGGACCAAAATTAAAACTTCCTTGTGTATTTTCAGGGGTGGCCATCAAAGAAGCAGATCTAGGCAATGTTTAGCTTTCTGCTCTGATACCAAATGTGAGGTCCCAAATACGATGGTTAACCCCGAAAGTGTAAAATACAACAAGTCTAATAATCACTAGAATGGACTAGTATTACTTAAATATAAATGCAAGTATATAAATAAAGTAATACACGACTTAAAACAATAAACAAGTAAAGTGGAACATTATGTATTTTTCAAGGTGTATTTTATTTATGATGTTAAATAAAATACAAGGTTGTGCGGAATCAAGATAATACAAATAAGTATGTATCCTAACAACCTATGAATTACAAATGATCTATATTTGTCAAATAACTCTTTTGGATCGAGATACTTAAAGTTGTGAAGTATCCCTGTTTAAGATCGAGAGTATTTAGACAAATTCACTCTAATGCTAAATGTATGCTTTAAAGTGATTTTCTCAAAGAAATGACTTTGTATTTATAGACAACAAAATTCACCAGTGAATTTTGTGCCGTACAAATATGGTTGCATGCATTTAATGAACCGACAAGAACATTAAATGCATTGGTTAATGGTACAAGGATAAAGTCACATCAATATAACTTTATTCTTTTAACCAACCACCTTTACACACGTATAAACTTTGGTAAAGAACAAGTGGAGTGTTCTTTGGAAAGTGTGTAAAGGAAAAAGTCAATTCCTCGATATCAGTGTTCAGACTTGTAAGGTCTAGAACACTGACAATCCTCCAGTGTGCAGATCTGGTAAGACTTCCAGTGGACTCCGCCATTTGTCAGTCTTCTTTATTCTGACTTCAGTCTTTGACTCCAGTGAGAACGTCTTCAGTAGAATAGATCTGGACTGGGGTGAAGTCCAGTGAGCTAATCTGGAGAATACTCCAGATTTTCTATACAAGTATTTGCTCACTGGTCTTCCATTATTTCTGGACAAATCTTCAGAGGGACTCCAGATTCCAAGTCTGGAGTAGGTCCAGTAATATACCATTTCTAGACAGATCTTCAGTAAGGCTCCAGTAGTCGAGTCTAGAGCGAGTCCAGTAAATCTGGACCTAACAATCTACACATAAAATCTCCATATACTCAATCTATATGATATCTCCATAATCTATAAACAAAATCAAACACCTCCAGATGTAAAACTCAACCTTCCCTACCCTCATCTCTCTCTTCCTCTCCCCCTCTCTCTCTATATATATATACAATATATATATATATATATAATATCATTAAAAATAGAAAAAAAGTTTAGCTAAAAGGGATTGTGGGTTAATTCGTTTGTAGCATTTGACCGAACATTCCAACACCGGAACAAGATTTGTTCATCAACAGAAACCAATTGCAATTGTAATTAAAGTCTAAGTCTTCACACCTTTGCAATTGCAAAGTCAGAATAGCAAAGACTGATAAACCTTATCTTTAATTTTTAGCATTTTTGTAAAATTTAATATTTATTGTTTATCTTCAAATATGTTTGTGTAGTACTTTTTTTTTATTGCTAGCTGATGGATGTCCATTAATTTGGGTATGTAAGATCTACCTTTTTTTCTAATCTCTTTTATTAAAAAAATATCTAATGTTTTTTAATTTTTCAATGGTTAAGGACTTATGGTAGTGCATGTTTGATGGATCTGGGTGCTTTTTGTGTCAAGTTTAAACTCTCTAAAAATTTCCAGAAAGCAACTTTTTCCCCTCTCTTTATATATATATATATATATATATATATACAATATAATATAGAGTTAATTACACTTTTGGTCCCTGTCGAGGGTTAAAAATTACCGTTTTCATCCCTACCTTTCATATATTACCGTTTTGGTCCAAAAAACTTTGCTCCGTCAACGCTTTTAGTCCAATTCTCGAAACGGACGTTAAACGCCCATCACGTGATCTGCACGTGATGGGTATTTTGGTCTTTTTCTTATCAAAAGGACCAAAGGTGTAATTAAATCCCAACTTTTTACATTTATCATCATTTTCAATATCTGTATCTATATCTATAGAGTTAATTACATCAAACAAATCTCTACATCAAACAATTTAAAAGTGACACTTAATTATATGCCTTCTCGATTCTTTATTAACCTACAATCAATCTGAAAACTCATTTCCTCCCCCAAACTCATTTTCTTTATAAACAAAAAAAGGATGGAATTTTCATAGATCTCATAAGACATTAAAAAAATAATTCCATCTCTTTATATATCACAATGTTTTTGCAAGATTCAATGTTTTTTTTTCTTTCTTCTCTGTCGATGAGTACACACCAAAAAAAGAGTAGAAACATGTTCATCATTGATATATTGTCAACAAGCAAGCAAACAAACAGAACCTTCATACTCCCACTGTCACACATTAGCGACCACCACCACCGCAACACCACAAAATACATCTCCATCACCACCACGGTTGCAATCAAGCGAGATTAGTCGATGAAGTGATATTGTTCATTTCCTACCGGAAACAGATGCGGCGGTGGTGGCTTTCTCCGGAAAAAACAGATGCAACGAAACACGGTGGTTGTGGTGGCTTTTCCGGCGACGAAACACAGTGCAATGAATCAAATATATATACATATACCTATTCTGTATCTATAGATCTTATATCTATATCTTTCTCTACATGTATACTCGGTGATGGTAATCGGAGTTTTGAGGGATTTCGTTGAAAACCCGATCGGGTAATTGTGGGTGCGGTTTTCTAGATATTGATTTCAAAGAACTTGGTTGTGGCGGTGAGGGAAGACTAATGGATCTGCTCTTGGAATTTATAAGTATTTGAATAGTTTGGAAATCTTATATATGTTTGTTTTTGAATAGTTTGGAAATCTTTTTTAAGATGATGATGATGATATATAGATTTTAGATTAGATTTGTATTTCATTTAGCTAATTTATAAGTATTTGAATAGTTTGGAAATCTTATATATGTTTGTTTTTGAATAGTTTAGAAATCTTTTTTAAGATGATGATGATGATATATAGATTTTAGATTAGATTTGTATTTCATTTAGTTAATTTGTTGTTGGTATTGTTGGTTGAATAATCTGGAAAAAAAATTGAAATGATGATGATGATACATGAAGATTTAATTCTGGAAAAGGAATATCTCAAAAGCACTTACACTTTTGGTCCTTTTGTGATGGAAAGACTAAAATACTCATCACGTGCAGGTCACGTGATGGAGAAGTTAACGTCTGTTTGCATTTTGGACCAAAAGCGTTGACGGAGCAAAGTTTTTTGGACCAAAACGGTAATATATGAAAGGTAAGGATGAAAACGGTAATTTTTAACCCTCAACAGGGACCAAAAGTGTAATTAACTCTATAATATACATCATTCCTTACAATAGCAGTAGCAGCTTCGGCAGCAGCAGCATCAACGGAAGATGATAAAGTTTGATGAGGTATATAGATATATCTTCTTGTAAATAGGTATAGATCTGGTAAGATGATGATGTTATTTACACATGATGATGATGATGATGATGATATTTACATCTTGTAATTTGTAAATAGGTATAGATCTAGGTGATTGATGATCATGTAATTGTATGTGATTGGAGAAAAGATTTTTGGGGAAGACATGTGTCAGGAACATGAATAAAGAAACAAGGAAAAGAAAGATTAAGTTAGTTGCAAGATTGGTCATATCTGTTTAAAAAGACGATATTGCCCCTCACATGAGGGGCACATGATGCACCTAACGGAGGAATTCTGACGGACGTTGCAATTTGGACCATTCTTGCGAAAATATCACACTTTTGGCACCAAAAATGCAATTTTTGAAAAATTTAGACCAAATGTGCGAAAAGTGTGATAACACAGGGACCAAAAATGCAATTAGTTCTATAATTTATTATAAGCACTGGAAATTAAATAAATAAAATCATGAATCTTTACCTTTGATTGATAGATTCTTCCTGGAAACCCAAAGTAGATGTTGTGTCGATTGTCCAACACTCGACAGTTTTAAGGAAACTCTTTTTTCGATGCCAATTATGTTGTTCTGTCGACCAGTATTTTGGATGGGAAGTGATATCCGTCCCATCTCTTTTAATTAATTTATCATACTGTATAATTTTTATAGTATACTGTACAAACATTTAATATATGGATTTGGTAAATTAGTTATAAGAGATGTTAAAAAAAAAGTAAAGTAAAGTAACTCCCAATTTCGTCTTTCACGGGTTTTGGGTCCCAAATACCGTCTTCGACGGTGTATGGGGGAGGTTGAGATGTAGACAGCCTTACCCCTACCAAAGGTAGAGAGGCTGCTTCCAGGTTCTACCAAAAGTAGAAAAGGACCTCCAGCTTTGCTGGGCACGAGGATCGAACCCATGACCTCTGTCTCCAGAGACAAGAGCTCCAACCACTGATCCAACCCAGTTGGTTTTAATTATACCATTATCATTTCCCATTTTGGATAGGCCTATATAAAGTCATAATTTGATAATAACGTATGACATAAAATAAAAAGAAATGTTACAAAGCAATAAAAATCAAAAAAGTGATTCAAAAGATAATAATATAAAATTTAAGAATTATTTTTCATATTTATATCATTAAAATAACTACTTTCTATAATTATTAAATGTGGAGTTAGTTTTCATAATTAATGATTTATTAAATTAAAATTAAGACTAAAAAAGGTATATGACATCAACATTTTGATCTAATAACTCTAATTAAAAGTTAAACTTTATCCAAGGGTCCAAACTTCTTTATTTTGGAATTAAGGTTTCTCTTTTATATATTTAGAGATATTGCAAAAGATTTCGTATTTTATATTTTGATCATATATAAGTATAAAGATGTTTAGATTGTTTTTTTTTTATATCAATTTAATGATAATTATCATTTTTCAAATGAATTATTATATTATATTTAATAAATATAGATCATAAAAAGATTTTTATAATTTATAAATATTATGTTTCATTAGTCATGTTTTAACATATTTGACATATATCATATTATAATTATATTTTATTATTTGTAGCCGTCGTAATTTGACAATATTTTACGTTTTTAGTCATCCCGCACAACGTGCGGGTTTAATCTAGTTTACAACATGTTAAATGTACACCAATTGTTCTAAGTAATACAACTTCTATCTTATTTGATTTCTGGATGATTTTTCCTTATCCGTAGTCATTTAAGACAAAAATAAAAGGAATTATATAGTCAACTAGCCAATCAACCCGGGTTCAACCCGGGATTACTTATAGACGCTTTGTAAATAACCCGAATGATATCCGGGTAACTTTAAAATATGTTGTCATATTAAAATGTATAATAACAACGTTAAATAAGTTGTGATAAGTTATTATGTAAAAAGCGAAACTAAACGAAAACAAAAATTGTGCAGTTGTGAATAAACGTTGAAACACATAAGGTTGGTAAACACAATAAAGTAAAACCGTTAACCTGAAAGACACCATAGTTTTCGGCCTATTATAACGAAAAATTAAGATTTAAAATCTTACATAATAATGTGAGCATTTAATAAAAATCTATATTAATGATATATATTTAAAAAGAAAAGACATTTTGAATTTTGAATTAACAAAATATGATGATGTCATAATTAAATTAAAAGGATGTGTGGTAGTACCACATAAGACAATTTTTAAAAAATCTTATGTCATCACAATTTTTCTTTATTTATATAGTAGATATTTGAAATATACTAATTTAAACATAAAAACAATTATATATTTAATTTTTTTACTAACTAACATTCCTAATAAAAAATAAAAGTAACTAATGAAAAATGTCATTAAGTAGGTTTTATAATATCGTACTAGCTTTGACTTTAGTTTCTTTACTCTCTTTCAATATATATACTTGTTGATATTTTATAGACAAAATGAAAGAATTAATTGGTTAATATTTGTACTATTGGGTTTATAGTCTAACTAGATTATGCCTCATGCGATGCATGATAATATACAAATTACATTAAATTGATTACATATATAATATTTTAAGTAATATTATTTGAAAACAATGATTAACATATATACGTCAAGAGTATTAATTTATTTACGTTAATAATCTAAATGTCAATTTTAATAACATAGTGATTTTTTATTTTAAATTAATAAATGAGAGCAATATAGAATGTAAAATAACTTAATAATGAATAATAATATGTTCACAAATAATAATATATTATAGATATATATATGTATATATTTATATTATTATATATATATATATATATATATATATATAGAGAGAGAGAGAGAGAGAGAGAGAGAGAGAACATAGTATGTGGCTGTTAGACACCCAAACTTGGGTATAGAACCCCTCACACACCAATTTTTTTTATATATATAAATGTTTGGCCCCCATGTTTTTTAGGATTAAAAAAACAAGATGTGAGGGTTCTACACCCAAGCTTGTGTCTAACAGCCACATAAACCAACTGTATATATATATAGGGAAAAGTTATATTAGGAACCGCAAAAATTGCAGGAACCTTTAGGAACCTTCTTTAAATTAGAATTTTCTATTATATGATTGCTTATACATGTTCATATGACTATATAATTACTTACAAATGATCATATAAATATCTATATACATTTGATCATTACTAATCTTATGAAAACATTAATTTACAAAAATTTTGCATACATGTGATCGACCTGCATACATGTGATCATAGCACTATTCGTGTAACACCCCGAGCTAGGCTCAGAATATCACTAAAAAGATATAGCGTATGCATGGAATTATCGTAGAATAAGACTAAATGAATAAAAGGGATCCATTGAATCCAAACATCAAATATAAATACAAAATGCACAAGGAGCAAGTAACCATCAAACGTTTACAAAAGACTATCAAAAGATGGCTATCGATCCTAAGCATGATGCAACAAGTGGGCAAATGAATCTGAGATCCACGTAAGTCCAAGCCCGGTCCAAAATAAGCAACAATCAAACTTCTCGTCCAAGATTCACCTGATTACCTGAAAAGTGTACTAAACAAGGTCAACACTAGGTTGGTGAGTTCGTAGTAATGGCTCACAAGGAACCATCGTCAATCAATCACAATGTGAACAAAAATAAGGAAAGTAATAACTTACGAGACAACCATATATTACACATGAACGTAATGTAGGTTTGCTCAATGAACAACCTAGCCACACACATAAGTATCCGTACCAAGAACTACACAAGATAGTTAGAGAACGCGTAATAAATGTGCACAAGTAGTAGTACGCCAATTAAAAGAATCATAAGTATCCCACGACAACAACAATACAACCACAACCACTAATATTCATCAAGTATAAGACACTTGGGAGTACGTCGTACCGAGTAATATCATCAGGTGTAAAACACTTGGGAGTACGTTGTGTAAAAACCATATCATCAAGTGTATAACACTTGGGAGTACGTAGCACAAATCATCAAGTAAGAATACTTGGGAGTACGTCGAACCAATCATCAAGTACATGCATAACAAATTCCATTCACAAGTCCATCGTACAACCACACATCCAAAACCACCATGCACATACACTTCATACGACTTTACATTTAAGGAATCATAGATGCTTATATATAGGGTCACCCGCAGCCTTCCCACCACATCTATAACTCTTTAAAGGTATCATCGTCTTCCATGTATGTACAACTATCCTAAACACATCATATAATCAAAAACAAATGCATAATCAATCAAACAATAAGTTAAACCGTCAATCAAACAATCAAACAACCAAACAAGTACGTGTACACTTTTCAGCCCTAATCTCAATCGAGTAGGGTACTACAGAACTCACCTCAATCGAGCAATCTCAAGTTAGAACAAGCTATAATCGTCAAATGATCGTCTCGTGTCCACCACCTATCAACATGCATATTACATTCACAAGTCAAGTCTTAGCTTTTATGGTTGTGCTAGTGATTTCAGGTTTATTGCATGTAACTTGGATAGAAATGGCTAATAACAACCCAAGGAGGGTTTAACGAGGCTTAAGGATAAGTGCATAGAAGTCTTGGTTAAGGAAAAGTCAAATTAAGAAGATATGAGACTCATAGACACTTATGAGTCGCATATATAGTTGAAAGAAATGGATTTTGTTGACACCTTCAGGTCATGAGACTCATACACAATTATGAGTCGCAAATAATGAAACAGTGAGCAAGAGATTTCGAGCTTCAGGTGATGAGACTCATAAATACTTATGAGTCGCATGGTCTGACATATTATTTTGAGAAAAGCTCCGTTATGAGACTCATAAGATTTTATGAGTCGCAAATAATGAAGCAGTGAGCAAGAGATTTCGAGCTTTAGGTGATGAGACTCATAAATCCCTATGAGTCGCACGTTTTAGGTCGACCTGCACTTCCTTGAAGCCAAACACAACCCAAACTCACCCAAAACTCCATTTTTGATTCAACCAACGATTTGATGAACATGTAAACTCATTTTGAACATAAACTAACATAATTTAACATGACCCACTTCATCAATCCATTTCAAACATCAAATTTTCATTCTAATTCGGATTAACCCTAATTCACAAAACCAAAACCCTAATTTAGGACCATTATGGCTTTTGACCCGATTTTGACCCAAGAACACTTTAAGTTGACTAGAAACAAGTTTACAAACATAGAATAATTGACTTGGGAGGATTTTGACTTACCAAATCTTGCTTCAAAGTCTTGAACCCGAATTTAACCCAAAAATGATAAATTCTTGCACTTGGTGAACTCAAATTTTGATATGATGAGGAAAAGGTGATAATGATAATATTTCCAACACTAATCTTGCTCAAGAAATGAATTAAATACTAGAATTCTTAGAGAGAGAGAGAAGAATGAGTGTGTGTGTTCTTGTATGAGAGTTAGGGAGAGAAATAAAAGATTAAATGAATGGATGAATGAGTGGGTGGTGGTGGAATGGGGGATGGATAGGGTTGGGTTGTCTTGTGGGTCATGGGTCATGGATAGATCCATGGGTGGTCCAATTAGGTTTTTAGTTAAGTTTAAGTATCGTCCTGTAGCGTATCACAATATAAGTGGTCAATCAACCCGTTAAGCGTATCGTACGTCATTATGTCTCAAAAAGAACTCAATTATGTTGTTAATTAAATTCGTTAGTTAAATTACGCGTAAGTCGAGCGGTCAAAAGTCACGGATGTTACAATTCGTGCACATGTGATCATAGAATTCATGTCTACAAAAATTCTATAATAGATAATAATCCATGTCTCTACATAATTGTGAAATCCAAAATTGCATCTAAATAACTCAAAAACAATCAAAAAACAATCACAATGTAAAGAATAATCAATGATTAAGCTTGATTTAAAAAGTTCCTGCAATTTTTTGGGTTCCTAAAATAACTTTATATATATATATTAAATGTACTCATATATAGCGTATGTACATTATATATCTCCTTTAAACCTACGTTTATCTATATATATTTTATCTAAAAAAAATCATGGATACGCTTATCTCCTATAAACCTTATAATATCGTCTCCTTAATCCTACAAAACAAACAAAAAATGATATTAAATAAAGTTGAAAACTTGATTAAACAACTAATATTGAGAATATTAAAAGGAAATGGTAAAACAAATATTGAGATCTTGAGATAAAGAATAGAAAATAATAATGTAGAAAGCTTTTGGGCAAAGTTTAAGTCTTAGTATGCAAGGTTTTCCCCTAATATGTTGTTGTGCCTTTGGGCGGACTATTGGGGGGTTTTCCTCCTATTAGGTATTGGGTGATGGGGCTATCTAGCGTGGACCCGGTTAAGACAACATAGTTTACACCCTTCGTTGTAATATTCGATCCACATTTTTCAAAAAAAACTGGTTAATATTTGTTAGTAACCCATTACATAATTATTCACTTGTTCGTGAAAAAATTCGCGTTTCTTTTAGTTTCAGTTTTTCTATCAAATATGTTCCCAAATATGAGTTATTCAAAAGAAATAAATACAATGAAAGTCTTTGTTGTTTTTGGTGATACGAAAACAAGTTTAATGTGAACTCAAAAATTATAGATTTTTTAAACTAATCATAAACTATCTAAAATGAAATTCAATATTCGAATTCATTTTCGATATTTTGAATCTCTTCTTATATCACCATAAACAAGAAATACCTTAGTTGTATTTATACCTTTTGAATAACTCATTTTTGAAATATTTTTGGTAATACACAAAGCATATATGCCCGTATTCTTAAATATGTAATACACAAACACAAAGTAGTTGATATTGTTCTTGTCAATGTAAATTATACAATGCCACCTATATATATATACTAAGTCTTTTACCCGCACGATGTGTGGCTGTCTAAAAAAGTTGTTTATGTTGTTTAGTTATATGGGTATTAATAATGACTTTTAACAATTATAAACGCTTTGTCATTTACACATGTATATATATAGGGAAAAATCTAAAAACTTCTTCAATGTTTATACGTATTTCAATATCAATTTTGTTCATTGTTTTGTTTTTTTTAAATAACATCATTTATTCATTTATTATCTTAAAAGTATTCAAGTTTGTTGTCTTTATATTGTGTCAATATCATTGGGCATTATAGAGGTTTTTACCAACTAAGTTGATGAACATTTCCTTCAACCTTAATCATAATAATAAGAATAAATATAAAAAATAAAGACAAAAGTCCTCCATGTTTATAAAATTTAGCCATGTCTTCCATCAAGTAGGTTAATAATATATATAAATATCTATTTGAGTAGTGGAAGAAAAAAAAAAGATTAAAAGAAAAAAACCCTTATTAAATAAAAAAGAAAATTGTTTTTACATGTTCATCAAGAAAGATAGAAAAACTAAATTAAAATATCAAATGATCAATGTGATATATGGTTATTGGTTAGAGTTTATAGTACGTAGGATAAAAAAACTAAATTAAAATATCAAATTATCATTGTGATATATGGTTATTGGTTAGAGTTTATAGTACGTAGGATATAATATAAATATTTTGAAATCTAAATATTTTCGAATTTTAAAGATAGATTTTAAGTTTATACGGTTTATGATTTTTTATTTTTGTTTTTAATTTTGTATATATAGTTTTAATTTAATTTGATATATTTAGATATATAATTTTGTGGATATATATAAAAGAGATAAATATTGTCAAAAAAATATAGAGATGCCACATAGGATAAAAACCTATGTGGCAAATTTTAAAAATAGCTTTAAATTGAAGAGGGCTTTAAAAATATATAGAGATGCCACATAGGATGAAAACCTATGTGTCAAAAAATATATAGAGATGCCACATAGGATATATATATATACACATTCATGTATATGTATATAGGTTTATATATATTTATTTATTTATCAAATGATATTTTATTATATGATTTAATTAGACTGCATAATTCCCAAATCTAATAAAGTATCTGCCATTGTAAAAAAAAACTTAGGAGCCATCAGGTGTGATAATTTGAACCCAAACAATTTTGATGTTAAAAGATTGTATTCATTTTATTAGTAATTTTTAAATGCAATGTATTTATCGATATTAATATAAAAGACAACATCATACACTTATTTCAAAGAGTCAATGATGGTCACCACTCACCATATATCCTTTTTTACTTTCTGTATCTATCTATTAGATTATTGGTAGAGTACTATTTTAGATATGTTAACAATTCTTTTTACTTTGGGGGTGTCCAAAGTTTACAATTCTTTTTACTTTTCACCGTCGTCTTCATCTCTCTCTTCCCTATATCTATATCTCCCTCTTTCCCTATATCTATATCTTGAGACTATATCTATATCTCTTTCTTTGAACCTATTTGAACGGCATCTTCTCTCATCTCTCCCTCGTTATCTTTTCCATATTCTTTAATAAACCCTAACCACCATGAACCACCACAGCCACTAAGATCAGTGACCACCATCATCAACCACCATCTGTCACCACCAACCTCCACTACCGCCGATCTGATTTCCTGACCTATTTTGAGGTGGATCCGGTCAGTTTTGGCTGGAGGTGATTCTAGACGGCGACGGGTGGTGGTGGTTGTAGACGGCGGCGGTTGGTGATGGTTGTAGACGGCGGCGGTTGGTGATGGTTGTAGACCGCAGCGGTTGGTGATGGTTGTAGACGGCGGCGGTTGGTGATGGTTGTAGACCGCAGCGGGTGGTGGTGGTTGTAGACGGCGGCAGTTGGTGATGGTTGTAGACGGCGGCGGTTGGTGATGGTTGTAGACCGTAGCTGGTGGTGGTGGTCGTAAAGAGGTAAAGAGGTAATTGGTCATTGTAGTGGTGGTAATTGGAGAGGTTTGGGGGTAAAGAGGTAATTATATATAAAAGGATAGGGGTATTTTAGGTACTTCAAATCATCTTTTGAGATTTTCAAAAAAGGGGTCCTGCTTTATAATGTATTATAGATATAGATATAGATATATATATATTTACAATCTTTAGAGTTATTGAACCTTGGAGAAATAATATGCATAAATCTTTAGAGTTATTAATATTTGGTATCACCACAAACAAGAAATATCTTAGTTGAACTTATATCTTTTGAATAACACACTTTTGAAGTACTTTTGGTAGAAACTAAAACTGAAATCAATGATAGTATTTAACGGATTATATGAAAAAATATATATACATATAAAAGAGATATTAACAATTACTAACCAATATATGGAATTTGTTTTTATTAGATGGGCTACTTCACCGAATACAAATATGTGTATATAGAAAAGTGGATGTATAAGGAAACAAAAAACTCTATAAAAAAAGGAAAAAAGGAGAAAAAAAAGTACAGTGGAAGCAACAAAAATGAATAGAAACTATGTAAAAAAAATCATATTATTTTGAATGGAGAAATAACAAACTAATACACATGTGGGGCTCAACAAAAATACTTGGAACTATTTAATTGGTTGTTGATATTTCTTACTACGAGTAATATGGATGGGTGGTAAGGATGTTTTGACCATTGTGAAAAATTCTTTTGTATGGTATAGACATAGCCTTTTAAATTTGACCATTATAATAATTTTTTCAAAATAAAACATAAGATTTAACTTCTTCTTTTTTTGAACAATCTTTAATATCTTTTAAAATAAAACCCTTAATTATAAATTGAAAAAATATGGACCATTGATTGAATTTGATACCTTATTTTCTACCATTAGATCATATTGATGACATCATCAATGATCAAAGAATTGATTAATAACACTTTTACTCCTTTTACGTTTAATTTAATAAATAGTTTAATTGAATACCACTCAATAACTTTATTAACTACATTTTTGTAATAATAATACTCCGTATTTCTTAATGTTATAATTTATAACTAAATATAATCATTTGTATAATATATTATGTTTTCACGTATATAAAGTTTTTTATATATATTTTTATTTCTAATGTCGTGTAAATGGTACGAGCTTTTAACAAAACTTTCATTTAAAATTGATTGATAAATTTTATTTATTTGTTGATAATCTACACCATTTGTTTCACTAATTTTGCTTTGGTAAATAATTTTAATTCTATTAATTTTTATTGTTTTTTAATGTTTATTCATAATAAAACATTAAAAGTATGATATTATTACGATAAATTTCAATTACATTTTCCTTTCATTCACAATGGTTTTATTTCAACGACACTACAAATTTTTTTCAAACATCTTTTTGTTACATGGTTTTTTGATGTGATTGCTTGAATGCATGGATTAATATAACACCCTAGATTTTCTTATTATGAGTGTAACTTATGTAGTTATAACGTAGTGTTAATAAAATATCTATCTTAATATTTCATAACCAACATAATGATAAACTACACTTACTAGAATATATGTGCTTCATGTATATATTTTAGTTTTATGGTTGTAAACATTATTTGTTAGCATTTTTACTTGACAATAAACATGGTATTATAATTATGGTTCAAAAATCTCTAAATATTTATTTAGATGTTAATCATTTTCATATATCAAAAGTTTTTTAATGTAAAAAATCATGTACAAGTTTCGCGTGTTACGCGGGTAATAAGCTAGTATATTAAATATATTAAGTAAAAAGCAAACAAGACCATTAGTTATAAACCAAAAATATATCATACATTTAACAAAAAAATATATATTATAAATAAAAAGTTGTGCTCTAATCTATTAATCCTATATCCGCTGCTATTGATGTCAATTTCAAACATCTTCGTAGAATTTTCAGACTAATGCGGGATAGAATTACTTTGTTATATAATATTTGATGTCAATTACTTTGTCAAACCCACCATCAAATCTAGTGGCTATTGTAAAACCTGTTGGAATGTGATCACGTTAAATAAACGCATGTCCGAAAATGATTTAAGCATACGTGGTCACACGAAATGACACGTAACTCTATATTATTAATTAGTATATTAAAGTAATATATTAATTAAAATAATCACGAAATGATTAATTAAACTATATTAAAGGATTAATAGTGTTTAATTAATTAAAGAGGAGGATTGAATGTGAAATTAGGAAATTAGTGTTGGACTCTAATTCTCTAGGGGGGCCGGTTTTGAGAGGCCTTTTAAGGGCCTTGATTAAACTTGATCACCAAGTAATTAAACCCTAAATAATCCCTATATATAGAGGCTTAATTCTAAAGGGTTTTATTCATTCATTCACATTAGAAATTCTCCTCTTTCTCCCTCCACACAAAAGGGGTTTTTGGGTTTTGTGATTTTCGGTTTTTCTATACCATTCGAACATATATATGAATCTTATATACATATAATTAATGCCTAGCATTAATTGGGTTATGATTTGTTAGACTACAACAAATTGGTTTTGGTTCATAAGGGTTTCGATATTAGGGAGATAATCACAACGGGTTTGTGAGTTCGTGATCGGGTACTAGCATACGGTATAGGGGTGTCTAGATGTGCGATCGTAGAGGGATTTTCCTTTAGACCCTTAAATAATAATAATCTTATTAATTAATAATTTTATTGGAAGCTTTGCAAAAGGTACACGTTTCGATTCTCTCTTTGTTAATTAATATGATTGCATATTCGATTCTTCCGTTGCACTTACATGAATATTTATGTGATATTTATTCTTACATTCTAACAGTGGTATCAAGCCACATATGTGATCTATTAATTACAAAGATCAAAACTTGAAGGGGGGTTAAGGGTTGGTTTGTTTTTTTTAATTGTTAAATAGTTAAAGGGGTTTTCTTATTTTTTTTAAAATTAAAATCGAATTAATTAAATAAAAATTAGGGTTTTTTTGTTTAATTAATTTAACCTAATTCAATGGAAGATTGAAACCCTCATGGCAAGTTTTGAGTTTGTGAATTGACATGATTTATTTGATATAAATTACATGTTTGTGTATCTTGATTATTTAAGGTTGTTAAATAAAAGTAAAATCACAAGGAATTCATGCAAAATTACTTGTGATTATTACTGATATATAGAGATATATTTAGCAAAACATGATGATCCAATAATTAGGGTTAATTATTAGATAATTGTGTGACTATGTGAATTTTTCGTGTGATTTTTCTGATTTGCGACAGTTCACTAAAAAATTCATAACTTTTAATATGTAAAGAGTTAGAAGTTTTGCTTTGGACAGTAGGTGCTTAACACATAGGGATACAACTTTGTAGTTCTGGTAGAATCTTGATTCTGACCAGAAACAGGGCTAAACAGGTCGTGAAACTACTGGAAATTTCCAGTCAGCATGTTTATGTGAATTACTTGTTAATTAAGTTGTTTAAAGGCTTACGCAATCAAGGAAACTTGATGTATGTGGTCCTCTTCTTTGGAGGGGGGAGCCGACTTTAGACATATGCATGAACCATAGTGACCATGTTTAGGTGGCCCACCTTAACTTGTTACATGATTAATTAGTTCATAAGTTAGTAAGTTTATTAATTTTTGCGTGTTTATAAAGAGATATAAAGGTGATGCAAAAATTGTTTCGTTTGGAAAATATAAACTTGACTAAGAACTATCGAAATAGAGATTTCTTAATAAAATTGGAGTCTTACAACCTTGAGATACACCGGCTCACCCATTTGAACAAACTCTAAGAGAGGTATAAGTCGGAGTGCGTTAGCCTCCTAAAAGGGCGGGTTTTTAATTGCGTTCATCGCAAACCTTTGCCCTTGCGCTTCTTTGTGCGTTCAAATGGAGCTACCGAGCTCTCTTGTGTTGTTAAGACTATACAAATGATTTTATTAAATATTATGTTATGAAGATTTGCACGAGTCTTCATACATAAACTTTTGATTCACATCAAATGCATTACCCATTTAAAGTTAAGTCATTGCCACCCACTTTGCTAAGAACACTTGCCAGTGTCTTTTCGCTCCTACGTGAGACCGTAGGCGCATTGTATCTCTTCAAGGTATATTACCACTCCACCGTGAGACCGGTGGTGGACTATTTACATGTTCTTAATTGGGAGACTTAAAGCGAGTTAAGAGGTGAGATCCTTGACCCGTGGCATAAGATGGGACAAAACATGTTTACAAAACACTTAATACCCCTTTAAAGTGTTGTTGTAAGTCCCATAACTCTAGGAATTGCATGAATGCAATTATTGATCGTCGATTACCTTTTGAGTACCGTCATTTCTAGCTGATCAACAGATGAAATGATTGTATGTCAATTGGATCCTAGCCTTAATGAAATTAATTGTTAAATGAATTTAACATGGGTAAATTACATTTCTTAAGGATTAATTATCAAAAATACCGATAATTGAACTTGAATCTGTTTTGTAAATGGCAACAAATCCTTCACAAAACATACACCAATCGGCTTTCAAGTCGATGCTAGAAAGAGAAAAACTTTCTGGACCTAACTTCAATGACTGGTTTCGTCAGCTGAGAATAGTTCTAAGAGCCGTGAAGAAACATCAAGTCCTTGAAGTGCAGACACCCGTTGTTCCGGGAGCCAATGACTGAAGAGTAGGCTAAATACAATACTCAATTTGATAGACATAATGAGGTTGTTTGTTTGATGTTGGGTAGCAAGACTCCCGAGCTTCAACAATCAATTCGGATTGCATAATCCGTGTGATATAATCAAAGAACTCAAGTCTATCTATAGAAAACAAGCTGAAGTGAAATTGTTTGAACTAAGTTGAAACACTTCATGACTTGAAAAACGAGTATGGAACACCGGTTAATCCTCATGTACTCAAGATGAAGAGGTATTTTGAGCAATTGGAAAGGTTGAATTATGCTTATCCTCAGCCTATTGCTATTGGCATGATTCTCAAGTCTTTATCAAAAGACTTTGAGGAATTTGTGCGCAATTACAATATGCATAGCATGAATAAAACCATTGCTGAACTTCATGCCATGGCAAATGAGTATGAAAAGAAGCTTCCAAAGAAGTCTGCTACACCCCAAGTTCTCATGATCAAGGGGGTAAGGTTCAGAAAGCAAAACAACCGTAAGCTAAGGGCAAGAACTTTGGTAAGGGAAAACAAGGTGTTTCAGTCTCAAAACCTTAAAAGACCCCTTCGGCAAAAAGAGCATACGGCTAAAGTCCAGTCTTGTCATCACTGTATTAAAGTGAGACACTGGAAGAGGAATAGTCCTAAATATCTAGCTGAGTTGAACAAGAAGAAGAAGCAAGCTGGTTTAACCAGTTCTTCAAGTATCTTCTCAATTGAATTATAAGAATTGATGAGATTCAAATGATAATTCAATAGCAAAAGAGTCAAGTCTAACTTGGACTCTACCTATCTTTGACATTGTCATCTTATTTTTTTTTTTTTTTTTTTTTTTTTATACCTATCTTTGACATTGTCATCTTGTTTAATTTTGTCACGAAATGCATTGAAAGTCTTCAAAGTGGAGAGATCTTACAATCAAATGATGAATCATTTGATAAATGCGTGGTTTTGGCATTATCGTTAACAAGAAACGCATTAGAGATCTTACAATCAAATGATGAATCATTTGATAAATGCGTGTCTTTGGCATTATCATAAGCAAGAAAAGCATTTAAAGACTTCAAAGTGAAGGGATCTAACAAATGATGAATCATTTGACAAATGCATGTCTTGTGTTTACGGCAAGATGACAAGAATACCTTTTCCGCATAAAACCGGAGAAGGCTAATGA
>CM067168.1:61585600-61592388 GCA_034093135.1 Erigeron breviscapus | reverse complement strand
CTTTTACAAAGGCTTTGTCAAAAGGAAAGCTCAATAAGCATGCCGAGGGCATAGGTCTTAAATTAGCTAGTTATATCATGTAAATCTGTGATTGGTATTTGAATAAGGGACGGTTAAACAATTATTATTTCAATAAATGAATTCATATACTTGGTATGAGTGTTTTCATTTCATAATGATTGTGTCCTATATTTGCATGTTTAAATCCATGAATATTTATATAAATATTCTTACATTCTAACAAAACCCACCATCAAATCTAGTGGCTACAAAACCCAAATGTTTGTTGTTAGATTCTTAAGATCTAAAAAGAATCATATCAGATGGATATACAAAAAAGATAGTCAATGATGAAGAAAAAAATTATTATTGTAACACTCTTGTATGTTGATATTATGTAGATAAATATGAATGATGGGGTACAAAAAGAGAGTAGCAACAAAAAGAAAAAAAAAAGTGGCAGCACTCAACGTCAACATAAAGTTTTTACTTTATTTGAAGATTAATATGAAAAGTAAAGATTCCATGATTGTGAGAGAGGAAGTTGAGTTTGTTGAGTTTTTAGGCTTTTTAGATTTGATATAGATATAGAAATAATTATACAGATTATAGATGATAAGATTATAGACGATGATATTTGATTTGATTAGAAATGGAAAATGAATAAGTAAGAAAAATGGAAGAGATAATGTATTATAGATATAAGATTATAGATATAGAGATTATAGATATAAGATTATAGATGATAAGATTATAGATGATAAGATTATAGATGATAAGATTATAGATGATAAGATTATAGATGATAAGATTATAGATGATAAGATTATAGATGATAAGATTATAGATGATAAGATTATAGATGATAAGATTATAGATGATAAGATTATAGATGATAAGATTATAGATGATAAGATTATAGATGATAAGATTATAGATGATAAGATTATAGATGATAAGATTATAGATGATAAGATTATAGATGATAAGATTATAGATGATAAGATTATAGATGATAAGATTATAGATGATAAGATTATAGATGATAAGATTATAGATGATAAGATTATAGATGATAAGATTATAGATGATAAGATTATAGATGATAAGATTATAGATGATAAGATTATAGATGATAAGATTATAGATGATAAGATTATAGATGATAAGATTATAGATGATAAGATTATAGATGATAAGATTATAGATGATAAGATTATAGATGATAAGATTATAGATGATAAGATTATAGATGATAAGATTATAGATGATAAGATTATAGATGATAAGATTATAGATGATAAGATTATAGATGATAAGATTATAGATGATAAGATTATAGATGATAAGATTATAGATGATAAGATTATAGATGATAAGATTATAGATGATAAGATTATAGATGATAAGATTATAGATGATAAGATTATAGATGATAAGATTATAGATGATAAGATTATAGATGATAAGATTATAGATGATAAGATTATAGATGATAAGATTATAGATGATAAGATTATAGATGATAAGATTATAGATGATAAGATTATAGATGATAAGATTATAGATGATAAGATTATAGATGATAAGATTATAGATGATAAGATTATAATGATAAAATAATCACGAAATGATTAATTAAACTATATTAAAGGATTAATAGTGTTTAATTAATTAAAGAGGAGGATTGAATGTGAAATTAGGAAATTAGTGTTGGACTCTAATTCTCTAGGGGGGCCGGTTTTGAGAGGCCTTTTAAGGGCCTTGACTAAACTTGATCACCAAGTAATTAAACCCTAAAATAATCCCTATATATAGAGGCTTAATTCTAAAGGGTTTTATTCATTCATTCACATAAGAAATTCTCCTCTTTCTCCCTCCTTATTATGGTTCGGCCAAAACCCACACAAAAGGGGTTTTTGGGTTTTGTGATTTTCGGTTTTTCTATACCATTCGAACATATATATGAATCTTATATACATATAATTAATGCCTAGCATTAATTGGGTTATGATTTGTTAGACTACAACAAATTGGTTTTGGTTCATAAGGGTTTCGATATTAGGGAGATAATCACAACGGGTTTGTGAGTTCGTGATCGGGTACTAGCATACGGTATAGGGTGTCTAGTGTGCGATCGTAGAGGGGTTTTCCTTTAGACCCTTAAATAATAATAATCTTATTATTAATAATATTATTGGAAGCTTTGCAAAAGGTACACGTTTCGATTCTCTCTTTGTTAATTAATATGATTGCATATTCGATTCTTCCGTTGCACTTACATGAATATTTATGTGATATTTATTCTTACATTCTAACAAAACCCACCATCAAATCTAGTGGCTACAAAACCCAAATGTTTGTTGTTAGATTCTTAAGATCTAAAAAGAATCATATCAGATGGATATACAAAAAAGATAGTCAATGATGAAGAAAAAAATTATTATTGTAACACTCTTGTATGTTGATATTATGTAGATAAATATGAATGATGGGGTACAAAAAGAGAGTAGCAACAAAAAGAAAAAAAAAAGTGGCAGCACTCAACGTCAACATAAAGTTTTTACTTTCTTTGAAGATTAATATGAAAAGTAAAGATTCCATGATTGTGAGAGAGGAAGTTGAGTTTGTTGAGTTTTTAGGCTTTCTAGATTTGATATAGATATATAAATAATTATACAGATTATAGATGATAAGATTATAGACGATGATATTTGATTTGATTAGAAATGGAAAATGAATAAGTAAGAAAAATGGAAGAGATAATGTATTATAAGAGTTACTTACATTTTTTGTCCTGTGGTAAGAAAAGAACGAAAATACCCATCACGTGTCTCACATGTGACAACATTTTAAACAGACATTATGGGCTAGGACTAAAACTGTTGACGGAGGCGAAAAAATTGGACCAAAACTGTAATAAATGAAAGTTAGGGATGAAACATGCAAGTAGCGGTCGACAACAAGGACAAATATTATAATTTACTCTTTTAACATTCATCAATAAGGTTTATACTTTTCACACTCCATAAGTTGCACAATATACCTTTTAACTGATGATCAATTAGACAACAAAATAAAAATGTGAATATCAACTTATATCAGAGAATAAGTCGGATAACCTTAAGTTTCCGAATAAAAAAGCTGGTGTAAGTTTTCCTTATAGAGAATATCCAATAATAATGGGTTTTCCTTGTAAGTTTCCGAATAATGGGTCACATTCAACACATTTAGAGATGGGTTATTTATATTGAATCAAAATATTAAATTAAACATGT
Source organism: Erigeron breviscapus (assembly GCA_034093135.1). Lineage (NCBI taxonomy): Eukaryota > Viridiplantae > Streptophyta > Magnoliopsida > Asterales > Asteraceae > Erigeron > Erigeron breviscapus. Next base: position 61,589,110 of record CM067168.1, on the reverse strand, counting down.
CGAATTTCATGCAAACTGCATTGTTAACAAATCAAAAATCGTATTTAAATACATATTCTTATGGAGATAACTCGGTATCTGTTATTATATTTGACACATTAATGATTTATGAATACTGATGTTTTTAAGTGTTTCGAGTCAATCTAACCCTCTCATTTTAACTCTTCATCTACTTTTACACACACTTAAGAGTTATCGCATGCCATCATCTCCTCATAGCTCACTTGGTTGCATATACAATATGTCGGATCATTAGGGTCAACTGGCAGGTCCAAGTCCATACCGGGTGGGTTTGAGCTTGTTGTTGTGCTTGTGGAGGCTTGAGCGCGTGACGTAAACAAGAATAAAGTGATAATTTTGACCATTAAAGCCCCCATCCAAAGAAGAATTGGTGATTATAATTAACACTATGTTTCAAACAAAAAGCAAGTTCATCACAAAAATAATTTACTTTTTCCAACCTCCTCTACCACCTTCCTTTACAGGTTTCCCATTGCCATTAGCGTTCAAAGACGGTGACCTTGCCGTAAAAATAGCAGAAGTGAGATGGAAGTGTCAAGTGTGGCCATGGTTTTATAGCACTCGAGGTTGCCACTTTGACCCATTAACTTATGAGTCGATGTATTTGGCTAAAAGGGAACGAGTCAAATGGTGAAACATGTTGAAAGTTACCTAATATCTATTTTAAGTACATGTGCATCATAAATAGTTTTTTATCCAAAGGTTTTGATTATTAGCAGAATCATATTGTATTTGTAAGTATAACTTAAAAGTATTGAAGATCAAGCAGATCCAAGAGACTCATCCACCCATACTAAAAAATGATTTATTTAAACTAAACCAAAACTGCCAATCTTCATCAATATTTTCCCTTGGTGTTGCATGTATACTTTTTTTGTTACCCCAAGATTTATGAAGAAAGTCTCCGACGAAACTCCTAGCAAATTTACCTTCCATCCTAGTTCATTAGACGCCATTGCTGACCCCTTTGCCATTGTTCCAATAAGAGAAAGAAAGAAACTAAGATGATGGTTGATTTGGTGCTAGATGTCTACCATGTCCTCTCTAAGGTTGTGGGTTCGAGAGTCACTATATATGCGAATGACATTTACTTGTGAGAGATGTACACAAAACCTTTTAATAATAACTATTGTTATCAGCAAAGGATAATCTTAGCATTATGGTTGGAAATTTGGAGGTAACATTTGATAATATTTGTTATTTGAAACTTTTGAAAAGTAGATTACTTTTTACATTTTGTAATTGTAAGGGTTTAAATGATGGAGTTTTCCACCTCCAAACGCATGGATTATCTCATGGTAAAATCAACCCATGGGATGTGTTGCTCAGGATTGATGATTCGATGGTAAAACTTTATGGGCTAGAGAATTGCAAAATTTTGACTGATTATTCAAAAGGCAAGCATCATTTCAAATTTTTTTATTTGTTCGTTACTTATGGGGTTTTAAAAGTATTTTTGTGGTATTTGCTAAACAATTGTGTTTCAAAGTCCTTAATTGAGATGAAGTAAAAAAATGTTCTTTGGTCTTAGATCCAAACATAGAACCTTATATAAATGAGTTTGATTGAAATATTTAAAAGCCATTATTTTATCCAATATCATTAAATCATTATGTAAAATGCAAATCCAAACACAGGCGTCTATAGCGCTTATTTAAAAGAAACGTTCAAGTACTCGATTAGCAATCTCAACTAATTTCTAAGACTTATGTTATATATTTTTTTGGTTCGTTTGATCATAATAGATTTATACCTATTGAAGGTGGGAATGTTTATAGCCTAAGCTTTCCTCCTCATTATCTCTATAAGTGAGACGAGGATTGCTAAAAGAATAGGTTGTCAACATTCCCAACTTCGATAGGTATGAATCTATTATGATCAAACGAACAAAAAATATGTTTATAATTAAGTCTTGGAAATTAGTCGAAATTGTTAAGCAAGTAAACACTTAGAAAGTTTCTTTATAATATACGCTATAGACAGTAGTGTTTAAATTTGCTTTTTACATAATGATTCAATGATACCGGATAAAATAATGACTATAAATATTTCAATCAACCTCATTTATATAAGGTTATAAGTTTAGAAAATACGACTAAAGAACTTTTTTACTTCATCTCAATTAAGGACTGAGAAATACAATTATTTTTTAATCTCAAAATAAAGAAATAAGCAAATGTCACAAAAATCCTTTTGATTAACCCCATAAGAAACGAACAATTAAAAGGATTTGAAATGATACTTGCCTTGTGAATCCTCATTTCAAATTTTTTACAATTATCTAACCCATATAGTTTACCCTCGAATCATCAATTATGAGTAACAAATTTGATGGGTTGATTTTACCAAGAGATAATCCATACGTGTGAAGGTGAAAAACTCCATCAATCAAACCCCTACAATTACAAAAAGTAAAACTTAATTTAATTTTAAAAAGTTTCAAATAACAAATATTATAAAATGTTACCTACTATTGGAAATTTTGTTCACACATTCTATGTTTGACATTTTCACCGAAGTACCCTCGAATATAGCCTTCCAATTGTCTCGTGTTATCTCTTCAGTGTGAGTTGGTTGCCCAATCTTCAAAAATCATCACCGTTCTTTTGTTTTGTCAAGAGAATAATTTTTATTTTGGGGGTGTTATTGCGATTATAACAAAAAGTGAAAACATAAAGCTTGAAATATTTGTTGTTGTGTTGTAAGTCAGATGCAAAGAAAGGCACGAAGAAAGAGATACAGAATACTTTCTTGTGAGACAGAGAGAGATTTAAAGAAAGTCGAAAGTTGTTTTGTGAGTAAAAGAGCTTTGAAATGTAAAACGCGTGTATCCATATCTTTTAAGGGTGTGTAAATACTGTCTGACTCTAAATTTATTGCGTGACCGTGTTGTCAAAGTTTTATTTGTCAAATTTATTGCGTCGGACTCGAAATGTGATTCACATTTAGCTGGCTTTTTAAACCAACTTTGACATTCCAGTATTGTCCGTGACCGTGTTGTCAATTTACAGTTTACTCTTGCTAATATATTTCAGGTTAATTGTTGATGACATTCCGATTAGGGTGTTCATGAATAACAAACATTTAGGTGTTCAGTTCTCATTCAATCAACCCGTAAAGATATATCGATTGGTCCAAGGCACCTTTTATGGCTCCATACAAGGACTTCCATATCGATGGTTGCCTATCGTTTGTGAATGCCAGATATTGTGCAACACAAGGCAAAATCTTAAATCTGGTGGGATCAGAAATATTTTTGTGAGCTTGACGATCACCAATGGCGTCTCTTCTATGTTGGGTTTGTATAAAAAAAGTCACAATCTACAACTATTGTGGTGATCGCAAACAGTTTCCTAAAATGGCTCATGACTGCAAAAGAGACCATAATGCCTAACTATATTCATTTAGAATGTTATCCACGATTAAACTCATTCAAACGATTATTTAGATTTAATGAAAATAAGCTATCTTTTCCATAAAGATGTTCAT
>CM067168.1:61548100-61578100 GCA_034093135.1 Erigeron breviscapus | reverse complement strand
TTGGCCTTTTTATTATATGTTTTTAGTCGATTTTGCTGGCATTTGGCGCGTTTATGGGTTTTGTTAGTGGTTTCAGGTTCTAAACAGGTGACGTGTCCGTTTGGTGCAATTTCGAGTAATTTTGAGGTCATGAAGTTGCTTGGAGAGTTCGAGAGTGAAATGAGATAGAAAAAATATGCAAGACTTCATTTGTTGATGTAGCCTTTGGACCAGTACATTTACACTGCGACGCAGTGGTGGTGAACTCGCCCACTGCGCCGCAGTCATCTCAAGGGAGTGAGAATCGAGTCCAGTGTATTTACACTGCGACGCAGTGGTGGTGAACAGGCCCAGTGCGCCGCAGTCAGCCTTGATCAAACGAGCACCAAAGGCAGTGTATTTGCACTGCGCCGCAGTGGGGGCATCACTCGCCCACTGCGCCGCAGTGAGAGTGCGGGACTGAAAGGTTTTTGACAGTTTTTGCATCAGATAAAAGGGGGGGTATAAATAGTTTTTCAAACCTAATTCCCAGGGGATCAACTTTTCTTTCTAAGAGCTGCACTTCAAAGAACACCTTCAAGGATCAATTCAAGACTTCATCATCTTCCGATTCATTGAAGATTCACGTGCACCCACTTAGATCGTATCTATTTTATTGTCTTGCAATCTCAATTTCAAAGAACGATTGGTACATCATGTTCTTCCTTTATGTTGATTCTTATCTCAATTTAATCATGAGTGGCTAATCTTTCGATCATCCACCTTGATGAAACTAGACGAATGATGTGATTGCTACATGTTTTAATTCAAAGAGTTGATTTCTATTATCGTTGTGTCGAGATCTTGATATATCTTCCATACTTAGGAGAATGAAATCAAAACACCCCTATAAACTAGGACACGGTTTAAGAGTCCTAGATATATCTTCCATACTTAGGAGATATCACGAAGGGAGGAGGGGATTTACCTTAAAACTCTACCTTCCTCTCCAAGGCTTTACCATCTATATAAATAGAGGAGGTGCCAAACAGCAGAGGATCATACTCAACACATAAAAAACCTTAATCACCAACATATTCGACATCCGAATCCCTAAGCCCGACCGATCGGCTTAGACCAACAACAACAGGCGTAAAGCGACCTACGACCCTCTGACCGGAAGGGAATCGCCAACAAAACACCTAAAACCCCACTCACACCTTCGGTTGAGCCATAGTGCGATTATTTGATCAATCAAATTGGCGCCATCCGTGGGACCTTTGCTCTCAAGCTCGAACTCAGCCACGATAAAAAAAAAGCATTATGTCAAACCTCGATCCCCTTCCAGGGCAACACGGGCCAAATATTGCCTGTAGTCAAGATAAAGATAATGACGGGATCCTCTCGGTCGGGAGGCCTAGCTCCCCGGATAGACAGGGGAACAAAGAATATCACCAATGTCCAGACGGCCAGGCAGCAAATCAACCAACCTGCTAGATAATGGCATTAAGCAGGGCAACAGACGCCGGTCCCGACATAGGGGAAAGCGGCGTCAAAGAAGATGCGACCCCTGGACCAGAAGAAAGCACCGCGCAACACTCAAGGCATGCAGCACATGATAGCCCGTCGCCAACAGCACAGGAGCGCAGGAAAGAAAACAAAAGCCAGATTCAAAATACAGAAAGCAATCCCACACCAACGGATAAAACCGGCCAGCAGCCAGCTGCGAAGGATCTGGGGAAGAAAGAAGAGGCAAAAAGCAAACATAAAGGCAACTCCAGTACGCTAAAAAGCTCAATGTTGGTATACCCACCGTACCCGATCTATCAAGGGACTCCGGTAGGAGTAGCCGCAGCAGATGTCATACAGGCAACATCCGGGCTAGGGACGTACCCGTCGCCATATCCACCGTATTATTACGGAGGGTACTTCTATCCGTACGGAGCGCCGAAGACCCAGTACACGGGAACACCACCCTGTGATGGGAGTTACCCATGACACGTACAGGCGTCATGGTACTATCCATATGGAATTGTAGCCCCATAATATTTTAAGGCAAGCCCAATAACCGGAGTCGAAAATGACAAGGTTGAACATAAGAGGCCGGAGACTAGATACAAGGGGTCATGCATACAATTCACAAAAGATTTGCGCCAACATATACCTCCGGCAAAAATACTGGACCTCCAAGAATTACCCTGGTACGACGGCACCTTCGACGTTGACGAATTCCTCGGGAAAGTCGACAAAGCAGCCGAAGCAGAAGGATGGAGCGGTCCGACAACCTGCCACGTCATCCTCTACCTTTTACATGGAAAGACAAGGGGATGGCTTGAAAGCTTACCCGAAGAAAGTATACATGATATTAAAGATTTCAAAATTAAGTTAAGAGAGGAATTCGGCTCCCACCTGTGGGCACACGATATAAAACAGGAGGAAGATGAGGGAGCAGAAGATTTTCTGAAGCGATACAGAGACAACACTCGAAACCTAGTGCGCATATCAGAAGAAGAAAGGATATCCGGAGCCATACATGGCCTCCAATCGAAGGAATTAATACGGCACTTGTGCCTCGGTAAGCCAAAAAGCTACCTAGAATTGATGGAGAAATTCCACGAGTGGATGAGTGCAGAAGAAATAGCGGAAAAAGCCATGGCTAAATGGAAAACCATGATAAAGAAGAACGGGAAATAAACTGAAGTAACGGGAGATGTAGCAGCTGAGGAATCCTCCCCTGCATACAGCAGGACCAATAGCTACAAAAGAACAATTGCTAATCTCCAAAAGACCCCATCAGAAATCCTGTCATCAGAAGAGATAGCAAAAACATTTGTCAGGCCACTGCCACTATCCGGAAGAGGAACCAGAAACCTAGACAAATTATGTTGCTTCCACAACGGATATGGGCATAGTACGGATTACTGCAGGGAGTTGCTAAGACAGATAGACAACGCAGCAAGAGAAAACAAGCTAGCACACCTGGTGAAAAGGAGCAGACCAAGCTTTGAAGAAGCAGAACCGGAAGAGCACCGGAGGAGAATACTATCAAATACCTTGATCCGGAAAAGACCACAACACTATCACTTCGGTGAGTTAGATGACAAGGCATCGATAGACCCAGTGCTAATAAAAGTAAACATAGGCAGCGTGTGCCTGAAGAATACGCAGGTAGATACAGGAAGCGGACGAGACATAATCTATGAGAAAAGTTTCCTTCGCCTGCCTAAAAAACTGCAGGAGACAATCACGCCATTGGACACGGAAGTGGTAGGATTCGCCAGTGAACGCATCCGCCCATTAGGAGAAATATGGCTAGACGCCACTATCGTAGGATTCCCCTGGCGAAGAACCGCAAGAATTTTGGCAGTCGTGATAAAGGCAAACTCGCCTTATGACATGCTCCTGGGCAGAGAAGGAATGAGGAAATTCCACATGATAGCGTCAACAATACATGGTTGCATACAGTACAAATCCCACGGGGGGATGCAAACAATACTCTCTTCGTTTACCGAAGATACAAAAGAAAAGAGCTCCGTACCGTGGTACAAACGCAACAGAAGAAAATTTCAAAAAGGACCCAGAGGACAGCTGGTAATTACAGACGAAGGATCCTTCGAAGAAGAAAGGCCAGACAATTCCGGACCAGCAGAGGATGCAGATATTCAAGCACCAAAGACTCCGACAGGCATTAAGACCGGTTGGAGCACAATTTGCCCCCGGGATAAGCCAAATTAACGGAGCAAACAGGGCAGCACAAAAGTAGCAGCTAGGAACAATACAAATATTGTAACTTCCTCCTGCCATATACTTATAAGCTCCCACAAAATTATAAAACGATCGTATTAATTTCCTAAATGCGCATAAAAAAATTTTGAACTGTTAAGGGGACGCCCATAGGACTTTTCAACACAAATCATGAGGTAATAACCCATGAGTAACATGCATAAGTCACTCCCTCCTTATGATTGTAGCGCATAAGCATGAATGCATAAGACATTCTCTTAAGAGTGTATAAGCATAACAAAAATATACAAGAAAGTTCTGAAGAACAACAAAATCCACCAAGACAGAAATAAAGACAAGGAGGAAAAGACAAGCAGCAAATATAAAAGCAAGTCAAGAACCTATACATAGCCAAGGCTTCAAAAAATATATGTACAGAGTACAGAGGACCAACAAATTACATCCCTTGAGGCCTAATATTATAAAGATCGGCCACTGAAGCATCGGGATTTGAAGAAACTTGCCGGATGTAAGGAAAAGAAATGTTCCTTAAGGCCTCTTCAGCAGCAACAATCCTCTCCTCAGTACCAAGAAGCCTCTCTCTATTGTTCAGCACAACCTGCCCACGACCCTCCATACGAAAAAGCAACAAGGCTCTCGAATCAGCCCGGTTAGCCTCGATCAGCTCGTCAAGGCTCTGATCAAACTCAGGGCTCGCCATCAACATTCGAAAGACATGAGGAATGACGCCAGAAATAACCTGACGCATGGAGTTCCTTGAATTTTCCAAATCCAATCTGCTGATCACTGCAGCAGGCCCGGCAGAGGTAAGAGTAGATATCCGCTCGTGGGCAGCATCCAAACTTTGCGTAGCAAGGGACAACGCCTCCTGAGAATCAGCAAGTTCCCTCCGCAAAGAGTCAACCAAAGAAGAATCACCACCGGCAGACGGAGCAGCCCTCAGAGAAGCCAACTCCACCATGTGCCTCTGCAGATTCTCCTCCAGATAGTGCACTCTGGCACTACTAGCTGAAACAATCATACCAGCAGCAAACAGAGCCTGGTTAGTCATCTCATCAAGCCTTTGAGCAGGCATGGCATCCAGCATGGTCCTAAGATGATCAGGAACCATCATATCTAGACGCATCCGGCAAAGCTGTGGATCAGGCAACTCACTCTGAAGAGGAATTCTTATAAATTACAAAGAGTTCCAATCAATAACATGAAAAGGAGACAATGACTGAAATATCCACGACTTACAAACCACTCACCAGTTGTGGTAGCTCCAGTTGTAGTAGCTCCAGTTTCATCAACTGGCTCTTTCCCAGGCCTACGTCTGGGATCAGAAGTCCCAGTTAAAAGAAGAGAACGAAGTACACATCAGATTAACACAAGACACTAATAAACAAAGTCAGAAACAAATACGGACCTCGATCAGCATTAGAAACTGGAGCAGCAGTAATAGTAGCAACTTCATCCATCATCGGAGAAGAATCAAGCACAATGACAGAGGGACCTACAGCCATACGGTCTGTTTCACCAGAAGGGCCACCCATCACCCTCTGCCTCTTTGGAGGTGGCTCAGGAACAGAAACACCAGCAAAAAGGGGACCCTCCCCATCATCAGAAGAAGACAAGGGCCTTCTACCAACAACCATCCCCCGAGGATTCATGGTCACAGCCTCTCTGAGTGTTAACTCTGCAAACACAATATGAAGACATCAGGAAAAAGTGCAATCAATAGTCAAAAGACGAAATAACAAAGAATGGTACCTTCACAACACCATATCAAAACCGGTTGATCAGGAGAACCCTCCCATGACATGGTGATTCCACAAAGGTACAGAATCACAGAGGGATAACCGATCAACTCGAATGGAGACCTAAGCACCTGGCGGACCAATACATTATCAAGAGTAACCCAGTCATGCACATTATCCTCAAACGACATCACCGACACCAACCTACTCGTATCCAACAAACCCCTAAACATCGGATGAATATATTCTTGACTGAAAAACAAAAACCCAGGCCTCCAGTTCAACATATCAGAATCGCCTACATCAAAAAATAACCTACCAGGCCTCTCCTCCACTATAACCCAACCATCACGAACACCAAACTTGAAAAAATATCGAAAAACACTTATCCTGTGCTATATCTCATATGGACGACAAACAACGATAAATGACATTATCATAGTAATTGCTAAAGGGTGAACCACAGATAGATACAAGTTGTGGTAGTCTAGCAACCCTAATAACTAAGGGGACAAAGGAAACCTAAGATTACCACCGGAAAAAGGAGCGGTGTACATACCTATGAACCCAGGAGGGGCATCAAGAATTGATTTCGATCGGCTCGGAACCCTAATCTCAGGATCGGTAGGGCGGCAGAAGCACTGACGAAACCATGCGACATCGTCCTCGGTCATCTCGGAATACGTGGTACTAATAATGCGAAAATGATTACGATCCATAGTATGCAGAAGATCGAACAGAGGGAGTGAATGTTTTTCGATAAAGAAGAAAAGAGAGTAAGGAAGGAAGAGCAAAAACAAAAAGAAGAAAAGAAGATCTTCGGAGCCGTCACAGATTAAATAGGAGACAAAACGGATGGTTTGAAAAACCGGCGCATAACCGACCCACACCGTTGATTGTTTGATTGATTGTACATACGATTATGATTATATATTGTGATTAGGATAGTAGTGCATACATGGAAGACGATAATGCCTTCAAAGGGTTATAGATGTGGTGGGAAGGCTGTGGGTGACCCTGTATATAAGCATCTATGACTCGTTGAAAGTAGAATTGTGCTGAAGTGTATGTACATGTTGGATTGATTGATTTGTTGGACGTATGGATACAATAGACATTCAAGTATTGCTATACTTGACGGATTGGTACATGGACATCCAAGTATATAGATATATATACTTGATGATTGTGAGATGCCATGATGGTCATTATGATGACATCATGAGTATCGTTGCATAGACGCGACAAGTACATGGACATCCAAGTATATAGATATATATACTTGATGATTTTGAGATGCCACATTTGCCATGGTGATGACATTGTGAGTATCGTTGCATTGATGACGTGATGGGACACATATGATACATTTCTTATTATTGACACACACATGATACATTTCTTGATGTTGATACACCTATGGTACATTTCTTGATATTGTTATCACTTGTACATGGTTATTACGTATATTCTAACTATCTTGTGTAGTTACTTGTATGAATACTTGTGTGACGAGGTTGTGCTATAAGCAAACCTATATTACGTGTCATGTGTTGTATAAGGGCTACTTGTAAGTTATTACTTGCCTTTATCTTGTTCATAATGTGATTGTTTGACGATGGTTCCTCGTAATCCATTAATATGAACTCACCAACCTAGTGTTGACCTTGTTTAGTACACTTTTCAGGTGAATCAGGTGAATCATGCTTATCCTCTGTAAAACAAACACTAAAAACAACCCGTGAAAAGCAACAATTTTATGATAAGAGTAACAAAACACGATTAAACTAAGCAAGAAATTAAAAACAAAAAGTAAAATTTTTTGGATTTTTAGAATAATGAAAACAAAGACTAAATTAAATTAACTAGACGGAAAATAAAAGACAAAGAAGTAACTTTCTCGTGAGTAAACACGAAAAAGGGTCGAATCACAAAATCTCACTAAATTCCTAGATAAATAGTCCCCGGCAGCGGCGCCAAAAACTTGATGTGTCGTTTGAGTATAATGAAAGGCGATCAAGTTTTAAATTTATAAAGTCAAGGAAATACCAAACTAAACACACACTCACAGGCAGTGGACCCGTTCGTTTGTAGTATAGCTAGCAGTAAGACCAGGATCGTTCGCAGGGACTATGTTTAAGAACTAAGCAAGATTATGTAATACTAAGATTTGTTGGGGTTTTTGTAAAGATTAAAATAACTAATGAAGAAAAGTAGAAAGCAAAGCAGAAATGTATCCAACCGCTTGGTCTAGCGAGGAAGCACAAAATCAAACAATAATAACTAAAACATCATCTACTTTGACTCAGATCCATAACATGTTTAGGTTGCATTGATTAATATAGTAGTAATTTTGTCTTCTAGTTTACCAAACTATTAACACGTTGATTCTTATTAATATTATCCTGTTCTTTATCATACCTTGAATTAAGCAATTGTTTACCAAACAATCAAGATCATATTATGATACGTCCCAAGGTGTATCAATATACCAAAGTATATTGTACACAGAACAGTTGTAGGGGGGTGAATACAACTTTCCTTAATCTTTACAAACTTTTAAATAAAAACGTTTTAAGATTCAGTTTATATATATTAAGCAAGTAAGTAAAGAGCAGGAATCATTAAAACAGTAAAGCAGTAAAGAAACAAAGACATTCTTGAACACAGATTGTGGTTTTCAAAGTAATCCTTTTATTAAGAAATAATCTATACAAATAATTACAAGGTAGTTGCGGAATAAAGATAGCCTATAGATATCTAAACAACCTCTGAAATGACAAACTACAATCAATAAGTTCTAGCCCAAGAGAATCAGCCCAAGCTGATCTCGTACAGACTAAGCTGTGTATAAGAGCAGAGAAACTTGTGTGAAGAATGATTCTCAGGAAATGCCACACATATGCAATCCATGAATGAGGCTTTTATAGGCGAAAGCGCTCCTTCACTTGGTGTCCGTTGCAGCCACGTATTCTTCATTCAGTGGATGATAAAGGAATAATCAATCGTGCCTTTCATATTACTTATGGTCCCCCACGGACTAACGCACATTCTTCATCAACCAATAAGAGTATGGACACGCATATGTAAAAACAACCACCAGTCACGTCATTTGTCTTTATCTTCAACCCAGGTTGTTATCTTCACTTGATTGTCAGACACAGATTGGGTCGTTTGTCAAAGCACCAATCTGCCTAAGTGTTTCCAAGCTGACTGCTAATCCCAAGTTGTCTTCCACTAACAGCTTGGTATTCTATCTTCAATCCTCCTCTTCGACTTGGACTGAATGCTAACACATTGTTGATGCAGCTCGAATAACACTTGCCTCCATAAGATTTTACAATTACAAAGTATGAAGCATGATCTGGGTCAGTTACAGATCGCAAGCTGTGTCAGCTTAGTCTAACCCAGATCAGATTACAAGAACCAAAAGATTACTAAGTGTTTATAGGTCAGATTTGTCATCATTAAATTTACAATTAACATTGGGACTCAACAATCTCCCCCTATTTGATGATGACAAAACCTAACTACACTTCTAACTATCAGCTTACAAAGAATCAAAGGAAAATATGACTAACAGCTTGTGACCCTTTGAATCTTTTGGGTTCTTTTCAATCTGATATGAAATTCTAACAAGACAACTGAATTTGTACACATACTTGCATATATTGAGAAGAACAAAGTATTACAATAAGAGCTTATTCCCCAATCAATTCTATAGTTTCTTGCTTAACTTCAAATGATGGAGCAATTCTCACATCTACTTTTCTATCTGACCCCTCATCAATAAGGAACTGCTCATACCCATTGCCTTGTTCACTAAAATTAGTACAAAATCTGTACAAGGTAAAAAGGTGCATAGTTGGTACCTCTTTTAGCTCAGCAGTCCTTTGAAATACAAGTTGCCCTCTTCCATTCACAAAATACATACCATGTTCAGGTTCAGTGATGTGTATTCCACATCTTGCATTTTCAACACCAGTAGGTAGAGACAGATTGAGATTATTCAGAATCTTGTCAACAACATCAGAAGATAATTGTGCAAACAACTCTGAAGGGGACAAGTTTTTGAGAAAAACTGTATGATCACCTCCAGGAGCATTAATCCTTTCAAACCTTCTTCTTTTCTTCTTGAGTGGCTCAGTTGACTCATCTTTATCATCCATATCATATGCTTTTGGTCTTGGAAGGCCAGTGATATCAATCTTGTACTTTACAATTGCAGCCAACTTCTTCTCAATGGCTTCCAAGACTGTCTCTTTATGAATTCCATGCATACCAGTGATGATATCATGCAATTCAACCCACTATGTGTAACCTAACTCATACAGATTGTCAAGATCATGAGTTTCCCAGCTTGTCTCATATCCTTTTCTTGTGAATCTGATGCTTGGAATAGACTTTCCTCTTTTCCTTTTCAATTAAACCTGGATGATTGGCTCTGGATGCCTTCTATAGTTGATCTTTTCTGTTACTTTTCTTTTCTCCAGAGCCTCCAACCAATCATGGGCTTCACCACTATTCTTCACATCTTTAACCTTCTGTGATGGTTTGGTGTGAACCACCATCTTCTTCTTTTCTTTCCCTTGGGCCACAACTTTCTTTTTGGAACCAATGGCTGCAAGATCTTCTTCATCTTCCTTATTTAATTGTTCTTGAATAGCCTTGGCAATTTCAGGATCAGACTCAGTTGCAGCAATTCTTTCTCTTTGTAATCTGTCCTCCTTAACCATTTTGTATGCCACCTCAACTGTTACCCCAAGCTGTGGAGCTTTTTCAATTTCAAGCTCCCAATCCTTTTCTTTGTCAGTTAAGGTCTTCACACCACTTGACCCACCTTCTGTTGGCCTTTTCTTGAGCATGAACTGGGACAGAGTGGCTGTGTCTTCACTAGATGAAGATTCATCAATTTGTTCTTTGGGAGTTGGGTCAGCTTGAGTTGGCACAGCTTGCACAGGGACAGCTTGGGAGGACTCCTTTTTCTTTTCAACTTTCTTAACTTTTTCTACTCCAACATCCTTCCTTATATCTCCCATTTCAACATCAACAGTCTCCCCCTTAGTTGTATCACTCTCCTTTTCAGCTTCTTCATTCAGATTTCCAACATTTTCACCACCAGACTCAGATTCTGGTATTTTTATCTCCTCTGCAGTTTCCTTCTCACTTTCCACCCTAGAACCATGCACAACCATTCTTCTATCATTGGCTGCCTCCTCAGCTCTGGCCTTATTCTGTCTTTCTTTCATTTTAGCAAAATATTCTTCAATATCCTTGTCAACCTGAGCTTGTTGTCTTTCTCTTTCTAGCTCAATTTCAGCATCACTCATAGCACTCTTCTTCGCATTCTTCTCCCCCTTTTTGTCATCATCAGCAGGGAAAGAGCTCACTGGAGTGGCAAAGAGTCCTTCAAGATCCTGGTTGATCAAGTCAATCTTGATATTAGTGAGACAGCAGGCTCTTCTTAGCTCAACATAATCCTCATGGAGGAGTCCAATTTTAGATTTGACACCCTTAGAAACTTCAATCAGATCATTCTTGAAATCTGCTTGTGACTTGTTTGCAGATCGAAGTTCTATGGTAACTTCCCTTGTAAACTTGGTTGCAGCATTCTCAATCTGACACAGAGTACTCTTGTTTCTTTCCTTCTCTTCATTGATTGCCTTTGTAAGACCATCAAGAGACTCTGTCAGCTTGCTCTGGTTCTGCTGCATCAAATCAACTGCTTTTATCACACTTTCTTTCAATGCAGTCTGATCATGACTCAGCTTATCCACCTTCTTGTCCGTCAATTCCTGATCCTTTTGGATCTTTTCCAAGCATTTGGTCAGCTGTAAGCTCTCAACCTTAGAGATTGAAATGAACTCAGTGAGCTGACCCACCACATCTGAAAATGAGATAGTGGCAGCTTGGGAAGAACTTGCAGTTGGCTTAAAAGCCACTGACTCTGGAAAGAGCAGCCTGCAATCCTTAATATCAGGGTCATTGGGCTCATATAAAAGGGGGTGGAGGCTTAAGGAGTTTTGGTGAATTTGCTCATGAGAGTGAGTCTCATGAGTAGATTTGTCAGAAATGATGATGAGTTGGTCAACCTGAGAAAGATTAACGTTTGATTCAGGCTGAGGGCCAGTGGGAATGTGTTGATCTTGATTTTGATCAACTCCTCCACTGGCATCTTCCATCAGAGCATCCCTTGAGGATGGATGGGCAGACTCATCATCGAATGAAGAATCACTTCCGGAGATAGTGATCATATTCTCATTGACATCGTGAGGACCATCAATGGTTCCCTTTGCTGCACAAGGGGCTGACATAACTGCCTTAAAGACAGCCATGTAACCTACAGAATCCCTCTGTCCAAGGACAGATGCAGACACAGACTCTGTAGGTGTAATGTTTTGTATATTTGATTGCCCTTCAATAGAGGTGTGTTGTTGCACCAAAGTATCCTTAGGGAGAATTGAGGTCTGTACCCCTCCTTGTGATCTAGAAGGGGCATTGACAGCCTGTGCAGACTCAGAGTGTAAGAGAGAAGGAGTCTGATCAGTTTGGGGAGGAGAAGCAGTGTCACCAATGCGTTCGATACTTCTCTCCTTTGGCTGACCATCCTCAGAAATGATGTGCAAAGACTCTGACTCATTTTGGATCTGGGCTAGATCCTATGTTATCCCTTTAATGATATCATCAACCTTTTGGGAGGCTGATGATGGCGATTTAGGTGCAGACACAGTATGACCTTGGGAGGAGGTCTTTATTTCAATACCTTCACCCTGTTTGGAGGGTTGGGTAGCAGTAGGTGTTCCCTTTAACTCGTCTACACTCTTTTGGGAGAGTGCAGATGGGCGTGGCATTTTCGGCTTGTCAGCTTGGGTGGCAGGGACAACTTTGGAACGTTCCTTAGCTTCCACTGCACCTTGGGGGATCTCAAAATTGGATGTTGCATTATCAACCCCAGAAGCTGACTCAGATTTCCTTTGCGTTCTTTTCTTTTTAGCCTTGTGAGGTACTAAGTCCTCAACAATTGGTCTTTTAGATGCGGATTTTGAGTGAGTGGATGAGGGTGTGGCTAGGGTGGCTGATGTTTTGGGCAACCCTTCACCCTCTTTTGAAGGAGAAGAAGATTGAATAGATTGAGAAGAGTTTGAGGGTTCAGAAGCATGTGTACCTGGGTCCCCCTGATTGGCAGATTGAGTGTCAGATTCAGATCGCGTCGAATAAGGGACAACTTCCTTAAGTGCTTCTTGTTCCCTTTCTCTTTGCCTGCAAAAATCAAGGTAGATCTGCATTGCTCGGGTCAGACCCTGCCCCCCCCCCCCCCCCCCCCCCCCCCCCCCCCCCCCCCCCCCCCCCCCCTGCACAGATACCTTGGGACTATTGAAAATGTTATTGTTGATAGACTTGCATTCTACAGTCTGACCAGTTGCCAGACTGTAATCATTGTCAAGTATTGCTTCAATGATGAGAGCAAGAATCCTACCATAAGGTATGGTAAGGCTCTTCTTATGAACACGATCAACTAAGTCCTTAAAAATTAAGCCAGCAAAATCTATTTTGGTCATAGTGACCATTGCATGAAAAATCTGCAATTCTAAAACATTAGGTTGATCAAAGCTGCCTACCTTTACTTGTAAAGTTTTAGAAATTGTGCTCAGTAAATAATTCCAAATGCCAGTTAAATATTTCATTTTAACCACTGAAGCCAATGGACCAGTATATCCAACTTCTTGTAAAATATTTTTGGCTTCAGTATGAGACACAACATTTTCATAATCATCTTCAGGCATATAAGACAGCTCAAATACAGACCTAATCCTCTCATAAGAAATATATACCTTTTTCTTACCATTGAGGATTGTGCCATAGATTGTAGCCTTTCCATTCTTGTTCTGTCCCACATGACAGCTTGTCCAAAATTCACAAAGGAGATCTTGAAACACCCAGTCTGGCTTCTCAATCATCACTTTGCCGAACGGATGATACCATAAGAAAGCCACTATCTCATCATACCCTTTTGCCCATGAAGGAGGATGAATATTGGCATGAACCAGACTACCAATCTTGATTTTACCAGTATCAAGATCAGCCGAGACCACTACTACATTACTTCCCACCACATAAGGTGAAAGCTTATTAGCGCTTATTGGAGCTGGGTATAGACTTTCAGCTTCAGATGAAGAACTATATTTAGAATCATTAGAATGAAGAGAAACAGATGATGATGCCATTTGAAAACAATTTTTATAAGAAGAGATTTAAAAATTAATAAAACAGTATTCAGACTAGAAAAAAATTGATTTAAGAAAAATATGAACAAGTGATTTGGGATTTAGGTTAAATCGATATTATATACATAATTCAAAATATCCCGTTTGAAAAAGTTGGAGAGAGAAAGATTTTGATTGGAGAATGAACAAGTAGTGGAGGTACTTTTTCAGTAACCGGTTGTTACCACTACACGTGTCACACTCCAATAGGATCAACAAGTAAGCTTAAATAAAATAATGAAAGTAATAAAATGCACTGAGATATTTAATAACAAAAATAACCACGAAGCTGGGTCAGACTCAGCTTACCCTCTTTTACTTGGAAATGCACCAAGTATGAAAGAGTAGTCTGGGTCAGACACAGCTTACCCTCAAAAATTTAGAATAACTCTAAGGGGTCAGATTTGTTATTACTTAGCTCACTACATTTTACAAATTAAGCATACCTAGCTTACTTATGAGATAGTTGAACCTTGATTCATCCAATGGCTTTGTGAACAAGTCAGCAAGCTGATTATCTGTTGGAATGAAGTGGAGTTCAACATCTTCTTTCATTACATGATCCCTGATGAAATGATATCTTATATCAATGTGCTTGGTCCTTGAATGAAGTACAGGATTGTTTGAAATTGCTATGGCACTGGTACTGTCACAAAAGATTAGAGTTTTTGATGCAGTGACACCATAGTCTTGAAGCTGATATTGCATCCAAAGAATTTGAGAGCAACAACTTCCTGCAGCAACATATTCAGCTTCTGCAGTGGAGATAGAAACTGAATGCTGCTTCTTGCTGGACCAGCTTACAAGTCTATTGCCAAGCAATTGACAAGCTCCTGAAGTACTTTTTCTATCAATCTTACAGCCTGCAAAGTCAGAATCTGAATAGCCAATTAGATCAAATCCTGAGTCTTTGGGATACCAAAGACCCAGATTGGACTACCTTTAAGGTATCTAAAGATTCTTTTCACAGCCTTAAGATGAGATTCCTTAGGACTAGCTTGATATCTTGCACAAAGACATGTAGCAAACATAATATCTGGTCTACTAGCAGTCAAGTAAAGTAATGATCCTATCATACCCCTATAAGTTGTGGTGTCAACAGATTTGCCATTTTTATCTTCACCCAGCTTATCACCAGTTCCCATAGGAGTTTTCATAGGTGAGCAATCACTAAAACCAAATTTATTTAAGAGATCTTTAACATATTTTCCTTGGTTTATAAAAATTCCATTTTTAGTCTGTTTAACTTGTAAACCCAGAAAATAGTTTAGTTCTCCCATCATGCTCATTTCATACTTTTTAGACATTAATTCAGAAAACTTTTTGCAAAGTCTTTCACTGCTAGACCCAAATATTATATCATCTACATAAATTTGTACAAGCAGGATATCACCATTATGCTTTCTCACAAACAAAGTCTTGTCAACATTACCTCTTTTGAAGTTATTAGCCAATAAGAATTTAGACAAAGTGTCATACCATGCCCTAGGAGCTTGCTTCAACCCATAGAGAGCCTTGTCAAGCTTGAACACATGGTCAGGAAACTTTGAATTTTCAAAACCAGGAGGCTGTTCAACATAGACTTCTTCTTCCAATTTTCCATTAAGAAATGCACTCTTCACATCCATTTGATAGACTTTGAAACCTTTGTGAGCAGAGAAGGCCAAGAACATTTTGATTGCCTCTAATCTTGCCACTGGTGCAAAAGTCTCATCATAATCAATTCCATCCTCTTGTCTGTAACCAAGAGCTACCAATCTTGCTTTGTTTCTGGTCACAACTTCCCTTTCATCCATTTTGTTTTTGTAGACCCACTTGGTTCCAATCACAGTCTTGTGATGAGGTCTTGGAACAAGTTCCCAAACCTTGTTTCTTTCAAACTGTGTTAACTCATCTTGCATTGCATTTACCCAAGAAGGATCTGCCAGTGCTTCATTAACCTCAGTTGGTTCCACCTTGCTTACAAAATTGACAAACATGCAGAAATTGCCTGTTGCCTTCCTTCTTGTTTTAACACCAGAGAGAGGATCACCAATGATTTGGTTAATTGGAAGACTCTTTGTCCATCTGGTAACTGGGACAATGGACTGATTCAGATTAGATGGTCCAGCATGATCAGCTTGAGGAAGAGGCTGATCAGCTTGGACTGGAATGGAGGAATCTGAACCAGTTTGAGAGTCATTTAATGGATTCTGAATAATTTCTTCAGTAGGAGTAGGATCAGCTTGTGCATTTTCAAAGATTGGAACACCTTCTTCTTCTTCTATAAGTTGCTCCCTCTGAGTTTGAGCATTATCAGCTCCAACTGGAGGATTAGTTGGAGGCTCATTCTCAGGTACAGCCAGTTCTTCAAAATTGAAATCTTCATCTTCAGGAGGAGAGCAATCTGGCTTAGAACAACCTTCATCTATGCTTACATTAACAGAGTTCTCAATTGTTTTAGTTCTCATGTTGTAAACTCTGTAGGCCTTCATCATTGTTGCATATCCAAGTAGGATACCTTCATCTGATTTCTCATCAAACTTTCCAAGATGGTCTTTCTGATTCAGAATGTAACAAGGACTCCCAAACATTCTTAGGAAACCAATTTCTGGTTTTCTCCCCCTAAGAAGTTCATATGCAGTCTTCTGGTGTCTTTTCACAATAAGGGATCTGTTCTGGGTAAAGCAAGCTGTGTGTACTGCTTCAGCCCAGAAATGAGACTTGACATTGTTTTGAGCCATCATGGATCTGGCAGCTTCAATAAGAGTTCTGTTTCTCTTTCTTCTTTCTGCAACACCATTTTGTTGAGGAGTTCTGGCAGCTGAGTAGACTTGTGAAATTCCTTTTTCATTGCAAAAAGAATTAAGAGTGATATTCTTAAATTCAGTACCATTATCACTCCTTAATTGCCTAACAGGCCTTTTGTAGAGAATTCCAGCTTGCTTGATGAAATGAATAATGCTGTCAGCAGCTTCACTCTTGTGTTTTAGAAAGAAAACCCAGGTGTATCTTGAATACTCATCAACAATTACCAAGAAGTACCTCATTCCAGTGAATGAAGGAGTACTAAAACCCAGGTGTATCTTGAATACTCATCAACAATTACCAAGGAGTACCTCATTCCAGTGAATGATGGAGTACTAATTGGTCCAAATAAGTCCATATGAAGCAGATCCAAACAATTATCAATGGTTGAGCATGTTTTAGACTTAAAAGAGGCTTTGTGTTGCTTGCCTTTCTCACAAGCACCACACAGCTTGTCCTTCTCATAATTTATCACTGGAAGACCAGACACCAACTCTTTCTTACACAACTTGTTGATGTCTTTGAAATTCATATGAGACAACCTTTTATGCCACAACCAATTCAGCTCATCTTGAGTCTTTGACATGAAACAGACTTCTCTTGTACAGTTGGATTTCTCATGTCAAAAGAATACAAAGACTCATCCCTCTTTGCAATAAGAACCACATTGCCTTCTAAATCATGAACAATTCCCTTATCAGACCTGAATCTCACTTCATAACCAGCATCACACAACTGACTCACACTGATCAGATTGTGCTTCAAACCATTTACATATGAGACCCTTCTGAAAGTAAGAGGACCATTTGAAAGTATACCAAATCCTTCAGTCTTTCCTTGAGAGTCATCTCCAAAAGTAACATTAGGACCAACGCGAATCCTAAAGCTACATAGCAGGGACTTACATCTGGTCATATGCTTGGAACATCCACTGTCCAAGTGCCAGGTATTATCGTCATGACCGCCCTCAGGTGGAGCAGTCTGACTGGTAGATGCCTGGTGAGCTGACTCAGATTGCTGTTGTATTTTCACCAGATCTTCAGCAAATCTTTGAGTAGCTTCTTTAGCCATGAAACACTTGGCATCTTTATATAGCTCATCATCAGATGATGTGGCACTTTCAGCCTAGTCTTTGGCTACCAGACTCTTACTTTTGTTCACCTTCTCAGTCAGCTCAGCTACTTGTGCTTTCAAGGCTTTGTACTTAGTCTTGAGCTTTGAGTATTTTTCACCTCTTCCAACCTTTGGCTGGCACAGCTTGAGTAGATTCTTTAGATCTACAATCTCCAGCCATATGTCCAGTCTTGCCACACTTGTAACAAGTGACTTTGGACATGTCAAATGGCTTCTTGGTCTTGTCAGCTTGGCCACCTTTTCCTTTTCCTTTAAACTTATTAAAGGATCTCCTTCTGATCCTTTCAGTCAACATAGCTACTTCATTAGCTAGCTCATCACCATCAAATTCATCACATTCAGATTCAGCACAAACAGAATTAGGATTAGACATATCAGGAATATCATCATTAACACAAGGAATGATCTCATTACTAATTGAACTAGGATGTTCAGTCATAGAAGCAACAAGTGCAGCAGCAGGCTGACTATAAGAATCACCCATAGCAATTAACTTTTCAGCCTCTGAACATTCTTGGTTATGAAGCAAACCAAAAAGTCCAGGGAGATCAAGATCATGATAAACAGAACTTAATTTAATAGAAGAAATATAGTTGTTCCATTTAGGTGGTAATGAATCAAGAAATTTACTCTTTAAAACCTCATTTTTCTTAACAATTCCAACAACAGCTAAATCATTTACCAAAGCATTAAAGCGGGTATGAGTGTCAGTCAAGGATTCATTTCTCAAAGAGAAAAATCTCTCATACCTCCTGGTCAATGTAGTAATTGTGAATTCCATGGAAGTAGAGCAACCTCCAAACATGACAGTCAATGTACCCCACATTTTCTTAGCTGTAGAACACATTTTAATAGAATGGTAAAGGTCTTTGGGCACAGCTTGGACAATGAAATTTCTAGCCTTCACATCCAAGTTTGCCAACCTCCTATCCTCATCCCCCCAATCTGCCTTGTCCTTAACAATAGACTTGACTGTGGCAGGAATGGTTGGTTGACCTTCCCTGACCACAGCTTCTACCACAATGGTTTGTGTAGGAACATAAGGACCATCCGCAAGGATGTCAGGCATATTGTTATCGATGGATTCAAGGAACAAAGACATTCGACCTTTCCACCCACTGAAATCATCTTTATCAAACATGGGTGGTCGGGTTGAATAACCATTATCAATATAGGATGACATAATGCTTTACTATTAAGGAAAATATGCAAGGATCAAGTCAAGTTAATTCTTAACCCCTGCTCTGATACCAATTGATACGTCCCAAGGTGTATCAATATACCAAAGTATATTGTACACAGAATAGTTGTAGAGGGGGGTGAATACAACTTTCCTTAATCTTTACAAACTTTTAAATAAAAACGTTTTAAGATTCAGTTTATATATATTAAGCAAGTAAGTAAAGAGCAGGAATCATTAAAACAGTAAAGCAGTAAAGAAACAAAGATAATCTTGAACACAGATTGTGGTTTTCAAAGTAATCCTTTATTAAGAAATAATCTATACAAAGAATTACAAGGTTGTTGCGGAATAAAGATAGCCTATAGATATCTAAACAACCTCTCAAATGACAAACTACAATCAATAAGTTCTAGCTCAAGAGAATCAGCCCAAGCTGATCTCGTACAGACTAAGCTGTGTATAAGAGCAGAGAAACTTATGTGAAGAATGTTTCTCAGGAAATGCCACACATATGCAATCCATGAATGAGGCTTTTATAGGCGAAAGCGCTCCTTCACTTGGTGTCCGTTGCAGCCACGTATTCTTCATTCAGTGGATGATAAAGGAATAATCAATCGTGCCTTTCATAGTACTTGTGGTCCCCCACGTACTAACGCACATTCTTCATCAACCAATAAGAGTATGGACACGCATATGTAAAAACAACCACCAACCTGGATCATAGGATTCTTCCTAGTCACGTCATTTGTCTTTATCTTCAACCCAGGTTGTTATCTTCACTTGATTGTCAGACACAGATTGGGCCGTTTGTCAAAGCACCAATCTGCCTAAGTGTTTCCAAGATGACCGCTAATCCCAAGCTGTTTTCCACTAACAGCTTGGTCTTCTATCTTCAATCCTCCTCTTCGACTTGGACTGAATGCTAACACATTGTTGATGCAGCTTGAATAACACTTGCCTCCATAAGATTTTACAATTACAAAGTATGAAGCATGATCTGGGTCAGTTACAGATCGCAAGCTGTGTCAGCTTAGTCTGACCCAGATCAGATTACAAGAACCAAAAGATTACTAAGTGTTTATAGATCAGATTTGTCATCATTAAATTTATAATTAACATTGGGACTCAACATATTATCATGCATCTAATACCATCAAAAGCATAATCATACAATCATCAAGACAATAAGAGATAATAAGAAATCAACACATCAAGATCACGACAAAACACTAACTGCAGTCACAATAATAAATACAACCGTCACATAATCATGTCACTTCATCTTAGTAGATGATTAAATATCTAGCTACTCATTTTCAAAGTAAAGTCACAATCAATAATATATTAAAACATATTGTACCGACAGTGAAATAGATATTTAAATGATGATAATGTTGTAGAGAATTGATGTCTGATCTTCCGTGTGATATGGTGATGTTATGAGGGTTTGGATCTGATGAAAATACCCTAGAAGCAGCCCCAAAGTCGCCTGGAAGAAAAGAGTGTCAAATTTTAGGGTTTAGGGGGGGTATTTATAGGTTTTAGGAAAGTCCAGATTTGAACCGACCTCACCAGCGGCGCTGGCTGGAGATACCAGCGGCGCTGGTGAGTTCCAGGAGCACTCCATCGGCGTTGGAGATTGATACCAGCGGCGCTGGTCTTCGACATCAACACAAAAGTTGTAGATCTTTCTCTCGCGATTCCGTGGCCAGATTATTCGTCAAAAACGGAGTCCGGATGAAGAAGTTATGCCCAGAATACTAACACATGGTCATAGGCTTCATGTCGACACAAGTTTCTTCGTCTTAAGTCTTGAATCTCGACCCGAATCTTCATCAAACCATCATATATCTTCCTTTAAGTCTTTTATCACCATTTATTGACGTTTTCCTTCATGCCACGAGCAATGAACCTGAAATCACATATCCATGCTATTTAGTATCATAAGTTCACTCAAATGGCTATAAAATGGCCAAAACTAGTGCGAGAAAAGTCTATATAATTAACTCTCATCAGGGTGTTACAAAGGAACTCTTTTTCGATGCCATTTTTTGTTGGTTTGTCGACCAGTATTTTGGATGGGCCTTGGTTTTGGGCCTTTTATGGATGATGATTCTAATCAAAAAGATTAAAAAATTCTGATAATCATAGTTGTTTAAACTAATCTATCTATAATATAACTAAAAGAGGAGGTTGGGGTACACTTGGCACCCCTAATCCCCCTCCTAGAGCCTAATCCTCCCTCCTTATTAATCCTCTAATTTTTTAATATTTATTTAATAGTTATATTTATTAAGGCCGACCTTTATATTATTAATAAAAAAAAGACTCCCAAAAATTATTATTATTTTATTATCTATATATATACAACCTAGGAAAAAACCCTCACATATTCTCACCAAAAAAAACCTACGACCAAACCAAAAAAAAAAAGTCGACTACCAAAAGGTTCGACCTCCTCCTATACCAGGTAACATGTTTTTAATTTTTAAAGATCATCACTTTTATGAAATTCAATATATTATGAACTTAAATTATTATTATCATTATTAATATTTTATTATTAGTATTGTAATTAAAAGTTGAAAAAAAGGAGGGTAAACTGGAATCAATATTTATATGGAGTTAATTTTCATAGGGTAAACTGGAATCAATATTTATATGGAGTTAATTTTCATATGTCTCCTTCTTTAGTTTTCGTATTGATTAAATTGTGATATTGGTCATAGGGATTTAATATACTTGAATTCTAATTTTTTAGCTTTTGATTAATATACTTTGAGATTACCCGTCCATTGGACGGGCCTGACCACTAGTCTATAAGAGAGTGTTTAGATACTAAATTGCCAGAATGACTTTTTGATTATGTTTATTAACCTCTGTCGTCACACTAATTAATAGTGGAATTTTATATATACCAATCGTATGTTGTTTTTTTTTATAAACATTGGTTTTTTATAAACAGTTTCGGTTGAATGGGAGTGAGAATAAACTCAGAAGAAGAAGAAGATAGATTAAGCAATCTTGTCCACAAATTCATTCTTTTATCGGTAATTTTTATATCCCATTATCTAGCTCTTCCATATTCTTATCGGAGATTTACATAAGTTTTGCTTTTGTTGCTTATTATAAGTAACAATATTCAAAAGAATTTCATATCTTTTTATCTATATAATCAAATGGTTATTAACAGCTAGCGGTATATTAACCATCGGTTTACTTTAGACCGTATTCGGGTTATAAACTATTTAGTTGTATTGAACAAAAAATGGAATAAAAAAAGTATCATGCATATTTATTATCTTTGATATAAAATATAAATAATAATAATAATCACATACTGTATAGGGTTATGTGTTTTACACAACCTAGATCCAAATCTAGATCTGAGATTGAGGCTGAGATAGAGATTGAGAGGTTGAGATTAAGAGTTTGAGATCGAGAGTTTCCCCTATTCGGTTTTGGCTTCGCCTGCCGTCGGGTATTTTTGCAAGGGTTATAGCCCTGGGCCGGAGGTCCCTTCCACTTCGGTGGATCTGGAAGCAGCCTCTCTACCTTTGAGTAGGGGTAAGGTCTGTCTACATCATACCTCCCCCATACCCCGGTTTATGCCGGGATTGGGTACCGTTGCCGTGTATGTATTGCCTACTAAAAATATTTATTTTTCAAAACGGTGCATCATGCACGGGTCTTAAAACTAGTAATATAACTAAAAGAGGAGGTTAGGGGTACACTTGGCACCCCTAAAATCTCTTTTTAGGTCTAATACTCTCTCCTAATTACTCTAGAATTTATATTAATATTTGTAGAAAAAGTCTCATTAATTTACACTTTTTTGTTTTCCATCAATAATTTACACTTTTTAGCCCTGAATACTTAATTTATATTTATTTTTAGCCATCAACTTGAGAGATTTTAATCATTTAATTAATTAAAAAAAATTCAACATATGAAATATTGTCTACAAAAAATTATTTCAAAAGATGAAATACAATATATGTATTCAATGTAATTTTGACTTTTCTTGACTTTTTATCTTATAAATAAATATAGATTTACACATATAGATATCAATGTCGACAACATGACTAAAGATAAATATTAGCTTATAAGTAAACATTATAAAATATTATAAATTGATACCTATAAATGTCGTACATTGGTATGTCAATACAATTTTGATAATGTCGTCCAATTTAATAATATATTAGATTATATTTTTATAAATTATAAATATTAATAAATTTATATTTTATATAAACACAATATGAACTCTAGATACTTATCCCAAACACAATAACAGATGACGATATACAACATTCTTATCCTAAACACAATAGGTTTCACAGAACATGGTACAATCACTAAACAAAACACGATTTACAATAGAGGGTTAATTGAATACTAAATCGAAATCAATATGAACTCCATTCAAGATTCATTCTATTTCTCAATCAAAAAGGTATAAAATTTTCTCCTTTTTTAAATAAGATTAGTTTTGCGTATTAATGTTTAAAGTTACAATTGTCACTCAAATCAAGAGTTTTAATTGTTATCAAATAATATGAAAACAATCCTATTTGTTATCTATTTATCATAGGACAAGTGATTGAAAATAAACCTATTCGTGTTATGGGCCCATATCATGAACAAAGACATATACTTGAATGTCAAGTACAGGATCACAAGTATGTTTATATTTTAATTCTTAATTATCTTTCATAATAATATCACATTGTAAATATATACTATAACTAAAAGAGGAGGTTGAGGGTACACTTGACACCTCTTAAAGCTCTTTTTAAGCTTAAAGATCTTTCCTAATTACTCTAGAGCTCTCCTTTTTTCTAGATTTTTTTATTTTTTATTTGCTAATTAAATAGATAATTATATTTAAAAACTCTATCATAAATCTTTTTCTATCAAAACAAATCTTTTTAGATTTTAAAGATATATAATATTCTTAAAGCTCTCCCAATAAATTATTATATATACAAGCTAAATTTTTATTAATTATCCTCATTCATATTATTCTTCTCCTTTCTATCTTTAATAAACAAATCAAGTTAAGTAAATTTCTCAACAAAAGAAACATACGGTTTTTTTATATCACTTTAATTTTATTTTTCGTATTTTGTTCGTGTTTGTTTATTATTTGATATTTGTTATGTTATTGTTATTTTTCATTTCTTTTAATTTAGTTTGTTGTCAATTATAGTTTGATTATGGCTTCTTCTTCTACTACAAAAGGGTTTATTATTTTAAATTTGTTTTGTTCATGTTTTGTTATTTTTTACCTGTTTTGTTATTTATTATTTTGATATTTACCTTTGATATATATATATTTTGAGACTATCCGTCCATCGGACGGGCTTGAAGACTAGTAAAATATTTAGAGAAAGAAAATGCATAAACTTATTTCTTTTTCGTTCTTTCAAAGTTAAACATTAATCACGAGTGTGTCAACATTAAATTTTCAGATTTCTTTGTAAAGATCTAACATATCATTTTCTCATAAAAATTTGTATAAAGGATTTTTATTAGATCGCTTGATTTGTGTTGGAACATATAAAATTCTGATCTAGCTTAACATTATGTTTTGGTTCAGAAAATTCATTGTTAAGTGCATGGAAATGTAATTAACTATGGCCAAAAAGTTATTGTGTGCATGAACTTACAAAACCTCTATTGTATGTAAGGAACCCTGCTAAATGTTTATTGTATCATGAAACCGGGTAAAAGCTTATGTGAGCCGGTTAAGTGCATGAAAATGTAATAAACTATGCCCAAAAAGTTATTGTGTGCATGAACTTACAAAACCTCTATTATATGTAAGGAACTCTGCTAAATGTTTATTGTATCATGAAATAGGGTAAAAACTTATGTGGGCCCGGTTATCTGGATGCCTTTGACTATAAAACCCTTCCCACCACATAATTGTGTCTTCCTCTTGTTGTATCAAGATTTTTACAATTTCCACATTTTTCTTTTTTTCATCTCCCACATATATAAATAAAATAAATAAAATCAAAGATAAGAAGAAAAAGCAAAAGACAGTAACAGTGGACGACCAACATCTCCCACAAATAGAAAACCCTTACAGACGTGAATAACATCTTTCTGGCCATCGTTCTTCCGGCCACCATGGTTTTTCCGGCGGTGGGGTGTAAAAGGAATTACTTGTTTGTGGGTTTCATGATGAAATACAGAAAAAGGAATATGTGCGGTGGTTTGACATTGTTTTTCATCAGTGATTGTGTTTGTTTTTCATTTATTTGGCATTATCATCATCAAGATATAGAGATCCGATTTTCTTTTCCAATTCTTATGGTTCTAAATTTTGATGAATGTGTGTAGTTAGAATGTTAGATAGTTAGGTTGCTGGTGTTTGTCCACCCTTTTCTATATACGTTTCACATCATTATAATTTCGTTATAAATGTAAGGGTTAAGTGCATGAAAATGTAATAAACTATGCGCAAAAAGTTATTGTGTGCATGAACTTACAAAACCTCTATTGTATGTAAGGAACTCGAAAAAAGATACTAAAGCATTCACAAGTGTAACCGGCTAATTAAACATCCGGTCATTCGTGCATACTATATTTTTTTTTTAAATTCATGCACGCAATAAAGGTTCTATAAGTTCATGTACACAATACCTTTTTTGCCATAGTTAATTACATTTCCATGCACTTAACCTATCATTATATCGATGAGACAAGAAGTTAACAAATTAAATTGTGTATCATATTCCACATAATTATCTTGTAAATAATATAATTAGTGCCGTCTCCGAGAATATGAAAAATGTCCGGGAATTGGCCCGAGAATAACAATTTGGGCCACTAAAATAATATGTCGATAAATACAATATAAAAACATAATATTACAACGATTAATATTTTCGACATTCAAATAAATTATAAAAATAAATCATGCAACTCTCTTTTACGTGTAGTTGTCATGTTCGAAAATATAGTTTCAAAAAAAATTACGACAGTCAGTTTGAAAAAAAGTTACTAACAAACTTATAAGTTATTACTAATTAATTAGTTAACTAATTAATTACTCAGTCAAAAATAAAAAAATTAAATTATCAATAACCACTAATTAATATATTGTTTTTTTGAACCATGAACTAATATATTGTATAATAATAATTTGTATCTTTTTATTTAATATACTTCTACAAAATAAGTCTATCAGACTTTCTCACCCCCATGCCCACCACCACCACATCTCCCTCACATCCTTCCTCACCATTTTCTACCCACCCTTTTGCCATCTTCTCCGACGATTATTTTTCTGTTTTTTTTTTAATCTTCCCCCACCTATAATTGGAGCTTTCATTCTCCTTCTTCTCTGGAAGCCATATCCACCTTCAACACAGTTGAAAACGCCGAGCACTATGACACCCTAGAAAATCAACCACTGACATCGCTTGGAGGTAGCAGGTTGTGGGCCCTCGAAGAGAGTGGGTCCGGCTCGGGTGCACCCCTTTAGAGTCGGCCCTGAATATAATCAAAAAGACGATCTAGAAAACACGTACAGGAGCCTAGTGCCCAACCAATGCCCTTTAAAAACAACTAGTAAGTTTTAAGGCCCCGCGTTGCGGGGCTTAATTGTCGTTTTTCCTAATTAACGTTTAGGATAGGTTTGTTTATATGTAAGAAACCAAAAAGTAACACGTAATTTTAAATCCGAACGGGATTCGATGTGGTAAAATTCGAATAGTAGTACAAAAAAAATAAAAGTTTTCAATCTAATTATTTGGAAACCCAAAAGGAAAAAAATATGCATGAAAACAAAAAGTAACCCGTAGTAGAAAACCCGAACGGGATGCGACTTGAAAAAATCCGAATAGTTATACGGGGTGTGAAATGGACGAATAGTAACTCGCCTGAAAAGAAACCAAGAAGTAACTCGTAATAGAAAACCCGAACAAGATGCGGTTTGGCAAAATCAGAATAGCAGTACGGGGTGTGAAATGGTATTCATATCGATTTCACTTAATATAGTATATAACGAGAATGTTTACCCCGCGCGTTGCCGCGAGACCAAGTTTTTTTCATTTTTTTATAAAAGCAAATCCTATATTATATTATATACATACTAAAAAGTAATATGACTATTACAAGTTTAGTTGCATAAGGTACAATACTTTCTATTTTTACGTATTTTCATTCTTATCCCTTATAGTTTTTGCTTTTCACTTTAACCCCACAAATACCTTATAAACTTTTTTTACCCTTAAAGTTTCTATGTTTTAACTTTTGCCCCTATCAAAGTTTTTATTTTTAGTTTTTGACACCAAACTTTTAGGTTATCATGTCTTTATCAAATAACCTTCTTCATTTACAATTTTACCTTTAAACATTCGTTTTTTGATTATTTCTTTCCTTTTGTTATATATAGTTTTTAAATATATAACAAATTTCACCATGGTTACGTATTATGTTCATGTAACATTTAAATTACGACACTATATTGGATCATCGTCGTCAGAGTGTCATTATTTGCATAGAAATAATTATTGTTTTGTTCTATGTTTCTATACATCTTAATATTCTTATACGTTGATATTTTTGCTATTGTTATATGTTTTGTTGCCTTTATTTAAATTTGGGTTAAAAGGTTTGACATAAACTAGATGAATGCTCGCACAATGCGGCGGCGATGGTGATAGCAGCGTCGTGATGATGGCGACGACGGGTAGCGGTAGCAGCGATTGGTGGTGGCGGCGAAGAGGCGAATATTGTAGGTATTGATATAAAACGGACAGTATAGTTATTTTAAGAATTAACAGGTAGATGCTATAAATTAATTTCATTAAGGGTATATTGCGTATTTAATAGGCTTATGGATATGGTTAATTATATTAGTAAGGACATTTTCAGTATTTCAAAGATAGAAAGTTGATAACGAGGGAATGAGTTTGCTTTAATAGAAAGTATTGATAACAATGTATTTGCATTACACTAATACTATATATTGTTTATATCCGATAATTTGTCATGTAAAATGCATATTCCGCAGCAACGCGCGGTTAAAATAACTAGTTTAAACTAATTTATAAACTCCTCCACAATAGAGTCTTTTCTTCCAAATCCTTTACCATCCCGCCTAAATGTTGATGGCGACATTTTTTTTGTTTTTATTTAATCCTATCTTTCTCGCAGTATATAAATCAATAAATTTATCCGCAGACATAAAACCTTGATAAAGATTACATGTTTATAAGAATTCAAAGATAATACATTTTGACAAACATAGTGTTATAACTTTTAATTACAGTCAGGCGAAAAATTTTAACATGCTAATATGTATAACCATATCACAATAAACAAATAACTAAACAGATTTACATAACATTAAATACATATGTTTGTGAAACATATAAATAACATAATACAAATTAAATTAAATGGTAAATAAAATTTAAAAATTTAACAAATTTTTATTTATAAATATTTAAAGAGTTAATTACACTTTTGGTCCCTGTCGAGGGTTAAAAATTATCGTTTTCATCCCTACCTTTCATATATTACCGTTTTGGTCCAAAAAACTTTGTTCCGTCAACACTTTTGGTCCAATTCTCGAAACGGACGTTAAACGCCCATCACGTGATCTGCACGTGATGGGTATTTTGGACTTTTTCTTATCATAAGGACCAAAGGTGTAATTAAATCCCAACTTTTAACATTTATCATCATTTTCAATATCTGTATCTATATCTTATAATCTATATAACTATCTATATCAAAGATCAAAAATCATGATTCAAACACAAATCAAACACATATACTCATATATCAAAAATCTTAAATTCTCAAATCAATAATCTCTTCTACTCTCTATCATCTTTAAATATAATATCACTACCAAAATAGTCAAAATTCCTAAAAAATTCAAGATCTTAGAAAAAACACCACTAAATATTCATAGTCCCGTAATTCTTCTATCAACAAACCCAGACTTTTTCTTTTAAAAAAAAAAAGAAAAAAGATTGGTTTATTCTTTCAGGAAGCTTATCAACAAACAAAAAAATCTAGCTATTAATATCTACATTTATATTTATATTTATGTCTATATATACATACATATACCTAATATGTAAACCCTATCTCCCTGTATCTTTCTTTTGTGGCTCTAACAACCCATCATTCAAATTCTCAATCTATATCTATACCAACTTCAAAGCCATATTGCCGTTCTAAAAGAATACAGGATGGTGGTAGCAGCCGGAGATCCGCATGGTGGTGGTTGCCGGAGATCCGCGGTGGTGATGAGGCTACATTGCGGCGGTGGCTAAACTGATTTGGGGGGACAAAAAATCAGTCACTAAATTGGGAGAAAAAGTAAAGAATAAAAAGAAAAAGAAAGAAGAAGAAGGTTATGCTCGATGAAAGATCTTAGATCTAGATCTAATTTATAGATCTGTTTTGATTTTGAATATAGCAAGAAAGAGTGGAAAGTCGGCCATCTCCAAAATGGTTTATTTGGAACTAATGTTATGCCATGTGAAAATTGGTAACCTATTTTTACATGTTTAGTATATCATAGGAAATTAGAAATCTGTGATTTTATATTAAGAATATGGCAAGTGGACATGTGGATGAAAAAAGAAAAATTAGTTTAGGTTGTTGTATATTGATGATGGTTGTGAATTAATATGGATTTGAAGGAGCAGGAGCAGTAGCAGCAACTGCTGCTTATATGATGATGATGATAAATAGATAAAATATAGAGTTAATTACACTTTTGGTCCCTGTCGAGAGAAAGGGGCCAAAATACAGAAATACCCATCACGTGCAGATCACGTGATGGGACGTTTAACGTCCGTTTCTAGAATTGGACCAAAATCGTTGACGGAGCAAAGTTTTTTGGACCAAAAGGGTAATATATGAAAGGTAGGGATGAAAACGGTAATTTTTAACCCTCAACAGGGACCAAAAGTGTAATTAACTCATAAAAAAAACACATATTAATGTAAAGAATTCAAATTTAATGACCGATTAATAAAAAAAATTAGTTATTTATTTAGTAGATTAGTATATAAAGGAAAAAAATAGTCTTTGAGTTACAATAGAACTCTCGATTTCATGCAACTCTAATTGAAAAATCGGTTTCCCCTATCCTATATTTTTTTTTTTTTTATTTTTATTTTTTTTTTTTTTTTTTTTTTTTTAT
>CM067168.1:61268100-61543100 GCA_034093135.1 Erigeron breviscapus | reverse complement strand
CATTGGTATGACAATCCTTTTACTCAGGGTGTTATTTAGCATGGTGTGATTGTTAGTATGTGATCACGTAAAATGAACGTATGTCCGGAAATGATTTGAGCCTACGGGGTCACACGTCTCGATTCAAATATAGTTAATATTGATTGATTTATTAATTAATAAGGATCACGAATAAGTTAACGAATGGTCGTTAATATTTAACGGTTACTAGCTAACGGTCGTTAAAGTAAGGAGATAAAACGATTAGGGAAGGTTCTAGAAAAGCCATAGGGGCCGGCCTCCCTACTAGGTTTCCTAGTGAAACCCTAAACTTGATGGCCAAGTTTGGTTCTACCTATAAATGCTAAAGGTAGACTTATGGTTTTCTTTAACAATTACACATAAGAATTGTAACTCCAAAAACCTCTCATCTCCCCCTCTCCTCTCTTATCTTGGACGGCCAAAACCAAGGGAAAATCCTTTTGGGTTTTTGGTTTTCGGTTTTGAAGAAGGAGATCAAGCCAAAGGTTGCTCGGTTCGTGATCAAGTGCTAGCACACCTATATCGGTGGATCGTGTGTGCAAT
The DNA here is from genome assembly GCA_034093135.1 of Erigeron breviscapus. NCBI lineage: Eukaryota > Viridiplantae > Streptophyta > Magnoliopsida > Asterales > Asteraceae > Erigeron > Erigeron breviscapus. The sequence goes on along the minus strand of CM067168.1, from coordinate 61,542,536 downwards.
CGTAGAGGGATTTACTTCAAATCCTTTTAAAGTTTCTTTACTTTATCATCTACATTAAGAGGTATTCCTTAATCCTATTTCAAGGTTAATTATTTGATTACATGGTTTGATTTGCTTCTGTTGCGTACTCGTGAATAATGATATTTAGTTATATATTCCAACAGTGGTATCAGAGCCACCCATGTGATTTTTAATTACCTAAAAATCAAAACTTGAAGGGGGGTTAAGGTTTCATATTTTTCGAATTTTTTATGTAATTATTTTGATTATTTTATTAATTAATTGGTTTAATTGTAATAAAATAATGAAATAAACAATAAATTTTTTTTTTTGATAAACCCCAATTCGAAAATCTGGAAATAAAATTTTTTTTTTTTTAGGAAACCCAAATTGCAAGTTTTGATTTATTGCATAATTAATGTGTTAATTGCATGCGTTTATGGATTACCTCTATTTTAATTGTTAAAAAAAAGTAATAATCATGAGTTTTACATGCAATTGATTCATGATTATTACTTAGTTATAATGATAAAATTACTTGATCACTAGGTCTTTTAGGTGGATAATTAAAATAATTAATTGTTTGACAATGTGATAATTATATATTAATGTTGCTGCTTGACACCAGTCCACTAAAACGATCATATCTTTTAATCCGTAAGGAGTTAGAAGTCTTCCTTTGAACAGTAGATACTTGACTCATAGGGCTACAACTTTGTAGTTCTGTGCTAAGTCCAGTTCGTCCATCCTCTAGGCCTAAATGGGTCGTGAAGCTGCTGGATTTTTCAAATCAGCACCTTATGTGTTTATGTGATAAATTTGTTATTAAATTTTGGCTTACGCAATCAAGTTTACTTGATGTATGTGGTCCTTTTCCTTGAGAAATGGGAGCCAATCTTAAACCATAGTGGCCTAACCGAGGATGGATACCTAATTGTTACGTGTTTATATTTAGTATGTTTAGTTTTGCCCTTTAAGAAAATTGTGTGCAAAATTGTTTTTGGAAAATTAAACTTGACTAAATTATATTGAAATAATGATTTTGTTTATAAAATTGGTGCCCTAAAATCAAAAGATACACCGGCTTACCCATTTGAACAAACTCTAAGAGAGGTATAAGTCGGAGTGCGTTAGCCTCCTAAAAGGGCGGGTTTTTAATTGCGTCTATCGCAAACCTTTGCCCTTGCGCTTCTTTGTGCGTTCAAATGGAGCTACCGAGCTCTTTTGTATTTAAAGGCAATAAAAATGAGTTTTATAAACATATTATGTTTAGAAGATATGCATGAATCTTCAAACATAACTTTTGATCACACATCAAATTGATTGACCCAATAAACTTAAGTCATTGTCATCCAACTCGTAAAGGACACTTGTGGCTGTTGTTTTACTCACTGGTACACAGTGGTGGACAAATTTACGCGTTCTTGGTTGGACGACTTAAAGCGAGTTAAGCGGTGAGACCTTAACCCGTGGCAAAAGATGGGACAAAACATGACTACAAATCACTTGATGAATCAAATGTAATTTGTAGGTCCCATTCTTACTAGGAATTGCACATGTAATGCAATTACTGCTCGTCACTTACCTTTTGAGTACAATCATTTCTAGCAGATCAACTGATGAAATGAGTGTATGTCAATTGGATCCTAGCCTTAATGAAATTAATTGTTTATTTTGTAAACATTGGGTAATTGATTTCTTAAGGATTAATTATCGAAAATACCGATAATTGAACTTGAATCTGTTTTGTAAAAGGCAACAAATCCTTCACAAAACATACACCAATCGGCTTTTAGGTCGATGCTAGAAAGGGAAAACTTTCTAAAACCAATTTCAATGGTTGTTTTGTCAATAGAGAATTGTTCTAAAAGTTGAAAAGAAAACCCGTGTCATTGAAACTCAGATATCGCTATTCCTAATGCGAATGCCACTGCTTTGCAGTTGGAAGCATAAAATACTCAGTACTATAGACATATTGAGGTTGCTTATTTGATGCTAGAAGCATGTCTCCCGAGCTTCAAAAAGCAATTCGAATTGCAAAATCCGTGTGATATGATCAAATAACTCAAGTCTATGTACGGAAAACAAGTTGGAGTTGAAATTACTTGAGCTAATTGAGTCACTCCATAACTTGAACATGAGTATGGGAAACCGGTGAATGCTCGTGTACTCAAGATGAAGAGTTACTTTGAGCATTTTGGAAAGGTTAAACTATGCGTATCTTCTGCCGATTGTTATTGGCATAAGAGACTTTGAGAAGTTTGTGCACAGTTACAATTTGCATAGCATAAGTTGGACTTCATAATCAAGTTGATTGAGTATGAGGAAAACCTTCCTAAGAAATCTGAGATACCCCAAGTTCTTATGATCAAGGGGGGAATGGTTTAGAAAGCAAAACAACCGTAAAGCTAAGGGCAAGAACTTTGGTAAGAGAAAACAAAGTATTTAGTCTCAAAACCTTAAAAGACCCCTTGGAAAAAGGAGCATACGGCTAAAGACCAGTCTTGTCATCACTATGCTAAAGTGAGACACTGGAAAAGGAATTGTCCTAAGTATCTAGCTGAGTTGAACAAGAAGAAGAAGCAAGTTGGTTTAACCAGTTCTTCAAGTATCTTCTTAACTGAATTATAAGTGTTGATGAGATTCAAATGATAATTCAATAGCAAAAGAGTCAAGTTAACTTGGACTCTATCTATCTTTGACATTGTCATCTTGTTTAATTTTGTCAAGAAACGCATTTAAAGACTTCAACGTGAAGAATTCTTACAAATCAAATGATGAATCATTTGAAAAATGTTCAAAGTGATGAACCTCAAGTCGATGATGATGAAGCGATTCCACTTCGTAGGTCCGTAAGGACAAGACGTCCTACTGACAGATTATGTCTGATGGTAGAAGAAAACGTTTTAGGAGATCTCGATGAGCCTCCAAATTTCAAAGTTGCATTATCAGATCCGGAATCTGACAAATGGCTTGAAGCTACGAAGGTGGAAATAAAATCCATGAAAGACAATCAAGTCTGGAGCTTGGTTGATCTTCCACAAAATGCTCAAACTGTTGGGTGTAAGTGGATCTTCAAGAAGAAGACGGACATGGATGGAATGTACACACCTATAAAGCTCGTCTCGTGGCGAAAGGTTATACTCAACGTTTCGGTGTTGACTATGATGAGACCTTTTCTCCAGTTGCGGATATTAGAGCTATTAGGATTCTCTTAGCCATAGCTGCGTACTATGACTTTGAGATATGGCAAATGGATGTTAAGACTGCCTTCTTAAATGGTTACTTGGATGAAGAAGTCTATATGGATCAACCTGAAGGTTTTATTGATCCAAAACATCCCAACAAAGTATGCAAGATTCAAAGGTCTATTTATGGATTAAAGCAAGCATCAAGAAGTTGGAATAAGCGGTTTGATGAAGAAATCAAAAAGTTTGGTTTCGTTCAAAATCCCGATGAGCCATGTGTATATCGCAAAGCTAGTGGGAGTAATGTTACTTTCCTTGTCTTATATGTTGATGTCATCATAGGAAAACACATTCCAATGTTGCAAGATGTTAAATCCCATCTTGGAAAGTGTTTTGCCATGAAAGATTTAGGAGAAGCGGCATTTATTCTTGGAATCAAGATCTACCGAGATAGATCAAAGCGGTTAATTGGACTAAGTCAAAGTGCTTATATTGATAAGGTCACTCATGCAAGGACTTAATTTATCTAGCAAGAACAGTGCTTCTACACCTAATGAGGTGGAGCGTATGCAAAGAGTTCCTTATGCTTCGACGGTGGGATCTATCATGTATGCGGTAAGATGCACTAGACTTAATATTGCGTTCGCGCAAAATATAGTTAACCATTATCAGCAAAATCTTGGAGAGGATCATTGGATTGCTGTAAAGAATATTCTTAAGTACATGTGTGCTACTAAAGAATTATTCTTGGTGTATGGAAGAAATTCTGATCCAGAATTCAAAGTGAATAAATACTGTGATGTTGGATTTCAGACTGATAAAGATGATTCAAAATATCAGTCGGGATAAGTCTTCATTATTTAAATGAAGGCACGGTGGAATGCTATGAGCTAAAAGCAAAGACCAAGTATATTTGTTCAGAAATAGCTTGAAGTTTAGTGAAGACGTCTGTACAGAATTCTGAGATGTCTCAGAATTCCTTCACTGAAGCTTCACTTCAGTTTAGATCGAGATAAATCTGAAGCATTCATTCTGAAGTCAAAGACTGAAGTATGAAGAAGAGAATCATCTCAGAAGCGAGCAAAGAGTGATTCTACCAGATCAAGACTGAAGCATCTCAGTGTAAAGTATTTACAACACTTTATACTGATTACGAGGAAGACTTTTACTTTACACCTTTATCCGGTTATAGATTTATCTATTAACAAAAGGTACAAAGTATAGGCTTGGAACCTAGTACTATAAGTCACATCATGTGACTTATATACTCTTCCAAGTGCAGCATGTAAGGAATTGTGGTTTAATTCCTTAAATGCTCACAACCACATTTGTACGATCTTGTCCACATCATCATGGACTTGGTCTATAAATACAAAGTCTTCTCACAACTTGCAAAGGCTTGAAACTTTAGCATTGCAACTTGTGAGATATACTCTAAGTAAACTTACGAGTATTTCCAAGTTAGTTAGATCACTTGTATTTCAGGATTGTTTAGATACTTACACTTGGGTGTTTATCTTTGTTCCGCAACAATCCTTGTATTTGTTTATACATCAATAAATCAAATACATTAAAAGAAAACAACGTGTCTCAATGCTACATACTTGATTATATTTATATATATCCTTATATAGTTTTCTGCCATTTGTTCTTGCATTTTATATCTAGTCAATTGTTTCTTGTTATCCATATCTGGATCGTAAACTGAACTTGTCCATCAAGATTAGTTGTACTTGCCAGTCGGGTTTGTTATTCATCTATATATTTGGGACTCAAAAAGAAGCAAACCACAGTTGCCATGTCTGCAATAGAGTCTGAGTACATTGCCGCCTCAGAAGCTGCAATGGAAGCAGTCTGGATAAGGAAGTTCATTAGCGGGCTTGATGTGATCCCCTCGAGTGACTTACCCACTGATATGTACTGTGATAAAACTGGTGCATTAATCATTGCCAACGAGCCCGGAGCTCAGAAAGGTGCCAGACATTATGCTAGAAGATATCACTATGTTCGTGAGCAGATCGAACTAGGAGAGATCAAATTACTCAAAGTTCACACAAATTTTAACTTAGCTGATCCTTTCACAAAAGCTTTGGCTAGGCCCAAGCTTGAAAGGCATGCCGAGGGCATAGGACTTAAATTAGCTAGTTATTTCATGTAAATCTGTTGTTTCGGTATTTGGATAAGGGATGTTAAACAATTTATATTTTTCATAATAATGAAATAAAGTACTTGATATGTTTGATTTCATTTAATATTAATTGTATCCTATATTTGCATGTTTAATCCTTGAATATTTTATTAAATATTCTAAATTGTCCATTGTCGATTAATTATATGGGAATATAATTAAACTAAGACAAATCTGAGCGATTGGTTATATTCTTTAAATATATAATGGCTGGTCCCACCAAACTCACATGGTATCCATATGATGCATATCGGACTACCCCACTAACGAATTTATCACTTTATGGATCGGTGTCATTAAGTGAAATTCGTAAATGGTTACTTTATTGATCCTTTGACTTGAGATACAAGCAGGTCAGCATGTATGGATTGCACTTACTAGATATAGTTCTAACTCTCCTGAATAAGGGAGTACATAAAGGGCTATTTTCAGAAAGTGTAGTGAAGTATGATGACTGACACGTGTAGTCAATACAGGATTTGTTCCTCCAACTAATAGTTGCAGAATGATACCATTGGGCCCCTCATTGGGACTATTTAAGATGTTTACATGACCATGTCCAAATGAATCCAGATGTGTCTGGATTATGTTTGGTAATCTTAAGTAGTGATGAAATGAGAAACATAATCGTTAAATCATGAAATGACATTGATCCATATTCATGTTTAACACGGTATCTGAACAAAGGGATAATAAATGCCTCAACCATTTAAATATACTTTAAGAAACTATACTTAAATATTTCTGGGAGCATTGGCGTGTTGTTAGACGCTAACCAATGTTATTACCTTCATTTGTTACGAGCTCAAGTGGGAGCTGTTAGTATGTGATCACGTAAAATGAACGTATGTCCGGAAATGATTTGAGTCTACGGGGTCACACGTCTCGATTCAAATATAGTTAATATTAATTGATTTATTAATTAATATGGATCACGAATAAGTTAACGAACGGTCGTTAATATTTAACGGTTACTAGCTAACGGTCGTTAAAGTAAGGAGATAAAACGATTAGGGAAGGTTCTAGAAAAGCCATAGGGGGCCGGCCTCCCTACTAGGTTTCCTAGTGAAACCCTAAACTTGATGGCCAAGTTTGGTTCTACCTATAAATACTAAAGGTAGGCTTATGGTTTTCTTTAACAATTACACATAAGAATTGTAACTCCAAAAACCTCTCATCTCCCCCTCTCCTCTCTTATCTTGGACGGCCAAAACCAAGGGAAAACCCTTTTGGGTTTTTGGTTTTCGGTTTTGAAGAAGGAGATCAAGCCAAAGGTTGCTCGGTTCGTGATCAAGTGCTAGCACACCTATATCGGTGGATTGTGTGTGCAATCGTAGAGGGATTTACTTCAAATCCTTTTAAAGTTTCTTTACTTTATCATCTACATTAAGAGGTATTCCTTAATCCTATTTCAAGGTTAATTATTTGATTACATGGTTTGATTTGCTTCCGTTGCGTACTCGTGAATAATGATATATAGTTATATATTCCATCAGTGATAGGTTTTAAAATCTACAATGAGCATGGGTGGTACTTATACTATTTTTTGGAACTATATGTATCCTGTTTCATGATAGGTTGAGTGGTCGAACATTGTTTGGATACTTCACATCTGGAACAGCGGCTCTTATTCACAACTTTCAATAGGTAAAAGACATTATCATTTTTTTGATTTGTTTTGTCATCATTAACAAGACAATTTTCTAAACACTATGAAATTCTATGGTTTTCTCCTTATATCATCTAACACTCACATTAAGATGCTACACTAATAAATATTTTCTAAACCGATCGATTTGCTTTTATTTTGATTTTGAGAACCAATTATTACTTAAGTTATCTAAAATCGGTTTTTCATAATGCATTGTAGGTGTTAAATCGAGCGATTCTTCAAAGAAGCTTGGGAAGAACTTTGCAACTGATGCTTCTCTTTTTAAGGTACAATCTCCAGAATCTTAATATCATATTTAGTAACAAAAATTTAATGGAGGCATTTTATAAGTTCTATAGTTAGTCAAAGACATTTTTTAAGAGCCATATCTTATTTCATCACTATGTGTTGTTAAGTTAGTTTGTAATCTTGATATATTTTGACTTCGTGTTTCAATGCCCACAAACTCAGGCTATCTGCTTATGAACATACACAAATTCCCCTGCAAGTAGAGACTCATGTACCATTTGTTGCGATAAGTTTTAGTTTATGGATTTTTGATTATATATACACGCTATGATATATGTAGAGTTTCGTAATCATGTATTAAGGCTACTAAGTGTGAATTTTGATGGGTTAATGTTAGTGATTCGGTGCTTTGATAATAAACTGAGTATCCTGACCCAATAAACGTGATATTTTTGTTTTTCGTTTTAACGGCATGTTAATTCAAATAAATGAATATATGAATGTCCTTTTATTCTTATATTTTAACGAATACAACGATTGCTAAATTTTGCACATATAAGCACAACTTATTCCTTGATTGTATTTAATTTTGTACATGTAGAGAACAACCGATTCTCGGGCACGATAGTCGTTTGAATCCATAACAGACCTTTGTTTCTTATTTTGATAAGTTGCCATTGACAGACATAATTTGATAAATAATTGCGACAGCATAAGTAATGAGTTTAGGAAGAGAAATCAACAATAGGTTAATCGGGCTGCTTAATTCGTCTATGACATTTTTCATGTAAAAAAAACATGGTAAGATCTCGACAATAATCTCTACCATTGGTGTGTCTTTTTTTCCTTTTTATTTAAAATATGAGCATGGACCAGGTTGATGAATGCTTTGTTGCAGAAGTGGTTGGTGCTTCTGGTGGGAAAAGAGCTCCTATGAATGAAGAAGATTTTTTAATTTATATATTATTATTATTTTGTAACATTCCATTCTTATGTTATTGTTATTATTATCTATTTTAATTTAGTTTGTTGTCCATTATAGGTTCATTGTGGCTTCTTCTTCAACAACAAAAAATAAGACCACATTAGTTCATCTTGAAGATCTTAAGCCAACACATGTTAACCATCATCTACGACTCCGTGTTGTGCATGTATGGACTGTTTCGGAGTGGAACAACCCGAAGAAAATCAAAACGTTCGAGATGGTCTTTGTTGACGAATTGGTATGTATTTTTTTTCAAATTATATAATATACACTTTTTGTTCCTCTTTTTGTTGAACTTTTTGTTTCTCTTTTTGTTGAGCTTAACTCTAAATCGTTTAGTCTAAAATTGTTGGTTGTGTTTGTATTAAGTTTAGATATAACAAACTGCAACTTTTTTATTTAACTAAAGTTGGAAAAAAAAGGGTAAACTGGAATCAATATTTACATGGAGTTATTTTTCATATGTTTATTCTTTAGTATGCTTTATTGTGTGTCAGAAGTATGTGATAACAAAATTGTAGTATGCTTTTATGTCAGAATCTATCATTATTCATTACTTAACATATCTTGAGTTTCCTGAAAACATGAGTACACCGTGTCCAAACTAACCAAGGATAAACAAGTCCTTGATGCCTTTAGAAAGGATACTGGCACGGAAGTGGTAATACCTCTGATACAAATGTTTATCTTTTTGAGAGCGTTTTACTTACTTTTATATAATATGTTGTGAAGAGTTTAAAATTTTAAATTTTTAATTGAAGGAAAACGTTAGTGAAGATGATCCAACGACTCCATTGCTTCAATCCGATGATTCTGATAATCCTCCTATTGTTTTTACGGTAAACATATTCTTGGTTATGTTTTAATTTTTGGTATTTTAATTTTATTCAGTATCTATTTAATATACTTGAATGAATTCCAATTTTTTAGCTTTGATTAATATATTTTGAGACTACCCGTCCATTGGACGGGCCTGAGCACTAGTATATAACATAAATATGGCAATTGCAACAACTCATAATATTGTTGTTCCTGTGATAGAATCTACCATGTCGAAGGTGCTAATAAAAACACAACCCTTGAGGTTTCACTTGCAACACAACGTTACAAACTTTAATATTTTTCCCTACATATCAGTCGGGAAACAACATATGGTTGGAATGGTGAACAGAGTAGCGACGGCTCGAGGACGAGGTCGTCTTCTTCGGTGACCGGATATAATAAGATGATCGCTTTTCCGGTGAAGATGAAGACAAATATTAGACTTCTGATTACCTCATTAGTCATATCAACATTCCAAAACCAACCCCATCTAGGTCTATGCCAACACCCACCACTGCCAACCGTAAAAAAACTCATTAATATACCACAAGGTATTCACCGCCCCACAGACTCAATGGGCTCACTATCCAATTCGTCCAAGAACTGTTATTTTATAATTACTAGATGGAGTAAAGAAGTTGCTCAATTTGAGCATCAAGTTTCTTTTCATTTGATTTACCTGTAGCAACTTTTTTAATTATCCTCATTTTCATAATATTTGAATATCACATTTTAGATAATAATAAATATTTTTTTATTTTGGTTATTTTATAATGATTGATATGTTATGGTCGTTTAACATTGTTCGTTCCATGCGTTTTTGTAATTAACGTCATTTTTATGGGTTCTTTAATACAACGTATTAAAAAATAACAAATAGTTTTACACTAGTTATTTTTATATGATTATAATACTCTGATTCGTACTAAATAATATGAGATGTATATGTCGGTTTTCATGATCATATATAGTTTAGTGATACACAATTTTATACTTCTTCAAAAATTGAATTAAAAAGATGTTATATGTGGTTGTTATACTATTGTTTATGTTCGGTAAATATATTCGACAATATTGTTGTATAATTTGTTGCTTACAAAAAATAAATATAAAAAGCCCGCAGCAAAGCGCGGGATAATTTACTTGTTTGATTTAGTATGTATATAAATGTTGCAAGATTCGAACTTACACTTACTGCATAGACATACAATGCTTATTTACCAATTGATTTTGAGCTTGTTCTCGTTCACATGACTAAGCGGATTCAAGTTTCATGGTGGACATATTGTAAATATATGAGCATATGACACACATGCAACGACAATCATAGGCCGGGTTCTACATTTAGTCCGGTTTTTATATACACATTATTTAGACATATGACCCAAATGCAATGGCAGTCATTGGTTAATGAGGAACTAGCAGGTGTTTGGTCCTCGTCAATGAATCAGTCATGTTTTTTTCCTGCGCTGCTATCTTTATACCTTTTTTTTTCTAATTTCTTTCTTTTTTTTGTTCTGACGTACCACTTACTTACTTTCTAATGAGTTTCTTTTGTTACTTAATAAGGTAAATGGATTACACGTATTTGCATATCCATTGAGGTGGCAAAATGTGCGGGTCGGGTCGGGTTGGGTCAAAATGGTTCCGGGTCAATACGGGCAACTTTGAAAACAGGTTTAAATGGGTCGGGTTGAAACGGATCCGGGTCGAAACGGGTATGGGTCAAAACGAGTCGTTTTCTAAATACCAAACCAAAACCACTGAAAGTTTGAAACCATGCACAGGTTTCATCAATAAAAATGAAAAGGACCTTTTTATTCAAGTTACTCCTACGTCATGTATAGATCAGTTTGTATGAATATATGTAAATTGTATCTCAAACTCCCAAAGTGCCCCGAAACACTATCAAAAGCAAACTTTCTGATTTTCGACTTGTCTAGAAAGTGGCAAGATGGGTGGAATTTGTAACAATTTACTTAATTATACATAACAATTTACTGACATAAGCTCCTTCCAAAAGATAAAATAATTCCAGATAACAATTTACTTAAATTCTAAATCTATCTCTCCATATATAATTATATTATATTATTATATTATGATCCGTTAATTACATGTATGATTTCAGCAATAATCTCGTATTATTGATTTATTATATCATATTATTATTATATATAATTAATAAAATTCTAAAAAAATAATTATACAAATATAAAATTGATAAAGGATAAGAATGAAAGATTTGGAAAATCACAAATCGGGGGAATGGAAAAAGACGAGAGCGTCTGATTTGGAGAATGGAGATTGTTTTTCAGCTTGAACAACCCGTCATTGAAGTTTCATCGCCCACTTTGACCCGTTACAAAGACATAATAATTTTGTTTTGATCCATTATGACCCGCGTGTAAAATATATATTGCCCAATATGGTCCAATTCTTTTCTTGTATGGCCCAGTTTGATCCAGATTTATTTATCTGGACTGATTTTGCCAGCTATACATATAGTATCTACTAATATACTAAAACAGAATTGAAGGGTTCTTTGAATAACATGATGTCATTCATCTACATATGTCTTTTTATCTATTTGGTAATAAAATATCCTTTTTAGTTTTATATATGTAATAATTGTTACCTCATATAATTACTACTTTTATGTTTTTTTGGTTTTTTTTTTCCTTCTTAGTTTATTTTATTTAAATAATTATGATAAAGATAGATACAAGTATAATCAATAGATTAAATATATGATGAATTATTATATAGGTTCTAGTTAAAATAAAATAAGTATGAATGTAAAACAAGTAAAACACTAATTTTTTTCTCAACTGAAATTTATCGTGCATCATAAAAATAATCGTGCATCAATATATATACTTGTGCTTCGTGAATCTCGTGCATCAATTTTATCATGATTTAAGGGTCAAGATCTTGTCTTATTTGTTTTACTTTAATACTTGTTTTACAATAACCAACCCCTATATATATATATATAATGTTCAACATCCGGTTTTGTCAATCAAAAATTTTAGCTCCAGCTTTGATTAAAAGCAAGATGAGGTGCAAAGCAAATGCAAATGTAGATTTATTCACATCATAAACTAAATATAAAAAATTAGAAAGAAAGTAACACTCATTTTCATATTCCATGAATTATGAGTCTCAATATTGTTTAAGACGGTATCTAAGGTGAAGAGACTTCATTGAAGTTTTATCAAAAATATATATAAAAAGAAAGATCCCTGACCTAAAAGTGAGAGTTCAAGATATTTACTAAAAAAACTCGAGTTTTATTTTTGTAAAACGAAAGGGATACCCGCGCAATGCGGCGACGGCGACGAGTGGTGGTTTTTTTTATATATAATTAAAACATAATACTTTTTATTCAATTAAAAAACACACAACACTAAAACTAAAACATAATTAAATCTAAATAAATAAAGTAGGTAAATCTTTAGCATATTGTTTTTGTTTTTTGAGTTCAAGTTTCTCTCGTTCGATCTCTTGCCGTTGCTTGCCGACTTCTCTCAAACCCCACATCTCTAACGCTAGGTTGTATTCTTCGTCATCCGTAGACTTGCCCGCACGTGATGACCCTTGGCTTTGCTGACCCGCTGAACTAGATGATGTCTTTGACCTTTTAGAACTCGGCTCACCATGACTACCCGTCGAATCCCAATTTTCCACTACATCCCACTGCGAAGATGCCCTCAAGAACTGCCATTCTTTTAAAAATACAAACTCGGGTTGAGTGTTTGGACTCCACGGATACATTTTCCTAAATATAGGCTATAAAATGTATAGGATAGAAAATGTAAAAGGATATGTATATATCCGACGTGTTAGAAAATATAGCTGAATTTATACAAATGTTGTATACAATTAAGAAATGACAGACCAATTAAGAAATGGCACACCAAATAAGAAATGGTTGCAGACTAAAAAACAAAAAGAAACAAGAGGGCTTTCACATTGCAAGCATTTTTGATGTTTGGAACGCCCCCGGGAGTCCGGGACCAAAGAGGGGCATTCCCATGCATTCCAATCATGAAAACGGGCTACTCCGTTCGGTCTAAGCCGTGTAATTCTTTATCAAGGGAAAATAGGTTCAATGGTAAATACAGTTGGAACGCAAAACAAATAATGTAGTATACCACTAAGGGCACTTCAGGTATTTCAAATTAAAGCTCTGCTGTCGCCATCATCAATGGTGAAAAAAAACTAAAAAAACTCATAGTTATTTATAGATTTTTCAATTTTAATTATCGAATAATAATTAAAATGAATTTTAAGCAGGTTTTCAAGATCACATGGACAGCAACAACAAGAACAACTTGCAGCAAATTAAGCCCTTAAAATAAATAAATGAACAATTTTTAGTCAAATTTTTTTACTTAATCTTTTCTTTTAGGGCTTTTATCTAACTATTTAAGGTACTTTTTATCTTTTTTACTTCAGATTTAATAAAGTTTATATTTTTCTATCTGGGTATCTTGTATATAGATATAGTATAAGTTAATTTATATGTAATTAATAACATTATGATGTTATTCAAGATCATAAAGTTTGATTAGTTGTTATGAAGTGAAATAAGTAGAATTTTTTTGAAGAAGATGAAGGCTGGAAGTGCGGCTAAGTTGATTGTTGATGCGTTGCTGCAACGGTTTCTTCCGCTTGCTAGACGTCGAATTGAGACTGCACAAGCTCAGGTATGGTTGTTTTAATTGGTGGGTAGTTTATGCATTTTGTGTTGGGTTTTGGATTTTGAAGTTAGAAAATCTTGATTTGAATAGTGTTAGATGCTTTTTATGTTAGAAGAATTTGATGTGTAGTTGTAACTGTACTCGGGTCCTGTGATGGTTGCCTAGTGGTGAGGGAAATGCTACTGAAAAGCAGAGGTCTTGAGTTCAAATGTTGTCTCAGTGTCACTTTAATCATAGTGTTACACAATTTAGCTTTTTTAGTTGGCCGTGGGACTGGTCAGTGGGGTTGCTGGAAGGTCGATTACACATTTTTTGTGTGACTGTGGTCGGTTTTTGGGTTTCTGGTGAAGTTGTGGGCAATTGGTCGGAAGATTTTTTTTTGATCTTTTTTTTTGTGTTTTCGGGAACGGAGGCAAGTCGGTTTTGGAGATGGGGGTGTTTAGATAGTATCCCAGGTTTAGTCATCAGTGGAGCCAAGGAGGAACCTAAGTTCTTTGGTGATGTTGGATCAGTTGGTTGGGCCAACATTTGAGCGGGCTTCTGGGTAAGCTTGATTTGCCTTTCAAGTGAGGGACTTGGGCAGTCTGATGTGCGCCGGTTGGGTTTGTTTGAAAATCAACCTTTCAAAAGAATGTATTGTTGTGGGAATAAGAGATAGATAATTGATCCTGTTGATTCTAAGAATACCCAGAAACAATTCTTCTAAATTTTCGTTGATTCAAATTGAATACCGAAATTTAGGGATTTCACACTAAAACACACACATATGTGATTAGGGAAAAAATGATTTTTTGATTATCTGGAAACTGATCATTTCCCCATGATGGGATACATATAAATAAGCAAGCAAAATTCGAACGGGCCTAAAAACATTAGTGGGCCGAAAGTTATAACGAAATGAAAATGGCGTTTTTGAGCTCGGCCATTTTAGTGAAGGCCTCTTTTACCCCTTTCTTGAGCTTCCAAATACAAAAGGGCTTGGGTTTCAATAGTTGGGCCTACATCAAAGGATGAGGAAAAGTTTGGAAGGTAGTTATATTTGTTGAGAAACTAGAAAGTTTGAGGTCATATTGAGTGTTTGAAAGTTCGAGGTAGTTTGGAGTTATGAAAATCCACCTCTATAGAGGGAGTAACAGTTTTTTAGAGGTCAAAGTCTTTGAAGTCGGATCTTGCTCTCATTACCACCACACTTGCCTGTTCATGGTGTAATTGTAAACTAGCGGTGATTCACTATAAGTAGATTTAACTTGCTCTGATACAGTTATACCCTAAACAAAATCAAACGTAAAAGTGAACATGAAGTATGGACATCCCTTTCCAATCTATTAGGATACTGATGCAGAGGAAAATTTCAAAACTAACTAGTAGCTAATGCATAGACCTTCATCTATAATTTTTACTTATACATTCGGATACGAGTCATGTGGATTTTAGCTGAAAATGGTTGATATATTAGAAAAAGATCATGTTAATGTGTCTAGTTTACCTTCTGTTATTTAATGAATGTTTGGAGTTTTGAAGAAACAAATTATTTCAGCAATGTGGACTAGCTAAGAAATTATAGATTGTTACCTTATGTATCTTTCTAAGATGATGTAGTCACTATCTCTAAATAGACACCCAAGCTTGCGCAAGTGAGTAGTTTACTTTTCCGTTTCTCTTTCTTATTTTTGGCAAGAACATTTGAAATTTTGGTACTTAAAATGGAACTCTGCTGAGAAGGTAATAAATGTAACATCTCACTTTTATCAAAATTTTGTAAAGCTCTACTATATCTAAATGTCTGACCACATTCTGACCACATTTGTGCCGCGTATTTATACTGAAGTGTGGGCCTCGTAAGTTCGTCTTTAGAATTGCATAAACACTTGAGTAGCAAGTGAAAGATTGTTTGCGCTTGCTTAATTCAGAGTGGCTTTGTTTGTAGTTTATGGTTTGTTTGAATGGCCCCAGGATACTTGATACTATTCTTGCTAGTTGCTACAAGCCTATAACCATAAAAAGATTTCAAAAGTTAATTGCTCCATGTATGTTATTGGTTATAATCAATAGTTGCATAATATTACAGGATGGACAATACCTTAGGCCATCAGACCCTGCCTATGAGCAAGTATTGGATTCTCTAGCTATGGTGGCGCGGCACACACCTGTACCTCTTCTTGAAGCACTTCTGCGGTGGAGAGAAACGTGAGTCTCTAAACTCTACCGTTAGTATGCATATACGTGGGTCTTTGACCAAAGGCTTTTCATTCATGTACCATATATGCTACTGCTTGCTTTTGATCTCCATTGCATATATCGGAGAGGTGCCTGTCTAAGATCGGCCCAAGTGGTCGAATCTATGTCATAATTTGCTACTGCTTGCTTTTGATCATTGAGGAGATTAGTTAGTTTGGATTCGTAGTTTTGTCGCAAGAATTAAAGTGTAACATGTAAGACTCATCAACACATATGAAAAGTCATGTTGTCATAGCTAGGATGTCATTAGCAGTTTGGGATTTTGTTGGAGCAAATTACTACACATGATGTAACATGTACTGCAGGATGTAATTATAAGTTTGTACATATCTATGGGGATCTAGAACCACAAGTAAGGTGATCTAGTGGTTAGGCATCCTGTTTCCTCACAAGAGGTCTCGAGTTCGAAGCCTCCTTAGCTAAACATCTTAGAAGTGGCAAGGGAAATGGTGGGGTACGGTGACGGGGATACCCTGTTTACGCCGCATACATCTGAGTCAAAAAGACTCACTATCCCCAGGTAATCCGAACAGGAAAAACCTCATCCGCTTACTGTTTATATCTATGGGGATCTAGCAGTCAGCAGGTTTACCATTTCCCCTGTCTGCAAAGCTGACACTGTGTTAAACTACCATTCCGAACCTTTAGATGTCCTGTGATTTCCCAAACATGTAAATATGGTTAAAAAAGGAAAGTAAAAGCAATATATATATGCTAGAATTTACCGTGAAACGGAATGCAAAGTATAACAGTAACGAATCATCATCGAATGAAACTTTGGTTTGATCTTGATTATTTCACTTCCACATTACTATCATGGTCTTGGCGCGATGATTAAAGGATCCTTTTGTATTGGGTTTGACCATTTCTTGAATACCGTTCTTATGTCACCTAATCTGCGGGAGAAAGCCGATATTCATTTAATAATATGGATCTCCTTATTTCCTGGATTGCGCTTAGATACATATATGATAATTTAAATTATTGATACAATTGTGAGTTTGATCATCTTAACTTTTGTTTCTTTGCAGTGAGTCCCCAAAAGGTGCTAATGATGCATCTACATTCCAAAGAAAGGTTCGCATGAATTGATATATATTTATCTATGTCTTCTTCTTATATGATAACTCATTATGTAGTTGTAGAACTGGACATTTAGGAAAAATCAATACTAGTGTCCATTTAATGCTTTCCATGGCTTGGATTCTGAAGTTTTTTTTATATTATATATTTAAGTTATGAGGTTTTTGGGGTCAACCCTTTGTTATTGAATATATACACACTACTCTGTAATATTTATCCTCTTAACGTTAACAATGCTAATTTATATATTCCCTGAATGGAGCAGCTTGCGGTGGAGTGCATTTTTTGCTCAGCATGTATTCGCTTTGTGGAGTGTTGTCCACAAGAAGGACTTACAGGTTCAACATCTCTATAGTTGAATCCTTTTTCCCTGCAAGTTGGGCTATCCTATTCTGAAATAAAATGCTTTTACCGTCACTGCAGAAAAACTTTGGATCGGACTTGAAAACTTTGTGTTTGATTGGCTGATAAATGCTGACAGGTAACCGCCAAATTGCCTTCATACTTCCTAATATTTTAATGCATCTTGTTTAAAGTAGCACTGAGTATGGATGTAATCATGTGCCATACATGTTTTTATTCTTGGTGCATGCATTAAAAAGTTGGGAATGAAACATGTGACATAATTTTCGATAAAGCTGAAAGTTGTTAATTGCAGGGTTGTTAGTCAGGTTGAATATCCTTCATTGGTAGATTTACGTGGTCTCCTTCTCGACTTAGTTGCACAACTCCTTGGTGCTCTATCACGTATCAGGTAATTGGTAGCTGCATTCATGCATAGCTTCTTTTTTGTAAAAACAAAAGAAAGATGCCCTTTAGGCTGCGTTTTCAGTTTCTAAGAACATTCTTGCTTTCCTCAACAGGTTTAGTTCTGTGACAGAGCGGTTTTTCATGGAGCTCAACACTCGTCGAATTGATACTAGTGGTGCTCGAAGTGAAACACTGAGTATCATTAATGGGATGCGCTACCTAAAGCTAGGGGTACATGCTATCAACAATTTTATTTTTGGCAAGTACTATCTCTTTTCAAAAGAAGCATTTAGTGATATGCTGTGCATACCTTTTGGCAGGTGAAGACGGAGGGTGGTCTAAACGCATCGGCTTCCTTTGTGGCAAAAGCCAATCCTCTTAACCGTGCTCCACATAAACGAAAGAGTGAACTTCATCATGCACTTTGCAATATGCTGTCAAACATTTTAGCACCACTTGCAGAGGGTGGTAAAGGTAACTGGCCGCCTCCTGATGTTGACCCTGCTCTCACTCTTTGGTATGAAGCTGTTGCAAGGATAAGAGTGCAACTTATGCATTGGACTGATAAGCAGAGCAAACATATAGCTGTAAGGAAATCATTTTTTTTTCCTTCCTATAGTGCTTTTGTAACTTCTCTGAATTTGTATGTTTCTTTATATAGCTTTACTTGATTATCCATGATTTGTTTTCTAACAATGCAGCTTTTCCTTTGTGTTAGGTTGCTTATCCTTTGGTGACCTTGCTTCTCTGTCTTGGTGATCCTGTTGTTTTTCTCAATAACTTCGGTCCTCATATGGAGCAACTGTACAAGCATCTTAGGGTAACTTCTTTAAGTAGACATATAGAGCCAAGTGGGTGTTTGCATTTGCATTTTGGAACAGATTATCTGATCATGACTTGAAGTTGAAGTAATTAGTTTTTAGTGTTTGGATAAATATATCCTGCTTTTAATTATCATTGGTCACATACTCGGCCTCATACTAGTAGCTACAGAAATGATTATCCAAGGGATAGGCAAAAGCTAGCTGTTATACCCTTTTTTCTGACCGAATTTTAAAAGCTTCCACTCACATTTCACAATTTTCAGATGGCCCATTTGGTTAATCTATTATTTTATTTATCAGCTCTTTATAGTTTATCTTAAAGAAAGGAATCTGCTAAAGTACTCACACATCTTAATATTACAACTTTAGGCAATAGAAGCACATCCAATTGCCATCTTCTACAACTTCTATTACAGTTGATTATCTGATTTCGATTATTTAATATAACTGATTGCCCTAAACACGCATCTTAATTCCTCTAGGATAATTGAACAAGATGTAATATATTTAGAGGTGAAGTGAAAAGATCTTTACAAATGACCTCTGTGTTTTTTTGCCAGATGACATAATTCAGGTTTTATGTTACAGGACAAGAACAACCGGTTCATGGCTCTGGACTGTCTTCACCGTGTTTTAAGGTTTTATCTAAGTGTACATGGAAATTCCCAACCACCAAATCGTGTATGGGATTACCTCGACAGTGTGACAGCACAACTTCTAACAATCCTCAAAAAAGGGATGCTTACACAGGATGTGCAACACGATAAAGTAGTTGAATTTTGTGTCACGATTGCTGAACATAACCTTGATTTTTCTATGAACCATGTGATCTTGGAGTTATTAAAGCAAGATAGTCCGAGTGAAGCAAAAGTTATTGGCCTTCGTGCTTTACTTGCCATCGCGATGTCTCCTACAAGCCAACACGTGGGCTTGGAAATCCTTCATGGTGAATGATTAATCGATTTATTTTAAATGCACGTATTATTTAAAATCTCGTTTTGACATCTTTTCTTTGCCAGCTCATGACATAGGCCATTATGTTCCAAAAGTCAAAGCTGCAATTGAGTCTATTTTGAGGTCATGCAATCGAGCTTATAGTCAAGCTCTTCTCACTTCGTCAAAGACAACTATAGGTAATGTTTTTGCAACAACAAATTCTCTATGTTTTGTTGACAATGAGATATCTATTTCTGACAAATCATATATTACCTAGATGCTGTTACCAAGGAAAAATCACAAGGATATTTATTTCGTTCGGTTCTAAAGAGCATACCCTACCTGATCGAAGAAGTTGGTAGAACCGATAAGATCACCGAGATTATTCCGCAACATGGAATAAGTA
Source organism: Erigeron breviscapus (assembly GCA_034093135.1). Taxonomy (NCBI): domain Eukaryota; kingdom Viridiplantae; phylum Streptophyta; class Magnoliopsida; order Asterales; family Asteraceae; genus Erigeron; species Erigeron breviscapus. Next base: position 61,522,510 of record CM067168.1, on the reverse strand, counting down.
TCGATCCCGGTGTTCGTGAAGAAGCAGTGCAAGTATTGAATCGAATTGTGAGATTTCTTCCCCACCGTCGATTTGCTGTTATGAGAGGTATGGCGAATTTCATCTTACGGTTACCAGATGAATTCCCTCTTCTCATCCAGACATCACTGGGTCGCCTTTTGGAACTCCTGCGATTCTGGAGAGCTTGTCTCTCTGATGACAACGTAGAAAATGATGTTTCCGATACAAAGAATGTGCAGAAAAAGCAAGGGTTTAAGAGGTCTTCATTCCATCAAGGAGAACCAATAGAATATCGTGCTTCTGAGATTGATGCAGTTGGTCTTATTTTTCTTAGCTCTGCTGATAGTCAGATCAGGCACACAGCATTAGAGTTGCTACGGTGTGTGCGGTCTCTACGCAATGATATACATAACCTCTCATTATATGAAAGATCAGATCTCCTAAAAGATGAAGCGGAACCGATTTTTATAATCGATGTTCTGGAAGAAAATGGGGTATTAATTGATTTCATATCCTCTATTATTATTTTACTTCTATTAAGATTATCAAAGTGAAGTTTAGAACTAAGAACTTTTAATATAACAGGATGATATCGTCCAAAGCTGCTATTGGGATTCTGGCCGTCCATTTGATCTGAGACGAGAATCTGATATAGTACCTCCTGATGCAACACTACAGTCTATACTTTTTGAAAGCCCCGACAAGAACAGATGGGCTCGGTGTCTTAGTGAGCTTGTCAAGTATGCGGCGGTGCTCTGCCCACAGTCTGTTCAGGAAGCAAAGTAATTAAAACGTCCTACCCTAACTTATTGCTTTTTGGAACCCTACATGGTGAAAATTCAAATTTGGCTACGTGTATATTGCCAGGATGGAGATTATTCAGCGTCTTTCACACATTACACCTGTTGAATTGGGGGGAAAAGCTCATCAATTTCAGGAAGCTGACAGCAAACTAGATCAGTGGCTGATGTATGCTATGTTTGCTTGTTCATGTCCACCTGGCAGGGAAGGAGCTGGTGCAGCGACAACACGGGATCTTTTCCATCTAATTTTCCCCTCACTTAAATCTGGTTCTGAAGCACATGTCGTGAGTACTAGCCACCAACTTTATATGGACAAAATTTCGCAAAATCTTTTCTGTATGTTTTTGAGAACTGATGTTTCTCTTCTTTATGGCTTTCAGCATGCAGCAACTATGGCTCTTGGGCACTCGCATTTGGAAGTGTGTGAAATTATGTTCAGTGAGCTTGCATCTTTTATGGATGAGATTTCCATGGAAACAGATGGGAAACCAAAATGGAAGGTATATTTAATGCAACTTAAAAAGATTTCAACTTTTGTTTAGATTTTGATTTGGTTCCAACTATATAAATATCCTACTTTTGCTGCTCCAGAGTCAAAAGCCCCGCCGTGAAGAACTGCGAATCCGCATTGCAAATATATACAAGACAGTTGCTGAAAACATATGGCCTGGCATGCTAGGTCGCAAGCCAGTTTTCCGCCTTCATTATTTGAAGTATATTGATGAAACAACCAGATTAATCTCGAGTTCGCCCCTTGAACTCTTTCAAGAAATGCAACCTCTTCGTTATTCGCTTGCATGTGTGTTAAGATCATTGGCTCCTGAGTTTGTGGAATCAAAATCGGAGAAGTTTGACCCTAAGACCAGAAAACGGCTGTTTGATCTTCTTTTATCCTGGTGTGATGAATCTGGTAGTACATGGAGTCAGGATAGTGCAAGTGATTACCGACGTGAAGTTGAACGGTACAAATCTAGTCAGCATGCTCGGTCAAAAGATTCCATTGACAAAATTTCATTTGATAAAGAAGTGACTGAACAAGTTGAGGCCATCCAATGGGCTTCCATGAATGCTATGGCTTCATTATTATATGGGCCGTGCTTTGATGACAATGCAAGAAAAATGAGTGGTAGGGTTATATTGTGGATCAACAGTCTCTTCATTGAGCCTGCACCCCGGGCTCCATTTGGTTATTCACCTGTAGACCCGAGAACCCCATCTTATTCTAAATACACAGGAGAAGGTGGCCGAGGAGCTACTGGACGTGATAGGAACCGAGGTGGTCACCTTCGTGTTTCCCTCGCTAAAATGGCTTTGAAGAATCTGCTACTTACAAATCTAGACTTGGTCCCTGCTTGCATTGACCAGGTTAGATATCTTTGCTCATATTTGCAAAATATTTTATCATACACTTAGTTTAATTACTTCTTAGTTTGATGACTAGATACAGCTTATTTCTGAAAATTTGATCATATAACCTCATTCGGACAAGGTCTAATGACAATCTCGTATCAAATGGATGTTGTCTTAGTACTGAGTAGGGGTGGCCATTACTATGATTTACATATGAATGGATTGATTCCGGTTATGTTCTATTTGCAACTGGTCAAGAGGTTAAATTTAAAATATAATGTAAAAGTTTGCTTAGTAGGAAATGATTCGAATGGTTAAATTAGCCATAAGGTACCGATAGTGGATTTTGAATCAAGAAACCTTCTAAATTGTTTTATGCAAGATAATTGTAATCGTATGACACCTCTAAGTCTCAATATAATCCCAGGGTAGTGCATCTTTTGTCTAAACGCGTTTTATTTGACACTGATTAGCATCTTATATTTGTCATGTGTAATTCAACTGAGTACTTTTTTTGGCCTTTCAGTGCTACTATTCTGATGCTGCTATAGCAGATGGCTACTTTAGCGTATTGGCAGAGGTCTACATGCGCCAAGAAATACCTAAATGTGAAATTCAGAGACTTCTAAGTTTAATCCTCTACAAAGTGGTAGACCCATCTAGACAGATTCGTGATGATGCCCTACAAATGCTCGAGACACTATCAGTCCGTGAATGGGCTGAAGATAGAATTGAGGGGTCTGGTAGTTATCGGGCAGCAGTTGTCGGCAATCTTCCTGACTCTTATCAACAATTCCAATACAAATTGTCGTGTAAACTTGCTAAAGATCATCCTGAGCTAAGTCAGCTTCTTTGTGAGGAAATCATGCAGAGACAACTTGATGCCGTTGATATAATCGCTCAGCATCAGGTTCTAACATGCATGGCTCCATGGATCGAGAACCTTAATTTCTGGAAACTGAAAGACTCGGGGTGGAGTGAACGGTTATTAAAGAGTCTTTATTATGTGACATGGCGGCATGGTGATCAGTTTCCAGATGAAATCGAGAAGCTTTGGAGTACTATTGCCAGTAAGGCCCGTAATATACGTCCAGTTTTGGACTTTTTGATCACTAAAGGTATCGAAGATTGTGATTCGAATGCTTCTGCTGAAATAAGTGGCGCCTTTGCAACATATTTCTCAGTTGCTAAGCGAGTGAGCTTGTATCTAGCTCGGATATGCCCCCAGGGGACCATTGATCACCTGGTCTATCAACTGGCTCAACGTATGCTTGAGGATAGCATGGAACCACTCAGACCAACTGCTAACAAAGGTGAACCCAATGGTAACTATGTCTTGGAATTTTCACAAAATTCAGCTGTGGCCCAAATTGCTGCCGTCTTGGATAACCAGCCTCATATGTCACCTTTACTGGTTCGAGGATCTCTTGATGGTCCATTGCGGAATACAAGCGGAAGCTTAAGCTGGAGAACTGCTGGTGTAGGTGGGCGGAGTGCTTCGGGTCCATTGACTCCAATGGCTCCTGAAATGAATGTGGTTCCTGTAAACGCTACTAGGTCTGGTCAACTCCTTCCAACTTTAGTTAACATGTCAGGGCCGTTAATGGGGGTCCGAAGCTCGACCGGAAGTATGAGAAGCCGGCATATGTCTCGGGATAGTGGTGATTATCTCATAGACACCCCAAATTCTGAAATTGACGGCCTTCACCCTGCTGGTGGTGCCCATGGTGTCAATGCTAAAGAACTTCACTCGGCCCTGCAAGGGCATCAACATTCACTAACCCATGCTGATATAGCATTGATTTTACTGGCGGAAATTGCTTATGAGAATGATGAAGATTTCCGGGAGCACTTACCATTACTTTTTCATGTCACGTTTGTATCCATGGATAGTTCGGAAGACATTGTGTTGGAACACTGCCAGCACTTGCTTGTTAATTTACTATATTCTCTTGCGGGACGCCATTTGGAGCTTTATGATGTTGAAAATAGTGACGGTGAAAACAAACAGCAGGTTGTAAGTTTAATCAAATATGTCCAGTCGAAACGTGGGAGCATGATGTGGGAAAATGAGGATCCAACACTTGTCAAAATCGAGCTCCCTAGTGCAGCACTGCTATCAGCACTTGTGCAGAGTATGGTGGATGCTATCTTCTTCCAAGGTGACCTTAGAGAGACATGGGGAGCAGAAGCACTAAAGTGGGCCATGGAGTGCACATCGAGACACCTCTCATGCCGGTCCCACCAAATCTACCGTGCCTTGCGTCCCCGTGTCACTAATGATGCTTGTGTGTCCCTACTCAGATGCCTCCATAGATGCTTAGCAAATCCGGTTCCTTCGGTTTTAGGTTTCGTTATGGAGATTCTCTTAACATTGCAAGTTATGGTGGAAAATATGGAGCCTGAGAAGGTGATTTTGTACCCTCAGCTTTTCTGGGGATGTGTAGCTATGATGCATACCGATTTTGTTCACGTTTATTGTCAGGTACTCGAGTTGTTTGCTCGTGTCATTGACCGTTTATCATTTCGAGACCGAACGACCGAAAACGTCCTCCTTTCAAGCATGCCAAGAGACGAGCTTGATCATAGTGTAGCCGACACAGACTTTCAGAGAATGGAATCACAAAACACCAGTAACTCGCCATCTAGTGGGAAAGTTCCAGCTTTTGAAGGGGTGCAGCCACTCGTACTCAAAGGACTCATGTCAACTGTGAGCCATGGTGTATCAGTTGAGGTTCTCTCACGGATAACGGTCCACTCATGTGACTCAATATTTGGGGACCCAGAAACGAGACTTTTAATGCACATCATCGGTTTGCTTCCATGGCTTTGCTTACAACTAAACCAAGAAGCCGTTGGCGGTCACGGTTCACCACTCTCACACCAATACCAAAAAGCTTGTGGTGTTTCAACAAACTTAGCGATTTGGTGTCGTGCAAAATCGTTAGACGAATTAGCAACAGTTTTCATGTCCTACTCACAAGGTGAAATCAAGGCAATAGACAATCTACTTGCTTGCGTGTCACCATTACTATGCAATGAGTGGCTGCCAAAACACTCGGCGTTAGCATTTGGACACCTTCTTAAGCTTCTAGAACGAGGACCCACAGAGTATCAACGGGTAATTCTCTTGATGATGAAGGCATTGCTGCAACATACTCCCATGGATGCTGCTCAAAGCCCGCATATGTATGCAATTGTTTCCCAATTAGTTGAAAGCACATTATGTTGGGAGGCACTTAGTGTACTGGAGGCCCTTTTACAAAGCTGCAGTTCACTGACCGGGACTCACAACCATGAGCCAGGATCATATGAGAACGGGCTCAGTGGAACTGATGAAAAAGTGCTATTTCCCCAATCATCTTTCAAGGCTCGAAGTGGACCCCTACAACAGGCCATGGGTTTGGGGTTCGGGACAGGGTCTATGTTGACTGCACAAGCAAATCTTTCCGAGTCAGGTGTTCCGCCTAGAGAGTTGGCTTTGCAAAACACACGGTTGATCCTTGGGCGGGTGCTCGATAATTGTGCACTTGGCAGAAGAAGAGACTATAAGAGATTGGTACCCTTTGTGACCACCACTAGTAACCCTTAAAACTTGTTAGTTTCTGTTAGTTGTGTACATTGGTGAAATGTATTTTGGCTGAATATTGTATATAATTAAACTAGAAATAGTTATATTTATCAGTATGTAATATTTTGCCATTTTGGTTTAAGTTATATAATGTTTACAATCTCATCTTTTCTTTTTTATTTTTCATCTTTTGTTGTATAATACACATGTAAGAATAACTAAAGTTTTGCCTAGCAGAAAAAGGGCTGTTGACTTCTGGTTATTCATGTGGTAATTATTACTTTGAAAAAGTATGTTCAAACTCCTTGTTTATCTCTTGTAACTCCACGTATTTCATCATCTAACAGTGATTAGTTACTTGATCTCCCTCTGTAAATCCTAATTATCTACTTTTAACCTCCATCTCTTGTTTGTCTCTAGTCTAAAACTTGTTCTCGATCGCATCTTCATCAGCATTCCACAGATTATTTTTTTGGACACGGGGATGATCGATTGTTCATCTTATGATCAAGATTATCACAACCTTGCCGCGTTAGACGATTGTCCAGGTAACTTCTTCATCTGGGTTAGATCTAACTATCTGCAATACTTTTTGAGAGTTTCAATTACATTCATGACTAGTGACTACCTGTAACAATCCTACATTCAATTCTTTGAGTCATTGCAGATTTCACTAGAACTTTTTCCCAAATCAAGGAACATCCATTTTGGTATTTTGATGTATGTGAATACATTCTTATTGCAACTTTTTAGATTCAGTATTCACATCAGTCTTGTAAATCCATTTATACCTGGGACGTTCGAGAAGAAAAAAGAGGACTCATTTTAATAAGATTTCATATAACCGTTGTGTATGTATCAATCACCCTTATGTCTTATGAGCCGAACAATATCAAGGAACACCCATTTTCCATTTTAAACGAAGCGCCCCAGAAGTTTAACACTTGATCAACAAAAAAGTATATTTCATATTATTAAATGGATATTCCAAGTGTATTCGATTGAACACACAATACAAGGATGAATAAACAAGATGACAACAATCAAAATCACAGGCACCTCTATACAACTCCCTTGAGTAAGTATCTCCACTCAGTTTTGGAGAGAGCCATAGGGAACAAATCATTCGCTTATCGATCCATTCCTTTTGAACAAAGCCAACGCATCACTATAAACAGCAACCACGTTCGAGAAAACAGCAAGAATGATCATGAAGACACATAATATCTTGTCCCTCTTAGTTGCTATACCGTAACGATCCCTGGTATTCAAAACCAACAGTAATCAAGATTTTAGGGGCCAAATTTATATGATATAATTGTAGTAATAGGTGAAGAATAGAAGGCAAGTTACCCAAGTGTGATGGCAGATGGAAAGATGAAACCGATACAAACAGCTGCAGTAGCTCCAGTAAACTGGAAAGCATCCCAGATGCTTGGGATGAAATTCGCACCCAAAAAGATGACACCAATGAGACCAACCGTGATCGATGCAAACCTCACATTATCGGAGACTAAAGGTCCTTTGTTAGGAAAAAGTAATCCGTCCAAGTTCAGTCTTAATGGGAAGAAAACAATAGGAAACACAAGCATCAAATGGGCTGCATAACTAACACGAACAGCATCATTAAGCAATGAACTATATGGGATTCCAAGATTTGTGTCAAAGTTTGCAAGCACATCATCAAGTGTCCCATCACCGAATAACAAAAACCCAAAAATACTTGTCATAACATATACAGATGAGCAGAGGATGAGCGATGTTCGGACAACTGCTTTTATCTGAGTACTGTCTTCAAGCTCATTATCAATTGTGTGAACTGCAAATTATTAGAAGTTCAATAACTTCTTCATCTTAATATTGAAATTTGATACCATTAAATGTGAGTAAAAGTTACTTTGCATACCATTGTAGTGACAGATGTAAGCAGTCACAAGCACAGGGACAACAGTAAAGAGATTGAATGCTGATGTGAAATCCACGATATCAGGGAACAATTTAGGCATTGTGATACTTCCGCTTACCAATTTGTACATCGTAATTCCTGCAGTGATCACAAGGAAGACAACTGCAAGTGCTACCGATAATGCGGATGTATAGCTCAAAGAATCTGCACAAGTGAAAATATTAAAAAAGTGTTGGTTTTCATATGATATCAACTTAAACATACACACATTTCATCACAAATTTAAGAAAGTGATACATAACTTATTTTAAAAATTAAACGAAAAAGACCAACCAATACGCTTTAGGCTCGCCAATGGTGCAAATACGCCAAGGGTGGTAACAACAAGCACAAAAAATCGCCCGTTCCACCAATGTTCGCCAAACCAGCCTTGTAACACACCGGGATGATGAATTCCGTCTGAAGTTGTTCCAGCAAGCACATCACCTAAACAAACACAATTCAAATCAATATCAACCTCTATTCATACCATAAATCTCATATAGTCAAATCCAAAGTCAAACTATGCAACAATTAGCCATACCGATAATGATCATGTAGACAACAAGCACACCAATGTTATTAACCATAACACAAACTTGCAACAATATTCTACCAATACTACCAAAGGCATCATCCATAGCACCTCCATAAGAAACTGACTTCCCTGCCCTACTAAACCGAAGTAACAGATCTATCGAAGCATTCGTCAAGAAAGCCATGAATATAATCAGAGCAATTCCAGGTATAAGTCCCAAAACTTTCATAGTTGCAGGCAACGCCATAATTCCAGCACCAACAATCGTGGTTGATAGATTAAACACTGCCCCGGTAAAAGAAGCTCCATTGAATTCATCAAAACCGGCGTCTTCACCTTTCTGGGTTGGCAACAATGGTGTTTTCTCGTCCACCGCTACTTGCTTATTCTTTCTTGATCTCTTTTCTTTCACAGGCTTTACATTCCCAATTGTCATCTTATATAATTCCCCTTAAAAGGTCCTAACTTTCTATATTAAAGGTCCTAACTTTATGCAACTGAATCCCTGAAAATGAATCCAAGATGCAAGCTTTATAATCATATAATTATTAAAGAAAATGCAAATAAGATCTCATATAATACTCCAACAAATTGCTTGAATTACAAAAATCCTTAATTCTATTCAATACAATTCAAGAATTGAATCCCAGATACAAACTTTATAGTCAATTATTAATTGTAGAAATCAAAAACACACAAATACACAAATTTTAATATAGAAAAAGGCTTGAAATTCATAATTAATTGAAATTTTGGCTGAATTACAAAACCCTTAACTTTATGTAATTAAAACCCAAGAATTGTATCCAAGATTCAAACTTTATAACCAATTTAATTATTATAAACATATATACAACCATTTTTCAAACCTCAATGACTATTAAATACAAAAAAAAACTTATAGATGCTCAATTAATTGCAAAATTGTCTGAATAACAAAACCCTTAACTTTTTATTTATCCAAAACCCAAGAATTGAATCCAAGATTCAAACTTTCTAATCAATCATCAAAAAATATAACTAGAAAACAAATAAATAAACTTACATAATTAATTGGAAATACAAAGAACCATTCAAGAAAAGAAATAAATTTTTTTTTCAAATAAATGTTACCTTTGAGGGTCAATAATTGGATTTTGGCCAATTGGGTACAAGGAAAATTGAGAGGTAGAGAATTATTTCTGACTAAATATGTGAAATGGGTTTATATAGATATAGATATACAGATATATACAAAGAAGATTACGTAATATTTTTTATGTGTATAAAAAAAAGAATAAAATGAATGTAAAGAACTATGGTTGAAAATGGGTGGAAATTACTGTGTGTGTTTGTGTGTGTAAAAATTGTTGACGTAAGCAAGAAAAGCCCGCCACCGACGTCGTTATCAAATGGGTAGATGATGATGGCGCAAATAAGCCCATTTGAATGAATCATGTGATTCAATAAAACATGGAAATGTGATAAAAGACAGCTATCATTTTTCATTATTTTACGAGAAGAATATTTGTTTTGATTTCGTGTGTAATTGGACAAATTGTGAATTAAGTTATGTGATTTATAGATATGTTACATGAATGATCCTTGTGCTTTAGTTGAAGTTATGGTTTTGTCCTTTGGTTTTGTAGATCTTATGATCAAGAGTAAATTACAGTTTTCGTCCCTGTGGTTTGCCCCAATTTTCACGTTTCATCCCTAAGGTTTACGAAATTACGTTTTTCATCCTCAGCTATGGAACTCCGTCAACGGTTTTGGTCAAGCCACTAACAGACATTAAAAAACCATTAATTACGCTTTTGGTCCGAGGGCAACTTTGTCATTTCGTCTTTACCTTTTTTAATTAACAATACATATTCACAATCTATGATCACCATCTTTATCATCAAACATCAACCATCAACCATCATCATCTAACACTTTTCAATACTTTTTTTTATCTATCAAATCATCAAATCAAAATCATAAAAACAAAATGCCTACAACTTTTTTCAAACACTAAAATTCATATAAAGGCTTATCAAGTTTTCAGATCCTAATCCAAATATCCTTACAAAATCCATTTTCTGAACAACATATTTATATATAGATATAGGTATGATTGTTAATGTAGAAAAAGAAATAATAGAACTTTTTAAAAATCACTCACCACAAATTTACATTAATTTTCTATGTTGACATTGTTTTATGGTTTCAAAATTTCTAATTTATTTCTTACAGTAAAATAATACCACTATCAGGAAATAAGAATGGCACTTTCTGTTTTGAAAATAATAGTTAAACCAAGTATAAAATTACTATTGTTTATCTTTTGACAATAATAAAAGTTGGATAAAATACAGGGCCGATATTATCCAACAAAATTATAACCCCACAACTGAAAATAATCATTCAAGTGTACAACTTGTGGAGTTTGTATACTCAACTAATCAAATAAAACATCAACTATAAGTAATTGATTTACATCAAAAGGTAAGCTTTAACACGAATCGTGCCTTATATTTTATTGTGATGAGAATGTCTAAGTTGTCGTTTCTTGTAACTTGGACTTACACATGGTTTGACCGATCTATACATATAGGTTTTCAGATCTTGAATACTTTCATAATCAGATCTTGTTATTGGGTTTGTGGCAGGATCTTCTTCGTCGGATCTTGTTATTGGGTTTGTGGCCGGATCCTCTTACCTGGATCTTCGTCGCCGGAGCTTTTTCACCGGATCCTCTTGGCCGGATTTTATCATTGTAAAAGATAGATTGGGTTGACAATGGTGGTGGGGATCTTGAATGATTGGTTTTATAAAAATTTTGATAGATCTATAAAGAGATATTGTTAAACAGGAAGAAGAGGATTTTTGTATGTTAGAAATCCATATATTGTTTTGATAGATGGATGTAGATACATATACAGATATAATATAGTGGATGATGAAGATGATCTACTGATCTACACACTCACACACAGATATACATTATTGTTGAAAGTGTTAATTTACACTTTTGGTCCTTTTGTAATTTAATGACCATTATACCCATAATGTACATGTCACGTGACCATCTATTTAACGTCTGTTAATGGTTTGGACCAAAATCGTTGACAGAGTTCCAAAGTTGGAGATGAAAAACGTAATTTCGTGAACCTAGGGATGAAACGTGAAAGTCGGGGTAAACCACAGGGACGAAAATTGTAATTTACTCTATGATGAATGTAATTTTTGAGAAAGTGTAATGTTATAGAGGAAATCAAGAAGTTGAAGATTACAAGTGGTTGGACGAAAGTAGAAATCTGACATTTTTCATTTGGCTGGAAGTTGAGTTTGTGTAATTGGTTTCAGAATATCGAGTTGACCTGTTATCGAAGCATTTACAACCCTCCTCTCCCTCTCGAACTTTTGTGAGTGTTATAAACATAGTTTTAAAAATTTTTTTAGACTAAATATTAGACTATTGTTAAATGTGGATGAAGACAATAGATGAAAGGAAAAGATGAAAAAGATGAATAGTTAAAGGGTGTGGGTAAAAGAGGTAAATGAGGGGAGAATAGTGAATGTGTAAAGTGAGTTCATTTTTTGTTTTTATATTGTTTGTTTTATTTGATTGGATATTGTGGTGTAATTTAAAATTTTAAATTTGAAGATGAATAGTTAAAAAAAATTAATAAGATGATAATGAGAAAGTGAAATTGACATGACATGGAAAAATTTAAATAAAAAATAAACAGTTAAAAAAAGTCTTTCAAGATTTTGATAACTCACATTATTATTGGTGTATCTAAAGATACACTATATAAGTTTCAACCAATGATTTACAAATTCCACTTAAAAAATACTTCGCCACAAATTGGCAAGTCATAATTAATCTTTACATATTCTTCTATTTTTAAATATGTCTTACAGGGTATACTCTCTATTTGATGGTGGCTCCTATGAAAAATAGTACATGTTTTCGAACAAAGTGCTTACAACTGTGATGATATTTTTTCGGGTGGTTGAGTTTCTCTCTTTTTTTATGGTTATCTAATCGTTGTAATAAGTTGTTTTTTTCTTGGTCTTTATGGCATATCAGCCCGTCCTATTGGATGTAACTTGTTTCTCTTTTACGTCTTGTCGGATGATTCTTTAATACAAATATAAAGCTTATCAAAAAACAATTTTATGCAACAATAACTACAATGTTGTTATAACTATAGTTGATGAATTGGTAATTAGTTAGTTTAGTTATGGGACTTATTGTTAAGATACAAAGTTTTGATGGACTACAATGTGTGTTTATAATAAACCGGGGGAACACATTGTGTAATTTACTAGCTATTATTATTTAAATCTTAAGGACAACATGCACGAGCCGATAATTAAAACCACACACATCTTTCACGTTAATTTGGCTTCGTCTGGTTGTCAAAGTATTCACATGTACTAATGTCTAAGATCCTATCAGTATTTGCTCAAAGGTATTAAAGGTTTTAACCAGAGGTTTTAAAAAGTCTCAAGATTTTATATTTATTCCATAAAGGTCTTATTAAAACAGAAAATGCCAACAAGTTTTAGAATTACTAGACTTATGCCCGCGCAATGCGGCGGCGGTGGGGTAGTGATGGCGGAGGTGGTGGTGGTGACGGTGGTGGGGGCGGCAGTGGGGACGGTGATGGGGGCGATGATGGTGGTGAATGTAAAAGTAATTGATGTTAAAGGTGGTATTGTAGTTATTTTAAGTATTGGAAGATCTATACTGTAAATAATTTCATTAAGGGTATTATAAGTATATTAGATTGAGATGTTTAAATTAGTGAATAAAGGTGAAGGGTATTTTTGGTTTTTCAAAGGCAAAAAGTTTAAGGATAAAAGGCGGTGTAAGACCTATTGCTCATGCAATTTGGGATCCTCATTTTGGTCAACCGGCTGTAGAAGCTTTTACTCGAGGGGGTGCTCTTGGGCCAGTGAATATCGCCTATTCTGGTGTTTATCAGTGGTGGTATACAATCGGTTTACGAACTAATGAAGATCTTTATACTGGAGCTCTTTTTCTATTATTCATTTCTGCCATATCTTTAATAGCGGGTTGGTTACACTTACAACCGAAATGGAAACCTGATTTGTTTTATTAGATAGTATAGATGATTTAAATATTTAATGACTGTATAAATTAAGGTGTAACTTACTAAAATGAAACCTTTGACATTTGTTTGTTACTAAGTTAAATTGTTGAAACCAAACTAAATTTAAATGATAAAAGTATTTCAAACATTTCAAAACTTAAAAAAATAAGGAATTTAACAATAGCAAGTAAAATCTTTATAAGTGTTTATAGATATATTTGCGACGATATAGAAAATTATTCACAGGCCGCCATTGCTGTTCAAGTAAACATTGCCATCTTTTATTTCAATGCTTCAAGTCTGGTTGTATCTTGTCTTCTTAATCTTGTATTTCAAGTTGAAGTCTCGATCCTAAGCTATTAATTAGTATGTAAATTTGTCTGTTTTTTAATCTTACCAGCCTTTACCATTTCAAAAAGGACAAATCTAACACGTAGACATAAGCCTAACTGTGATTTTTTTAATGCTTAATTAGTCATTTGGTGAGATAAATCAATTAGGCATCTTAAGCACAATATAATATAGTAATTATGAGGTTGTTATTGTGACACATGTAAATGTTACATCTATGTAATCAACTCAATATCAATATTACGTCAACCTCATTGGTGACTGATCTACTGGGCAAACAAAGTTACAAAACTATTTGCGGGTCAATTTTCTTCATCTAGTTGTATTATGTGTTAAAAAAGTTTTATTATGTGTTAAAAAAATGATATGATCTAAATCAATTTCCTTCAAACCCTCATCAAATTCTTTAAGAATATGTTCAATGAATTAGTAACAGCAGCCATTTATATTATAACTAAATTTTATATTTAAAAAAGTATCCAAAAATATAATAAATTCAACCAATATCCAAAATTTTATCTCTGCTACCTAATGAAAAACACACACCCCTGTTGAAATGTTACATGATTTGAGATGAGAGATTTGTCTAAACTACCTTTTCATACATCACTAAAGTACCAATTATACTCTTTCAACAAATTAAAGCCTCATTACGTCGATTCTTCACCACACACTAAATCACCATCACTAGCTCTTTTTATAAATCACTATTGTCGCAACAAGAAATGTACGTACCGCGACATTAAATATTGAGCATCGGGAATTAATTTTCTAATTGCGGAACCAAATTTAGTAATTTTTTCCTTTTGATTATTATTAAACACATACCTCTTTCTTTTTCTTTTTTATCAAAGAATACTTTATGTTTTCCCAGCTAAAAAGCTTATCTAAAAATGTTAGTTTTTGTAGTTTGCGCTTATAAATCTACCAAAATCTGGAGTATATATCGGGTGATAACCGTAAATTATTTTGAACGTAGAGTCGTGTTAGTTTAACGTAGACTCTTATGAGTGACAAGATTGTGAGTTTTTTCCTGAATCACCTGTAACGGCTTATGGTCTACATCTCGTAGTCTAGAGTACGTGCAAGGCTTCACTATTATACGGTAAGGTGTTCCCTGATGTCGAATACCGACTGCCTGTTAAAAAAAAACAAAGTGGGTTAATAATTGTGATTTAAGTTGGATCATATTAGGCATGGCCAATTGTGGGCCTATTTTTTTTACAGTCCACGAAAATTTTGATGTCGTAAGATTGGGCCCACCAGTTTGTGACTACGCGGCGAAAGTAGTCGAAAATGACTGGCTTTACGTATTAACCAATTTCCAAGTTCAGTATTCATATTTCATGTTATAAGATTCAATAATATATATTTCCCGTCAACACGTTTCTAGAGATGCAATTAACATTTTTTCTACTATTTTCAATTTGTTTGTGGGTTACGAGTAATAATCGAGGAAAGCATACATGACAATATGATATGGATGGACAAAGTCAAGTAAATGGATTTGTTAGTATATCACATTTTATGTTTTTATAAAATCCTTGGTCAACAATAACCATCATCAAAATGGTCTAGCGATAAGATGTTTTGACGTTTTTACAAGAAATTATGGGTTCGAACCTCCTTAAGTAACAATCATGTGGATGACCAAAGGAATAATGATTCATAACTGGTCACAAGCATGGACGGAGGCAGTATGGGGGCAGTGGGGTCAACTGCCCCCACTCCAATTTTAGTACAATGTAATTTTTAAAATTTAAATGGATATATTTGTAATTTTTTTCTAAAAGTAAGAAAAAATAAGTAGGAAATATATACAAATGTTACCTTCGTTGTTATAAGCTTATTATTTGGAAGTCATTCGTCATCGAAACATTAATTTTGAGATAGATCTCTACATTAGGAGAATAAAAAACTTGACTTGTTTCGATTTTTAATAAAAAGAATGAAAAAATATTAAAGAAAAAGCTTTCTCTGTTTGGGTATGTAAATGTGTAGTACATTAATAGCGTAGCTATTTGTGCAAAAATTATTTTTCTTTCAAATTATTATATATATTTATCACAAACAATTAATTATAATAATTATAATAGTTATGTAGGAAAGATATATATACAAACTAATTATTTCCTAAAAAGTATATTTTTGGGTTTTTTGCATTATGATTGAATACGTTTTCATTTAATAAGACCTTATCGGACACGTATAATCATTATTATTGAAATAAAATGGTATTTTTAAATATGAGTGTTACATGCACCCAGTGTAGGGAACAAAATTCTTTTGAGGGTCCATTTTCTATTTTCGAGCTAGGACCCATTTTTTTATATTCTCCGATATGACTCTTATAAGTATGACAAACAACTTTTAAAATTGCCCCTTACAAAAAAATCCCTGGCTCTGTCTCTGGTCACAAGGATGTCCCATCTCCCGGTTGGGTGCATACAATTGAGTCAATCTTATTCTCAGACACCTTATCTTTACTGTATCTGGATATGATAAACCTTCATCATTTACCTACCTGACTTCAAGGGGCATCGCTATGGTCTTTGTTCATGCTTAAAATATTGTACGTCATAATCGTATAATTTAAACATTTCTAAAATTGAGATTGAAATACAATCTTTTAAAGATGTAATAAGTTAATAACAGCTTAATTTTGTTATAAATTCAATACTAAAATCATTGTCGAAAATGTTGTTGAAAAAATTCGTGAAACTGACATCATATGACAACTACAATGGTTTGTGGTTAGTGTATATGGAACTGAACGTATGAAGCAAATTTAAGTAAATCTTTTTTTACCTAATCTTGCTTACCAAGACAGATATGAATGCGTGCTTCCAGCTAAGTGAATGAGCGACCAGGATAAAAGGATAACAGTCATACCAGTCCCCTCGTTACCGTACATGCGACTCTCACCGCATACGGCTAGCACAAAGACTCCTCCCACTCATTAAGGCTGAAAATTAGAAAGGTAAACTATTGCTAAGAGAGAGCGGAGGAATTTTAGATAGATCGTTGCTAACGTACCACTACAAGTTAAATCATTTTCAATATCATTCAAGATAATTTCTGTAAATCTGACATTCTTAATTTGTAAATGCTGTTTAGGGTTTCTATACTAATCGTATCAAAAAATATAAAGCTTTGGTATAAAAGTGGAAAACTCTGGATACAAGATTAGCCCAAACAAGAATCTTGGGCTCATAGAAAATACAATAATCAGAAACAATCTGCTGTCAAACTTATAGGCCCATATAAAGATGAGCAGAGAGCCTGATATCCATATATGAATTCAAAACTTTAAACCTAGGTATGGATTCAAATTTGGGCTTTCTATTTTATGGTCATTTATACAATTCATGTATAACATATTAACAGCATAACTGCATAATAAGTAACTTAGGTTGATTTCTAGCTTTTGTGCAGAAATATATGTTATAGATGAAGTTCTCTAGAAAAAAAAGAACACTTTAAATAAAACGACTCTGCTGGGGATCGAACCCAGAATCTCTGGTTTCGTAGACCAGCGCCTTATCCATTGGGCCACAGAGTCTATTTGTTGTTTACATTTCAAGAGCATCGAATATATCAATTTATAATATCAGCTCCAAATTTAGAACTCTGCACCAAAAGTATATTTTTATTAATTATTTTCTTCTAGCTGTAAAATATATATAAACTTATGGATATGAGAAAGAAATAATACAAAATTACTATTGAACCATAAGATAACCACTTTGTCAAATAATTTAATATGCCCAAGTGGTTCGTTTTGATCAAATAGGTCAGACGAGTTGTTTTTGGGTCAAATAAGTTGGCAGATCGACGGATCAAATGAGTTGTTGGTTTTGGGTGAACTGGGTTAAATGGGTTGGTAATAAACTAATAATTACCACTTGTTTGAGGATGGTTTTAGATCTGGTTTTGAGTTGCATCAAGAACGCTTCTTTATACTACAAGATGTAGATGTCGAATTAATCATACTTATTTCATAAATTCTAAAGACAACTTTTATTTTTTTTATTAAATCACGTATTAATCTAGTTACTTAATGATTATCATTATTAATGAACACATAATGAACAGAGAAAAATTAGAGGAAAACTGTTTTTTGATTGGTAAACTAACATAGTCATATATGCATGGACTTAAACAGCAAAAATATTCCTAGAAAGAAAGAAGCAAATCTAAGCGAACACACGTAGGCCATATAAGCCCTAAAGCTCATTATTTCACAACTGAGAAACAGAGAAAATTAGTCAACATTACTCTGATGGCCGGTACATTCGGATATCTTGATCAAATATTCAAATTCAAAGATATCAAATTCATCATCATATACACTGACTTCATCCAAAGAGCCATTTTTCACACCGTAAACAAACAACCGATTCCGATCATGGTTAGTCATAACAATGTCCCCGGCTTTGTTCCAAAAGCCTAAAACCTTTACGAATCGATTATAAGGAAGAGGCGGTCTTTTATCGAAACAACAATACATCTCCCATTCATCTATCTCCTTATCTAATACCAAAACCCCAATTTTTTGCTCAACTAAATCGTGATACACAAACCCAACTCGATCATTTAAATCAACCAAATGCCCATCGACCCAATTGTAACATGTTCGTCTAGGAGCATCAATCAACCCAAATTCCTCTTTTCTAACGTCGAAAATATTACTTTTCTTCCTAATTCATTATTCGGCGAGTAATCCAGACAACTGACTAACCAATGCAAACGTCCATGCGCAAATATACCTTCCCTCTTACAGGATAACATGGAACTTGAGATCGATATCCTTCGCCATGAATCATCCGTCCCCAAAACATGCACCATGGTACATAAATTTTCGCTAACGTTATAAAATTCCGAAGAACTAACATAACCTTGTAACACAACACACACCATCTTGTAAGTATTTGTATAATAATAATCATCAAAACCGAGCCCACATGACTCTTGTTCGATAATACCTGACTTATATAACCAAATATCGTTAGGTGGCAACTCATAACATTCTTTACGTAAAGGATGGATAACAACCAAGCTAAACTTTGCCCGATTTTCATGTACATGTTGTCGCAATGCATATAGTAGCTCGTTGCACGAACCTAGAATTTTATCATTATTTGCAGTAATAAACGAAGAGGACCGTTTTCTCTTACACTCAAACTCCATAATCCGCCTCCGGTTTCTACTCACCTCGATAGCTGTCGAATCATTAATAGTGGTACTATCCAAAAAACTAAGTGTGCATGGGGCGTTAGAATATTGATCACCGTTGTTGAGAAGGTGAAACATGATACAAACGGGTTCCTCGACGGCAGCTCGAATAGCGTGATCAATGGTTGCGAGGTTATAAGGATCGTTGATGTATCTACTGCACCATTGTTTGCATAGAGCCGCCACCATATCGATCTTTGGCACCACGTACGGCTAAGGTTGGAAGATAGGGTTAATTTATCGCCGGCCAATGATATAAATTTTTTTATGACGATCGATTATCTCCTTATACTAATAAAGGAGATTAGACCATGATCTCACAAAAGTGAGTTGTCAAGAACCTAGAGCAGCCACGTTAGTGAAAAGGAGTATCTTCATGACATCAGCAAGGGGTTAGGGAGATAGTTCACGGTTTGGTTGGCTTTTAATTTGGTTCTAACTACATGTTTAGGAGTTGCAGGCTTTCAGTTGCACCGAGCAGTGGGTTTGTCATGGCTGCAGGTACTTGCTTTCTAAAGTTACAGCCATAATTGAATGTTTCCAATGCAAATTAACTTGGTTAAACTTTATTTCACTTCTCAAGAATTCAAAAAACTTAATTTCACTTCTAAGAATTCAAAATTCAGATTTTTTTCTTATAACAAATACAAAATCAAAATCTATCATCGTACTAAGCTGCAGAAGATGCTGTATCAAATCAACAAGTCAAACAAGAAACTCATTTTGTGTTTGTTTCTGAGATAAATCTTTACAAACAAGCTATGCAAGCACAATGTTTGGGGTTTCTCTATAAATCTGATGATATAGAACCATAATTCTCACCACATCTTCTCCTCCTTATCTCATTCTAATCTTAATTATCTCACTGCAAATCATGGCAAATGAAAATTTCAGTTTCGTTGAAGATCTTAGTGTGGCGACCGACTTCTGGAACATGAAGGCACGAATCATACGTAAATGGGAACAAACCTTCAAGGTTGACATGGTGCTTCTCGATGAGAGGGTAAGGGATATGTTTTTTATGTTTCTTGACCACATGTATCGTTGTTAATCACTTCTTTTTCTTCCCCCCTGTTTATTAATTTAATATATGGTTTGCTGTGACAGGGAAACAAAATACAAGTACAATGTAAGAACCCTTTGTTGGCTGATTTTGGGCAATATCTTAAAGAAGACTCCACCATTGTCATCCGAAGGTTCGGTGTGGCTGAGCAAAGAGATAAGTATCGTGTTTCCTCTGAATCACAAGATAAACTTATTCAAGTGTTCCTCCATCCAAACAGTAACTTCCTTCCAAGGCCATCCCTATGGGTTTGATTTTGTTCCTTTTGATCAAATCAATGACAACAAGGCACACGACAGATTTACTATTGGTTAGTAATCTCTCTTTTAAGGTTTATACATCATCATTTATAAACATTTATCAACTCAAACTTTGGTTAATAATCGGTCTTTATGTTCTGTTGTTCTAGATGTAATGGGAAGGATTGCTTCGTGTGGTGACCTTGACATCTTCAAGAATAAAGAAAAGGAAAGCAAAAGGATGAACTTTGAGTTGCAGGACTTAACGTATGTTTCTTTTTTCTTTGATGTTGGTTATAAAAAAGATGAAGCTTGACATTAGATTATTCAATGATTAATATTGCCTGTACAACACCATATGGGGGATTTAATATAACATGTGAAACTATAAAGTTTGAAACAACTGATGTAAACAATGCATAGCAATGCCACTGTTTACTTCTTATGTCATTTATATGGGGGATTTAATATAACATGTGAAACTATAAAGTTTGAAACAACTGATGTAAACAATGCATAGCAATGCCACTGTTTACTTCTTATGTCATTTATATGGGGGATTTAATATAACATGTGAAACTATAAAGTTTGAAACAACTGATGTAAACAATGCATAGCAATGCCACTGTTTACTTCTTATGTCATTCATATTTGTTTAATTCAAATTACTTTTAGTGGTCAATTATCAAGTGTACTCTATGGGGAAAGTATGCTGAGCAATTGAACAAATTCATTTGCAAGAACAAGTCAACCGAGATGGTGATTTGTATACTTCAACATGCTAAATTGAAGAGATTTAACAGTAAGTTTTCATATTTATGTACATATACATACAACATATAACAGCAGCCTATATACTCACCTCAATGTTGTTGTATCATGTCGTTGTGTTTAGGAGAGCTCACTGTTCAGAATGACATGTATGGAACTAGACTTTTCCTTAATGAAGACATCCAAGAAGCAAATGACTTGAGGAGGGGGTACAATGCTTTCTATATAGCTTTTTTTTTCCAGGAAGTAAATGAAATGTATGGAACCACCTTTTATATTCTAATAGTTAGCTCATGGATTTATATTACTCATTGATCTTATTTTATTCAGCCTCATATTGAGAGATGGTGTTGGTGCTGCTTCACAAACCATCCTAGAGTCCCAGACTGTTTATCCTTTCCATAAAGAGTTTGTTATCAACACTGTCAAAAAGAATGTGGATGAGATTGGGGAATGTCGTGAGGTATATAACACTGATTGATAGTAAATAGTTTATTGTATTTGTCAATATATAACACTGATTGATTATTTAAAAACAACCCATGTTCATAGTTTAATATAATTGATTTAGGAAGCACATTATGTTGTTCTTGCTACAATAAGAATGATTGAAGAGGATGTTGGGTGGTTTTACGTTGCCTGTCGTCAACATAGCAAGAAGGTTTTGACTAAGGAAGAATTTCTAGAACAAGCTACTGAAATTCCAAGCCACTTTCTTGAAGCTCCAATGGACAGTGTTTGGTGTCTTGCTTGCAATGACATTGCCACATCGTTTGTCCCAAAGTATATATCTTTTTGACTCAAATATATCTCTTTTTCACTCAAATATTACATCACCCTAATTATTTAATTCCTAAACAATACTTTGTCAATTATATCAAGGTACAAGCTTCAATTTAGAGTCCAAGATCACACAGGTTCTGTGTCTTTGGTGATGTTCGATAAAGATGTTCCTAAACTCATCGGTTTGTCTGAAAATGACATTCGAGAGAGACAAATAAGGTCTGGTGAGGTTGACACTTTCCCTCATGAGCTCAATGTCTTGCTAAACAAGCTCTATGCTTTCAAGATCTCTGTTGCAAAGTACAATTTTGAAAAGGATTACTTGGTGTACACTGTGGCAAAAGTTTGTCAAGACCCTGAAATCATTGAGGAACTCCAAAAAAATGATGAAGATGATGAGGTAATAACTTGTGTTCATCAACTTAATAAACTTACAATTATTATGTTTTTTTGCAAAATTGTAATTATTTTCATAATGATTTCATAGGGAAGCCGGGGTGAAGGTGAAATGATCAATGCTAAGCTTGGAGAGTCCTCCCAGTCTAAGTTTAGAGATAGCTCGCAGGCTGCAGTCGAGTCGTCTGAAGCTGTGGTCGATTCGTCTCATGTGGGGGTGGTTTCTAAGGTAAATTCCACTGAAATCAGGTTTACACAATATATTGTGTATTCTGTTGAATATCACGTTTTGCATTGTTCTGAATGTAATGTATAATGCACTTACAAAGTCTTTGTGATGTATGTGAAGGATGGCTTGTCCTCTTCCGCCGAATCCTTGGATACCCAGCCAGAAAAGAAGTCCCCCACAAGTCCTGGTGAGAAAAGGTCTGCCACATTTTGATGAAGGAAAAGTAGGTGATCAAGTCTCCACTTCTAAAAGGAGCAATAAGAAGGTTGAAATTTAAATTACTTTTGATTACAAGCAGCATACTTCTACAACTTTTGGTGAATGTTTTGGTGAATGTTTTGGTATCTTTTGGTGTTTTGGAACCTGCTATGTAGAAGAAGGACCATCTTAGATTGTGTTTAGTTGTTATTTATGGTCAACATTAGCATGTATGCTTTACCTTTGCTGCTTTGTAACTTCATTTAGAAGTAACACTTCTAAATGCTATGGACATGTAGAAGTTAAACTTCTAATGCTACTATCTACATTAATCTTTTGTTCTTATGTATTTCAGTCGCACTTTCAATGGGGATTTAATTAGTTGCTCAACTACAAGTTGCACATTATATTCAATTGTACAATAATTATTTACTATCAATTTTTACTTTAACTTTACATTTGCTAAACAAACGCCTTCAATTCATATCATAACCAATCTTGATTTGCAACAACTTTATTCAATTAATTGAAATGTAGTAGCATATAAATTATTGAATAAGTGTACTTTTTAAAACAGAATTTTCTTGATGAAAATTAAATTGGTGGAAAATGAAAAAAGAAAAAAGAAATGGAGATGAAATGGCAATAATTGGGCCTTGGAGGTCCATGTCATGTGATGGAAAGTTTGGCCCAGATACCCAAGAATTAGCTGCCGAAAGTGGGGCTTATATGGGCCAACCTCCAAACCAATGAACCATACATGTCTGGTCTTTTGTTATGCTCTATCTTTTCAAGTAAATTTAAATTCCTAAATCACTTGATTAATTGAAATTTTTTTAAATATGTTGGTAATTATTAAAACTTAAATTCCTACCTTCAAATTGAGGGAAAATTATTCAAAATTACTTAAAAATTTAGAATTTTAGTCCCAAATTTATTCCTAAATCACTAGGTTAATTGAATTTTTTTTAAATGTGTTGACTAAATTTAAGATTTTAAATTCCTGCCTTTTTAAATTGAGGGAAAATTATCTTCAATCAAAATTTTGTCACTTACTTCCAAATTATTCAAAATTAGTTGAAAATTTTAAATTTTACTCCCAAATTTAAAAAGTGTTTTTCCAAAATTTCATACTTTAAAACTTAGCCAACATTTTTATTTTAAAACTTAAAACCCTTTTGAGTGTTACCAGATAAATTTCCACCCCACCTTAATTGAAAAACACACCAATTGCTAACACTTAACACACCTCCAACCTTGAACTTTTACACAAAATATTTGATGGATACACAATAACACCAATTAATCGAAGAAGATAGTGATGGTGAAGGTGTGTTATCACCATCAAGTTGTGCATCTAACCGTAAGAAGAGAAAAACTATTTTACAAGGTCGTAAGCTTAGTGCAACTCGTAACTTCCGATCTCAAAACAGCCCTTCAAGATCTCCCCTTTCAAACATTACAAATTCTACCATAAACCGTATTAATGTTAGTCCTGGATCAAGTCTTCTTACACCATTATCAACTAGATATACTACTTTTAAAAACAGTCATGCGATTCTGTGTACTCCTTCATCATCAGTTATTCAACTACCTATATCAACAAGATATCGCACTAGAAGTACAAGTATTCCAGACTTTACTTCTCCATCATCTTCCATACCATCATCCTCTGTTTACAATGGTAATTGTTTATCACTTTTGCTAATGTTAATTTATTATGACAATTAATTGTAAACATTAATCGACTTTTTTCTGCGGTAAAAGGTTCCACAACGACCAAATTTGCATCCAGAATGATGGGTACTGCTGGTAAATTAATGTGATTAATTTTAAATATGGTATGTATTTAGAGTTAATTACATTTTTCGTCCATGTGGTTTGTACCAACTTTCATGTATCATCCTTGAGTACACGAAATTACGTGTTTCATCCCTGAGTATGGAATTCCGTTAACATATTTGGTCCACGACCCAAACAGACGTTAAATAAGTGGTCACGTGACTTGCACACCGAGGGTACAATTGTCATTTCAATATCATAGGACCAAAAGTGTAATTAACTCTTAAAATAATGAACTTTTCTGGTCTACAAACCCATTTCATCATCAGATCTACATATATCTCTATCATTTACATATCAAAAATTCAATCCATACAAAAATACATTTCACTATCAAATTCTTTTCACCTTCAAATCCTAACACCATATACAAGTAATCATATACAAAGAAGTAAAAATCCCTAATTTAAATAACACATAGATATGAAAATCTATATGTTATTTAGTCAGACTTTATGTAAGCAAATTATATTTGCTTTTCCTTTCCTTTTTCCCATTGAACAATAAATAGCCATGATGAAGAAGAAAACCCCAACATCCAACTATTTTCACAAAGGAATAAAGAAAAAATAAATGAAAGTATAGAATAAAGAAAACAATACTGTATATATATATATATATATGTGTGTGTGTGTGTGTGTGTGTGTGTGTGTGTGTGTGTGTGTGTGTGTGTGTGTGTGTGTGTGTGTGTGTGTGTGTGTGTGTGTGTGTGTGTGTGTGTGTGTGTGTGTGTGTGTGTGTGTGTGTGTGTGTGTGTGTGTGTGTGTGTGTGTGTGTGTGTGTGTGTGTGTGTGTGTGTGTGTGTGTGTGTGTGTGTGTGTGTGTGTGTGTGTGTGTGTGTGTGTGTGTGTGTGTGTGTGTGTGTGTGTGTGTGTGTGTGTGTGTGTGTGTGTGTGTGTGTGTGTGTGTGTGTGTGTGTGTGTGTGTGTGTGTGTGTGTGTGTGTGTGTGTGTGTGTGTGTGTGTGTGTGTGTGTGTGTGTGTGTGTGTGTGTGTGTGTGTGTGTGTGTGTGTGTGTGTGTGTGTGTGTGTGTGTGTGTGTGTGTGTGTGTGTGTGTGTGTGTGTGTGTGTGTGTGTGTGTGTGTGTGTGTGTGTGTGTGTGTGTGTGTGTGTGTGTGTGTGTGTGTGTGTGTGTGTGTGTGTGTGTGTGTGTGTGTGTGTGTGTGTGTGTGTGTGTGTGTGTGTGTGTGTGTGTGTGTGTGTGTGTGTGTGTGTGTGTGTGTGTGTGTGTGTGTGTGTGTGTGTGTGTGTGTGTGTGTGTGTGTGTGTGTGTGTGTGTGTGTGTGTGTGTGTGTGTGTGTGTGTGTGTGTGTGTGTGTGTGTGTGTGTGTGTGTGTGTGTGTGTGTGTGTGTGTGTGTGTGTGTGTGTGTGTGTGTGTGTGTGTGTGTGTGTGTGTGTGTGTGTGTGTGTGTGTGTGTGTGTGTGTGTGTGTGTGTGTGTGTGTGTGTGTGTGTGTGTGTGTGTGTGTGTGTGTGTGTGTGTGTGTGTGTGTGTGTGTGTGTGTGTGTGTGTGTGTGTGTGTGTGTGTGTGTGTGTGTGTGTGTGTGTGTGTGTGTGTGTGTGTGTGTGTGTGTGTGTGTGTGTGTGTGTGTGTGTGTGTGTGTGTGTGTGTGTGTGTGTGTGTGTGTGTGTGTGTGTGTGTGTGTGTGTGTGTGTGTGTGTGTGTGTGTGTGTGTGTGTGTGTGTGTGTGTGTGTGTGTGTGTGTGTGTGTGTGTGTGTGTGTGTGTGTGTGTGTGTGTGTGTGTGTGTGTGTGTGTGTGTGTGTGTGTGTGTGTGTGTGTGTGTGTGTGTATGTGTGTGTGTGTGTGTGTGTGTGGGTGTGTGTGTTGATGCCGCTGCTGGTGATGGCGAAGGTGTGACGGAGAAACCAATCCCGCTCACTCATCGGAGAAATCAATTCCGGTGGTGAATCTAATCCCGCTGTTGGTTTGTTTTCTTTTGGTGGATTAGATGATGAATCTAATCAATCTAATGCATATGTCAAACAATCGAAGCAAGTACCCCTCCGGTGAATTCGATGCCCAGCCACCACCAGGTAGTGTTGAAACAAAATCTGGGCATGAGAAAAGGATCTGTACAACTTGACCAAAATATAGATATAGATATGTGTTTGATATTTATGGTCCTTGTGTTTGACCAAAATATATGTGTTTGATGTATATGTTTTCAATTTGACCAAAATATAGATATAGATATGAGTTCGTATGCGTCGTCTGATATTTATGGTCCTTGTTTTTTGTTTTTTTTTTCTTTTTTTTTGAAAAAGATGAATAAGAAAGACTAATTAAAGGAAATGAATTAAAGGAAGAAGGAAAAGAAAGACTAATTAATCCAGGCAAGGGTTAATTACATTTTTGGTCCATGTGACAGGAAATGACCATTATACCCTCGGCGTGCAGGTCATGTGACCACCAATTTAACGGACGTTTGGGTCGTGGACCAAACTTGTTAACAGAATTCCATACTCAGGGACGATACGTGTAATTTCGCGTACTAAGGGATGGTATGTGAAAGTTGGTACAATCCACATGGACGAAAAATGTAATTAACTCATGTACTTATGAAAAGTAATGTTTTCCTCACTTAGTTATAACTTTTATGTTTGTGTTATGCAAGATT
Source organism: Erigeron breviscapus (assembly GCA_034093135.1). NCBI lineage: Eukaryota > Viridiplantae > Streptophyta > Magnoliopsida > Asterales > Asteraceae > Erigeron > Erigeron breviscapus. The sequence continues at coordinate 61,495,485 of CM067168.1, read as the reverse complement.
CATCCAATAACACACTATCAAATTCCATTCCTCATACTCCTCCAATTGGATTCATCGATGCATCCAGACCAGATGTTTCAAATAGCAGACAAAGTCTCAATAATTTGAGAAAAGGAAAGCAAAAGGTAAGTATTGGTAGTCAAGAGAATACTTTTCCAGGTCCAATGCCTGGTTTAGTGTACAATAAGCCTATTAGAAAGTCCAATTCTAGCCGCAAATCCTCCCATTTGAACACCAATGACATACCTCCATTCAATTTGGAGATGCTTGATGACCCTTCAACGGAAGAAGTTAGAAAAATTAGAGGAATTTCTACAGGTATTTTTTTTGTATAATTATTTTTCTAAAAGAATATATTGATCATGGCGATCCCATACACGTTTGTGCCAATTGTCATGCCATGTTGTGGGAAGCTAAAATGCTTAGAGGGAATCAAGATCGTAAGAAGCGATCATTTTCCCTTTGTTGTAAGAATGGAAAAGTTCAACTTCCCGACACAATAGAACCTCCACCTTTGTTACGGAATCTTTATAAAGGTTCCCATACAAGGAGCTCCAATTTTATGAATAACATCCGTGCTTATAACACGATGTTATCTTTCACATCGATGGGTGGTAAGGTTGACAAAAGTATTCAAAGTGGTAGAGGTCCATATTGCTTTAGACTACAAGGTCAAAATTGCCATAGAATGGGTAGTCTATTGCCTGCTGCCGGAGACCAACCAAAATTTTCACAACTTTACATACACGATTCAGAAAACAAGGTTCAACATCGACTAAATGCATTCAGGTTAGTGACAACCATATAAATGGGTCTTTTGAGTGATGATAAAGAATACGTTGAAGCAATTGAAGAAGCAAGCGGTTGGGCCACTGGTGCTTTTTTGCGCCATTTCTTTGTCATGTTACTAATTTCTAATTCCATAACATCTCCAATTCAATTTTGGTCCAAAACTTGGAAGTTTCTAACTGAAGACATTCAACACCGGCAACGGTCCATTCTTAATTGTCCAGGTAACATATTATATTTCATAAAACAACTTTTTCTTTTTCTTTTTATATATAACACATTCTTTGATGAAATTTTAACAAACATGTAACTTTTTTTATAGGTTTGGTGCTTCAAGAAGATGAATTGAAAAACCTATGTCTATCAGATATTGAAGTGTTGCTAAAAAATAACGGCAGTACACTTAAAAACTTTCCGGATATGCCATGCCCTGACGAGGAATATGTAACATGCTTGAACAATCAATTGATACGAAGGGAACTTATGTATGATAAGGTTGCTTTACAAACTGAGCATGCGGCTTTGTTAAGTAGCTTAACCCAAGAACAGCATCATGTTTATGATACTGTTATAAAGGCAGTTGACAAGAATGAGGGTGGTGTTTTTTTGTATATGGATATGGGGGGACTGGGAAGACCTTCCTTTGGAAAACACTGACAGCTGCTATACGTTCTAGAGGTGATATTGTACTAAATGTTGCATCAAGTGGCATCGCATCGCTCTTGCTAGACAGGGGAAGAACGGCACACTCAAGATTTATTATTCCAATACATATATTGGAAAATTCGGTATGTTCCATCGACCCCAAAGTGATCTTGCTGGTTTAATAAAGAAGACAAAACTAATTATTTGGGACGAGGCACCCATGATACACAAACACTGTTTTGAGGCTCTTGATAGAACTATGAGAGACATCTTACGTTCCAGTACGCCAAATAGTGAAAATTTGGTGTTTGGAGGGAAGGTTGTTCTCTTTGGTGGCGACTTTAGACAAATTTTACCTGTTATTCCCAAGGGCACCAGAAGCGACATCGTAAATGCATCATTGAATTCTTCTTATCTATGGAATCATTGTCGTGTACTCAAGTTAACCGTAAACATGAGGTTAAGAGTTGGGAGCTCTCAGTCCGATTTAAACGAGATCAAAATGTTTGCGGATTGGATTTTGAAGCTTGGAGATGGTCTTCTTGGCGAGCCAAATGATGGTGAAGTAGACATTCCAATCCCTGCCGATTTACTTATTGACGACATCGATGATCCGGTGAATTCTCTAATAACTTTTACATATCCTAATATGGATTCTAACTTGCATGATCCGCTTTATTTCCAACAGAGAGCCATACTTGCTCCAACCCACAATTTAGTAAATTCTATCAACGAAAAGTGGCTTCAAATGATTCCAGGTAACTTTATCCAACTTCATTTGTTTTATAGATAAAGTTTTTATGTTATACTAATTTCATTGGATATTCTCATTTAATTTAATTTTTCCAAACATTTTTATATTCTCATTTCGTTTTCAATTTTCTTTAAATTAATTCAGGCGAAGAAAAAATATATCTTAGTTCTGATAGTATATGTGAATCTGAACAACCTACCGAGTTTGATAGTGCATTATTTTCTACTGAGGTGTTAAACAGTATGCAACTATCCGGATTACCGAACCATAGATTAGTGTTGAAAGTTGGCACTCTAGTCATGCTACTTAGAAACATTGACCAATCAAATGGTTTATGCAATGGAACACGCCTCCAAGTCATGAAACTTGGGAAACATGTCATTGAGGCAAAAGTCATCACCGGGACTAACATTGGTCAATGTACTTTAATTTCAAGATTGAAGATGACACCATCAGACCGAAGAATTCCCGTCCGAATATGTCGAAGGCAGTTTCCTGTTGCTGTATGCTTTGCAATGACGATAAACAAAAGCCAGGGCCAATCTCTTGATCGTGTGGGTTTGTATCTTCCTCGGCCAGTTTTCAGCCACGGTCAGTTGTATGTTGCCGTATCCCGGGTCAAAAGTAAGAAGGGACTGAAGATCTTGATTACTGATAAAGATGGCAACCTTGCAGGCAATACAACTTATGTTGTTTTTAAAGAAGTTTTGCAATACTTATGAAATGTAGTACTGTATGTTAAAACTCTGTTGTTCTTTTTGTTTGCTATCACTATTAATGGAAATGGTTCATCTTGACTCTCTATTCACATATGATTTTCTGATGAATATAATGCTCTGTCATAACAATTACACAATTAATATACCAGTTAGTTATAGCCTGATGTTGTGCATTACATCTATGTAATAATGCAAGATAACGACAAATAACCAACATATATACAAAAGAAACTACACGTAATTACGACAACTAAATAATTTAATACATACCCAAGTTTTGTCACGTTAATACATCAAACGTCCTTAAAATACCTACCTACGACCTGTAGCCACATTTTTGTTACCAAATCAACCCACCAACAAAAAAACAAGTTCCAGCATATACAATTCCGATAGACAATACCAGAAATAGTACCAAGTATCACAGCAGACATACACCTTCATAATACAAAGTTATGATCAAATATCATACATGTTGAACATTACCATCAAAAGTTCTTGCGCCCACATGAAAATTCATCAACTTTTCTTACCATAATATGTCAAAATCAGCCACGTCTCCTTCACATCTCTCAATATTGAATTGAAGCCTCATTTCACACTTGACATCATCACCCACTATCATTCCAGTGTCTTCAACAACTTTTTTCCAGTTGACTTGCAGCACAACATGGGTGTCATCTCCCGGTCTTCTGCTGTCCCAACGGATAAACACTTTTCCACTATACCAACCAGTCTGATAATGAACCTTAGCCCAAAGGTACTTCTGAATTTGATGCTTTCGAACAAACTTTTTTGGAATAGTCTACAATATAAAATGATCATATTATATTTGGAAATTGAATACAAAAGCACAATTTTATAGATATGTATACTATATATATATATATATACACATTTAAATTACAATAATTACCAGGCAACGTGTTTTTAGGTTATGAGGACGAAGTTGCACAGTGATCAACGAGTCAACAGGTGGTGCAGCATTCGGTTCATTAATCCCAGTTTCAACATCATGATGTGCTACAGCAGGCTGATCCTTTGGCGCCTCTTTATACAAAAATTCTACAAAATTCGTAGCATCATCGCTTCCATCAGATATTGGTGCTGTATTCAATGTGTTTTCATAATCTTTTTGGATGTGTTGTTGCACAAAATGGGCATAATCTTCATCCCAATCACTTCCAGAATCCGGTGAATCATAAGAAGTCCCAACATCAATATCCCCTATACGATTTGTATAATACACAGGTTAGTTACAAACTAATTTAAATTACTTAACTTCACAAATATAAAGTAGTTCATTTATGGTGAATAGACTTACTTTGCTGACCAAAGTGAACACAAACTCCATTCCTCTTGAATACATCACAAACAAAGCTTCCATCTACCAACACAGAATTTGAAACTTTCAACGTCCTTCCTGGCCTAAAATCATTATCGATGAAGAAGTGTACCCAATTGGTACCCTCAAACCCCCCTGGTATAGGTCCAGTTAACAATTCCCCATTAAGTTTGAATTCACGAACATCATAGCATACTTCAACAGTTGCACCTTGCACAGGCCCGGTTACTTTGCATACTTTTGCGACATCCCTATTCCCTTTACCATTCAACGACAGCAGCAATTGGTAAGGTAACGTCTGCAAAAACAATTTAATCAAATGTTACCACAAATTCATCTGCCACAATCTAAAGTAATATTATTAATTTCATAAAAACCCACCTGTTTTGTGAAAGAGGCTACTGTCACATGCAGCAAACAACTATGAGCATATGATTCCCCATCTGCTGCCACCCTATACTCCAAATCTTGGAAATCATAGAATTGTACTTCAAACACATATTCTGGTTGAATTTGTTTGAAACATATCTTGTGAAAAGGTGGGTGGACAGCAGCAAAGGCAAGAAATAATTTCCAGCCCTTTCCACCAACTTTGATTAGACCATTCCCATGGCGTTGTAGCTCAAAAGTAAATTTCCTGTTCGAGTAATGCAGAAAAACCACATGGGTGGCAGTTCTTGGTATTGCATTACCAAGGTTCCTTGGCAAGACCTATAGTGTATACAACAGTTATGTTTTCAGAGAGCACCTAATTCGTTGCACACTGATTAAAGTATACTAATAATGCAACTTACCATTCCTCCGGCTAACTCATCTTTTAGAGAAATCTCCATGATAAATTGAAATGGTATCTGTTTTATATATCAATTATTAATTAAATAGAAATATATAATATAACACCCCAAGCCGAGGCTCGGAATATCACGGAAAACACATAGCACCAGGTGGAATTACAATAGAACAAACTAAATGCAATTAAAGATTCGGTGAATCCAAAACATAACGAAGCAAGTAACAAAATACAACAGGAGCAAATAGCCATCAAAGTTAACATAATAACATCCAAAGATGGCAAACGATCCTAAGTATAATGCAAAAGGCAGGCCAATGAATCCTTGATCCATGAGGTCCATAGTCCGGGTTAAACCGCAAGCGAAGCAACTAAACTCCACGCCCTGGGAGAACCTGATTACCTGAAAAGTGTACTAAGCATAGTCAACACAAGGTTGGTGAGTTCGTAGTAATGGTTCATAAGGAACCAACGTCAAATATCACAATATACGAGTAGAGGCTAGACATGACTTACAGCGAGCCTCTAAGCAACACAATATCGTCCAACAACAAGATTACACAAGACTAGAAAATGTGTGATGAGAATGCACAAATGATATATGAATCAAAGTAAGTGTCAAATGCATGAATAAGCCAACATGCCTATCCTATGCGTGAACTCCGTCACCTATGCAACGATACCCTTCTGTCATCTCAATGAACAAGGCTGTATCTCAAAATCATCGAGATATATATGTCTATATACTCGGGGTCATGTTCTACATCCAAAATGGGTGCATACATCTATGCACCAGGATGTCGGCAATCCCCTGCCGAGGGCTCATCAACGATGTATGCAATGCTTACAATCAAATGTAAATGCATAAATCATAAACCAACAATCAATATACGATGCACCTGTGCCATCAATCAATATACGATGAACCTGTGCCAACAATCAATATTCATCCAACATAAGCCAACTATCAACATTCATCCAACATAAGCCAACTATCAACATTCATCCAACATAAGCCAACTATCAACATTCATCAATCATAAGCCAACTATCAACATTCATCAATCATAAGCCAACTATCAACATTCATCAATCATAAGCCAACAACCATAATTTAAACCAACTATACGTACATATACTTCAGAGGATTCTACTTTCTTCAAGTCCCAGATGCTTATATATAGGGTCACCCGCAGCCTTCCCACCATATCTAAAACCCAATGAAGGCATAACCGACTTCCATGTATGTACGTCTATCCTAATATATAAATATGTAATAATTAACTGAGACATAACCCAAATCAATCAAACGAAACGAACTGTCACATCAATCCAATAATCAAGTCAACCAATCAATAAATCAATCAACAATGTAAGTAAACACACCAGTTTTACACTTTTCAGCCCGAATCTCAAGCGAGTAGGGAGATACGAAACTCACCTTGTCTGGCAATGAAGCTAGTATAAGATTACACACAAGTAATGGGGTCCACACGTCCACAACCTATATTTATACATCATAATACCGTAATGTCAACTATACGATCTCACACAAGTTGATTTAGCACAATTAGGTCAAGTCACAAACCCTAAACGCCTTTACAACTTAAACGAGTAGGAACAAAACGCATTCGACTCGACCCTTTTTAGAAATGACAAAAGATTCATACAAAAAGAGTGTTACTACTAGAAACTAGACTCTCTTACGATTCTAACGACAGGTCATACGACTTATTTGGACTTACGGATCAAAAGTTATTAATGTTTGAAAATCGACGCGCGTACTTTCCCAGTAACTATCCACTGCGTCGCAGTGAGCCAGAACCAAGCTCACTGCGCCGCAGTGGCTAAGTCAGACCAGGACCAGAAGTATGGCACTGCGCCGCAGTGAGCAAGGGTAGGGCTCACTGCGCCGCAGTGGGCACAACCTGCAGCCAACACCTGCAGTTTATGCAGGAACACGAACCAAAAACCCCCAACTCCAACCCAAACCTTACCAAAACGACTTGTGAAGACTTTTAACTTGTTTTGAAGCATAAACAAACATCATTAACCATTAATACACATAACCCAACCCACAAATTCGACCGAAACATCATAATCACTCACAAATCCTTCAAACCCTAACCCTAACCGTAATTTGACCCAAAATTAGGTTTAAGCCGATTTAGGACTTGTAAATGTTCAAGATGACTAGAAATGCATAAACAAACATAAATAGGTATAAATGAGATGAAATAGACTTACCAAAACTTCTCTTTGAGCTCAAACCCAAAATTAGGTCAAATGGACAAAATGCAAGACTTCCACCTTTTGATTCTTCGATATGGCGAAAGTGAGATAAAGGTGACTATGATTTCTATGTTATAATCGATCCAACACTAATGAAATGCAAGAAATGGTGAAGAAGATTGAAAGGGGTCTTTTACTTGAGAGCATAAGAAGGAAGATAGATAGATAGATAAGAAGTGAGAGGGGAGAAAGAGATATGGGGGGGGGGAATGGGTCATGGGTGGCTGGTGGGTCTTGGACTACCCACGGGCCGACCCGTTTCTCCCACAAGCCATAAAACAATCAGTTACACAACTAAATACCAACAAACTAAATAACGACTCGACTAACACACATTGTCATTTAATTCACCAAACGACCCACTTATTTCATTAAACAAGATTGTTAATCAAATTACACATAAAGTCAACGGGTCAAAATTTACGGATGTTACATATAATATATATGGTCCCAACATATAAAGAAACAATCATTAAAACCAAGATGCTGCTATTCCAAAAAAGGAAATAAATTTAACCAAGATGGTCCCAACAACAAAGACAAGATGGTCCCAACAACAAAGACCTACCATATATGTATATATGCTTACAAATGGATTCTGACAACAAACTTAATTTTTATTCTTTATATGAAAAAAGTCTACATCGGTTGAAACACATGGGTTCAGTCCAAATTAAAGAAACATCCATGGTCCCCTTAATAAAAAAAAATCAATCAAGTACATAAAAACTGTAGAATATAAAAATTTATAAAACATAAAAAAAGTTATGGATTAGATTACATTTTGTTGTCTTTTAATACTAATACCTTGAAAAACCAATTTTGTGTTTAAATAAGGTTACATAACTACATTTTATTGGATGCATAGTAACTTATAAAGTTCAAGTATACTTATTTTTAAGGATAAAACATATATAAGCAAACATGTACAAGCAAATAAAACACCCAAACTACAAGTACACATAAATGGATTAGAATATAAAAATTTATAAAACATAAAAAAAGTTATGGATTAGATTACATTTTGTTGTCTTTTAATACTAATACCTTGAAAAACCAATTTTGTGTTTAAATAAGGTTACATAACTACATTTTATTGGATGCATAGTAACTTATAAAGTTCAAGTATACTTATTTTTAAGGATAAAACATATATAAGCAAACATGTACAAGCAAATAAAACACTAGTACTATATGTTTACATATATATATATATAACTGCATTGAAGAAAGAAGTAATCTTACTTTTGGAGCCATTAGGGTTATCGATTTGAAGGAACGCAGGGTGGGTATGTATGTAGATATGAAGATAAAGTAAATGAAAGGAAAAAGTAAAGAAAACGGTTATTTAAGTATTAGGTAAACACACGGATTTGTAGGGTAGTTTTTTATCTATTTACTTTAACTTATTTTTAAGGATAAAACATATATAAGCAAACATGTACAAGCAAATAAAACACCCAAACTACAAGTACACATAAATGGATTAGAATATAAAAATTTATAAAACATAAAAAAAGTTATGGATTAGATTACATTTTGTTGTCTTTTCATATAATATATATGGTCCCAACATATAAAGAAACAATCATTAAAACCAAGATGCTGCTATTCCAAAAAAGGAAATAAATTTAACCAAGATGGTCCCAACAACAAAGACAAGATGGTCCCAACAACAAAGACCTACCATATATGTATATATGCTTACAAATGGATTCTGACAACAAACTTTAATTTTTATTCTTTATATGAAAAAAGTCTACATCGGTTGAAACACATGGGTTCAGTCCAAATTAAAGAAACATCCATGGTCCCCTTAATAAAAAAAAATTCAATCAAGTACATCAAAACTGATTATCTTAAAAAAAACACATGGTCCGAACCCTAAAAAAACTAAATCAAACATATATAAATGATATGTATAAAAAAAACCCTAAATCAAACATATATAAACTGATATGTATATCAAAAACCCTAACTGCTATATTTTACCCTAATCAACACATGTATACATACATATACTTACATACATATTTATATATATATATAACTGCAATCAAGAAAGAAGTAATCTTACCTTTGGAGCCATTAGGGTTATCGATTTGAAGGAACGCAGGGTGGGTATGTATGTAGATATGAAGATAAAGTAAATGAAAGGAAAAAGTAAAGAAAACGGTTATTTAAGTATTAGGTAAACTGAAGGTTTGTAGGGTAGTTTTTTATCTATTTACTTTAACTTATTTTTACCTATTTGCAGCCCAATTTGGTTTACAAAAAAACTTTGGACATTCCTTTAGTACCAAATGGATAAAGCCCATGTTTATTAGTGATTAGCATAAAAAAAACAATATTAAGTTGATGAAAAAACATATTTAAGGCCATGTCTTTATTGAAATCTGTTGATAAAAACTGTAGAATATAAAAATTTATAAAACATAAAAAAAGTTATGGATTAGATTACATTTTGTTGTCTTTTAATACTAATACCTTGAAAAACCAATTTTGTGTTTAAATAAGGTTACATAACTACATTTTATTGGATGCATAGTAACTTATAAAGTTCAAGTATACTTATTTTTAAGGATAAAACATATATAAGCAAACATGTACAAGCAAATAAAACACCCAAACTACAAGTACACATAAATGGATTAGAATATAAACTACCTTATCTAAACATTATGTTCAACTACTTAACAATGGATACATATCTTGAACATTAGCACACGATTAGTTCAAACACCACACATGCATAACATATAAAATACAACCATTCGAGTTTTACAACGATAAAACTTAACAACAAGTACCAGAAGTTTATACCCTAATACACAACATAAAATCCATTACAAAGTACTTAAGACCATACATAACTGCAATAAACTATGATAACACTAATCTGAACATACATGTTCAACAAACCTCCAACTCGATAACTTCTCCAAGTACGCCGTGGTTAGCAATTAGTTGAAACCTCAACAGATCACATGGACTAATTCCTGTTTGTTCAATGAAAGCACTCCAATCCATCGACACAAATAGGTAGCTTTCATCACCATTTATCTGCCTATCAATACAAAGGTGCAGGTATGCACTGAACAACATTTCACGATAACGAATAATAGCCCGCTCATAAGTGAACAATTTGCATAGACGGACAAAGGACTTAGGCACAACCTGCAACAGATATTAACTCTTTAATCCTCATACTATATATGATCAAACAATATATCAGTTGGTATGTATAAATAAACTCCATATTTGTTTACCAGAATTGGTTTCACAACACTATGATATTCAATTCTTTGAAAGAACAATGAGGCCAGGTCTGAATGACTTTGATGATAATTTTTATATCTGCATATATGATTGGTTATGTCCACACGCTCTACATCATTGCCCAACGAGTTCATTTCATGCTCATTTTCTTCTTCATTACCTTCAACCACAAAAAAATTATGTTGCTAACAATTCATAACTGATTCCATCTAACAAAAAACATATTTAAAAACTATATAAAAACTTACTTAACACAGCTGCATCTAGACCAATCCCATCGCTATTGAAAATATCAATTTTGAAACTCAAATTCTTCAAGTTCGTCAACCTCATAATGTAGCCAACTTGGAGATTGTTTTTACAACAAAAATTGGTCCACGCAATACCCTCAAAACCGGCTGCCAGTCTTCGAACACCATCCCCCATATAATCGTGAAAGATCTCAACAGTTTGTTCACATCTTTTCCCTGATATAGTTGTAGAAGTTTGACTTTCTCTGTCTTCATTTTCGTTTAAATCCCACAACAACAATTTATAAACTGCCTATATAACATTATATCCAACACTTTATTAATGTAATAATATCATCCTATAAACATGTATGTTAAAACAATAAGCTTACATATGAAAATGAATAGTTTAAAACAAACAAATAAAAAAACACCTGTTTCACAAATGTAGCTTCACTTGCCACCATTAAACAACTATTGATAAAAGCGGAATCCCTGGACTTGCGAAACTCATGACCATCAGGGCTAAATGTGTCTACTAGAAACGTACGCTTCTTTATCCAGGTGAAACAAAACTTAGCAATCTCACTACCAATTCTTGATTTCACAAATGCACTCCACTGACCACCATAAATCTTATAACACGGACCTCCAAATTTATAAATACAAACATAGTATTTCTTCTTATCATAATCAACCAATTTCAATGAGGTGCAGTCTGGTGGTAAGAAGCTGGTGAAATTTTTGGGTAACATCTAAAGACAAGGTCAATGGAGTATACAAGTCATTTATTTATTCCAACAAGAGTGTTTATTAATTATTGCAGAATTTTTTTTTAATATTTCTTACCAATCCTTCTAGCAATTCTTTATTATCACCAGCAGTAACAAGAATTTGGAAATCCAAATCCTGAAATTTAAACATTATTAAAGATTTTCTTTATTAATACAGAAACAACTTCAACCGCCATAACAAGTCAAATCAATATGCAACTCTTTCAACAGAATTTCAATCGACGATATATATATCTATCAAAACATAGTAACAAAGTAAAAGCCTTGATGAGAGCCTATTTTGCTAATCTAGGGTTATACATGTGAAAATATTCAATATCATTATACAAACAAAACCTTGTAGTAGACATGGAATACAATTTATACTGAAACATATTACATCGAATCCAGTTTCACAAACAACCGAATGTATAATTACTTACCTCAAATGCCATGCCTGTAAACGATACTGTAGATTGTAGAAGTTGTTGATAGACTTTATGCTAGCAGAGGGAACGGCATGAAAAACAAAGGAAAGACTAATGGGGATACAACTTTTTGGTAGGTAGACACGTGAACCTTTAGGTTTTTAATTGGTTTTTCAATTTTTTTTTTTTTATTTTCAAGGGGAAAGTGAAAGTATATATATACAGAAAAGTTAGCTTTGAAAAAGTATATAAACCCCAAGGTCCAATGGAGGCTCAAAAGTTTTGTAAACTAAAATTATTCAACAAAGTATAAATTTTAATTAAAATGTATACATCGTATTTTCTGTGCGTGTGAATAGTGAATGATTTCTTGTAAGTATGTAACAAAGAAAATAGCAACAAACAAGTTCATGAGAAAAGAAAAAGTAAAAATGAACAAACTGAAAACAGTAAAAAGTAAAAACTGTGGATGATGATTGATGAGAAAGATAGCAGAAAATTTATGGAGGCAAAGGTGTAAAAAAAAAAGAACCAAGGTACAAATTGAAGATATGGAGTTTGATTCTCTGCCGCTTGTCCTCACTCTTTCTCAAGTCATTGGCGTAGTCTAGCACTCTAGCTGTGTGGACCGATGGGATGCTTAGATAAAAAGGTTCAATGTTACAAAACATATTTACTTTATATGTTTAGGAATTAGGATCAGGCCATAGTTGTTAAACTCTTACGAGTCACGAGTTGACTCTTACGAGTCGAGTATATTTGTTACATTTTAAGTTATAAGTTAGCTTATCATTTGTTACATTTTATTTTTGGTCATTATTCTATAATTTAGAACTTTTAATTTGTCTTAATCAATATTGACTAAATGCTAAAACATTTTAAAAATATATTTTTCATAACAAATGATTAATATAACCAATACATGTAACTAATGAAATTTATTTTGTACGTCGTTAGATAAATATGTAACGTCAACAAAATTTTATACCAATGGCTATCAATTGACCGTGTTTCTACACGGGTCTAAAACTAGTATATATATACACAAAAATATATATATATATATATATATTTGATTGAATGAATTCACTTATGTAAAATTATAATTATAATAAGATATATATGGTTGATTTAAATAGGAAATTTATAAAACTTGGGTATCACGTCAATATATGTCGGTTTATAGATTTCCAATATAGATGTTCTTAAATTAATTTACGGAAATAAATAAACGTTAATTTGTAAACTTAGGAAGCTTGGGTGTCACGTAAACAAATATGTGCACGTAATTAAGGAAAACTGATACTTACGATCGATCAGTGGCCCGGATCCATAATTTTTTTTTTTTGCCATATATACTCGATTTTTTTTTCCACAAGAGACACCAAACGTTAATGATGACAATGCATATACTTCTAAGAATTGTAAAAAAAAATCAAAATATTATGTTATATTCGATAGTATTAGTATATGCATCATTAAATAGTATTATTACACATTAGTAGATTACATTAATAAAAGTTAAAAATCAATTCCTAAATCTTAAACGATATATTGAAGCGATATATTTTTATTATAAACTCAAAATGAAAGTTAAAGTACTAGTGATTTATTATGTATTCAACATATTTTAACACTAAAATAAGTAAAAAAGGACAATGGTTTTCAGATTTTACAACTAGCAGGGTGGGCTTCGAATTTTTGTTATTGGGCCTAACCTTTTAACATTACAAATCACATACTTGAATCTGATTATCTGAATATATTTGATATATATGTAAAAAATTTCTAAAAAGTGAACCAATAAGGAGGGGTGAAGATGGGCAAAATCGGTTTTTTTGACAAACCGGTTCCAAACCGGAGCCGGTTTTGGTCAACGCGATAAAAAACCGGTTTTGGTCAACCTTTTGACTTTTTTTTTTCTTTCAAAACCGAAATCGAACCGATTTGGAACCGGTAAGGAGTCGATTCCAGAAACCGAAAACTGGAACCGGTTGCAAACCGGTTTTTTTCGGTTTCGATTTTTCTCGATCGGTTTTTTTGGAACCGGTTTTTTTGCCCATCTTTAAGGAGAGGCATGAGACCCCCCTGTTTGTTAGCTGTATCCGCCAATGCTTATGATACAGTAAAAATAAATCTTTAATCTTTATGTTTTTTTATAAAACAAACCACTCACCTCCTTTTCAGCTTTTCACCTTTAAAATACCTAAATTACTCTCTCTTTTATTAACTAACTTAAATATATTTACATAATATACGTATAATACCCTTAATAAAATTATTTACAACATATATCACTTAACTCTTAAAATAACTACACGAAGGGGGCCGAGAGTCACGGGAACCAAAAATAATAATAAAAAAAAGATTTTTTCGAACAAAATACAGATAAAATATAACCCGTGGATCCTTAAAAAGATCCGCCCTTGCTAACCGCACCCTTCCCAATCCTAGGGGTGGACACTTCCACCACATGTCAAAAAGCGAGTGATCAAAATATTGGAAATTAGAAAAGTGGACAAAGAGTGATCATTTGAGGTCGAACCAAATTGAGCCGTGGAGGGGTTGACTTCACGCGAAAACGCTCCTTGAAGTAATGTAGATTGATGTTCTTGAGGCAACTTTGGGACATATAAAGAAGGGAGACCTCACTCCCGCACCACACTTATTCAATCTTTTCACATATCGTTATGTACTATGTGCGTGTATTCAATTTTTTCACAGTAGATATTTATTGGGTATTCAATAGGCTCATGTATAATGTTAATTATATTAGTAGTGACAGTTTTGAGTATTTTAAAGAAAGAAAAGTTTAAAAAAGGTCGGATGATTTTTATTTTATAAATGAGTAAAGATAAAATATTAGAGGACTTTTAATTAAAATCAAGACTAATGGAAAATCCTTCGCATTCTAAAAGAAAGGCTATAGAGCCTAGAAAGACAATGAAAAGTAGTCAAACTCGTCTATTAATTTTAGTGCAATTTTAAAGATGGTAGTAGTATACTATTACTTGAATGGCAGACACCAAAAGTATAGCGCTCATCCTAAATTTCACAGATCAGTAATCACATCTCTATATGCATGATGGTATTTGGCTCAAGAATTTACAATGCTGAGATTTGAAATCTGTGAGTTTGAGGTTGGGGTTAGCAACGATGTGGCATTCGATGTCCTATGCCTCCATATACTCATTCTTTTTCTCTGAAATTGCATAGAATGATCGAGAGTAGTTATAGATCGCACGTTTCTCATCAAACTCAATTAAGTGCGCAAATGTGTCTAAAATACCCATGGTTTCTTTTAATTTGCATCAGATAATCTTCCTTTTTTTTTTGTCTTCACGATGCCCTAGTAAAAAACAGGTCCGATTATGCCTATTCCTATTCCTAAAAGGAATGTAAGACGTATGGATCCATATGTAAACATAGTATCCATTTAGATAAATATGCTTAAATGACCCCTTATATCATCTATAGTAAAGAATATCTTGCACACTACACCTAATCCGATTAATTTCTTTAGCTTACAAACATAATTAAAAGAAAATAAAGTTTCACGCGACACTTGTTCATAAATGTTAAGCGGAGAAAGCAACAGAAAACGTGATTTGACATAGGAGTCACATACTGGTGCCAAATTGGTGTTTTTGCAAAGTAATGGACGAGAAAGGCTCCAAAAACAAGTGGTAGAAAGAAAAAAAAAACGTTTGTGAAGAAAGACACTATATAAAAAAGGTGTTGAAAATAAACACAAGATCGTAAAAGGGTTATCAATGTCCAAATAAGAGGGTGCATATAATAGAACCCTCCTTTCAAGTTGAGAGTAGGTTTAATCAGCTTCTAGCTAGCCTGATCACACCTTTGGCTGGGTGGGAAAACAAAGCATGTGGAAAATGTCACAACCCACAACAAAGTTGATTATAATAGCATCGATCACAATCAAAAGTAACATGACAAAACAATATAGTCAATAATCATAATTTTAACCTAGGGATATCTCTATAGGTTAAGCTAGATCTCTTATCTTAATAATTAACCCTAGATTTGAACCACAAAAGCAATGTTTTTGTCACAAGTTAATTTCAATATGTCGATTGTAGCAACAAGTGAAAACAAAAGAGCAAATGATCAGTAGCCACTAGCCAATCAACACTCAAGCATAGAGGTCTATTTTTAAATTGTTATATGCACTTTTGTAAAGCTTAATTTTAAGCGACTTGATTAAAATTTAATCAACTATTTTGGTCAATCATATGTGTAATGCAACTAGTAAAGCACAATCCAATCCTATGATAACACAGATTAATATATATTAATGGGCCAACCCGTACGTGTGATCAGACTTAATTATTGTTTTAATCATTTTAATCTTAAGCATAGGGAGTTAAGTAAAATATCTAATTCTGTATAGTATTACTATACATTTGCTGTATATTTCCCATGAAATGGGCACTTATATATAGCGAGACATGCATGTTTGGTGTATATTTTAACTACCAAAAAAAGCAAATGACCGGCTTTGTGGGGATACATAGTCGAGCTATGTTCAACCAACATGGAGATGGTCGATTCCAAATGGAAGTAGTTGAAGAAAAAATTCAGATAAATTTAGACAGATTCTTATGCCCACAACATATGAACAATACAAAATAAAACTGACTACATCAGAAAAAGTGTTAGAAAATGCCCATTTGCTTGAAGCAAACAAACAACTTTAGCGATAGTGGATCAAAATTCAAAACTAAATGTAAGTACATTGTAGCAATGCCCCGACTAAAGTATCACGGAACATTGATTTATCAAAACAGTAAAGTCGAAGGAGGCAGGGGAATTAGGCCTTAATCATCATCAAAAGTTCATAGCACATAAATAACCGTGGTTTTGTTATAAAGTTCCTAAGATTGATTGATTGATTAAAAAAAGAGAAAATTAAAGAATGAGAGGTAATATAAAACTTGTTGAATTGGGTAGGATTTGTCAAGTTTTTTAGCCATAACAAAATGTGTACTCACTACTCAGTGAAACTTTCATATATAGTGGTTTATCAGTTAGACGATAAGCTGAGAGTTTCTAAGGGGTAATCATCATGTTAAAGAAACTAGGATAAAAGATACATGGCTGCTAAGTATTTTAACCATAGAGGTAATGGGGGTAGAAAACTAATTAATGGGGATAGAAGTTTCAACTAATTTTGAGTGTTTCTTGAATTGAATTAGCACTAATTATGAGATTAATGATCACTTCACAGTTCGCATATCTTACCCCATGATATAAGTACACACTATTACAAACTTTAAGATGAGATAATTCTTAGATATTAGCAACTGACTACATGTGTAGTGACCTTCAAAGTTACTAAACTCATCAGCTCGTCCTGTTTTGATGTTGTGGGCGAGAGAGTATATCACCGTGAAGGGTATGTGAAGTTCTAATTCGTGGTTAAGAATATTAGTCCTTAATTGATATATATAAAAAGATATCCAACTAACTAAATTTTATGTATCTTAATTGCAGAAAAGTTATGAATTTAACATGCTAATATTATCACTTGTACATGTGACGTACGTACCAAATGATAAAAAGTTGTGGGTTCAAGTCCGAGATGGAAAAACTGATATGTGTACTTGTATTTCCAAAGACAATACAAAAGATATACAATTTGATTTGGTATCTTCCGAATGTAATTAACATGCACAAAATATTTAATATTACACCTAAGAAGAAGACAAAAGACATACAATTTGATTTGGTAGAACACATGATTGTCGTATGGAAATTGTGTGCCCTCAATACGACCATTGCTAAAAAGAAAGAGGTTACTTAAGTGGGGTGCACAAATGGCTAAAAAGTGACAGTACCCATAACATCGAAGATGGCTTTGATACTATGTAAATGAAAAAAACAAACAAACAACGATTTGAATCCGAAATTAACTTTACTATTGAGCTGACATGTCGGCAATAGCGCAAAGGGTTTGTGCACTTCAACCACAGATGGCTATCAGAAAAAAAATTATCAACAGAGAACTGTTGTTAGTCGTATATGGACCTCAAATCAATGTGATTAAATTACTTTGTAAGAAGTCTCATTCACTTGGCCAAGTGGTGAACACTTACGATTATTCAAAACGCGCGATGTGATCTGGTAAAGTTCCACCAGCTTCAACTCATTGTATGACTTTCATTTTTGTAACAACCTAAACCATGTAAGTAGTAATTATAACAAAATTTTTGTGATTGGAAAATTAAATTACCAATCTGAAATTGGAACTTTGAAGACAGATGTGGGACAAGGAGAATCTTTGGTCTAGGTTGAGGCATTGGCTACAATTTCATCAAACTACTTTCTTAAATTTTTAGAGGTGGTGCTCATGATAGAAAAGAGGTTGGTCAGTTAAATCAGTACCCACAGTGCGGGATGCATCCCGTTAGTTAAGGCTATTGTCTTTATCCTGTCAGATTTATTTTTCTATAATCTTGATATCGTGCGTTTTTATACATATTCTTTAACGATAATGTGACCTTTGATATTTAATTTCTAGTCGTTTCTATTGAACATTTGATACTTAATAGCAAATAATTGTGATTTCAGGTTCACTGGACGTTGTATGAAGCAAAATGGTCAAAAACGACATTAGGAAGGTCAATTGAGGTTTCCGGATGAATCACCTAGAGATCTGGTGAAGAAAATGAAGTTAAAGGCCGAAGAATGCTCATATGTGGACACATACATATTGTGATCATTTTGGGTTCAAATGAACTTTGCTATCTTAACTTTCATTTTCAGCTTTATTATAGTAATAGAACTCGTGCAAAAGCTTATCACGTTCTACTTTTCCTGGAATACGACATAGAAGATAAACTCGCTTTGGATGGACGGAACAAAAGAAAAGAACATGGCCAACAGGGCTAAACCCATAATTTATCAGGAATGAATCAATGGCAAATTAGGAAAGTCTCACATTTTTTAAGAAAATAATCTTCAATCAAGAATCCTAGCCAAATTCTAGCGGAATCTAGGAGTAGCATATGGACCCATACCTGTTATAATGTATATTCAAGCTAGGTCAATATCTCTCTTATTTTTTTTTTTCTTTCATCTTTGCTATGAGACAGACTTACAGACTAAGAGATGCATACCATATTTATTGGCTACATGAGGGATCTTTATACCATACGCCCTTATAAGGGTAAGACAACACATTAAAGAGGAAAACAAATAATGAAAACAAGTCGATAAATAATAAGTGAAAAAGAAAAGGAACATGAAAAAAAAATCAATATAAGGACAAGACAAGAAATACTAGTCTTTATCTGTCTAATGATACTTTTGACCATATTAGTCCAATCAATTTGGGTTAGGAGAAGGCCATATCCCTCTATCAAATCTTGCTTCTTGATGCAACTTTTTTGATTCTTCATTCATGATTTAGTGGAATTTATAGAAACCTATTAAGCTCCTAACTCTTCGTCTACGCTAGATATGTGAAGTTCGTTTAGACCGTATACTAGAACACTATATGGAGCCAGCAACAAATTTGTTAGAGTGGTCAAGACTACATGGATCCACCAACAAAATTGGTAGAGTGAACACAAAGAGTTTAAGTGGTGCAGTCGAGCAATGTGATCATGTAATGTGCAAACTCGATCAATCCCACATTCTAACCAAAAAAGGCCGGTCTTCCAATGCCAACATATAAGTTTTGATTAGCCATTACCAATTGGTTTTAAAGCATAACCCAAGTGCCTTTATATGAGTTAGGGTAGGAACAAGAAGCAAGTTGTTTCCTTGTATCACCTCCATCACGGACCTTCTTGATGTGGGCCCAAGCGGGCGGTTTTGTTTCTAGACCAAGATCGTGTTGAATCAGAATTATATAAAAACTCACACACACTCAAGGAGTTTATCACTAAATTTCTGATTAATATGAAACGTAGATACAAAGAGCTTAAATAGCAAAGACTATGCTAAAAAATAGGACCACTAGTCCACTACTCTGACTACTACTATTTCTATACCACTAAACAACTAGAAACTAGCCCATGATCCACAAGAATCGGGCAACACAATGACTTCATCCTAGTTTACTAAAAACTGAAAGTAACCAACTAAAATAAAACATAACCAAAGTTTAATTACTCTAGACTTATGATATTTAATTTTAACACCCTCTCTAAATATCATAGTCTATCATCTCCATATTCTTCACATGTTTTAGTTATTTTCAAAAGTCCCTCTCCACATCCAATTTCTTCGACTCTGTCAATTTTCTTCTCAACATTCAGCTTCACAATTCTTTCAAAGCTCCCTCTAAATACCATGGTTATCACTCCCATCATTTAGTGTCTTTCACATATGGTTGAATCACACTGGTTTTCAAACTATCTTTCAAGTGACCCTCGAACTGTCCTTCAAGTGATCCTCGAGCTACACGTAAACTCAACATCCAAATATTTCAAGGGGTTTACCAAGATCTTGTCAGATCCTTTACCACCATCTTTGAATGAGTTTTCCTTCCTTCGAACAACCTAGTAGACTATCCCGACACACTGTGATAGCTCCCGACAAACGGAGATCATAGCCATCCTGACACATACACAATGATGGTATATCAACATTGACCGGACTTTAACTCGAAAGGATAATGTTGTGATACACAATCATACAGGGAGGAAACACATCTTCAAGACACTTTCTGAAAAGTGAACTTTGACTATGCCCAATTGTTGGTGCACATAAAGTGCACAAATTGTTGTCCGATGCAATAATTCTAAAAGGCTGAGAAATTCGTACATATATGCCTTACGAACTTTAAGTTCGTAAGAACTGTACATATATGCCTTACGAACTTTAAGTTCGTAAGAACTAATAAGTTCGTACATATATGCCTTACGAACTTTAAGTTCGTAAGACCTAATAAGTTCGTACAGCCCAGCCCATTTTGTACGAATTTGACAGCCCAGCCCATTTTGTACCTATAAATATAGGACTTAGGTTTCAGATTTCAGTGAGGATTTTAGTTGCAACAGAGGTCGTCCATAGGGATCGGGGTAGAGATCTATGCCCCGCCATTCCGCCACCATGTAATTCATTATCAAGAGTCGTCTCGATTGATTGTAATCCGGAATCATTGAGATGTATTTTAAACGGATTTATTCTTGTAATCATTCGACTAATGATAAATGAATTCTTTGTTTTTATCTCCTATTCATCAGTAAATTCGTAGCTATTTTGTTGTTGTTATCTTCGTGTTCATCATATAAACCCTAACAACGATTATAGACGGATTCCGCCTGTCTATGATCGTAGATCTCGTGTTAAACGATCTGGGAACACGTCTTCACGTGTTTCTACATGGTATCAAAGCCTTGGAGGATGATTTTTCCTCAAACGAGATCTGGTAATTAGGTTTTATTGATGAAAATTCGAACAGAAGGCTAAGTTCGTTTTCCTTTAGCAAAACGAAGATAGAAAACGAATTTATCTAATTTTCATTTTGAATCTTCATCAAACGAATATAGCTTACGAACTTAAGCTATCTTCGTTCAGAACCTCACCTTACGAAGATAGAAAACGAAGATAGAAAACGAAGATAGCCTTTTTCGTTTTCAGATTTCAACTAACGAATTTAGCTTACGAACTTAAGTTCGTGAACTAAATTCGTACATATATGCCTTACGAACTTTAAGTTCGTAAGAACTGTACATATATGCCTTACGAACTTTAAGTTCGTAAGAACTGTACATATATGCCTTACGAACTTTAAGTTCGTAAGAACTGTACATATATGCCTTACGAACTTTAAGTTCGTAAGAAGATTATTCACCTTCTGAAGATTAAGTTCGTAATAACAAGCCTTTTGTCTTACGAACTTAGTGATCAACCTTTACGAAGATATTGTTGTTACGAACTTAACTAGTTCGTAATAAGAATAAGTTCGTAAGAACTGTACATATATGCCTTACGAACTTTAAGTTCGTAAGAACTAATAAGTTCGTACATATATGCCTTACGAACTTTAAGTTCGTAAGAACTGTACATATATGCCTTACGAACTTTAAGTTCGTAAGAACTGTACATATATGCCTTACGAACTTTAAGTTCGTAAGAACTGTACATATATGCCTTACGAACTTTAAGTTCGTAAGAACTAATAAGTTCGTACATATATGCCTTACGAACTTTAAGTTCGTAAGAACTGTACATATATGCCTTACGAACTTTAAGTTCGTAAGAACTAATAAGTTCGTACATATAT
Organism: Erigeron breviscapus; assembly: GCA_034093135.1. Classification (NCBI taxonomy): domain Eukaryota; kingdom Viridiplantae; phylum Streptophyta; class Magnoliopsida; order Asterales; family Asteraceae; genus Erigeron; species Erigeron breviscapus. The sequence continues at coordinate 61,473,183 of CM067168.1, read as the reverse complement.
GCCTTACGAACTTTAAGTTCGTAAGAACTAATAAGTTCGTACATATATGCCTTACGAACTTTAAGTTCGTAAGAACTAATAAGTTCGTACATATATGCCTTACGAACTTTAAGTTCGTAAGAACTAATAAGTTCGTACATATATGCCTTACGAACTTTAAGTTCGTAAGAACTGTACATATATGCCTTACGAACTTTAAGTTCGTAAGAACTAATAAGTTCGTACATATATGCCTTACGAACTTTAAGTTCGTAAGAACTGTACATATATGCCTTACGAACTTTAAGTTCGTAAGAACTAATAAGTTCGTACATATATGCCTTACGAACTTTAAGTTCGTAAGAACTGTACATATATGCCTTACGAACTTTAAGTTCGTAAGAACTGTACATATATGCCTTACGAACTTTAAGTTCGTAAGAACTGTACATATATGCCTTACGAACTTTAAGTTCGTAAGAACTGTACATATATGCCTTACGAACTTTAAGTTCGTAAGACTAATAAGTTCGTACATATATGCCTTACGAACTTTAAGTTCGTAAGAACTGTACATATATGCCTTACGAACTTTAAGTTCGTAAGAACTAATAAGTTCGTACATATATGCCTTACGAACTTTAAGTTCGTAAGAACTAATAAGTTCGTACATATATGCCTTACGAACTTTAAGTTCGTAAGAACTAATAAGTTCGTACATATATGCCTTACGAACTTTAAGTTCGTAAGAACTAATAAGTTCGTACATATATGCCTTACGAACTTTAAGTTCGTAAGAACTGTACATATATGCCTTACGAACTTTAAGTTCGTAAGAACTAATAAGTTCGTACATATATGCCTTACGAACTTTAAGTTCGTAAGAACTGTACATATATGCCTTACGAACTTTAAGTTCGTAAGAACTAATAAGTTCGTACATATATGCCTTACGAACTTTAAGTTCGTAAGAACTGTACATATATGCCTTACGAACTTTAAGTTCGTAAGAACTGTACATATATGCCTTACGAACTTTAAGTTCGTAAGAACTAATAAGTTCGTACATATATGCCTTACGAACTTTAAGTTCGTAAGAACTGTACATATATGCCTTACGAACTTTAAGTTCGTAAGAACTGTACATATATGCCTTACGAACTTTAAGTTCGTAAGAACTGTACATATATGCCTTACGAACTTTAAGTTCGTAAGAACTGTACATATATGCCTTACGAACTTTAAGTTCGTAAGAACTGTACATATATGCCTTACGAACTTTAAGTTCGTAAGAACTAATAAGTTCGTACATATATGCCTTACGAACTTTAAGTTCGTAAGAACTGTACATATATGCCTTACGAACTTTAAGTTCGTAAGAACTGTACATATATGCCTTACGAACTTTAAGTTCGTAAGAACTGTACATATATGCCTTACGAACTTTAAGTTCGTAAGAACTGTACATATATGCCTTACGAACTTTAAGTTCGTAAGAACTGTACATATATGCCTTACGAACTTTAAGTTCGTAAGAACTGTACATATATGCCTTACGAACTTTAAGTTCGTAAGAACTGTACATATATGCCTTACGAACTTTAAGTTCGTAAGAACTGTACATATATGCCTTACGAACTTTAAGTTCGTAAGAACTGTACATATATGCCTTACGAACTTTAAGTTCGTAAGAACTGTACATATATGCCTTACGAACTTTAAGTTCGTAAGAACTAATAAGTTCGTACATATATGCCTTACGAACTTTAAGTTCGTAAGAACTAATAAGTTCGTACATATATGCCTTACGAACTTTAAGTTCGTAAGAACTAATAAGTTCGTACATATATGCCTTACGAACTTTAAGTTCGTAAGACTAATAAGTTCGTACATATATGCCTTACGAACTTTAAGTTCGTAAGAACTGTACATATATGCCTTACGAACTTTAAGTTCGTAAGAACTAATAAGTTCGTACATATATGCCTTACGAACTTTAAGTTCGTAAGAACTGTACATATATGCCTTACGAACTTTAAGTTCGTAAGAACTAATAAGTTCGTACATATATGCCTTACGAACTTTAAGTTCGTAAGAACTAATAAGTTCGTACATATATGCCTTACGAACTTTAAGTTCGTAAGAACTGTACATATATGCCTTACGAACTTTAAGTTCGTAAGAACTGTACATATATGCCTTACGAACTTTAAGTTCGTAAGAACTAATAAGTTCGTACATATATGCCTTACGAACTTTAAGTTCGTAAGACCTAATAAGTTCGTACAGCCCAGCCCATTTTGTACGAATTTGACAGCCCAGCCCATTTTGTACCTATAAATATAGGACTTAGGTTTCAGATTTCAGTGAGGATTTTAGTTGCAACAGAGGTCGTCCATAGGGATCGGGGTAGAGATCTATGCCCCGCCATTCCGCCACCATGTAATTCATTATCAAGAGTCGTCTCGATTGATTGTAATCCGGAATCATTGAGATGTATTTTAAACGGATTTATTCTTGTAATCATTCGACTAATGATAAATGAATTCTTTGTTTTTATCTCCTATTCATCAGTAAATTCATAGCTATTTTGTTGTTGTTATCTTCGTGTTCATCATATAAACCCTAACAACGATTATAGACGGATTCCGCCTGTCTATGATCGTAGATCTCGTGTTAAACGATCTGGGAACACGTCTTCACGTGTTTCTACACCAATGCATGGCTTCACGTGAATACACCACATTCATGCTTCTCTTCCATGCTTCCTATGACTGCCATGCTTTCCATTTTAACACATTCACGTTTATTCCTTGGATGGCTCCTAAATTAATAACTTGAATAGACATAGGACCATACAAAACAGTTCAACATTGGCTGCTTTTGGCATGGACAATTCAACCTCTCATTCACAATGTCATTCACCTCTGTTGACATCTCCAATCAGATAATTGAGACCTCACCATAGCACCGACACACGGCACACATCACACTGTCAATTATCCCTTTTTGGAGGTTTATTCTGCTCATACATCTACGGCAAAAACCACCATAAACGGTCTTCATCTTCTCCACCTGTAGCAACCGTAACCGACAAGTACCATGGCTCTTCTCTCATTACCAACGCTGCCACAGCAGTAACTTCGAACATCTCCATCTTTTTGTAGGAAGCTCAAATCAGAAAACTCAACGGTGAAAGTTTTGAGGCGTGTCTCGAAAATCCACAGCTCAGAATACACACCGATCCAATGGTTCACGAACACACAATATTCGTTTCTCCAGAGCTGCGCACACGCACAAACTGTTTTCTGCAGCCAACTTCAACAGCCTACACTTCCCTACGGAGACTTCTGTTCGGAAATCCCAACGGTCAGATCTTAGCACCAAGTGTCGTGAACCCACAATTTAAATTTCACGACGATCTGATGGTTAACGAGAAAGATCCGTCTACTACTGCTGCTAGTCTACGGTTGCAACTCATTCTTTGACACCACACTTATTTTGTGTACGAAACATAACAGATAACACCACTAGGCACCAACCATGTTTCTTTCTTGCTGGTAAACACAACAACGGCAGCAAATACCATGAAACACAAACAATCCTGACTTTTTCTTCATGAAATTTGAGGGACACTACACACTTCCTCGACACCAACTATCAAATCTAAAAGAAAAGCTTCAAACGGGACACCACACTAAACCTGGTTAGGTTTCTTCCCCGATCAGATTTTTGACCTTTTTTCTCCGATCAGAATTCTCTCACATCTGCGATCGGATTCTGGTCTGCTACATTGATCGGTGCTTCAACACCCGCTAGCACTTTCTCTTCTTCTACTTTCATGGAGACTAACAGCCACGAGTCACACCGTTGTTCACCCGTCTCCCTGTCATCTCAATCTGTGATTGACACAAGCCACCTTCGGGTCACCATCGTCTATTGTTTTTAATCTGTGATCAATTTATCACAGCCCCACGAACCAAGATCGGGTTCTTCTTGCTGCTGCCTTCGCCCCGCAGCCAAGAGCTACACCCTTTCTCATAAACGACTCTCAAAACGGCCCAATTTCTTAACCCGCTCAGATACCAATTGTTGAATCAGAATTATATAAAAACTCACACACACTCAAGGAGTTTATCACTAAATTTCTGATTAATATGAAACGTAGATACAAAGAGCTTAAATAGCAAAGACTATGCTAAAAAATAGGACCACTAGTCCACTACTCTGACTACTACTATTTCTATACCACTAAACAACTAGAAACTAGCCCATGATCCACAAGAATCGAGCAACACAATGACTTCATCCTAGTTTACTAAAAACTGAAAGTAACCAACTAAAATAAAACATAACCAAATTTAATTACTCTAGACTTATGATATTTAATTTTAACAGATCGCATGAGTAAAGGGCATGCGCTAAATTGATTGTAACTTGGGCTACGAGACTCTATTTTAGACGTATGACCAATCAAAACGAAGGTTAAAACAAAGACGTGGTAATTTATGAGTTATTTGCACTTTATACTTTAATTTCAATTTGTTGGGCCCGTTTGTTTTTTTAAGCCCATCTGAAATTCTGGGTCTATGTTAGATTTTTAGCTTGCTATTGTGATGATAAACTTTCAGTTTTTGGTTATCTATACTACTTTATAATAATTATCAACCCCCTATTTTTGGAAAGTGTTAGATAATAGTTAGATGCAAAAGTACTAAATTACCCTTAAAAAATCTCCACTATGGAAAGAGTTTTTATAAATTACCAAATTTGCCCATAATGATTTAATTTACACTCTAAACCTTTATTTTAATAATTAATACTTTAAGCCCTTATCTTCTAAAATATTCCACTCTCACCTTTACATCAACCTATACCACTTGACACCGCCACCACCAATAATTCTGTCACCGACACCACTATTCCATCGTTTCCGCCACCGCCGCCGCATTGTGCGGGTACCATGCTAGTATGAAATCAATTTTTATCCCAAATTACAAAATCTATGTCTGTGTGAAAAATCACCCTGATTACTTGTATTTATTGAATTAATGATAATTAGAAGAATTGTTTTAAATCAATACAATAGATGAATGTAGTTGACAAAAACAAGCTAACCTAATTAAATACCATCTATCTCCAAGGTTTTTCCTATAGTAACGCATACTATTTGGTAACGCTTTCCAGTCAAAACCATTTTTAAAGATAATGACTGAATTGGGTCCATGAGAAACAGTTGTTTACATAGTTACTTAAATCATATACAGGAGGACGAAATTATCTTGTAATTGTATATCACATCACAATTCTCTGCCTTCAGCACTTGCCAACTACAATAAAAGTGCGGCTTTTTTCTTCTTCTAAAATGGTATAGAAAAGCTAATCATTCGCTATCATGGATTAATTTAATAAATAATGACCAAGAAAGACCCTACTTTAACATAATGCGACACTGATTGGTGGCTAACTGCATCACAAGAAGAGCTGTGATTGATCCTAAAAAGCAAGAAACAGTAGAAAAGGATATATTTATTAAAATACTCCTATCTTTCTAAAAGAAATAGCTTTTTCAAAATTAAAGACATTGATAGGAAATCTTGTATCTTATTGATTTGTAAATTACAACTATCTCATTGTTGTTTATAAGAAAATGATAAACAAAGCAATGCATATAGCTTTCAAGATTGCGTCTGAAACCTACATTATAAGTTTTGTAAAATCAACCTATAGTATACAAATTTTGTAGCTCGATCACTAAGCATCTAAAATTATCAGAAGGCCGGCCCTAATGTACACAATGACTAATTGTTAGGAGATGATATGAGTACCAAAAATATTGATTGTTTTACCAAAGTTGGACATTAGATACTTATACAGTATGTTGTGCACTTGTGCGTAAACTTATCAGAAGGCCGGCCCTAATGTACACAATGACTAATTGTTAGGAGATGATATGAGTACCAAAAATATTGATTGTTTTACCAAAGTTGGACATTAGATACTTATACAGTATGTTGTGCACTTGTGCGTAAACTTATCAAATACATGGTATCAATATCACTTCCCCTAATTGTTAGGTTAGCAACCATAGTGGTTGTGTGGGACTTGTAACTTGTAAGTATGGACTTAATATAAAATGCTTTTTTTTTTAACAACGGTATTTCATTGAACATCTAGCAAGTCAGAAACGAGTTACAAATATAAGGTTCGAATTACAAAACGTGCATATAGTTAACAAATAAAAAAGTAAAGTAACTCACAATGTCGTCTTTCACGGTTTTGGGTCCCAATACCATCTTCCATGGTGTATGGAAGAGGTTGAGATGTAGACAACCTTACCCTACCAAAGGTAGAGAGGTTGCTTCCATGTTCTACCAAAGGTAAAAAAGGACCTCCAACCTTGCTGGGCATGAGAATCGAACTCATAACCTCTGTCTCCAGATGCAGGGCCTCCAACCACTGATCCAATCCAATTGTTTTATTTTCCAATATGGGTTTATCAATCCTTCATCTTCATTGGTGCCATGCATGTGGTAAACTAGAAGGTTAATTAATATCAACATGGAGTTAGATTATTTGGTAAAGATTTTTGTCTTTTGTTATGGAATATACATAATCAATACATGGTTTAATTCCCATCATATACAAATTCAAGCTTATTTGGGATAATTTAAGAGTAGTGTAGATTTGTTGTTAAAAAAAAAAAAAAAAAAACTAGAAGGATAATATCTTTAAGGCCATCTATTAATATACCACCTTAATTCATTAGATCTTTAGATTTACAACATTATGAGTGAAATTCCCAAGTTTGCAACAATTAAGTAATTAAACAACTAATGTAAATTACTCTAAGAACAGAAGATAAGAAAGTAAAGAAGTTTAATCATAAGTAACATAGATTAAACAGTGAATACATGGTCGGTTTTACAAAGAAATAAAAGAGAAAATATTGTTAAGTTTTTGACACACAAAAACTTAACAATTATACAAAGAGAGAAAAACACACTAAGTGTAATATGGCACACACCAACTATTTTGCGGCTAGGTCAAGTGATGCTTTATATAGGGGAGAAAAGACATCACATGACAACCCAATAGATGTTGACACATAAAGGTTGTCAACTATCTATTGGTGTATAAGACTGGTCTTCAGGAATCTCTGGTTACCATCTTGATTCTTTTTCAAAACGGTATGAAAGAGAAAACACCTTAGTACCATTTTGGTACAAGGTCACATGTCTTCATTCTGATCTATCAACACGTGTCCTTGGGGACCAGCCTTCTTATCTTCATCTTCCCGCCCATATTTGACTTACAAAACATGGCGGTGAGTCATTGAACTTATCCTTTAACTGAAGATGATAGATGGTCGCTGAGAGATCCCTGACGAAGTCACTCGCTGAGTCTCTCAGCGAATCCATGACTCAACAATCTCCCCCTATTCGCTGAGGAGACTTAGCTGAGTATAAGTCGCTTGAACTTTTTAAGAGTAGCAGGTAGAATGAGGGAATGCTGATATTATTTATATGACAAACAACTTTACAATAATCAGCATTACATGAATTATATAAGACTACTTAATCCCATTGAGATTCTTGCTTGGCCTCGATAAATGCTCTATCTTGTTGTCTTTCAGGCTTCAACAACTCTTGATCAATCATCTTTATAAACGTGGGATCATTGGAAGTCTGAACACAATACTTCCTTATTTTTAAAAGGAAGGCAGAGGGAGCAATTCCAATTTCATTGGTTCTGAAGAAGAGTTCATGACCATGGACATTGCAGAAACAAAAACCTCCCAGCTTCTCGTCATAGGTACCTTCCATAAAAAGGGTTCTGGAAGGCATTTTCAAATTTAGCAGTGGCTCCTCATCTATATCAGTCTTGGGAATCATTCTGAGTACAGTGGGGAGACGAGAAACTTGGGATCCAGACGCTGATCTCTTTGATCCAACTCTGGGTTGCTGAGATGGAGGAGGGAAGGGATGTCTTGCAGAGCTGAGCAGAGAGTCTTTGATTTTGTACTTCTGTTCCATTTTGCGAATGTGCTTTATCTGCTCACCTGCCATCTTGATCAGTGGTTCATAACTTACAGCTGTCTTGTCCTTGATCAGCTTGTAGACTTCGATCCATTCAGTTGGCCCAAGTGTATCTTTAGTAACATTTTTCAGAGTATACAACTTGGGCACTCCTTTTCTTTGTAGGGAAAGATTCATCCCTTGTTGGGTTAGAGAGACCTTGACCGACGTGATCTCTTCTTTTCTTTGACTTATTTCTCTTGATTTGAGGTAGAGCCCTTGACCTTCTTCAAAGTTTTTCTTTTTCTTGGCATAGAACTCTTCCTCATTTTTCTTGAGTGCTTCAAGACCACCAGACTGCTGAGCCAACATCTTTACTTCATCTTCAGCATCTTTTAATTCTTCACTAACAACCTGCTCACTTATAAATTTTGAGAGAGCTCCTCTTCTCTCTTTTTCCTTTTTAGCTCCTCCTGAAGCACGACTTCTTCAGGAGTAAGTTCAGCAGTTGCCTTTTGAGATGGTGAAGGCTTAGGAAAAGCACCGGCCATCAGCTTTTCTTGTTGTCCTCTAGCTGAAGTGGGAACTTTAGATGGCTTGCTTTGAGTAGCCACAGTTGCTTTACCCTTATCAGCATATTTCTTTTCAAGGGAAGCGTGGAACTCAGCGGTAGGCTTAAAGATAGAGACATTAATTGGTCTCGCTGGAATACTCTCAGTAGCAACCATTTTCACAACACTCGCTGGCACACCCTCAGCGATGTTTGAGCTTTTCTCTTTTTCAATATCAGCTGCCGGTTCAATAACCTTCTCAGCTTGCTCCCCCTCAGCACTTGCTGCCGGTTCAACGACCTTCTCAGCTTGCTCCCCCTCAACACTTGCTGCCGGTTCAACAACCTTCTCAGCACTTTCATTTTCAGCTTGGGGAGCATTTCCAGTATTTACATTTTCAGTTGCTGGGGCTTCTTCAGCAGTTTCCTCCCCCTTGGAAGCAGCTGAGGAACTAGCTACTTCCACTTTCTCTTTCGTGAGAATCCCCAACATTTTTCCCATCATTTCTTTTAGATTTGCAACCTCTTTTTCAAGTGTTCGCTGCCTGCTGACAGATTCTTCAAGTAACTTCTTGTCAACAGCAACTTGAAAAGGTGTGTGGGAGAAGAGTTTGTCTTTGAGCGAATTAATCTCTTGGGTGACAGAAGTGTGAAAATCATCTTAATTTTTTGTAAAGAAGGAAACTGAATTATGAAGTTGGCGAAGGTGAGCAGTGAAGAGAATATTGGATTGAGAGAGTTGTTGAAGAGATGACAGGAGGCCAGGCATCTCAGTAGATGTCTTCGCTGACTTGATTTCATCTTTCAATTTGTCAAGCGAAGCAGAGATAGAAGAATTAGAGGTGCTGACCTTTTTCATGCTTTCATTCAGCAAGGTTTGATTTCTGCGAAATAATTGTGCATGCTTCCTGGTGTCAGTAACTTGATTCTTGGTGATGCCAAACACCATGCCTTGAAGAGTGGCCAGCTCATCCTTCAAAATTTCATTTCCAGCTGCCAGCTCTTGAAACTTGGCCAATGCACCAAAGTTCAATTCAGCTACCTTATCAACCAACTAGGCATATAAGTAACCATGTCTATTTCCTTGGCTTTGGCAGATTTGCACTCTTGTCAACAATTCTTGCAGCTGACGAGTTTCAACATAATCGAGGCCAAGCACATCGACAGCAGTAAAAGCAGTGGTGAGTTCTTCATCAGCAGAAGGAACCTTGAGTGCCTTCAAGGAAACAGGGTACTTAGAACAAGGAACCCTGAAAAAGTCTGGGTGGTGCAATGGTGGCACTTCCATGATTATTTCATCATCAAGTTCTTCCACCTCAACATAAATTATTGGCTTGATTCTTTGAAGGTGACAGTATTGCACCCTTCGCTGAAGCTCAACATCATTCAATTCAGGCACATAATCTCCAAAATGACCAACTTGTTCATGGGAAGCTGTGGGCCTTTGAGAGTAGCATGGTGGAGGAGGCATATCAGCCAACGACTCTGGGATATCCTCAAATTCAGTAGGAGGAGAAGGAGATCAGCAAATATCCCAAGTCTTCTGCCAAGAAACCACTAACATAGGCCTCTTCTTCACTCTCTTCTGCGGCAGCGAGTGTGATTTCAGCATCATCATCTTGGAGGTCAAACTCACTGCCCAGATCTTCATCAGTTTCATTTCCACTTGGTAAGATATTTGTCTCAGTCCCTGCACAAACAGTTTCCAAGACAATGGAAGGAGGAGGGGTAAGGGAACCTGGTGCCTCAGTCTCAGTGTGTTGTTCCACCAAGACATCATCGGCCGAAGAATTTGTTGACTCTAGCATCACCTGTGATCTGGCTGCTGTCAACGACTTAGAGGGTATTTGAGAAGAAGGAGGGGAATTATTTGGGGGTGGAGTTGGACTTTGACCTCTAGTGGGTTGGGGTGACCCAATATCTTCACCAACCTCGCCTACAGAAGTTTGAGGTAGCTGCCTGCTGTTCCCATTTAACTCGTCAACAGCCTGTTGGGAGGCTGCTGATGGGGTGGCTTGGGTACTAGTGTCCATGGGTGCTGTGGACTTCCTAACCTTGGGTTGCCCTTTGATACACTCCGCTTACGTTTTGGGACGTTAGCGGAGGGTGAAGATTGTAAATTTTGGGTTGAGGATGCTGCCTTGGATTTAGCTTTGGTCTTTTTGGAGGTCGCTGGGGGGTTTGCCAGCGAGCCAACCTCTAAAGGCATTTGAGCATCCACAGCGACCGTATCAGCCACTTCATCAGTAGGAAGTGCTGCCTCCCAGTCGCTGTTTTTGGGGTATAAAGAAGAGTTAAGGGAGAAAAGTACCTCTTTTATATGTGGAGTGAGGCGAGCAACCAAGTGTTCAGCTGGTTGCTTGTGAATATTGTTTCCAACCCTTGCTGTTGGAATTGTTGAAGCATTTGGTAGCACATACTCATCACCCAGCGCCTCCTTGAAAATAAGGGAGAAGAATCTTGTAAAGGGCACAGTGTGAGACGAAGAGAAGCATGAGTGATGGTGATTGTCTTCTCCCCCTGGCGGACAGACCCAGTGATGGACTTGTTTGCATCATTATATTCACAAGTCCACCAGAATTCTCTAAGAAGATGGACAAAAATATTTTCTGGGTCTGCCATGATGCAATGATTTGCAGGAGATGCATGGATGAAATCCAGCATTGGCTTATACCCTTTTGTACCTTTTGGTACGTCAAGCGAGCCAAGATGATTGTTGGGTTTAACAATCATCTTCGAGGGAGAAAAGGAAACCTTAGAAGATTTATTTACATTTACAGGAGTATAGACTGGAGAATTTAAGTAAGTAATAGGAATTTGTTCCTGAACTTGTTGTTCAAGGACAGGTGGATTTTGTACGGCGGGGGAAGAAGAAGAAGGGATTTCAACATTTTGAGGGATATCAGAAGAGGATGCCATTGATTTTTTGTTAGAAGAAGATGAAGATGAATCAGAGAAGGAGAGAGAGATGGAGAGTTAGAAGATGAAAAGATTTTTAAGTATGTGAAGTGAGGCAAGAGAAGAGAGACGGAAATATATAGGGTATGATGGTGGGTCACATTTTCACACATGAAAAAAGATATGGTTAAAAAGTTTCTCTCTCCTCTTAACAGTTGTAACCAACTGTTTTCGTATATATACTACTATAATATATATATAAAAACTTTTTTGTGAGTAACGTATAAATAAAAGGAGAAGAAATTTTAGTCAAAAATACTTGAGTGTGCGCCGTATTGTGCAGTAGTAACCTGTCAATCAGACTGTCACATACGGACAAATGACGTGATCAAGGAAGAAATCGAGGTGACCTTTCAGTTTGAGTTTATAAAAACATGTGGTTCAAAATCTTGCCACGTCACCAACATAGTTACTTTGAAAAACACTAGTTTTGAAAATATCCTATGTTTTATTTTTGAAAGACCACATGCTGGAAGATGCTCAGCATGTCTAATGTTTTGTCAGCGACTTCACAACTAACGTTGGTCGCTGACTACAGTTTTTGGCAAACTGTCAGCCATCAACGGATTTAAGAAGTCTTTACCAGAGCCGTTTGCTACTGGACTAGATGAAGACTTTTAGCTCTCAATTTCTTTTATTTTACTTTTTCCCAAAGCAACAGGGATCAACGGATTTAAGAAGTCTTTACCAGAGCCGTTTGCTACTGGACTAGATGAAGACTTTTAGCTCTCAATTTCTTTTATTTTACTTTTTCCCAAAGCAACAGGGATCAACGGATTTAAGAAGTCTTTACCAGAGCCGTTTGCTACTGGACTAGATGAAGACTTTTAGCTCTCAATTTCTTTTATTTTACTTTTTCCCAAAGCAACAGGGATCAACGGATTTAAGAAGTCTTTACCAGAGCCGTTTGCTACTGGACTAGATGAAGACTTTTAGCTCTCAATTTCTTTTATTTTACTTTTTCCCAAAGCAACAGGGATCAACGGATTTAAGAAGTCTTTACCAGAGCCGTTTGCTACTGGACTAGATGAAGACTTTTAGCTCTCAATTTCTTTTATTTTACTTTTTCCCAAAGCAACAGGGATCAACGGATTTAAGAAGTCTTTACCAGAGCCGTTTGCTACTGGACTAGATGAAGACTTTTAGCTCTCAATTTCTTTTATTTTACTTTTTCCCAAAGCAACAGGGATCAACGGATTTAAGAAGTCTTTACCAGAGCCGTTTGCTACTGGACTAGATGAAGACTTTTAGCTCTCAATTTCTTTTATTTTACTTTTTCCCAAAGCAACAGGGATCAACGGATTTAAGAAGTCTTTACCAGAGCCGTTTGCTACTGGACTAGATGAAGACTTTTAGCTCTCAATTTCTTTTATTTTACTTTTTCCCAAAGCAACAGGGATCAACGGATTTAAGAAGTCTTTACCAGAGCCGTTTGCTACTGGACTAGATGAAGACTTTTAGCTCTCAATTTCTTTTATTTTACTTTTTCCCAAAGCAACAGGGATCAACGGATTTAAGAAGTCTTTACCAGAGCCGTTTGCTACTGGACTAGATGAAGACTTTTAGCTCTCAATTTCTTTTATTTTACTTTTTCCCAAAGCAACAGGGATCAACGGATTTAAGAAGTCTTTACCAGAGCCGTTTGCTACTGGACTAGATGAAGACTTTTAGCTCTTCATTGCTTTAGGTTCAGCGAGTAAGACAGACTTAAACTCGCTGAGTTAGCTACATGATAAGTCATGTTGCTGATTCCCCATTTAGCATTCCTAACTTGCTGACAAGCAATTTGAATCTAGTTTCATCCAATGGTTTAGTAAAGATGTCAGCAATTTGATCATCAGTTGGAATGAAATAGATTTCAATATCACCTTTCATGACATGGTCACGAATAAAGTGATATCGAATATCAATATGCTTAGTTTTTGAATGCTGAACAGGGTTGTGTGTAATAGCAATAGCACTTGTATTATCACACATGATTGGAATTTTGGTATATTCCAAATCATAATCAGCAAGCTGATGTTTCATCCAAAGAATTTGGGCACAACAACTCGCTGCAGAGACATATTCTGCCTCAGCGGTGGAGATGGAAACTGTGTGTTGCTTTTTGCTAGTCCAACTAGTCAGCTTCCCCCCCAACAGTTGACATCCTCCACTGGTGCTTTTGCGATCAAGCATGCAACCAACATAGTCGGAGTCAGAATATCCAACCAACTCAAAGTCGGAATCTTTTGGGTACCATAGACCCAGCGTGGGTGTACCCTTAAGATATTTAAAGATACGCTTGACAGCAAAAAGATGAGACTCTCGAGGAGAGGCTTGATAGCGAGCACAGAGACATGTTGCAAACATGATGTCTGGACGACTCGCTGTGAGATACATCAGCGAACCAATCATGCCTCTATAGAGAGTAGGATTCACATACTTACCATCAGGGTCAGCATGGAGGTTATTAGGAGGGGACATGGGAGTTCCTTTTGGAGTGACATGGGTGAAGTCAAATTTATGCAACATATCCCGAATATATTTTTCTTGATTGATAAATATTCCAGTGGGAAGCTGCTTAATTTGTAACCCTAAGAAAAAGGTTAATTCACCCATCATGCTCATTTCAAAAGTACTAGACATGAGAGCGCTGAACTTTTGACAGAGCTTAGAAGATAAGGAACCAAAGATAATGTCATCGACATATATCTGAACATACAGAACATCAGCTTTCTTCTTATAAATGAAGAGAGTGCTGTTTATGGTTCCTCGACGAAAGCCATAGTCAAGAAGGAAGGTAGACAATGTGTCATACCAAGCTCTAGGAGCTTGTTTAAGACCATATAAAGCTTTGTTTAGCTTGTAAACATAGTGAGGATGCTTTGGATCCTCAAAGCCAGGAGGCTACTTAACATAGACTTCTTCATCAAGAGCACCATTTAGAAAGGCACTCTTGACGTCCATTTGATAGACAGTGAAGCCTTTGTAGGCAGCGTGAGCAAGAAAGAGACGAATTGCTTCAAGGCGAGCGACTGGAGCAAAGGTTTCATCATAGTCAATGCCTTCAGCTTGAGTATAACCTTGAGTAACCAGTCTTGCCTTGTTTCGAATGACTACACCCGCTTCATCCATCTTATTCCTATAAACCCATCTAGTGCCAATGGGTTCCTTATAAGGAGGAGGAACAAGAAACCAAACATGATTTCTTTCAAATTGTGTCAATTCTTCTTGCATGGCTTCCACCCAAGAAGGATCAGCCATGGCTTCGCCAATATTGGCAGGCACAATTTGAGATAAGAAATTGACATAGAGACAAGTATTACTTGTCGCTGAGCGAGTTTGGACACCATTGTGTGGATTACCAATCACATGGTCAAGAGGGTGATCAGTAGTCCATTTGAGTGCTGGTGTATGAATAGAAGAAGAGTGAGTAACAGCGGATAGGGTGGAGGTAGGATCATTTGGTGCAAGAGAATAAGTGGAAAGATCAATGGTTAGAGAAGGTGCAGAGTTGCTGATAGGAGGGTCACTGAGATCAGTGAGTACCTCTTGCTGATAAATGTCATCCTCAGCGTCTCCTGAAACAGGAGTCGCTGAAGCATCATGAAAGATATCCTCAGCACCATCGTCAGCAGCTTGAGGTTCCTCTAAAGGAGTGACGTTAATGGAAGTGGCATTAACAGTCCTAAGAAGAGGCTCAACTGGATCAATAGATTAATGTGCGCTGCCACATACTCATCATTAGTTGAGAGACTTGAAGTATCAGCAATAGGTGAGTCAGCAACATCATGGTGTGACGCTGACTCTTCTGAAGGATCAACAAGATCGCTGAGGATGCCTTCAGCAGATGTCTCATTTGAGAGATCTCCTAGAGCTGAACAGCTTTCATCAAAAGTAACATGAATTGATTCATCTACTTTTTGAGTGCGAGTATTGAAAACTCTGAAAGCTTTACTAATAGAAGAATATCCCAGAAAGTAGCCATCATCAGCTTTGGGATCAAACTTACCCAAATGATCCTTGTCATTCAGGATGAACACTGGACATCCAAACACATGGAAATATCCAATTTGGGGTTTTTTACCCTTAAGAATTTCATAGGCAGTCTTGTCATGTCGCTTGACAATAAGACACCTATTTTGAGTGTGGCAAGCAGTACTAACTGCTTCAGCCCAGAATTTACTAGGAAGGGAAGACTCACTGAGCATAGTTCGAGCAGCTTCAATGAGAGTTCTGTTTCTCCTTTCAGCTACTCCATTTTGTTCAGGAGTCCTAACAGAGGAGAAGTTTTGTCTAATCCCTTGATCAGAACAAAAACTTTCAAGAGTGTGGTTTCTGAACTCAGTGCCATGATCGCTTCTGAGTTCTTTAACACGTATGCTGTTGAGGTTTTCCATCTTTTTAATGAAATTAATTATTTCCTCAGCAGCATCACTCTTAAAATGAAGAAATATTGTCCAAGTATATCGTGAATATTCATCCACGATGACTAAGGTGTATTTGCTACCCCTTAGACTTTGGACATTCACTGGACCAAAAAGGTCCATGTGAAGTAGATGGAAGCAGCCATTGATGGAATTGGCTTGTTTAGTTTTGAAAGTGGCTCGGTGGCTTTTACCCTTTTCACAAGCACCACAGAGCCTGTCCTTCTCATACGTGAGAGGAGGAAGGCCTCGAACAAGATTTTTCTTGGCTAGAGAATTGATTGTTTTGAAGTTCACATGCGACATACGCTTGTGCCACAACCAATTGATTTGAGAAGCAGCTTTTGAGAAGAAGCAGGTCTCACTGTCAGTTTTGACAAGAGTGAAATCTACCAAGTAGATATCTCTCTTTCTGGGAGCGACCAAAACTACTTCTTTATTTACATTAATTACTGTGCCTTGATGCTTATCAAGGATAACCTTGTAGTCAGCATCGCACAGTTGACTGATGCTAATCAGATTGTGTTTCAATCCGTTCACGTAAGCGACCTTAGTGAACTTGATTAGCCCATTAGAGAGAGACCCATATCCTTCAGTTTGGCCAGTAGAGTTGTCTCCAAACACAACTGTGGGACCGTCAGTCGCCACAAAGTTATCCAGCAGGTCCTTGGATCCAGTCATGTGTTTTGAACAGCCACTGTCCAAGTACCACACTTCTTTTCCTAGCGAGGCCTGCATGGATAACAATAGAAGGATTTAGGCAGAGTCGAGATTTTCTCCACTGACGGTGTCATCAGTGTAGAGAGGAAGATGAGTATAATCGTCATCATCAGTAGAGAGAGAGAGAGGGGCTCTAGGATCAGCGTTTTCATCAACTGGAAAATTTTCAACGAGTTGATGAGCATGAAGCATGTCACGAGTGACCTCACGTGTGAAGAATTGATCTTCAGAGGTAAAAGTGACAGAGCTTCCAGTGTTGAGAACAACCATGTTGCTGACTTGATTGTTTTCCCCATATTCAGCCAGTACACTATCATTACCATTGATAATGATTTCATGAGCCTGGGAAAGGAGATTCGCTGAGCAGCAATGTATTCAGCAATGTTGTCATCAGTAAGAACAACATCTTCACCCAAGCTGATATTGGACTCAGCTGGGGGAGCTCGCTCAGAGATTACAGAGGAGGGATGAGCAGCGGAAGCTGAGGGTAGATTTGGCTGAATGACTACTTCAGGAGGATTCCTGGAGTCTTTGTCATTGCAGTCAGCAGCGATGTGTCCTCTTTTGCCACATAAATAACATTTTCTTCCAGCATTCTGACTTTGAATAAGAAGTTCCTTGAGTTGTGAGGACAAGTCGTTGACACGCTTACTCAACTCACAAATCTCATGATTGGAGGAAGAAGTTGATGCTACTGAAGGGGCCTTTTTCTTCCTGGACTGAACAGGAAGAGTTTTGGGAACAGGGCCAAGAATGGACTTGCCCTTAGATTGAGCATTTGAAGAAGAAGGGGCATGATTATTCAGAATAACTTTTTGACCTCCTTGCTGAGGAAATCTGACTTGCAGAACAGGTCTGAGTTGCTGAGAACCATGACGACTTTGAGCAACTTGCTGACCTCCTAGCTGAGGAGGTCTAACCTGCTGAACAGGTCTTGGTTGCTGAGGGACAAAAGTTCCTTTTGGGACATAAATAGAATTAGGTTGCTGATAACGAGCATCAGCAAACCTAGCTCGTCTATGCATCAGGCGATCATGCATAACAGACTTTCTGCCAGCAGGAGAAGTATTAGAAGAAGACGAAGGCTGAGACGCAGGGCGTTCAGCGACTGCTGAGGGAACAGAATTCTCAGCGGGTTGACTAACAGACACAGCTCGCTGAGGAGTGTTGTAGTCATATGGAATAGCGACCTTACTTTTTCTAAAAGGTTCAACACTGAAGCCACCATTTGGCTTGACAGTCAACATTTGAGGAGCAAGAGGCTTGAAACCATTACTTAAAGGATTTCCTTCAAATGTTTGGGAGGAGAAATATTGAACACGACCTTCATTAGGCATCATATCAATGATAGGATGATTAGGAAAGACGGTTTTAGCAAAGCTAGCTGATGAGCTAGTTTGCGAGGAAGAAGAAGTGCTGGGAGAGGGAGACTCATCATTCAATTCAGAGTGATAGTCATTTCCTTTGGTAAAGTAATTTTTCAGCATTTCCTCAGGAGATGCCACAGCACTTTGAGGAATCCTCTCTTCAGGAGCAGGACCGTCGCTGAACATATTAGTTATGACAGCGGCAGTTTCATAATCACCACCAATGATGGCTTTTATTTGAGCGGGCACCTGCTTACTGAAGATTTGGTCATGAAGCCTGGAGGCTTTAGACCATGAGGTTACAATCTTCTCAAGGTTAGCGACCTGATTTTTCAGCTTATCATTGGATATAGAAAGGGTTTGGTTAAGAAGCTTTTGAGATTCAAGCTCAACATGGACATTTCTTAGGTCCTTGAGCTTGTCAGCTTTATCACTTAACTCAGCACTAACTGAGTTAAGTTTGGACTGAAGGTCAGCACGAATTAACTCGACATATTGAATGTCACAAGTAAGAGATTCAAGAATAGTAGGTTTGTCCTCTTCAGAGGCAGAGGAAAAAGTGCATACCTTCTTGATTGTGACATTCACCCACTGACTGGAGCACACTTGATCCTTTGTCAGCGCCTGATCATCAGCGAGTGCCATGAAGCAGATGGCATCTACAAAGTCCTCGATGTCAGAAACTTCAGATTCGGCCGAGTCATGTTCTTCAGCAACAAGACCCTTGGCAGGAGCTTTAGCTTCTTCTACATCAGCCATTTTTGCACGAAGTTCATAATACTTCTTCTTGTATTCATCAGCAGGCTTGACAGAAGAAGAAGGTCTTGCTGACGAAGAAGAGGGTTTTGGTACCTGCAAAGAGGGAATAGAGACTTTGCAATCCTTTTGATAATGGCCTTTTCGACCACATCTCCAACATTCTTCCTGCGATTTGTCTACCGCTGGTATTTGGGAAGCAGTCGACCTACGACTATTCCATTTCTTGGAATATCTCTTACCAGCGATAAGAGCAAATTGCATGAAATCTGAGAACATTTCTTGTCTCTCCTCGAAATCGAGGTCATTGACAAGGTCCTGGATATGAGATGGGGTAGAGCTGCTGTTGTTAACATGAATAGTGCTAACTTCAGCAGAGACCAAAGCAAGAGGGTCATGAGCATGAGGGACAGAAGATAGAGAAGATGAAGAAGAAGAAGAGCCAGCATGTCTTTTGGAATCAGCTTCAGCTCTCAAGTTTTGAGCGAGGGCTCTCTCTTCAAATTGAAGAGTGCCATAAAGTGATTCCAGATCATGTTGTTTCAACTGCTTAGTGGTCCTTAAGATTTGTCTTAGACCTTGCCACTTAATGGGCAAGCTGTCGATGAACTTGTGGCATACTTCAAGCATATCATGCTCTATGCCAGGATTTGTCATGTCATTCAGAAGACATTTAAAACGGTTATAAGTACCGTCCAGATTCTCATTAGGAAGAGAAAAGAATCCTTCATAGGCACGTTTTAGATCTATTTTCTTGGTGGCAAGAACATCTTCTGTACCATCAAATCTGATACAAAGATTATCCCATACCCTTTTTGCAGAAGGAAGTTTGATGACAGATTTCATAATGTCATCGGGAAGGGTGTTGATGATAAGATTTCTTAACCGAGCATCCAGATTGACAAGCCTACGCTCATCATCTGTCCATTGTACTTCTGGTTTTATGAGCTCAGTGACAACCTCAGGAGCATCAACGGTGGCTCCTGGTGTCCTGGTAACCAGAACCGGTACATATGGCCCTCTGGTCAGAATGGTCATCAAGTAAGGTTCAACTCCTACTATGTGTAGGAGCATTCTCTCTTTCCAAGATCCGAAATCATGAGTTTCGAATCTTGGTGGGATAGAGACATACCCAAAGTCTCTGGTATTAACCAGAGTAGGAACCGAAACCATGTAAAGAAAAAGGTTTTAAAAGAAAGAAAAGAAAAGATTTTAGATGCAGAAAATTAAAGTACAGAAAGAAAGATAATCTTGCAAACGCTTTTCAGATCAGTTTCCGTGTATCGAAACACTGCTCTGATACCAACTGAAAGTCCCAAGTTTGCAACAATTAAGTAATTAAACAACTAATGTAAATTACTCTAAGAACAGAAGATAAGAAAGTAAAGAAGTTTAATCATAAGTAACATAGATTAAACAATGAATACATGGTCGGTTTTACAAAGAAATAAAAGAGAAAATATTGTTAAGTTTTTGACACACAAAAACTTAACAATTATACAAAGAGAGAAAAACACACTAAGTGTAATATGGCACACACCAACTATTTTGCGGCTAGGTCAAGTGATGCTTTATATAGGGGAGAAAAGACATCACATGACAACCCAATAGATGTTGACACATAAAGGTTGTCAACTATCTATTGGTGTATAAGACTGGTCTTCAGGAATCTCTGGTTACCATCTTGTTTCTTTCCAAAAACGGTATAAAAGAGAAAACACCTTAGTACCATTTTGGTACAAGGTCACATGTCTTCATTCTGATCTATCAACACGTGTCCTTGGGGACCAGCCTTCTTATCTTCATCTTCTCGCCCATATTTGACTTACAAAACATGCCGGTGAGTCATTGAACTTATCCTTTAACTGAAGATGATAGATGGTCGCTGAGAGATCGCTGACGAAGTCACTCGCTGAGTCTCTCAGCGAATCCATGACTCAACAATGAGCAACGTATTATAAACGTTATAAAAAAGAACCCCACGATGCAAAGCAAATAATGCTCAAAAGTAGAAATAATAAAGCCAAGAACGTTATAAGTTATTTTAATTAGGATGAACCAAATCCAAAAAGAAGTATTGAATATCGGTCGGAGGAAGGAAGTAATATATTTTGTTTTCATGATGGGGTCTCGTCTCACTCAGTCACTCTTACCTTGCCACAGTGACCAGTGAGTCACCGGTATCACATATATAAATATAAAATGTACATATATAATCTTTTCCACTTATAGAAAAAGGGATGTGCCTAAAAATAAGAAATAAATTATGTCTCAACAGTCGCCACCTTATAATAACATTGATTTTTTTTAAATCAAAATTATTTTGTTTGTTTGTTCATGAAATATATAACACTAATTTCTTGTATTGAATAATTAAATTATAGCTCCAACAGTCGCCACCTTATAATAACATTGATTTTTTTTAAATCAAAATTATTTTGTTTGTTTGTTCATGAAATATATAACACTAATTTCTTGTATTGAATAATTAAATTATAGCTCCACCTCTCTCTGTCTCCATAATAGGAGTGATGAAAGCGTGCTTTAAGCTTTAAATCCTATCCACACCAAAAAGCCGTAAACCACACGTAGGTCAAGAAAAAAAGGTCTTCAATGATCAATCATGTATTTGGTTGACCATCATATCATCGATCAAGACTAAAAAATATATACTCTGTTTTTTTACAGCGAATTCTAAACCAAAATTATATAAGTTATGTGGTTTTGTTTTTCTTTTTTCTTTTTCTAGTTCTAGCTAGTTTGTGTGTTTCTATTATTTCGAACGTTCAACGGCAAGACAAGCTAGAAAGTACATTAATCGTAAAAGGGGATTATTCCGACACACCAAATTAAGCTATTCATGATTCATTTATATCTAAAGAATGTACATTAGTAATGTAAACAAATTGAAATTATTTTAGATAGAATTTTATATTGGGATGAACATGTTTCAAATGGGCTGGTTCCTTTTTTTCCATTAGTACAATTAAGTCATAAACAACTGAAAAGTTTTTCACTTAGTTGAGAAAGTTGAGCTGATGAACACAAGTTGAGAAAACTTTATTACTCTCTCGGCTACACTTAAGCTTCACAAAAAAAGCTAATTTAAATTTAAATATATTTAAAAAGCAACTTTTGTTTGTGAGGAGAAACTCCTGTAGCTAATAGTACAAGTTTTCAACCATAAGATACAACTTGGTAATGCATAAGGAGACAATATCTAAATCCTCAAGAAAGTTCTCATATCTTCCTGTCCGGTCTATCTCTCGATCTAAATACTCTAAGCTGTTCGATGCTCTAACTTTAGAATCCAAATCAAGCACACATATACATGCATAAACATAAATATATCCATATATATAACATAAACATGGCAATTGCAACAACTCATAATATTGTTGTTCCTGTGATAGAATCTACCATGTCGAAGGTGCTAATAAAAACACAACCCTTGAGGTTTCACTTGCAACACAACGTTACAAACTTTAATATTTTTCCCTACATATCAGTCGGGAAACAACATATGGTTGGAATGGTGAACAGAGTAGCGACGGCTCGAGGACGAGGTCGTCTTCTTCGGTGACCGGATATAATAAGATGATCGTTTTTCCGGTGAAGATGAAGACAAATATTAGACTTCTGATTACCTAATTAGTCATATCAACATTCCAAAACCAACCTCATCTAGGTCTATGCCAACACCCACCACTGCCAACCGTAAAAAAACTCATTCATATACCACAAGGTATTCACCGCCCCACAGACTCAGAGAAAGAGCAAAAGAGAAAAAATTTGAGATACAATACACATTAATTAGTTCATTTAAAGTTAAAGTAAAAAAGAAATATTACGTTGATGGAGATGAAAAGTATAAGAATATGGTAATACTTTGAGATGGAAAACAGATTGAAAAAAACTTTGACATAGAATATACAAGAGGGTGGAAATGAAAATGGTCTTTAAAAATGAAAAGTCCCCCACCCACAGTTTTTGTGAAATAGTTGGTAGTATTGTTTTTTGTGAAATGGTGAGTAAGTTTGCCTTTTCATTTTTAAGCTGATACGCAGCTAGATGTTGGAAGCTTATTGTATTATGGTAAAAAAAAAATGGTTAAAAAACAATTTTTTTTGTTTGTATAACAATTGTGGATACGACTAATTTTTATAAGGAGTTTATAATGACATGTTAACAAATCCATAGGCATGCATAGTATATCAAATTTTACATAAATTCCTTTTTTATATACAAAAGTGTTTATTGTACTTTTTTTTACCTTAACATATGTATTTGTAATGTAAGTTTATTGTTATAATTGTATATCATCTATTTTATATACATGGTAAATTTTACGTATCGTTATGTTTCCGGTGCAACGTTCGAGTATAAAAAACTATTATATTTAAAAATCAAAGTTATGTTGTGAGTGCTTTTTACTGTAGCTATACATGATAGTGAGCATAAAGTACAATTTTTATAGCAGCTTGAGTTTGTGAGTGAAAAATGACCGTAGGTGTTAGTACATGATTCTAAGCATAAAGTACATCATTATAAGCACTCATATCTCATTTCATTCATATGTGAAATTTTGAAGTAGGCCCCACCACTCACTTCATAAGACAACTAGACAAGTCTCACATTATATATACTACTTTTTTTCAATTGATTTTTATTTTTATTTTATAATTATTTTTTTTTAGAACGACAGAAATATATTTTATTAAAAGTGACCGTCTAGCCATTTACTAGATATCACAACCAAAGTACAATTACAATCAAATCACCAAGAAAAAGAACGTACATAAGATAATGAAAACAAAACAAGGTCGACCAAAAAGCTGCATTCGAGTCTTCAATCATTAGTCAATGGGCTCACTATCCAATTCGTCCAAGAACTGTTATTTTATAATTACTGGAGTAAAGAAGTTGCTCAATTTGAGCATCAAGTTTCTTTTCATTTGATTTACCTGTAGCAACTTTTTTAATTATCCTCATTTTCATAATATTTGAATATCACATTTTAGATAATAATAAATATTTTTTTATTTTGGTTATTTTATAATGATTGATATGTTATGGTCGTTTAACATTGTTCGTTCCATGCGTTTTTGTAATTAACGTCATTTTTATGGGTTCTTTAATACAACGTATTAAAAAATAACAGATATTTTTACACTAGTTATTTTTATATGATTATAATACTCTGATTCGTACTAAATAATATGAGATGTATATGTCGGTTTTCATGATCATATATAGTTTAGTGATACACAATTTTATACTTCTTCAAAAATTGAATTAAAAAGATGTTATATGTGGTTGTTATACTATTGTTTATGTTCGGTAAATATATTCGACAATATTGTTGTATAATTTGTTGCTTACAAAAAATAAATATAAAAAGCCCGCAGCAAAGCGCGGGATAATTTACTTGTTGCCAATAAAATATAAATGGTGGCAGCCTCACTAGATTTGATTTTGATTTATTATTATTACGAATCTCAATCGCTATAGCAGCTTTCTTTGACTAAAATTAGGAAAACATGAAGAGACGGACTAACAATAATAACCTCAATAATGGTGCACATTGGCAAGGAATGAGGAGGGAGCGCTCTTGAAATGATGTGTTAACATTTAACTATCTCTATCTCTACTATCTCTATCTCTACTACATTATAAAGCATT
This sequence comes from Erigeron breviscapus, assembly GCA_034093135.1. Lineage (NCBI taxonomy): Eukaryota > Viridiplantae > Streptophyta > Magnoliopsida > Asterales > Asteraceae > Erigeron > Erigeron breviscapus. The sequence goes on along the minus strand of CM067168.1, from coordinate 61,448,744 downwards.
TGTTTCCTCCAAATTTTTTAAACTTTCAACTTTTCAACATCTTTGTCTCTCTCTCTCCTCAAATCTCAACCACTCATTTTTTCTCTCTCCTCCATAAATAATTTATTCCTCTAATTCATTCAAAATCTTTTATCTCAAAAACCGTACATCGATAAATTATAAAAATTATATGGGTGTTCTTAAAATTTCATGCTCTTTCATTAGAGATGTCATTCGATATACTTTCGACGAATTTTTAAATCTGAGGGCGGAGCCCGTACGGCTAAGGCATTTGACTATCACACTCTATGACCTATCACCTCCTATGACCTATCTGTAAGTCCCCTGATACGGATCGTTAATAGCTTGCTCCAGTTATCTTGAGGTGCGGAATCCCTCACTATAACTTGGTGATCAACAATAAGCCTTCAGATCATCTGCTGCCTCGCAGATCTTCTCTAGGCTAGCGGAACAAGCTTTGACGACTTAACCTGCACAAATATGCTCGAAATTTCGACAAATGTTCAACCCTAATTTCTGTTAGGTTTCGGTATTTATAGGAAACACCCGACATGGGCTTCAGCGAGTCGACCTCGCAAATCCAGCCCAGCCCGTCACTAATGCGAAGTCGCATTCTGTGATTGGCCTCGTATTTGACCCTGCAAATACGGGGTCATATTTCCTATGTGAAATGTGAGGTCGCATTTCACCCTTAGCAGATTTATTACACATTCAATACTTAAATTTAATCTAGTATTCTATGCATAATACTAAGTTCATTAATAACAATCACATTACAAAGACATATAACAATATAAGCCCAAACAATCTAGACTGCTATTGACATAGATGTGCACTTACAAACTCCCCCTTGGCAATAGCTTCTAGACGTTAACATACCTATGTCTTTGTCTTGTCTTTGTCATCAATCTACTTCCTCTGCTTTTTCTTATCAGCCTTCTTCTTCTTCTGAACTTCCTCTGAATCATTTGCAGCCTTATAAAAATCACAGTCTGAATGTAAGCCGATCTTCAAGCACAAACTCACTGCATTTCTATATCGCAACGCTGGACCCTGAAAATCTTTTGGAAACCAAATATTAACACTGTTCAGCTTCAGCAGATCTTTCCTACAGAAGTTCACTAGATGCAAAGGCTCATAAATCCTCACAATCTCATAGTAATGATCACCATACATCACAGCTTCATACGTCTTACTATCAAAGTACCAGCCTATCATATTATCCAATAAGTCCTTCTTGAATTTCTTCAAAGGCACTTCTTTGGCAAACTTGGTCAGCTCATACTTCAAAGTAACAACAGGCTTCTTTGTCTTCGGATCTATCTTCGATTTATCCTTGACCATCTTGCCTTCCTGTGGATGATACTTTCTCTGAGATGGATCCTTGATCTTCATGTCTTTCGCTATAGACCTAGCAATATAATTTCCAAACTCAGATCCACTAGGGTTGATTAGTTCTATCCTAGATAAGCACCAAAAATCAACATCAGTAAGTGAGTTGATGGATTCTTCGTTATAGTCCAAATACTGCACTCCGTCTGTTCTCCTGATAATGAGAAGTCTCAACTCATCATCCCAATGAAAACTCACGATTCTTGAGCATGCAGTAGTGGCGTAGGCTTCAACCTTCTCTCCCTGAATCTTGTCTTTATATTTGATAGGTTTATGCGATGCCTCATACTTAGCCATGTTTTTCTTCCAAGTAATAACCCAATCTGGTCTAGTATCAACAGGCTCTGTATGTCGCACATCAGGATCTTCAGCAATTGGTTCTTGCATGACTGGGGCTTCAGGATCTTGGACTTGTTCAGACCTGTCCATTCTATCAAGCTTAGCTCTGAAATCATCAATACTAAACCCTTTGCGCTCAGCATCTTTATCCACAAGCCTTGAAGCTGTAACTGGCATATCGACTTCTGCGATATCCATCCAGCTCTCATCACCATAAATTATCTCACCTTCTTCCCTCACAACATCAGTTGTCTTAGAAGACCCTACCATACCAGTTGCAATCTCATTCAGAGACTATATTGCCTTGGTCAGATCCTCTTGATGCTTATTGCCTTTATCTTTTGCTGCATCTGGGTCTTGATTTGAATCATCATCTTTCTTTTTCGAAAGCTCATCACCCTTACAGCCTAGATCTGGCAATAATTTCTTCTCATTCAAAAATTTCTCAATCAACTTATTCAAATCAGATTGCGTCACACAATCCAGCATGACATCAGCAATCTTAGTCATCTGTTCAGCTACTCTAACTACTCCTTTATTCGCTCTAGTAGCCGAGCTTTCTGCCTTAGTAGCTTCACAACGAACCATGTCAAAGTTGGACATGAGAGTATTAATAAAGTCTTGATGATTCTTTCTTTCATCATTAAGAGCTTTCTTTAACGTCTCAACTTCCTTTTGCTTTTTCTGCATCTCTTTCTCATGGTTCTTCTTTTGTTTCTCCAACTCATCAAACAAACCATTAACTCTAGCCTCTAACACCGTCATCTTTCCTTTTATGTCAGCCATACCAAACACTGGTGGTAATATAGGAACTTGACGTGTAGTCGCTTCAGTTCTTGGTTCAGGATTAGGCACTGAATCCTTCATTCTATGAGTTGTAGATGGCCTTTCAAGATTTACAGTTGTCTTCTGAGATCTTCTTGGTATCACTGTCTCTGCATGTGATTCAACTGATCTCCTAGACCTCTGTTCAGGAACTCTGCTTGATGCTTCTGGAGCTTTGACATTCTTATCTACTCCACTAGCAGCAGCTTTCTCTTTCACTTTCAATTTAATAACAGTTTTCTTCTTTTGAATAGGTACCTCTTCAACTTCTGGCACCTCAGATTCCTTAGAATACTCTGTTCGCTTCCTTTTCAGACTTTGATCAGATGGAACTTTCTTTGAAGCATCTTCGGAAGCACTAGCAGCATGATCAACAGTATCTTCATGTGCTTTTGCTTCTTTTTCAAGAACCACATCTCTCTCATTTATCACCTCTTATGTGCCTTGAACCCGTGGTTGTTCTATGTTGCGCATTGCCTCATCTGGCATCACCATCTGTAGAGGAATTGGATTAGCGACTGGTTCATGTGGAACAATCTCAGTCCTGAATCTGGCAAACTCTTCAGTTGTAGGTAGATTAAAGTTAATATCCACTAGAGCTCCAAACAAGGGTACATCTTGAGCACCAGGATCACCACTAAAGCGATGCTTGAGCTCATCATATGCCCTTCCCACTAAAGATGTCACTTTCAGGACTTTCTATGTAGCCGGCAGATTAGGAATATGATGATTAATGATCATAATAACGAATCTAGGATAAACCATAAACCTATGCCCTAGTCTGGCAGTTGTTTGCTTCCTTAATTCGTTGAAGAAATACTTAGAGAAACTATAAGGTTTGTTGTATACCAGACCAACCATCTGAGCTTGAGATTCTTGATTAAGCGTATCCCATCCGGTTCTTCTACTACACAAACTAACCAACAATACATGCGCTAAGTATCTCCATCTTCCAAAGAATCCGCGCTTCTTCAATGTTCCCACATTCAAGTCATCAGCATATCCCATCCTAGTAAATCCTCCAACAATGACCTCTCTACTAAAAGTAGTAGATCCATTCTCTCCTCCTTCTTGATCTAATGTACCTAAACTCAAGATATCAATAAGATCCTGAGCAGAGAACTTAATGGTCTTGCCAGCAACCACTGTTTCAATCACCTCCTGAGTAGCAATCTTCTTATGCCTTGCATTTTCCCAAAACTCTACTAGGTATGACTCATAAAGCACTGGTGAATGAGTAAGAATATGGTGAATTCTTGACCGCTTCAAAAACCTGAAAATGTCATGATAATATTCTGTTCCATCTTGATTCTCATCCAAATTGATCACAAAGTTATGACCTGATACAAATTCTCTTGCCATTTCTGTAATCAATAACAAATGATTAATTACTCAAAAAGACATAAAAATTCATATGCATAACATACACAACTAAAATTATCTCGGTAATTTAGTCAAAAACATAAATTATCCCTGTAATTTACAACATAACATAAATTATCTCTGTAATTTAGTTAAGCTTCAATTAACTTATTTTCAAATATTTATAAACTTTTGAAAATCTGTTAAGTCAAATACGAGGTCGTATTTCAAGGTCAAAATACAAGTCAACCAAACTCTAAAATACGAAGTCCTATTTTCCAATTTGGCCACGTATTTGATCCAGGTCGTAAATCGGCATCGTATTTTGAAAGTCAAACCGGTCAAAATAAATTGACATTTACGAGGTCGCAAATCTGGGCTAGCAAAACCCCAAATGCGAGTCCGTCGCACTGTTCATCTTCCCCAACACGAAATCGTGATTTACCCAACCAAAACTTGTAAAAATCGTTTCTATACACTTGTATTCAAACGATAAACATACCCAACCCTTATTTTTAACCAAAAACATCAAAATCGAATGAAAATTGAAAAGCCTAGTTCGAAAATTTCGAACTCTATTTTCTTGATTTTCTTGTTGCATGGTTAACTATAGGACGATTAAAAAGTATACCTAGATTCAGTATTTCACGAGGATCACAAATATATCACTCAAAAACACTCGATCTAATTGTATATATCAAATCTCAAACGGGGTAGCAAAGTCGTATTTTCGGGGTCGTAAAGCTCTGAAATTGATTTTAATTTTGTGAGGCCGTATTAGGGTTAAATTTGGTTATATACCCACTCGACCCAAATGGGCTTGGGTCAACCCGGCCCACCAAATTACGATGTCGTATTGAACTTGGCCCAATTGACCAATTGCGAGGTCGCATTCTGCCATATTCAATTACGAGGTCGTAAATACCTCCTGCACACTTTAAAATCAAATTTTTATCAAAGTTTCTGAATAATTGATCAACGAACTTCCTGGAAATATGAAATATTTAAATGACCAAACCTGTAGGCATCAAATTTTCATCTTTTCCCTGATCTTCGTCTTAAACCTGAAAAGTTAATAAACTTACCGAAATTCTTTAACTTTTCCACGATCAATCTTTCCAAAACTTTCAAATTTAGCTTTCCCGAATCTGAACCACTTGTAAACACTTACTTTGTAAAAAGTTATAAAATTGATTCGTCATTCTTATACCTCCCCCTCAATTTTATGACTAGGATGTATAACTATGATTAATCAATATAACTACTATCATTCTTATGTACTCCCCCTCAATTTATGACTGGGATACATAACTATGATCATATAATCAAAGCAAGAAACATCTAAATTTTACACATAGTATTGATTAACTACGTCATATTTATCTGAAAACCTTTCAAAACTATATGATCTAGATAATCAATATAACAACTTCTTTCACATTCATATAAACGTTTCTATTTCTAAGATTTCAAAATATATTTGACAATCTTTCAAATTTAAACGATATATCTATGTCTAAGGCATAAAAATATTAACTACGTAACCTTTCACATCTAAACATTACATTTCTATGTCTAAGGTATTACATAGTCAATAACCTTTTACATTCACCTAATGTCTATGTTTAAGGTTTTTCATAACCTCCTACATTCATATTATGTCTATGTCTAAGGTTTTACAAGTATAAAGTTGATAATCTTTCATATTCAAATTAAAATTTCTATATCTAAGATCTTCAACTAGCAGGACCTAGCTATCATCATCTGTAATTACTATATAAATATATATTATAAAAACCTGATGATCTTAGCTTTTGTCTTGAACACTTCAGTCTTTTACTTAGAAATCCTTCCCTTGGATTGACTTCTCTGCAAATACACTGGGAAAAAAAAATTCGAGACAACAAAATTTTAATTGCTATACCCGAAACTCGATCTTCTGAAACTTCAGATTTGAAAGACAAACTTCAAACTCTCTGTATCGTCATAATAATCAACTAATGCACCATAGCTTGTTGTAGTTCTTCCCCTCAACAATAAATCCCTCCGAATTAAGCATATGCAATCTTCCTTCTTGGATATATTGCAGTTTTACTTCAATCGACCCGTTAAGTATTTCGTATGTTATTATGTCCCATAGTGACCCAATTAGGTCGTTAATTAAGTTCGTTAGTTAAATTGCGCGCGAAGTCAGACGGTCAAAAGTCGCAGATGTACATCATTCCCCCGTTGAAGGAATTTCGTCCCGAAGTTCGACAAAACACTAGTCACAAGATGTATGCCCTTGAACTACACGATCTAAAGTTCTTAACCGACTCCTCCGTACAATTAGCTTTAGTCAACTTGTATCTTGTCCATGGGTACGTGAGGGTTAGGATGCGTTAGACTCTCACGTAATTTAGAATGTGAAACACGTCGTGTGCACCATTAAGCTCTTGAGTAAGTTCAAATCGATGTGCCACTTTGTCTACCCGTTCAAGAGTTCCAAAAGGCGCAATATACATTGGTCCGAGTTGCCTTGCCTCACAAATCGCATGACATCTTTCCAAGTTGTCACCCTCAAAAGTACATGGTTACCCACCTCAATACTGAACTAGTTGACTTCCATGAAAACCAGAAACTTTGAAACTTGAATCACAACCTTTAGGAACATGGAACCTGTTTCAAAAGCAATCTAAATCATGTCTCCATATCTTCATAACTTTAAATGTTTCTTCTGATTACTTGCAAATTCTTCAGACAAAACATGTAAAATACAGCTTCTTGTGCTTACACCTGCACATAACAAGCTTAAAAAAAACAAAAACAAGATAAAAGTGATAATGTTATTCTTCATTATTTCATCACTATTACATTCGATAGTAACGACTTAATCTAGAACTACATTCTTCATTTTCTTCTCCAAATTTGTTATTCTTCACTATCATAAGTCATAAACATATGACATTATCTTAGTCTAGAACTACAAATCTTCAAGAACCTTAAACTTCTTATTGTTCAAAAATCTAAACCGTAAGATCTCTGTCTTATTGTTCAAAATCATTGACCTATAAACTCCTTGTTTATCCGTCAACTTATCAGGAAAATTCTAGAATCTTAAGATCCCTGTCTTATCATTCTACACATACTTATCAAGATCTAGAATCTTAAGATCTCTATCTTATCATTCTACGGACAACCTGAACTAAGGTCTTCCAATAAAGTATCCTTCATTATGCAAACTTATATATATTCCGTTTCCAAAGTCACTTGTCTTTAACTCTGTAAAAACATCTAACTGAAACCTAATCTCTAATATTTTTGCAAAATGACATTTGATCATGCAAAATTCATCAAAACCATATGAAATACTCCTATGATAGACTCATCAAACTAGTATTCATCTTGGTTAAACAATTATAAATACTCCTATGATAGCCTCATCAAACTAGTATTTATCTTTGTTCAGTATAGATTAGCATGATCCAAATCGTGCTTTCGTGGTGAAATCTTGCTTAACAACCTACAAAAACGAATATATGTCCGTTGTCCTGCACATCTCAACACACACACCAAATCTTCTCAAAGTAATAACATACAATCTGAAGAAATGAATAAAATAGCAAGATAAAATGAATATACTTAACAGTCTATTATTAACCTAAGTCTCATTAAGGTCAAATAATTCACTGTCAGCACTTTCAAATTATGCACATAACATATCAAAATTATCTAGAATCTCTGTTCCAGATCTTTTTGATTCAAACAAAAATCTTTTAAAGATCAATTTCAAAACTATGAACATCTCTGTGTCCATTCTTATGAAAATCTTCTTTCTAAGAATTAAAACAAAATAGTCATTAACTCAATATCTGTTTATTGAAATCAACAACTCTGTGTTCTTTTCCTTAAACTCATGTTCTGTTAATATGACATACTTTTTTTTAGCTTTTGATCACAACACTATCGCTTAACTACCCTACTCGTTTATTCAGTGTTCCATAGAACGTAGTTGAGTCCTCTTGGAAACTAGATTCTATTCTGACTCTGTCTCTCGTGCAATAGGAACTTTTATTTAAACAAACACAATAAAAATAAAAAAAAAAAAAACACACAAAAAACACAAACAAAAAAAAAAAAAAAAAAAAAAAAAAAAAAAAAAAAAAAAAAAAAAAAAAAAAAAAAAAAAAAAAAAAAAAAAAAAAAAAAAAAAAAAAAAAAAAAAAAAAAAAAAAAAAAAAAAAAAAAAAAAAAAAACAAAAAAAAAAAAATAAAAAATAAACATTTCACGAAAAACACACACACATACACTGAACATAAACGAATAACATAGTTACAAGAGCTAAAGATACTGCAGATTAGATCAGATTAGCATGTTACATAAGCCTACTAGCGAGAAATAATTCTCTTATTATTAGTTATGAACAGTGATCCAAAAACGATTACCAATATGCTTGTCCTCTTAAACACTCGGTACTTTCGGTCTCCTTTTTGGTTGTGACACTTTCGACATACCCTGGCCAAGGACAGTCACCATGCCACCCGAGTAGCCTAATATGTCACTTAATCACGTTTGCGAACTTATGTGCCCCATATTCAGATACACTCCCACAATCGACACAAGCACTAAGATTAAGATATTTGGTGAGTAAAGTGAGAAAGTCTTTAAGAATCAAGTCAGCGGTGACAGGTCGGTGATTCCTCACGCGCAAAGCGGCTTAACTTGACTCACGTACGGAAATATACTCAACATTGCATAATGCTAAGTACTTGCATATTTGTGACATTATTTTAAGCACTTATGAAAACTCGTGACTTTCGATGAGACCCGTGTAGCGAACTTTCTGACAACCTATCCCAAGTTGGAAGCTTTAGGTAGGCTAGGTATACAAAGACACCCCAAGGACTTACTTGTTCGAATCTCAAAGGCCACATTAGCTTCATATTTTCAACAGATTTATTAGATATTTGCATATCTTGTCACAAATATACATCCGAAAAAGTAATACATACACATATATGTACCCGAGACCTTCTATATAAAGACCAAATATACATAATTACAATGCAAGATCTTTCATAAGATTTAAAGGACTTGTCTATTTTAAGAACAAGCATTCTCAGCCATATATCTGAATACGTTTCCCATAAGAACATTGTATACATTTAAGTTCAGATTATAAGGAAACCTTGGTACTTTGTGCCTACCGATACATCATATAATGGTATCACTGAACTGAGCAGTTTAAAGTACAATTAAGTAGGCTTAAAAGCTAAAGTATCGTCACGTCTAATCGTCTTGATGCAGTGACCTTACTCTTTTTATTATATTTCTTTTTCTTTTCTGATTTTTCTGATTTTTATTTTCTTTTCTGATTTTTCTGATTTTTATTTTGTTTTTCTGACACTATATGACACACATACATTACGACACAGACACTAACTCATTTTACAAAGTTCCTTTTGAGAGACACTGTCACTATAGATTTCTCATTCCAATCAATTGGACTAACAACTCGAAACGAGTTCGGTTGAAAGCCTTAGTGAATAGATCAGCTAAATTAAAGTCACTCGGCACCTTTTCTAGGACTATTAATTTCTTTTCAGCACAATCACGTATAAAATGAAACCATATGTCTATGTGCTTAGTCCTACTGTGCTTAACAGGATTATTAGATATGGATATGGTGGATTCATTGTCTATCTTTATGGAAGTATAAAGGAAAATCTAACCGTAATCATCTGAGCCTGTGAACAAGCATTCACTTGCTATCATGTATTCCAATCTCTTTCTTAAGATAGACATCCACTGATGTCTACTTCCTCAAGAACACCAATTTCTTCATCTCTGTGATTAAACTAGTGCACTTCTGGAACTGACATATAACATAACCAACAACATAAATCAAACATATAAAATTTAGAACATGTACTATAGATCATCATCTAGTCATGATCTTCTATAGTACTTTGTCTATCACATGAAAAATAATAAGCATAAACTAATTAGAACAAGTCTTCTTGGAACATTGATCATGAGTTTCATGGATCTTTCTCTTTCGTCCATCTAACACATCTTCAAAGTCCTTGACAGCTTGCTCATGAGACCTACAAATCTCTTCTTGTTCAGAAGTTAACACAAGAGGCACAACTTTTGGATGATCATAGCTGCGATCCTCCTTGTTAACTTCTACAATCCATACTTTATCAATCAAAACCCGAGGAAAACAAAATCTTGAAAATTCCATCTCGATAAAAACTCGATCACTACCCTTTAATGTATAATGAGTAAGATAGACTTTTTCCTTTTCTAAGTCCTTCTTAGACATTGATACGCCTGGCAAAAGGTTCTGATCCTGTTTTTCAACAAAATTAACATTATCAATTTTAATCTTCCCATTGACGACTTTTCCAATACCAGAAATACTTCCGCCCTTGGGACCAGCAAAACTAACATAAGACCCTTTAACAGGTGTAAACTCCGTTAACAGCCTCTTCTCACCAGTCATATGTCTTGAACATCCAATATCGACAAACCATAACCCTTTAGTTCTCCTTAGTGGCTCCTTATGTTCAACAACCTCAAGATGTGCCATAAAACTCGTCTCAGCTTCAGTTACATCTTCGATTTTGGCTCTTACTGGTTCTGATGATTCAGGTTCCTATTTTACCTTCTGATGAAAACAATCAAGATCATCCGTGCTGGCATACAGTGTATAGTCGAATGAATTATCAACACGATCGTTCATTTCTTCAACAATGTCGTGAATTATTGCCATGAATGCATGATTCTGATCATCGGTACTAGTTGAACCCCAATTATAAGTACCATCAGTTTGAACAACTAAAGCTCTTGAGTTGTCCGTTTCTCCTGAGCTTCGGTTCCCAGTATTAGCATATTGATGTCCATAATTCTGACTCACTATAGAACCACTTTAATTGAAGTTCTGACGGCCTGTAGCTGAATTGTTGTCCCGTCTTGGCCTCTGACACTCTCTTGCAAAATGTCCAAAACTGTAACACCCCAACTAAGGCGGAACAAAGAGATGTACAGAAAGTCGAGTATTCAAAACAAAGGATTATAAATAACATTCACCATAGCTTTATTTGATAAAAGAATTTTACAAATGCACAAGCATGTGAACAAACCCCCAAGTACAATGCGTCCACCGTACTTGGATATTAAGTCCACGAGACAAATAACAAATACATGAAACGATTTACTACAATGATCAAGGCGGATTCCATTGCCCATCACAAGGTTTGATATTTGACTCCAAAGTGCAATGCAAATAATCATGATGCATATAATTCCTCAAAGCTTACGCTAATTCCTGAAAAGCATGAAGAAAAAGTGTCAACTACGAAAACGTAGTTGGTGAGTGCATAGGTTTTTAAATAAATCCCGTTACTTAACCATTTTAAACACTTAGAAAACATGTTATTAGATATCAACATACCCAAACCACATGATCGGCAAAAATTCCCATATCAAACCATCAAGTTTTCAAAATACCATAACGTCATTTCAAAGAGTTGAGAATCCATGGTAAATTATAAAGTTCTCATTTGTCAAATTTATCGTGAGAGAAAAAGTATATAAATCGATTAATCATACATCATACCAAAACCATTCGGTCATCAATATTTCAATATCGCCAATTTCAACAACTTTCAAGATTCCATATAAGGTCCAATACCCAAACCGTATGTTCAATCCATAATATCCAACCATAAATAATATCAATAATATTTAGCCAAAGGCATAATTTGATGAGTTTGTGCTTGAGCCACTACTAAGACCCTTTCACGTCCAAATAATAATAATGATAATATGTCCCGGAGAATTAATAATAGAAGCACATGCTGTCAATCACGTGCAATAATGATAATAAAAGGGTCGTGCCATGGAGACGACCAATAATAAAAGTAGATTAGAGTACCCCATGACCGACACCGTTGAAGGCGGCCACATAGGCGGCCAATCAACCTGTCGCCACTGATGTGAGTGAGGGGATGAATCCTAGTTGCGCAACCCTCTAACTACAGGCCTCAATGAGTTAATAGTAGTGTACAGGGGACCACCGTTTGACAGTACTCAAGCTCATCATATAACATATTGAACATACAATAACATTCCCATATAATCATCATTCGTTCAAAGCATCATTTCATATGAAGAAAGCAATTTTAATTATTCATGCTTTTCACCCCGTAAGTAAAACATATAAAAGAGTTTGAAAGGGGGCTATGACTCACCTTGATATGCCGCATATTATATTCACTTATCCAAAATGGGTGCTTCCCATCTATCGCTTCCTTGATCATATATTCCATCATGGTCCTCAACCACATCTCAAAGCCAAGACTATCCCTACGAGAGGACTAATATACGTAAGTTCCTATCTTAAGCCATCACTTAGAAATGCCACTATCATTAAGTTGTCATCAATTAAGGAATTCAAGTGTATTGCTAATACTCGTATCTTTTTGGTTGTAGGGATTGATGGTGAAGAAGGTCACTTTCAATATACATGTAGTTATAAGTTATTAGAATTTCGGTAACTTGCCTTCATTTGTGGTTTCGTTTGGCATCTTAGGTTATCATATGGGAATGCCGAGTTAAGTTATGTTCTTTTAAACATCATTGGATGTGTAACCAATTTTAATACTAAATAGTATTTGTGATGTCAATTTATAGTTTGGTTAAAGTAATTACTTATGTCCATTCTACTTAATCATCCTTTTTGTGTTACTTTGATTACGCTTATCTTTTACTCACATATTCCTCAATATGTCTTATGATTATTCGGGTTTATGAAATTCGCTTAGGTGTTATGGGCCATTACCAAATTGGGCCTAAGTGTTATGGGCTTTTAAGTGACTTGGGCTTAATTTAGTTATTTGGCTTAACCTTATTTGGGTTATGTGCTTAATGGGTTTTATTGGTTATTGGGCTACATGGTTTATTGGGCTCAGTGGGCCTACTGATTTATGGTTCAATGGGTTTATTATTTGGGCCGGGTTAGCCCATTATGGTCCTTAGTGTATCTTTTAGCCCATTACACAAATTATTGGTTTACTTCATAATTTTCTGCTTTTACTTCACATTTTATGAAATGTTGGCTACTGTTTTGGGGTTAAAGCTAATTATTTGGACCCTCCTGATTTTTATACAACAACCTATATGTGTCCACTTATTTTGTGAATTTTGTCTTAATTTATAAAGAATGTTTACTACCTCTAAATATTTTTATAAATGGAAGTGGTCAAAACAGTCGCTGTTTTGCATACTCGAAAGTTTTATAAAAGTTCTTTGGGCTTTACTCTCAATAAAAATTCCATGATTTTATTTTATGTTTAGGACACATTGAACTTACTTTCCACCAAGTATGGCCTCCTGGAACCTTATGGATTAGGAGATAAAAATTGTTAAAGTTGGTAAAATATTCAGACAAAAATAAGTTTTGACCCGTTTTAGTAGAAAAATCATATCTTTTGTTTTGTTCAGTATTTTTTGGTGATTCAGTTGGTGGTTAAACTTAACTCGTTCATCTACAACTTTTGTTTTTAAAGTTTTGCTTGAAACGGTCCCCAAATGCTCAGTTTATCCGTCCCAAGACAGAAAACTGATTCTGTCAGAAAGTACTTTGGTTAACACAACTCACCAATGGCTTGGTTGGCTTATTTTACACTCTAATTTCCCACTAACAAGATTAATACTTAATTTTGTAGTTTGAGATTGTCTTGAATGACTATAGTTATTGTTTATGGAAAATCTAAGATAGCTAGTCATCTATGGTATCTCATTGAACTAGAGGGCAATTATCACTATGCCTTAAATGGCTAGAAGATGTCTAGATAAGTCCAAGTGGATTGTCCTCGTCGGATTTTGAGGGTTGTTACATCATTACTCCCTTAACAAGAGTGATACTAATTTGTTATGCCGAGTTGTACTAAATTTGCAAAGGTACATCTCCGTAGTGCCTCATTTTAGGGTTTTCTAGTGTTGTCTTTGTTATTCTATGGCGTGCAAGGAAATCATGAATTAGTTGATGATAGTTCCATCTTACTCCTCATACTCACCTTTGTCTTTTCAACTTCGTCCTTATTTTCCCAAATTTACCTCTTTCATTATTCGCTAAGTCATATCGTTACCAATTTCTCTTGTTTTAGCCGATATTGGTTTTCAAATCGTTTTAAGGTACCTTTAATTACTTCCTTTTTACGCTAGAAGGACCATTATCTATGACTCATCACCGACAAATCTCTTTTAACATCGCACATATAACCTATTCGGTTTCTTTGCTATACCTACGCATTCCTCATGATAGGATTTACACAATCCTTATGCTCTTAAGTAATCATATCACCACCATCATTTCAAGGTAAACACTTCGATGTCCTTATTCGTATGAACTCCTCCTTTAAAATAATCCTTCTTAGGTCCTCCTAACCTCTACAAAACTTTCAATGACCTTGCCCTCTAAAGCCTCATATCTATTTTTAGTTTTCCAAGCTAAGCTTCTTTTCAAGTACACCAGCCTAATGTTCTTGGGAATTGTAATGTAACATAATTTAGGTGGAGCTTCGCACCTCGTCCTTTTCTCAACCATTTAGTTTTCTCCATTTTTCTTTCGTGTTCTTATGGATCACCATATTCCTTACCGTTTCGTCACTCAAATCCATCTCTAACTAGAGTAATCGTCGTCTTGATCAGCACACAAGCAGTCGCTAGTCCTTGCAGTTATCTCAAGGGTACTTGTCAGATCATGGTGATACGGATCCTTTGATCCTAACTTATCACAGATGCGAATTATCCTTATCACCCTTCCGTTCAAACATTCCATAACTAGCTCTTCCCGGAGTTTGTAGTTTCTTGAAAAGTAGTTCAACGACCAACTTCCTTGATCGTTGTGGTAGTATGTGCCTTGACTTCTAGCGTCGTATTCCTTATTTGCTTTCACTACTAACTTTAGCGATTTCATGTTGTTTTCCTTCTTCACTCTTCTTGGGCGCACTACTCCTTGGGTCGATGGTCTTTGACGATTAACCATGTGTTGCAAATTATTTTTCACTCAAATTCATCTTATTTTAGCTTACCTCCCTATGACCGTTGACCTTGAAGGGATAACCTTCACAACTCACCGTGCTTCTAACTCGGGTGTTGAGCGTATACCGATTTTTCTTGGCTTAGTTAATATGTTCGACTAA
This sequence comes from Erigeron breviscapus, assembly GCA_034093135.1. Taxonomy (NCBI): domain Eukaryota; kingdom Viridiplantae; phylum Streptophyta; class Magnoliopsida; order Asterales; family Asteraceae; genus Erigeron; species Erigeron breviscapus. The sequence continues at coordinate 61,433,633 of CM067168.1, read as the reverse complement.
TAGCTTGTCTTTCGATAGAGGTTTTCCCAAGTGATATTCAAAGAATAACATGAGGAGCGCCATAAAGATGAACACTACCGGAACTACATCTTGTAGATGGCGTCAATGCCTTCACTCTACTTGTTTGACTCAATGACGTTTCTTCACTTTATCCTCTACTCCACTTTCTACTACATATCTCTTTCGATGACGCTAGTGAATAACTCTTCTTGAAAGATAAAGTATAATCTTGCTATCCATACTCCTTGTTCGAGTATCTTCCTTGTTGCGATTACCCCCTTAACATTTTTCCTCTAGAAAAATGTAAGGGATTTCCTGCTCTTCACTTCTTCTCGCCCTCCTTGACGATCTTCAATTCGCCAAATTCCTTATTTCTTCTTAATTACATCTTCGCTCCAACGGTAACTTTGGGATTTCTTCTAATTGCCGCCGAGGCTCCATTTTTACATGGATAGAAGGACCTTAAATTCCTTCACCAATTTAAGCCTCGGTTCAATTGCCTCTACACTCACTCACATGTAGACCATATCCAAGGCATCGCTTTCATTGGGTATACTAGCCTATAGTATCTTCTATACTATACTTTTCTAACTCGCTAGTTTTCTAAACTTCCTTGTATCGAGTGGGTCCTTCTCTTAATGTCGTTGCGAGTGGGTGGTGTTAGTTATTTGGTCCCACCACTTTCAGGTGTTGCGTCGAGTCATCCGTGGATCAAGGGAATCGTAAATCTTTGGAAAAGAAGAAGAACCATACCTTCATCGTGTTTGGTCATCAAGATTGTTGAAATTCACTTGGCTAGCTTCAACGTGAAAGTGGGGAGTAAGAGTTCATAGCGAGAATAAGACGACAACTCAAATTAATATTCTTAGGTGAGTTAAACGGATTGCTTCAACGTCGCTTGTGAAAATTTGCTTCCTTGTACTTTGATTGATGCACAACATATCTTCCACGTCCTACGTTATGAACGTGACCCAATAGCATCTTCTATGCTATATAGTTATCCCAAGTATTCCACGTACTGACAACTGCTGTCTGAACGTCTTTCGCATCCATTGATGTCGCAGCGAGAGCGGAGTACTACTTACTCGATTTCGTCATTGCTGAGTGTTGCGTAAGTGAGTTGTATGCTGTTAGGTTACTAACTTTTGAAGGGAAGGTGGTGATCATTACTTTGAATTATTAAGAATATCAAGGATATAGAATTTGGTTTCGAATGAATGAAATAGGAAATATAAACAAAAGATTCATTAAGGCTCGAATCAGACTCCTTGCGCGAGTTAAAGAAATCACTTCTATGTGTTACGTTGTCCACTGGGCACCACCTTCAAAGACGTCAATATGTGTCGCACCGACTTAGATAATATAGATAAAATGTTCGCGTATACGTGTTAGAATAGAAATATCGTACAAAATCTCGAGGCTACATTCCTCATAGTGTGTAGTCTAGAATGTACGGGTACGTGTTCGACTAGTGACGTTGTATCGTCATAAGGCCTTAGTGCCGCTCACCATTCGTAAGACTCCAACTTAGTTTGGCATTTCCATATGTATTGCGCCATCTCAAATCGAATATAAAGGTTGTGCGTAGCTACCTTCAAGTCGCGTCATATCTTGGGACTATAATCTATAGAGTATATCGTCAAACGCTCGTGAGAAGATGCTTTATTGATGATATCGCGTCGTCGTATGTAAGTAATGAATAGCGGTGTCATAAGAAATGGGATATTGAATAGTTTCAAAAGGGCACGAGTGAACGAATATCGGTGGGGTACTTAATGACAACTTTCATACTTAGAAAATTTCTAATTTATAATGAATTTCCCAAGGGCAATCACTAGTTCTCAAGCGGTCAAATCTCAACACGCAATATCTATCTTAATAGCAAGGACTAACCACATTAGCATCATATCCTGTAAATACTAGTTCTTAATAGTCGAATCTTAGAGCATAATAACTATCTCAATAACAAGGCACGACTATATAAGCATTACATCATCCACATGCTAGTCCTCAAATATGTGTAATGTAACATAATTTAGGTGGAGCTTCACCCCTCGTCCTTTTCTCAACCATTTAGTTTTCTCCATTTTTCTTTCGTGTTCTTATGGATCACCATATTCCTTACCGTTTCGTCACTCAAATCCATCTCTAACAAAATATGTGTGTATGTGTTGTGTTTGAGAGAAATGAGAGTAAAAGAGTGAAGTGTGTGTGTGTGTAGCCGTGAGAGAGGGAGAAAGGGAGTGGGTTGGGAGCTTTCTCATTGGTTGACAATGGTAGTAGAATACTAACCATGGTTTGTGTAGTGTTTAAAGTGGTCCATGGGGAGTACAAGCATGCATGTGAGGTATAAGAGATTATTAGCTAGTTGATTTCTTATTGGTGGGATGGTGTCAAGAGTTGTGCATGTGTGTGGTGTGATGTGCCAAAAATAATAAGGCATTTTTCAAAATTTTGGTACTTCAAATCTTGTACATAATGTACATATGTATATATATGTGTGATTGTAAGAACTAGTTGCATGTTTATTGGCTAATTGATATGTACGCATACAATTTGTGTTTATAAATTTGTTACTTAATTCTTCATTATAACTTGTGTATATATTAGACATATATATTCACTTTTTATTATTTGAACTCACTCTTATGTACATAGTAGTTTATTATTATATTTTAAGATGGTCATCATATTTTTATGTTCAAATGTACTTTAATTAGCTTGGTGTTTGAATTGTTGGACATTTATAAAGATTTTTGGTTGTTATCACAACTTGTGAGTCTTGTACAATTATTTTTATAACTTAACTTCTCGAAATAAAGTTTTTTTTTGGTTCATTGATATTTCACCAAGTTCAGTTAGAACTAATTTATAGTTTGAGATTGTCTTGAATGACTATAGTTATTGTTTATGGCAAATCTAAGATAGCTAGTCATCTATGGTATCTCATTGAACTAGAGGGCAATTATCACTATGCCTTAAATGGCTAGAAGATGTCTAGATAAGTCCAAGTGGATTGTCCTCGTCGGATTTTGAGGGTTGTTACATCATTACCCCCTTAACGGTAACTTCGTCCTCGAAGTTCGATCATTCATACGGTAGCAAAATGAATAGACTGACAGTAAGGGCGTCCACACGGAGACGTATAATGTGTGAAAGTCAAACAAGATTTTATCACGATTCTTGGTTTCTTGCGAGCTTTTAACTCTAGGGTTGGGGGCATCCCTTCCTCGGTTCCCTAAAATTCCTCTTGATTAGAAACTTCGAAAAAGAAAAAGGTTACGAATGTCGCTCACTTCTTGAGACGACTAGAGATTAATCGTATGTAATCGTTGTGGGCTGTCAATCTTGCCTAGATCAATACTAAATAATGGGATGATGGTAAGAATATCAATACGGAAGTGTAAAATGAGCAAACGGTTCGTAACGTGAGTTACAATAAACTAGTGAGAGACGTTGGAATATCGATCGTTGGTGGCTACTTATTTCCATTGTCACTTTGCATACTTTCCTTTATCGTCTTCTACCCCAATTAAAGAATCGTTCCAATAGTTTCTCGTCTACTTTCATCCTTCTTTGGTTTGATGTTGGACACGCTTGCCGCTACTTGAAAATATTGACTTCGTTTGTGACCAACCACTTGTTAAGGGATTACTCCCTTAACAAGAGTGATACTAATTTGTTATTCCGAGTTGTACTAAATTTGCAAAGGTACATCTCCGTAGTGCCTCATTTTAGGGTTTTCTAGTGTTGTCTTTGTTATTTTATGGCGTGCAAGGAAATCATGAATTGGTTGATGATAGTTCCATCTTACTCCTCATACTCACCTTTGTCTTTTCAACTTTGTCCTTATTTTCCCAAAGTCACCTCTTTCATTATTCGCTAAGTCATATCGTTACCAATTTCTCTTGTTTTAGCCGATATTGGCTTTCAAATCGTTTTAAGGTACCTTTAATTACTTCCTTTTTACGCTAGAAGGACCATTATCTATGACTCATCACCGACAAATCTCTTTTAACATCGCACATATAACCTATTCGGTTTCTTTGCTATACCTACGCATTCCTCATGATAGGATTTACACAATCCTTATGCTCTTAAGTAATCATATCACCACCATCATTTCAAGGTAAACACTTCGATGTCCTTATTCGTATGAACTCCTCCTTTAAAATAATCCTTCTTAGGTCCTCCTAACCTCTACAAAACTTTCAATGACCTTGCCCTCTAAAGCCTCATATCTATTTTTAGTTTTCCAAGCTAAGCTTCTTTTCAAGTACATATCTCTTTCTTCACTTTATCCTCTACTCCACTTTCTACTGCATATCTCTTTCGATGACGCTAGTAAATAACTCTTCTTGAAAGATAAAGTATAATCTTGCTATCCATACTCCTTGTTCGAGTATCTTCCTTGTTGCGATTACCCCCTTAACATTTTTCCTCTAGAAAAATGTAAGGGATTTCCTGCTCTTCACTTCTTCTCGCCCTCTTTGACGATCTTCAATTCGCCAAATTCCTTATTTCTTCTTAATTACATCTTCGCTCCAACGGTAACTTTGGGATTTCTTCTAATTGCCGCCGAGGCTCCATTTTTACATGGATAGAAGGACCTTAAATTCCTTCACCAATTTAAGCCTCGGTTCAATTGCCTCTACACTCACTCACATGTAGACCATATCCAAGGCATCGCTTTCATTGGGTATACTAGCCTATAGTATCTTCTATACTATACTTTTCTAACTCGCTAGTTTTCTAAACTTCCTTGTATCGAGTGGGTCCTTCTCTTAATGTCGTTGCGAGTGGGTGGTGTTAGTTATTTGGTCCCACCACTTTCAGGTGTTGCGTCGAGTCATCCGTGGATCAAGGGAATCGTAAATCTTTGGAAAAGAAGAAGAACCATGCCTTCATTGTGTTTGGTCATCAAGATTTTCGAAATTCACTTGGCTAGCTTCAATGTGGAAGTGGGGAGTAAGAGTTCATAGCGAGAATAAGACGACAACTCAAATTAATATTCTTAGGTGAGTTAAACGGATTGCTTCAACGTCGCTTGTGAAAATTTGCTTCCTTGTACTTTGATTGATGCACAACATATCTTCCACGTCCTACGTTATGTACGTGACCCAATAGCATCTTCTATGCTATATAGTTATCCCAAGTATTCCACGTACTGACAACTGCTGTCTGAACGTCTTTCGCATCCATTGATGTCGCAGCGAGAGCGGAGTACTACTTACTCGATTTCGTCATTGCTGAGTGTTGCGTAAGTGAGTTGTATGCTGTTAGGTTACTAACTTTTGAAGGGAAGCGGTGGTGATCATTACTTTGAATTATTAAGAATATCAAGGATATAGAATTTGGTTTCGAATGAATGAAATAGGAAATTTAAAACAAAAGATTCATTAAGGCTCGAATCAGACTCCTTGCGCGAGTTAAAGAAATCACTTCTATGTGTTACGTTGTCCACTGGGCACCACCTTCAAAGACGTCAATATGTATCGCACCGACTTAGATAATATAGATAAAATGTTCGCGTATACGTGTTAGAATAGAAATATCGTACAAAATCTCGAGGCTACATTCTTCATAGTGTGTAGTCTAGAATGTATGGGTACGTGTTCGACTAGTGACGTTGTATCGTCATAAGGCCTTAGTACCGCTCACCATTCGTAAGACTCCAACTTAGTTTGGCATTTCCATATGTATTGCGCCATCTCAAATCGAATATAAAGGTTGTGCGTAGCTACCTTCAAGTCGCGTCATATCTTGGGACTATAATCTATAGAGTATATCGTCAAACGCTCGTGAGAAGATGCTTTATTGATGATATCGCGTCGTCGTATGTAAGTAATGAATAGCGGTGTCATAAGAAATGGGATATTGAATAGTTTCAAAAGGGCACGAGTGAACGAATATCGGTGGGGTACTTAATGACAACTTTCATACTTAGAAAATTTCTAATTTATAATGAATTTCCCAAGGGCAATCACTAGTTCTCAAGCGGTCAAATCTCAACACGCAATATCTATCTTAATAGCAAGGACTAACCACATTAGCATCATATCCTGTAAATACTAGTTCTTAATAGTCGAATCTTAGAGCATAATAACTATCTCAATAACAAGGCACGACTATATAAGCATTACATCATCCACATGCTAGTCCTCAAATAGCTCAACCTTAGGACGCAATAATTATCTCAATAGCAAGCATGACTACATAATCATCACTATATTCGCGCGCAAATTCTTAAATAGTTCAATCTTAGGGAGCAAAACCTTTCATATTCATATTATCCATGGAATTTCATATCAACTTGTCATACCTATATCCCCTTTCAGTTCAATCATAATTAATCAACCTCACTACCCAATAATTTATACAAGTCATGTTCGAAAATAATTTCATGCCTCGTAGTAATCACATTATTTCAAAGTGCATACGCTACTTGAAGTTCAACATCATAAATCATAAAGCTTTTATGCATACATTTCTCACATAATTTTCACATTGCACATTCCAAACTTTCACATTGACATTACAAGCTTTCACATTGCACATTATAAACTGTTACATTGCAATCAAATCATGCTCAAATTCACATATTATAACATATAACAGTATGCATCAACGAATATCTTTCAATCTTAGGTTCATTTCAACTCTAATGTGCATAAGGGGAATCCTACTAGACTAGTATAATCCTCAAATAAAGCAAGTCTCGAATCGTTATATATGCTTAGGTGAATGTCTAAATGCAACACGTATTCTTATTAAAACGCGTTTAATGAAGATCTCCTTTTTTTTTTGAAAGGAAATCCTTTTGAACAAAAGTCTAAGTGGTCGTTTGAGTTTTACATGGTCCTCTCATAATTAAACGTAGATTCATGACTCTACGTTTAATTATGGTCCTACCATGTAAAGCTCAAACTAATCCGCTTAACCTTATGCTCGACTCGACTATAAAAATTCGTTTTGAAAAGTGGCTATAGTTTTGAAATTCCCGGAGGAACCCCAATGTTCTCTATAACCTTAGGCTCTGATACCATTTTCTGTAACACCCCAACTAAGACGGAACAATGAGATGTACAGAAAGTCGAGTATTCAAAACAAAGGATTATAAATAACATTCACCATAGCTTTATTTGAGAAAATATGTGTGTATGTGTTGTGTTTGAGAGAAATGAGAGTAAAAGAGTGAAGTGTGTGTGTGTGTGTAGCCGTGAGAGAGGGAGAAAGGAAGTGGGTTGGGAGCTTTCTCATTGGTTGACAATGGTAGTAGAATACTAACCATGGTTTGCCGCTACTTGAAATTATTGACTTCGTTTGTGACCAACCACTTGTTAAGGGATTACTCCCTTAACAAGAGTGATACTAATTTGTTATGCCGAGTTGTACTAAATTTGAAAGGTACATCTCCGTGTGCCTCATTTTAGGGTTTTCTAGTGTTGTCTTTGTTATTCTATGGCGTGCAAGGAAATCATGAATTGGTTGATGATAGTTCCATCTTACTCCTCATACTCACCTTTGTCTTTTCAACTTCGTCCTTATTTTCCCAAAGTCACCTCTTTCATTATTCGCTAAGTCATATCGTTACCAATTTCTCTTGTTTTAGCCGATATTGGTTTTCAAATCATTTTAAGGTACCTTTAATTACTTCCTTTTTACGCTAGAAGGACCATTATCTATGACTCTACGTTTAATTATGGTCCTCTCAGTAGGTTCTTTGTCACCTTGCACAGTGGGATGAACATAACCATTAACAATACATATCCACATCCTCACATCCATTAACCTGCAATATGACTCGAATCTGCCCTTCCAACTGAATTATCTATCAAGGCTTATCAACTTGGGCGGTGAATTGGCCTTTCCGGTTTCGTGATCCATCAGAATTAGTTGATTCAGCAAAGATTGATAATTTGCAGGTAATTGAGACGTCATTTTCTCCGAGCTAGCAAAATTCACGAACTGTTTACAAAAATAAACGAGGTCGTAAAAGTTCACGAGGTCGTAAAGAAATGTGAAGTCGCAATTAAACACTCGAGGTCGTAATTGAACTGGCGAGGTCTTAAAGAGCTCACGAGGTCGCAAACGAAATACGAGGTCGCAATTGAACTGGCGAGGTCGTAATTAGCTACCCAGGTCGCAAACGATGCTGGAATCCTTAGATCTCTTGAATTCGAAACCCTAAAAGCCAACAATAACATCTTCGACTGCTGCAAATACAAATAGAGGTCACAAACAAGATTTCCGGTCGTAAACTCGTGAAAGAATCACGTCTAAACGACCCTAAATCGATATTGTCTATCACCAACAAGCTATAACCTTCCGGTATTAAACCAAGAGGCTCTGATACCAATTGTAAGTCCCCTGGTACGGATCGTTAATAGCTTGCTCCAGTTATCTTGAGGTGCGGAATCTCTCACTATAACTTGGTGATCAACAATAAGCCTTCAGATCATCTGCTGCCTCGCAGATCTTCTCTAGGCTAGCGGAACAAGCTTTGACGACTTAACCTGCACAAATATGCTCGAAATTTCGACAAATGTTCAACCCTAATCTCTGTAGGTTTCGGTATTTATAGGAAACACCCGACATGGGCTTCAGCGAGCCGACCTCGCAAATCCAGCCCAGCCCGTCACTAATGCGAAGTCGCATTCTGTGATTGGCCTCGTATTTGACCCTGCAAATACGGGGTCGTATTTCCTATGTGAAATGTGAGGTCGCATTTCACCCTTAGCAGATTTATTACACATTCAATACTTAAACTTAATCTAGTATTCTATGCATAATACTAAGTTCATTAATAACAATCACATTACAAAGACATATAACAATATAAGCCCAAACAATCTAGACTGCTATTGACATAGATGTGCACTTACACTATCACACTCTATGACCTACACCATCTCACCGCCGCAACGCGCATGTGCTTTCTCTCGTACTGTTTAAAGAGTTTAGTGCATCAAAGAAGAACTTGCAAAGTTTTGTTATACATATTGTGTGTATACAATCTTTGAACTAGGGGTGAGCAAAAACCGAACCGGAAAACCGAAAACCGAAAAACCCCGAAAAAACCGAACCGAAAAAACCGAAAACCGAACAAAACGGATTGGTTTGGTTTTGCTTTTTGAAAAACCGAACGGATTGGATCGGTTCGGGTTTCGGTTTCTTACGTAAAAACCGACTGAAAAACCGAACCGAACCGAGAAACCATATATATTAACTTTGTTTTATATTTAATCATTTTATATTTAACAATTACAAAGTATATTTGTTAATAATAAATATACTTGAACACATATACTTCATTTTTCTAAATATATACTAAAAGATTACAACATAACTAGTTTGTAGTCTGCACAAAAACTTTGATGGAAATTTCAGTTAATCTATTAAGATATATATGTTACACATTATTATGAGATGTCTTTGTTATGGAAATGAATTGATACATAGCAATTAAAAAAACGGTGTTCCACTAAACAATGAATTATCCTAGATAAATGTTAAAAAAGAAAATCAGATAGTTGGCTAAGCAGGTATTAACGATTTATATTATTACTTATAATTCACAAAATATGTTAATATATTAAATTTTGTTTTTTTTGATGTACAAATCAAAGGTTTAGATGAAAATGTTAGCTTAACAAATTTGAGTTTAATTTATAACTTAATAAGCTAAAACATAAAAAAAAATATTTTTTTAGAAAAAAACGACACAAAACCGAAAACCGACCCAGAAACCGACAAACCGAACCGAACTAAAAACCGAATCCAACGGTTTTGATTTTCTAAAAACCGAACGGATCGGTTCGGGTTTCGGTTTTAGGTCAAAACCGACTCAATCTCACCCCTACTTTGAACTGTCTAATAATGTATGTATCTGACATCTTTTTTGATAACATGAAAAGTAATTGTTGTGACAATTCACAATTAGGCATGAGCACGGGTCGAACTGGACCCGTGTAAACCTGAAACCTACGAGCCAACAAAATTAAACCCGTGACCCGGCCCATTATTCTATCGGTCGTGTCGGGTCAGGACGGGTTTGGGCGGGTTCGGTTCGATCCTCGGGTTTAAGGGACATTTGTTCATCACGTGTCAAAACCCGGCCCGACCCAATTTGAAACCCAACAGTGCAACAAAATAGAACCTGTGACACGGTCCGATACCCTATCGGGCGGGCCTGAACTGGATATCGGGTTTTCGAGTCATATGCTTATCCCTAATTCATATGTTTGTCAAATCAGAAAAAGAAGAAGAAAATTTTGCTACATGAGGTAACCTTTAAAATTGTAATTTTGACATATATATTAAAAGATTTGAAAGTTAAATTAGTACTTTAGTAGAAACAATAATAAAGTATGAAACGTTAAATATATTTTTCTGCAGTAGTATAAAAATTTAGTCTTTGAGAAGATCACACCAGTAAATCAATTTAACGGTCCAATATCTTTACTACTATATAAATTAAACTCTCTTTTTCTCATTTTCAACTTTTTATCTTTAAAATACTTAAAATTAATTGCGTCCATTTTAAAAGTTTTTTTTATAATTAACCCATATACCTCAAATACTTTTAATAAAATAATTTACTGTATGTTCAGCTTGGGAAGGAGTCTGTCGGCTATCAGACCCCATCGCTGAGACTAACCACTCAAGATAAGCCCTAAGGTAAGGACTCTGAGCAGGAACCAGGTTTATCAAAAACGGTGGAATCGGAAAAGGTCTTACGGTTTCACAACTTGTGCCTCTCAAGTTGGATTTATATAAAGCAATCACACATTTAAAGCTGTCTTCCAACCTTGGAATTTCTTCTGCATTATCAAGAGCATCTTCGATAACCAGAGTGAAAAATCTGATGAAGGGAATGTACTTTCGGTCTTGTTTATCCTTTCCCTTAACAACTTGAATCAGCTTTTTCCATATTATCGCCGCAAAGTCACACTGCACATTGTGAGTGACTGCATAATAAATTGCCAAAGAATCTTTTGTCATCAGATCAATTCCTTTCTGTGACGGCATCAAGCAGGTTGAAAGAATATTGTACATTGTATGCCAGAGAGTTGCTACATTACTTCTTTTGAAGTCTCTCATCGTTGTCAAATCTCCTGCATACCCCAACGAATGAACTCCTGCCAACATTTCTTCTACAGATGGGAGTTATTCGTATTCTTCTAGAACAGGAAATCCAATTATTGTTCTAAATTCATCCAGAGTTAATCTACAGTTGAAGATTTCAGCTTCTGATTCTAGTGAGAATTTGAAGTATTCTGCTGTGTTGTGCCTTTTACTTCCTCGCACATATTCAATTGATTCCCACAGCTCGAAGACATACTTCTCAGGTACAAGTGCACCTCCAGTTAAAGCATTATTTAGTGGATGATAGCTGAGAATCTCTGGAATGATAGGAAATTTGCAAGCAAAAGAAATATGTAATGCTTGATTAGCTTGCATTTTCATTGAATCTCCTTCTCTGAACATTGCCATCTGGATACTTTATTTATTTATTTTTTTCTGTTCAAGACAAACTGACCAAAGTTTTTGACCAGAAAAGACATGTTAAACACAGAAAAAATAACAAAATATACCAACTTTTAAGAAACACATTTATTACACAGACAATGTTTTGCATATATATTAAAAATGAGAGAACAAAGTAGTACACAAAGGCGTTCGATACCTTGCCTCTCACTCTAAACACTTATGAAATACTATATATTTACATACACAATACACATATACAAATAAACATTTTAAAACACAGCACAAATAATAATAAAAGAAACATAGAATAAAATAAAGAATAAAAAAAATTTGAAATTCTAATTTGTATTGGAGTTGAAACATGTAAATGCAGAGCTCAAAGCTCTGCAAACAGTTGATTTTAAAAACTTTGAGAAAATTCTCATTTTGTACTGTTTGCCGAGCAAAATGCTCTGCAAACAGTTGATTTTAAAAACTTTGAGAAAATTCTCATTTTGTACTGTTTGCCGAGCAAAATGCTCTGCAAACAGTTGATTTTAAAAACTTTGAGAAAATTCTCATTTTGTACTGTTTGCCGAGCAAAATGCTCTGCAAACAGTTGATTTTAAAAACTTTGAGAAAATTCTCATTTTGTACTGTTTGCCGAGCAAAATGCTCTGCAAACAGTTGATTTTAAAAACTTTGAGAAAATTCTCATTTTGTACTGTTTGCCGAGCAAAAAGCTCTGCAAATGAGCTGTTCAGATTCACTCCTTTGAAATGTATGAAATTTTCTTATATTGAACAACAAAAATGTTGTCAATTGATAAAGAACAATTTCAATGAGGAAAATTTCATTTTGTACTGTTTGCCGAGCAAAATGCTCTGCAAACAGTTGAATTTAAGACTTTGTGAAAAAAATTTCATTTTGTACTGTTTGCCGAGCAAAATGCTCTGCAAACAGTTGATTTTAAAAACTTTGAGAAAATTCTCATTTTGTACTGTTTGCCGAGCAAAATGCTCTGCAAACAGTTGATTTTAAAAACTTTGAGAAAATTCTCATTTTGTACTGTTTGCCGAGCAAAAAGCTCTGCAAACAGTTGAATTTGAAAACTTAGGTTAAAATTTTCACTTTGTACTGTTTGCCGAGCAAAATGCTCTGCAAACAGTTGATTTTAAAAAAACTTGGTGAAAATTTTCACTTTGTACTGTTTGCCGAGCAAAATGCTCTGCAAACAGTTGAATTTAAGACTTTGTGAAAAAAATTTCATTTTGTACTGTTTGCCGAGCAAAATGCTCTGCAAATGGATGGTTCAAGTCTTGACAAAATAAAAAATCCAATTTGTACTGTTTGCCGAGCAAAATGCTCTGCAAACAGTTGTTCTAAGACTTGGAACAAAAATTTGGACAAAAAGCACTGTTTGCCGAGCAATGAGCTCTGCAAACAGTGGTTTTTAAGGCTTGAAAGACTTGGAAATCAAAAATGCCTGTTTGCCGAGCTCAAAGCTCTGCAAACAGTTGAATTTAAGACTTGGATCCATTTTGAACAAATGCACTGTTTGCCGAGCAAATTGCTCTGCAAACAATTGATTTCATACTTGGAAAAAAATTTGGAAATCAAAATGGCATGAATGCCGAGCAAAATGCTCTGCATTATGTTGTTTTAGGACTTGGTGGAAAAACAAATTTGGTTTGATAAAAACAAGTATTTGCCGAGCAAAAAGCTCTGCAAATGGCACTTTTGATCCAAACATTTGTTTGAGATTACCAAGTACATGTTAAACAAACTTTATGATGATTTGAAGGAGATCAAGAACAAAGTACCCATTTGCCGAGCAAAATGCTCTGCAAATGGTACTTTTCATCAAAACTTAATATTTACCCAGCCCTTCAACCAAATCTGGACAACTTAGAGCTTCATTCACTGTCTTTGGTTCAACAATGCTTAGAAAATTCACAAACAGACATTCATTCGCGGAAGCAGATCTTGTCTGAACTCCAGTTGTTGGATTTCCAATGACTTGAGAAATCGGATGAGCTCTAGTCCATTTGGTTGTGTGAGGAATTTGGTCAATTGGATCACCAGATTCTTCAGAATCAATAAAATCAGGAGTATGTTGTTCTGTCAATTGTTCAAGTGAAGTAGCAATTGGTTCAACAAAGTTATCTTGATCATAATCTGCTGGATTGGTTGATGGATTTTTCAGTTGAGAGATAACATGAGGTTGAGTATGCAACTCTGAATAATCAGTAGGTGGAGGAGAATCAGATGATGAACTAACATCTGATGATTGTGATGGTGAAGACTCATTTGGATCCATCTCTTTCGAATTTGAACTTGATGGTTCATTTGAATTCTCATCAGATTCAGACACTTTCTTAGGAACGTGGAAAAATTCTTCAAACAAGATATCCAAATCTTGTGAAGTCGGAGTAGAGAATGATTTGACATTTGATGCAGTCTGAGTTGTATCAAACAAAAAAAAAAAAAAAAAAAAAAAAAAAAAAAAAAAAAAAAAAAAAAAAAAAAAAAAAAAAAAAAAAACAAACATAAAACAAAAACACCCCCCCCCCCCCCTCTCCCCCCCCCCCCCCCCCCCCCCCCCCCCCCCCCCCCCCCCCCCCCCCCCCCCCCCACCACCCCCCCCCCCCCCCCCCCCACCCCCCCCCCCCCCCCCCCCCACCCCCCCCCCCCCCCCCCCCCCCCCCCTCCCCCAAAAAAAAAAAAATAACAAATAAACAAAAAAACAAAAAAAATAAAAAAAAATGATTTAAAAAAAAACTTGGTGAAAAATTTTCACTTTGTACTGTTTGCCGAGCAATGAGCTCTGCAAACAGTGGTTTTTAAGGCTTGAAAGACTTGGAAATCAAAAATGCCTGTTTGCCGAGCAAAGCTCTGCAAACAGTTGATTTTAAAAACTTTGAGAAAATTCTCATTTTGTACTGTTTGCCGAGCAAAAAGCTCTGCAAACAGTTGATTTTAAAAACTTTGAGAAAATTCTCATTTTGTACTGTTTGCCGAGCAAAAGCTCTGCAAACAGTTGAATTTAAGACTTGGATCCATTTTGAACAAAATGCACTGTTTGCCGAGCAAATTGCTCTGCAAACAGTTGAATTTGAAAACTTAGGTTAAAATTTTCACTTTGTACTGTTTGCCGAGCAAAATGCTCTGCAAACAGTTGATTTTAAAAACTTTGAGAAAATTCTCATTTTGTACTGTTTGCCGAGCAAAATGCTCTGCAAACAGTTGATTTTAAAAACTTTGAGAAAATTCTCATTTTGTACTGTTTGCCGAGATTTTCTCGATCATTGAGAACATAACATACACATCCAAAAATGTGCAAAAAGTTCACATTGGGCTTTCTTTTGTTGATCACCTCATACGGAGTTTTATCAAACCTCTTGTTTATGATGGATCTATTTTGTGTAAAACAAGCAGTAGCAACAGCTTCAGCCCATAGATTTGGTGGCAGCTTCGAATAGACGAGCATTGTTCTAGCTGCTTCAACAAGAGTTCGATTTCGACGTTCAACTACTCTATTCTGTTGAGGTGTTCTGACAGCAGAAAATTGGTGTGAAATACCCATGGACTTGAAGAAAGAATCAATTGTTGAATTCTTGAATTCAGTGCCATTGTCTGAGCGAACAATTCTAACAGATGATTTAAGATTGACTTGGGTCTTCTTGATGAAATCAATAATCACTTGTGGAGTTTCACTCTTTGCATGAATAAAGAATACCCAAGTGTAACGAGAATAATCATCTACAATCACTAGAATGTATCGCTTCCCATGGATACTTTGAACTTTCATTGGGCCATACAAATCCATATGAATAAGGTGCAAAGGACCTTCTGTACTTAAATGCTTCTTTGGTTTGTGTGAAGCTTTCTTCATCTTTCCAATTGCACAAGCTGGACAAACATGTTCACTTTCATACTTGTAGTCCGGAAGACCTTCAACAAGTTGTTTATCCACGAGTGTATTAATTGTTTGAAAGTTAAGATGAGAAAGTCAGCGATGCCATAACCAAGAGTTTTGTGCAGTTGCTTTCGAAAGAAGACAAATTTCTGAAGAATTGGATGTGATGTTGTTGAGATCAATTGTGAACAAATTATTGTCTCTTGTTCCAGTCAGAATATCCACACCATCTTCAGTCTGCACTTTGCATTCATATCTCCTAAATAATACTTGAAGATCATTGTCACAAAATTGACCAACACTAAAGAGATTGTGTCCAAGTCCTTCAACATAGGAAACTCTCTTGATAGTAACTCCATTTTTGACAATGTCTCCATAACCAAGAATAGGATCGATATGATCGTTTCCGAATCTTACAGTTCCCATAAACTTTTCAACAAAGTTCGAAAGAATTGATTTGGTTCCAGTCATATGGCGAGAACATCCCGAGTCAACATACCATACACAAATGAGATATTCCTGCAAGGACAGGGAATATGGTTTAGGTACCCATGTAGATTGGGTCCTTGCAGGTTAGGTGGATAACATGCAAGTACACATAAAAACAAAACAAGCAAAATAAACATCAAGCAATATGACAAACAAACAAACATTTTATTGAAATAATACACAAGCACACAGAATTGTTCAAAACACAAATACGAATTACAAGCATGGGAATGTAAAAGTTTATACACATGATTTGGTACAAGCAGGACTAGTCCTAGATTTAGATGCAATATCTAATGTAGATGATCTACGGACAATCCACACTTGTTTGACATGGGTAGTGTGTCCATCAAGTTTAACTTTTCTAGTAGCATGCAAGAATTTATCTTTTGGAATCCATTTACTGCTACTTTTCATGCACAAGTCACCTGAAATACGAACATTCTTAGAATTAGCAACTAATTTTGCATTTATGTTCTTAACAGGTTTCTTCTTGATGGGTTCTGTGGTCTTATTCACTTTCTTAATGTTATTAGGTGACAACCATCCATACTGGTCTTTGTATTTAGTCATGCCTGTAACAGTATCTCTAACCCTATGTAAAGTGCACTTAGGATTCTTCTGAGAGTACCTAGGAAAACTAGAATACCTAACCTGCTGAGGTTGTTTGTTACCTAATGAGAAAGTTTCAATCTTAACAATCTTCGGACCACTGCTTGTTTTGACTTCTTTCTGTGATTTAGGTTCAGATTTGACCTTGTACATCTGTGTTTGCCTAGAGGTCACATTGGGACCTTTCTTTGGTTTTGGTCTTGAAATAGTCTCAGGTGATTGGTTAGTCTTGGGTTTTGCAACAGTCTTTGGTATTGGTTTGTTATTTGGTTTTGAAGCAGTCTTTGGTAATGGGTTGGACTTTGATTGTTGGGTGGTCTTTGGTCTTTGGAACTCATTGATTGATGAAGATTGTGAAGAGTGTGACTTTGGAATCTTCTTTAGATTAAAATCAAGTTTTTCTTCCTTTTTAACAAAATGTTTTTCGAACTCAGGATCAAAATCATGATTGTCTTCCAAAAATGTTGACATTTCATCGGTTTCCAACTTCACACTGACTTCACTTTTCTTTATTGGACATGGACTTTGCTTGAGTGAAATTGATGCTTTTTCATTTTCTTTATGAAATTGAAGTGCTATTTTCTGAAGTTGGGATTCAACTTTTAAATCATTAAGTTCCTTTAGCACATTTAATCTCTGTTTTCTTTCTTTTTTAAACTTTTGTTTGAAAGCATCAATTTCATTCAAGTAAGATTGAGTTCCTTCAGAAAATTTGGTGAAAGTCTCAATTTCAGAGGTAATTGGGAAAAAATAATCATCAATATCATGAACATCATCTAAATCACCATCAGTTTGAACAGAAACATGCACAACTTGACTCTCAGTTTGCACAGATGCATTCATGATTTCACAAATTGAACATGCAGTTTGTGAAGTTGTCTCATTTTGACACACAGACTGGTTTGGTAGATTTGGAGTGGCCATAACTTCACAAACAGGACAATCGGGGTGATCACAATCATTTTCATGATTCTTAGGTGATTCAATGACATAATGATTTTGAGTCTTCAAATTTTCTATCAAAGATTGCTTTTTCTCAAGAGACTTTTTCAGATCTTCAATTACCTTTTCCAAAACTTTTTGTGGCACATAAGGTCTCAAATTTTCAGGTTTTGGAATAGGATTAGAATTTTCCAAAGGTTTTTCAGTAAAACACTCTAGAATTTCGGGTATTACAGCCTCATGATTGTCTTTGATTGTGTTGCGTGTAGAGTTAGCGAAAAAATCATATGACTCATCCATTAACTCATAGTTAAAATAGACTTTTGCACCCTTTTCTAGAAAATCATCAGCCTCATAATCACTATTGGTCGGTCTCACAAATTGGTCTGTCATCCCACATCTCAGATAAGATTCGTTGTATAACGATGGGACTTCTTTTTGTGCTTCGAGCAAACATTTTGGATTATTATAACCCAACCCTGATGTGAAAATTGTTTCTGAATTTCTGGGCCTGTTTAAATAGACTTGTTGATATGAACGATTTATCTTATACAACTTTTCTTGATATGACTTGATTTCAGCTTTCAACTCATCATTTTCTTTATCAAGTTTTTGTTTAAGAGAATCTTTTATACAACATTCATATTTTAGGTCAGAAATTTTATTTTCAAATTCCGTCACATCAGGGATAGATTCTTTCATCTTGACATTCAAAGACTCAATGTCTTCAGCCAAAGCATTTGCTCGAAACATCTCATTGGTCTTCTCAACTTGAAGTTGTCGTACAATCTTGCTCAGTTCAAGAACTTTGGTCTCAAGTTCTTGTTTCTCAAGATGCAGTTTGGAGTTTTGAGTAAAAGAGACTGCTGCTTTTTCAGATTTCAAATTTTCAAATTCTTTTTGAAATGTATCAATTTTAATTTGAAAATCTTTTTCTTTGTCCTCCAAATCTTTCTTTAATTTTAGATTCTTTTTACTCAACTCCCTGCAGTCTTTTCTTGCTGTCTCAGCCATATCCATATAATATTTCAACACAGATTTGGGAATAGAGATTACCTCATCCTCGACTTCAGAAACACTTTCATCTTCTTCCTCCAACTCCTTTGACTTCTTGATCTTTGTCATGAAGCACACATTTGCTGCAAGTTCGTCTGTCTCCTCGTCAGAAAGATGTAACCACTTGTCATCCTCAGCGAGAAGAGCAATTCCGCTTTCCTCTTGTCTTGCCAGCAAAAGTTTGTACTTGTAGTACTCGGAGTTCTTCTGTCGAGGTTTGGTGCAGTTGATTGCAAAATGTCCAGTCAAGCCACAGTTATAGCACTTCTTTTCTTCATTCCTTCTCTCCATTACCTTCTTCTCAAACTTCCTCTGATTTTCATATTTCTTATCACCTCCAACAAACTCTTTCTTCTGATCAAACTTAGGAGCATTTGCATTTTTAGCATAAGAAGAAACTGACGAAGTCCTAAGCTGATTGTTTGTTGGTTTCTTTTTGAAGAATTTCTTCTTGAAAGCCTTGGTGAAATAAGCGAGTTCTTTGTACATCTGTTTTTGGTTGTCATCCAGATCAGAATCACTCATATCACTCGAATCAGAATCAGTTTGAACTCCAACAAAACTGTGTCTTGACATTCTAGGAGTCTTCTTTTCAGCAACCAAAGCCAATGGATCTGAATGTACACTCTCTTCTTTCTTCTTCTGAATTCTTTTAACATCTTCCACATTCAGTTGTAGCTTTTCAAACAGAGTATGAATTGTGAGCTTTGCAAAATCTGATTGTTGGTTGAGTTGAGTTCCATATACTTGCCATTCTTCTTCCAAATTCTTGATGAATTTGATGTTCAGTTCCATATTGGTTCTTTTAACATCATTCTTTCTCAGCTCATTGATGACATTACAGAATCTAATGTATACCTCATTCAGTGGTTCACCTTTTTGCTGTCTGAATGTTTCATACATATTCAGAACAGTTGACAACCTAATGGTGTTTGATACATCTGATTCTTCCATTTGCTTCTCCACTTCATCCCAAATGTCTTTTCCTGTTTCATAGGAATCCACATTGCAGTAAATGTCATCAGGAAGTGCTTGGTAAAGAAAGGCAATTGCACTTTCGTCAGCCTCAACTCTGCTTCTTTGATCTGTGTTCCAACTCTCCTCAGGTAACACTTCTCCATTCACTGGGTTCTTTGGAATTTCAGGACCTTCTTTGTATGATTTCCTTAGCAGTTTTCCATTCTTTTGCCTGTCTATCCAGTTCAAAAATCTCTTCTTCCATTGAGGATAAGATCCTCTAAATAAGACAGGTGGTCTTCCTTCAGAACCAAGAGCTAGAGCTTCCCTTGACGCCATATCAATCAATTAAAAGTCTTTTTAAAAAAACTTGTGAATTTTCAAATTCAACTAAATGCAGAGCTTAAACCTCTGCAAATAGAACAAGTAAGAATATTGAAAATTTTGAAAATTCTGATTTTCCTTCCCAGACGAAGAATATCGATTAAAAATGGTTTTGAGAAATTTTCTTGGAAAATTTTGATTTGAGATTCTTAAAAACAACTAAGTGCCGAGCTAAATGCTCTGCAAATGGTGTAAGTGATCAAGTTCTTAAAAACAACTAAATGCCGAGCTTAGTTCTCTGCAAATAGTGTAAGTGACCAAATTCTTAAAAACAACTAAATGCCGAGCTTAAATCTCTGCAAACAGTACAACTTATAAAGTCACTTGGTCGAAGGATCAATTTCAACTATTTGCCGAGCAAATAACTCTGCAAACAGTACAAATAGAACTTGTACTTAGTCACTCCACCCAAAACCACTTGTTTGCCGAGCTAAATGCTCTGCAAATGGTGTAAGTGATCAAGTTCTTAAAAACAACTAAATGCCGAGCTTAGTTCTCTGCAAATAGTGTAAGTGACCAAATTCTTAAAAACAACTAAATGCCGAGCTTAAATCTCTGCAAACAGTACAACTTATAAAGTCACTTGGTCGAAGGATCAATTTCAACTATTTGCCGAGCAAATAACTCTGCAAACAGTACAAATAGAACTTGTACTTAGTCACTCCACCCAAAACCACTTGTTTGCCGAGCTAAACTTCTGCAAACAATGCAAGTAGCACTAGTCTCAAATCAAGAATTCTCAATTCTCAAAAACAACTATTTGCCGAGCAAGATGCTCTGCAAATAGAACAAGTGAAGTTCCAGTCCTTAGCCAAATTTCTGAACCACGTATTTGCCGAGCAAGATGCTCTGCAAATAGTACAAGTAAGAACACCACTTAGCCAACGACTTCTGCAAATGCGAGTAACCACAACACGACAAAATAGTCGATTAGGTTATCTTCTATGTTCAGCCAACCCCTTATTTGCAGAGAAGACTGAAAATCTTCGATATCTTCTTCATTTTTGCGAGTTAGAACTTGAATTTTATACCAAAATGTTCAGAAAATCAATGCGCACAAATCCTCAAACAAATTAGATGCTAATTTCAACTGGAACTCAAACCCTCACGAACATGCGATTTGTAGAGCTCGATCGAAAACACTTCAAATGATGAAATTAGCCTCTGAAATTGATAGCGAAGGAAGATATAATGATATGAAATCGATCGGTGAACAAAATTAGAACAGAAACACACTTAATTTGCAGGAATTACTGAAACAGTGAGCTCTGCAAATGAACCTTTCAGAAAAATTACTCAAATTCTGAAATTAAGCACAATTTAAGCTTGTAATAAGCTTTTGGATCGTTCAGCAACTCTGATTGTGCTCTGATACCAATTGTTAAGACTAGAATTCGAGCTTTAGTGTGTGATTTAGTGTGTGTTAATGGAGGTTTCTAGTGAGAGAAAGTAGAGAGAGAGTAGAGAGATGTCAGGGAAAGATTAGCTTGTATTATATGGTAAAAGGTTACATATTCACTTATGGAGGGGGTTTATATACATATGATCTATTTACACTATGCCCCCTTCCATTCTAACATGTTTACATTCTAAGTACAAAACAACATAAAGTACACAAATCAACTACTACATATTATATTTCTAACATTTACAACATTTATCTCTCAAATCTTGAAATAATTACACTATCATTTTTACAACAATCACCTTTACATCAATAACTATGTCATCACCACCGTCATCATCATCGCCGCCACATCGCGCGGACATTCGTTTGCTCATACCTTTTTAAGCCAAAAAGAATCCACAAGACGCCCAAATAATCGATGCGGTGCCCACCAAACCGAACCAACACGCCAGCGTCCGTAAGGTGATACGCTGAAGGCCCGACATGTTGGAGCCAATACGCTGACAATATATCTGACGTTAAACATGGTCTAATGAATAAGGGTCATGAAAAATTCGGTCATCCATCCTCACCTTCTCCTAACTAACCATTTTCTGCATATTAAACCTGTAGAAAATGCCTAATATATAAGCTATACAAGATACTTCACCCCTAGGCAACACTTAAAACAGCACTTCAATCGGATTTTTATAAACCTAATTCAAGATAACTTAAAACAATCTGTAGCTAACAACTAACACCTAGTACGACTAGCTATATATTATAGTAATCATTCGTATATATATAATACGGACTTACAAAAATACACTTATATATGCACGTGTGGGATCCATTTCAACTTTTTGCATACTATAAAAGCTCAACCTCACCTCATTTCCACCTTCATATTCCAACAACAACTTCAACTTATAATTTCCAGTTTATAATCTTTATATATCAAACATATATTCTGATATTCATTACCAAATATATAATTCACTACAAAAAGTTTATATATATTCATAACCATGCAAGCAGCCAATGAGATTACAGATTTTCACTACTTGGTTCCTTCAAACCCAAACCCAATCCTTAATGCAGCACATTTAGCCATGAACCTAAACACTTCACCGTCGATCCAGTTCGATGTTAACGCTCTCTCGAACCCATATAACCAGCTTAATATGAACCCCCACGTCGTTCAGGATTTTAACTTGCAATCTATATACTTTGGAAACAACTCGACTTCTGATGAAGCGGATGAGCAACAAATGAGTCTTATCAATGAGAGGAAGCAAAGAAGGATGATTTCTAATAGAGAGTCAGCACGTAGATCACGTATGCGTAAACAGAAGCATTTAGACGAACTATGGTCGCAGGTTATTTGGCTTCGTAACGAAAATCATCAACTTATTAATAAACTTAATGGTTTTTCGGAGACTCATGATAAAGTGGTTCAAGAGAATACTCAGCTTAAGGAGGAAGTTTCTGAATTACGAAAAATGGTGACTGATATGCAGCTTAATGGGACTTATTCTAGTTTAAGAGATCTTGATGATGATATCAACTGCAATGATGATGCTTATAACTTAAGAACCGAATCTTCAAACCAGTCCAATTCAAGCTCCTCAGACTTGCTTTGATTAACCAAGACCCGACCCAAATATTGTTTTCTTTAATTTCCCTTTTTATTTATTATCTAAGTCGGTTACTGCGTATTATGTGAGCAGTAAGAGATGGGACGGATATAATGTAGCAAAATATATAGTAGCTTTAATTATTATTCTAATTAAGGCGTAGCATATTATGATACAGTAGTACATTTAAATAATGAAAACTTCTTGCCAGTTTAAACCATTTTTCATTACCGAATAGATAGAAAAAAGTACCATTTTTAAGGCATTTTTGAGTACTCTCAAGATTAACCAGATAACAGATCCACTACAGAGTGAATCAGAGCAGAGGATTGCCATTATTAGACTGATAATTAAACATGTGAAGGTCCATCATAATTTAACCTAGCTAGCTAGGTAGCGCTCAAATTCAAAAATTACAGCGATTTGTTCTCTCATGATCTCAGAATTGCCAAAGTCGTAACAAAAAAATTACCATTTCCCAAATCCCAACTTTACCATGAGGAATGCCATTACATAGTTCTTAAGATGGCATGAAGGTTCACACTTCACATAGTATATATCCACTTTAATTTACTATAGTAGTAATTTGTAAACATGTATAGCAAGAGAGTAGTACTTTTGGTTCTCATAAACCTATTAAACTAAGTTTGGTGGTCTCTGTCTCTATATTTATCTTGTTTCATATGTTAGCATATAACAGTGATATTAGTTACGGAATCCATTTATATATTTTACATCAAGTATTGTATGACACAAACAAAAATAATTACGGTCAAAGTTGAAGAAGAATGACCCCAAAAGTCAAAATTGAGCATTTAAATTGAGACGGTATATATAATTGTTATGGGACAGATGCATGAAAATGAATTGAACTTGTCTTATTGTATGTATCTAACTATCAAAACATCTATTGCATGTAACAAACATATCATGAAGCAGTTATCGGTTAAGTGACTATTAAGATGAACACAAGAGTTGAATTTTTAACACAATTAGTACATAAATTACCATTCTCCAATAATTTGTGATGGTACATATAACCACTCTGTGCTAGCTAGAGACTGTTCTGTTTATCCGTTGGATGGGATTACAATGTGTCGTTTGATCTACTTAATCGTGATACAAGTTTTTCAAATGCATTCATTTGCATTTGCAGAACCAATGGTTCAAAAAGCCCACATAAAAGTTAACAATCAGTAAATAGGAATCAATAATTTGTGTACAAAAAAAGTTCATAAAAATCGATTAAATGCAGTGGCCTTTAAGAATCAATACATCAACACCAATAAAAAGAATGCATATAAAGTGAATCAATCAATAGAGCCCAGTTACACTGGAAATCAACACATCACCACGAACAAAAAGGCTCGAAGACCATACAGTTGACAGCTTAGCACTAAAAGGTGTGGTCGCTGAGACAATGTCTTTTATGCAAAGGCAATAATTCTTCTTAACTTTTGATATCATTATCATAACTCTACACAATCATGAATTCATGTTTTATAACTTAACTTCACGAAACAAAACTGTTAACGCGAGTCAAGGTTTACGTCATTTGTAAACTTGCTTTATAGAATATGTCACTGGATAAGAATGAATTCTAGCTCTACTAAAAGTGATATGATAAAGCTTTGGAATCAAAGTTCAGGATGAAAAACACTCAAAATATCAAAAAAGTTCCCCTGTTCTTATCAATTTACTAAAGCAGTAAAGCTGTTAAATCTAGGTGCAGGGTTAAAAACTCTTTAATGTCAGAAGTGACCTATCCTTTTGTTTTCTGGATTTCCTGCTTCTTGTAGGCTCCTGTCTGTGACATTTTTAGGACAGTATTTTCTATTAAAATGTTCAGTTTAACCCTTCTAGTATTTTGTTACGAAAACGTACAAATTAGGAATAGCAAAGTCAGATATACTAACATTATCAAACTTCATATTAGATGTTCTCCACAGTGACAGTAATTTCTCAAATTACGAAACTCTGTAACAAATTATTCTGCCCAATACCCTCTTCTATCGATGCCCAAAATTTTAAGTTGCGTGTAAAAATTATCATCTAAAATATAGGAAACATGTTTAAAAGAAAAAATGTAGGAAACATGTGTAAATTAATCATCTATTATAGGAAACATGTGTAAAATTAATGATGTAATGATAGTTTAGTGGGCTATGTGTAAGTTCTATTATTTGTATAGATAACCCTCAAGTTACATTTGTAAGGCTTTGCCCACAACTTTGTAATTCATGATTCCATATCACTTCCTATTCTTTGTCACTTTCTCACCTACTTTCTATCTCTAAACCAGCCAAATCACTAAAACTTGTTCATACATTCTAGTAATTCTTTAGTTACACCTTAGATTTATTGCTTAGAGAGATTGTGTTACTTTTTCCATGGCATACTTAAATATTGAAGTTGCGTTATGATTTGTAGCATAGTTCTAAGAATGGGAAAATAAAGAGCCTAGTGACTTGTATTTTATGCTTCAAATAAATGAAAAGTCGATATATTGGTGTTTGAAAGTGATTGGTTAAATAGAGAAATAGGGTTGTCGGTTGAATATTGATATCTTATGTTGTTGTACAGTCTAATAAAATGGTGTATATCAAGCATTATTTGGTGATTTATTTTTGTTTTGTCATATAAGTCTGACTTTGTATCATACTAGATAAGAAATGTGATATAATTTATCAATAAGTTTGTGATTTTGCTTTTGTTTTTACATGTATTTTATCCAATTTTATCTATATTAATATTATATCTATATTAATATTATATCTTTGTTTTTGACTTCATATAATATATTATTGTTAAAGAGAGAATGTTAGTATTTTTGAATGTAAGTAACTATAGACGATTCGTTTATATTGTGAAAAAATTAAACTTGTGTTCATTGTATGTAATATACTTTCAAATCTTGTGCATTGTATGTATCTGAGCAATCAAAAACTTATAAGTGGCAGCTTATATGGTTGACACATATACCTGAATACATACAATGCATAGGATTTGAAAGTTCATTACATACAACGAACACAACTTTAGTTTTTCACACTATAAATATTCGTCTATAGTTACTTAAATTCACATATACTAAACCTTATAACTTATTAAGAAGTTTGTAAATTGTTATAGATTTAACATGAATTGAACAATCAAATTAAAAAGCATAAAAATTAATCTTTTTTAGCTTATGACCAGGCCCGATATGACCTTACATAAACTACACCATTAATAAACTTGTCTAATATGGTCATATAACCATATCAAACCTGGATATTGATCACCGATCCAATTTGAATATTTGAGTATCTTAATTTACATAATAGATCAAGTAATTACGGCTTTACCTAAAAATTACTGTACTTGTTTTACATAATTTAACTAAACTAATTTACCTCGAAAGAGTATTAAATAGAGAAAAAGACAAAACATGAAAACAACTCACCGACGCGGTGGGATTAGGACTTGATCACGTTCTTCCCCCAAATTTACAACTCTCATCCCTCTCCTCCTTCCCACTTTTCAGATCAGATCCACACTAACACACACGCACTTTCACTCCTGCTTTCACACACATACATACACAGTTCCACTACAAACTCAATATCATATCCTCCTTCCTCAACATTCATTTTCACACACCAAATCTAACTTGAGTATAGTGGTAGATCTATTTGTAAATTTGGGTGGGCCGAAATGGCCGTGGTAACACGTAACGGCAGAGGTGGTGGTAACGGATCGGCGTTATCATCAGCTATTAGAAGCTTCTTTAGTTACAGGATATTTGTTTCTGCTATGTTCACTCTTCTTTTCTTTGCCACTGCTTCTGTTCTCTTCTCTTCTCATCCTGCTTCCCACCTCTCTCACGATGACGATAATTCTGTATTTCCCCCCCTCTCTCTCTCTCTCTCTCTATATATATATATATATATGTATATATTATTGCTATTACGTTTTTGTAATTGTAATTCAATTGTTTAGATATATACTAAATGTTGATAGTTAACTTATGAGCTGATCTAGTTAAATGATAGATTTATGAATTTGAAATTGAACGGTATTAGTAGTTTTGGAGGATTTAGATTGTCAATTAACTATCAATTATATATTGATTGAGGCTCGGTTTTGGCCGGAAGAGGCGTAGGACTGAATCTCAGTGTCAGCAAGTTTTGTAGGAGATGTCGAGTACATAAATTTGTTATTGATGATGATAAGTATATATGGAGATTTGATTGTAAAATCAAGGAAGATATTAATCATTATCAAAATGTATCTAGTTACTTCATTTGCTAATCGGTAACTTTTGCCTGTCGTGACACACGTATATGTAGCCGCGTCATTAATTGGCGCTGAGTTACTGGATTACAAGTATTCTAGGATACATTAAGTATATAAGTTACTTATTGATAAAGTGTGTGTAGAGATTTCGTTAAGAACTGATATGTTAACTATAAATAAAATTGTATCAAACTAGTCACTTTTTGCAATTTTTCTATCGAAGGCATCAAAGTTTCAAGTTGTATGTTGTGTGTATTAAATTTTCAGTTCATTGCTATTGTATGTATCCAGTATCCAGTTACATTTTTACTAGGTAACTGGTATTTTTGCTGACGTATGAACTATACAAGTTGTCATGTCGTCTACCACGTCATCCAAACCAGGGCCATGTCACTAGTTTACAAGTTATTAGAACTCAGATACATATAGTAGCAGTAAGCCAGTAACTATTTGGATTTTGTATACACTCAGTAGCAAAATGTGACAAGTTAGATACATTTGGTCACTAAGCCTTTTTTTCCTAACCTTACTGCTATGAAATGGTATAACTCGGTTATTGTACGAATATGTGGATAGAAGTGATTTGGAATTGAAGTTGGAATTCTCTGATATTATGACAGGAATTATCAACAACTGGAAGGGCGTACATGCATAGGACATTTCTTGCTTTGAAGTCGGATCCATTAAAGACTAGGTTGGATTTAATACATAAGCAAGCAAGTGATCATATCGTGCTTGTGAATGCGTACGCCTCTTATGCAAGAAAGCTTAAGCTTGAGATATCCAAGCAGCTCAAGATGTTTGATGACATGGCAACAAACTTTTCTGATTTGAGTGTGAAGCCAACTTATCGCACTTCTTTGTTTGAGTCTAATGGACCTTTGGATGAGGAAGTGTTGAGGCAGTTTGAGAAGGAGGTTAAGGACAAGATCAAGGTTGCCAGGTTAATGATTGCTGACAATAAGGAATCTTATGATAATCAGCTGAAAATTCAGAAGTTGAAAGATACAATATTTGCTGTTAACGAGTTGTTACAAAAAGCTAAGAAGAACGGGGCGTTTGCTAGCTTAATTGCTGCTAAATCGACTCCAAAAAGTTTGCATTGTCTTGCGATGCGCCTAATGGGAGAACGTATTGCGAATCCTGAAAAATATAGAGATGAAAAACCTAAGCCTGAGTTTGAGGATCCTTCCTTGTACCACTACGCCATATTTTCTGATAATGTGATTGCGGTGTCTGTTGTGGTGAACTCAGCTGTAAAGAATGCTGAAGAGCCTTGGAAACATGTTTTCCACATTGTTACAGATAAGATGAATCTTGCTGCGATGAAGGTTTGGTTTAAGATGAGGCCAGTTGGAGGGGGTGCTTTTGTCGAGGTGAAAGCAGTTGAAGAATTTACTTTCTTAAATTCCTCATATGTCCCTCTACTCAGACAAATGGAGTCTGCAAATTTGCAGAAGTTGTACTTGGATAATAAAGCAGAAAACGAGACGCAAGATGTGAAAACCGTGAAATCTGGGAACCCACAGCATTTGTCAATGCTGAATCACCTTAAGTTTTACTTGCCGGAGATGTACCCAAAGTTGCACCGGATATTGTTCTTAGATGACGATGTTGTGGTCCAGAAAGATTTGACTGCACTGTGGAAAGTTGACTTAGATGGCAAGGTTAACGGGGCAGTTGAGACATGCTTTGGTTCATTTCATCGTTATGGTCAGTATTTGAACTTTTCCCATCCTTTGATCAAGGATAAATTTAATCCCAAGGCTTGTGCATGGGCTTTTGGCATGAATATATTTGATCTTGATGCTTGGAGGCGTGAAAGATTAACAGATCAGTACCATTACTGGCAGGATCTGGTACGTGCTTTTATGCGGTTATGTTATAGCTATATCTTGTTTTTGACCTAGCATATAGGAGCTAATGTGTTGTGTTTCTTTCTTCTTTTTTATCTTCTGTTAAAAAACCATCACAATCTTTTTACAACTTTATGTGAATTGAATAATCATAATCATAATATCTAAATATTAGAGAATCACCAACAATTGAAGGTTTTTATATCTATTCTGTTTTTTAAAATCTTAATTGGCTATTGTTATTAAGTTTGTTTCATATTTTGTTGGCTTCTCACATGAATAGTTTTCTTATAAACCTCTTTGTTTCTTAAAATGCGTACTATAATATGTAGAGCAGTTTAAGGATAGAAAGAAAAAGTTAGATAAGAAAAAGTTAGATCATATGTTTATTCAGAATCACTAGATTAGTTATATATGAACTGATCTTTATGAATCTTGCAACAGAATGAGGACCAGACCTTGTGGCAATTGGGGACACTCCCCCCTGGACTGATGACCTTTTATTCAACAACAAAATCATTAGAAAAAACATGGCATGTTCTTGGACTTGGATATAACCCGAGTATAAGCATGGATGAGATTAATCATGCTGCTGTTATTCATTTCAATGGAAACATGAAACCGTGGCTCGACATTGCTATGAACCAGTTCAAGCATTTATGGACTAAATATGTTGACAACGAAATGGAATACGTGCAGATGTGCAACTTTGGTCTGTAGCCAATGAGCACTTTCTCCTTGAGAACTGAGAACCTAGAGCTAATCAAAAATTGCCTCTATCCATTTTGCGTGGCTATTGCTACATGTTCTTCAATTTACTTCTAAATAGTGTAACGTTATGAGCCAAGCTCTGCTAGTGTCGCATTATTTTATACACGTGATAGTTAAAGTGTTAAAATATCAAGTTGAACCCGTGTGCTGGGGTTACATACATGTTAAATGATTCTTTGTACGAACATCTCTCACTCGATAAAGTTACGGTACTAGCACTGCAATCATGTAAGTTATTTATATCAGCTTTTAATGTTGTATTAGATGTATCTGTACTTATTTATAGATGTTAAATGTAACTTTATTGTTAATGTCCTGTTCAATATGAATACACATGTGCATTATAAGCCGGAGCCGTAGATAGCAAGTTACCAGTCACTTCAGCTATTAAATGTTTGAACTAGACCTGTATAAATGGACTGTTAACTGGATCGAATCTGGTCATCTGAATATGTATTCGACAAGTAAAATTCAATTGAAAATTTCAGCTGTCTAATGTTAGAATCTAACTGGTTTCTGCAATTACATGATTTCAAACCTGAGGTAACTTGGAGAAGAATCACAAGCGTTTATTCTGGTCGGTTGTGTATTTCTGTTTGTGCACAATGGGTTTATATAATTATACCTCTACCTTCATTGGTGACCGAGGCTTATCAACTCATTGCCGTTGAAATTACTTATAACGTTAAGAAACTAGGCATGAATTCATCAAGTGATATACCTTCTATTGACTTGTAAATGCCAAAGGTTTTGGATTCAATTGCATTGGATGCTTACAGTCATATGCCCGCCAGATGCGGTGGTTTAGTGATGGCCGATGGACTGGATTGACGCAACCAGTCAGATATCTCTTTCTGATAAATGGGAACCAGGCCCACCAGCACTGAAGCCCACATCATGTTTCTGTGTTAGCTGATTTACCGTACTAATTAATTTGGAAATATTAAAAACAAGAAATCCAATGACAACCCGTTGTAAATAATATATTTTTGGATTCAAATCATTATCCAACAAAAATTACTAAACATGGTTTACGACTATCTTCTTTGTAAAAATATTATCGACAAATCTAAGCGTTTTCGATAACGATATACCCACACTGAGGTTTGAAACCTGGCTGAGCCTTGTGAAAAAAATTTCCTTGAATATTACATTAGGGTGTACATTTACTATTATTCTATTAAAAAAAAATTGTTTAATTAACTTTTCAAAATTAAAAAGAAAAATCTTGTAAAACAATAACCCAGTTTGAAACCCGGCCCATAACGGAGGCCTAAATGATGAAGATTAATTCGAAACTGAGTACTAGATTAAAAAAGAAAAAATTCCAACACAAAACTTCTTACACCACCAATTATCCTTTTCTTCTCCTTTTTTTCTCATTTGTGGAGACAGCATAAAATTCTTTAAGAATGTTACAACTTTTTTCCATAGGAGAGTACTTGTCAATCATATTTGTGATTCTTCTTTCCTGGCATATATCCCTAGCATTGTGTCATCCGACATTTTTACATGTACGTTTCAATTAATGTTCTCAACTATATTCATCATATTCTTTTTCCTTATCCATATATTATCTTATTAAAAAAAACTAATTATAACTCAACTTTATAAAAAAAATATATTTGATTTAGTTTATAAATATGATACATTAAGATTAGTCATTTGGATTAATTACAAAAAAAATTAGTCATGTGATACATCAAGATATATTAGTTTCTTTTATACCAATCCTAACAGCCACCATTAATATCATCTAATAAAGTTTATAAAATTAAATAAATTATTTGTCTCGTCACATTATGCGGGTAATATACTACTTGTACCTAAATAACTTATTTGATGTGATTTTTATAGATTTGGCTATCATCATCACATCATGTATGTCCTTGTTTTCTAATTGAAGTGCATACGATTAAGACCTTCACCCCGACGAACTTTAAATATTTTCTTCTTGAGGAGTAATATTATTATGTGATGAATTTGCAGCATAATGTTTTTATCCATTTTGTCTACTTGTTAAGAGTGAGGTTTCAAAATTTTCATAACATCATATTCAACTTAAACTCGAATATTAGGATGTCATCAATAAAACCGTAGAATCAATTTTAATTAGGTTTGTCTCTTTCGATTTCCAAAGGTTTTTGGTTTTCCTCCCATGAAAAAAGTTCTTTTCACTTTATTCTGCAAAGTCAAAAAGTTTCAACACAAAATATAATACATATAAAAAAGTTCAACTACGCACAAATGAAGTAGTAGTATTTTACAACATGTTTTAAATGACTTTACTCAAACTTGTTCATTGTTACGGGTATTATATAATGCTTATAACGATTTTTTCTATATACCCTTATGACTAAATTATATTTATCAATATCATCATAGAAGTTCAATATATATTTGCTCTACGAAATGAAAGAGATAGCGCTATCTCACATCAAAGAATTGTAATTATAAGTTTTACAAATATGAATTAATCAAAGATTCAAGTCCAATAAAATATTTAGCATTTGTTTTGTATAAATTAATTAAAATAAATTGTATCGATATTACACAAGATATATTTATCATGAATCAATAAACAATATAAACACAAGTTGAAAGTTATATACAATGAACAGATTAAAAACCAGATTATCTTAAAAAATAATCAACTTTATCAACAAATAAAACATCAAATCAAATATGAAATATGAGCATCCACGGTGAAATCGATAAGTTTATATATGTGATATATGCAAAACATGACTTTTTGATAAATTGTAGTTTCTCGATAAATATTCATTGACATTTAGTACTTATAACAATAATTAAGATGCTTGAAATACATAACACTACTTTTAAAATAAAGATTTGAAAGTAGCTTAGAGTTGGCGACATGACGCAGTTAGAAGAAAATATAGAGATGAGAATATCCTAGAGAATATATGCGCAACAAGAAGAAAGCAACAGTATATATATCATATGTATGTGTCTCTTTAAGGCTGCTTAATTTCTGCTTTCCCCCCCATTCATCATTGCTTTCAACATTTTTTCCTATTAATCTAGCCCCACTACTTTGTTTCTTTTAGTTTGCCCACCAAATACACACACATATATATACAATTTTCATTTTATAACTACTACTTTTATAAAAAGTTTGGTGATAATTAACTAAATATATATATATAGTAGATGATAAATAAAAGGAAAATGATAAATCCTCCTAAATATTAGCCTAAAAATCCTCCTAAAACTATAAGAGAGTGACATGTGGTATCCACTGATTCTCTTTCCTCATCTTGCCCCTGATTTTTTCCACATGTCATCATCTCATAGTTAGGAGGATTTTTAGGCTATTTAGTTAGGAGGATTTTTAGGCTATTTAGTTAGGGGGATTAATCATTTTCCTTAGCAAACATATTTTTTAATGGGCTCGATTGCACCCCTCATTACTAGGTGGATCCGCCCTTGGTTACCAAAATGCCATATATCATGGGTGATTTGATGCCCCTATAAAATTTATTCAAGAGAAATCCATATTTCAAGTACTAAAGTTTCCATTATGTACAAGTCATGTGACCTTACAATCATCGGCGGTTAGTGATCAGGATCAAAATGTTGACGGGTCAAATTTTTACAATCTAAAAATGAAACATTTCATGACCAGGGGGCGTGCCTAAAGGGGGGGCAAGGGGGGCTAATGTCCCCTTCAAAATTTAAATTTTGTTATGTATTTTCAAATTTTTCATGGATTTTAAAATTTTTCCTATAGGTTTTTAACATTTTGCCCCCTTTTAGATTTATATTTCTTAAATTTTTTAATTTTACCCCTCCGAGATTTTTTTCTGGTACCGCCTCTATTCATGACCACAATAGGAACCAAAATTATCAGTTACTCTAGTACGAGTATAAACAAAAGTTTGTATTTAAGTTTTTCAAGGGGACTGTCACATCAGTATACATATTTTGGAAAGTTAGTGTTTTTCAAAAATAAATTCATATTGATTTTTTGAGTAGTGTTAAAGAATAGCATGTGACAGGAAATTATTAATCTCTTAAAATAATAGCCTAAAAATCCTCCTAACTATTAGATGATGACATGTGAATTGTTGTAGAGAAAAGGAAGTATATATAGTCAACAAAACCGTATTTGTTTTATATCTGCCTACTTTACGTTGATGGGATTGCTATTTAGTTAGGAGGATTAATCATTTCCCTTAAAAGTAAATAGAGTTCACGCTTTTAATGCAATTATTCTTTCAATTTTCAAATGACCCAAATGCAATGATACAGCTGATCTTAAAATCTACGTTGGGTTACAACGCATGTCTTACAAAGCACAATATAAAACAATGAATATATATGCAATCCCATCAACGTAAAGCAGGGAGATATAAAACAAATACGGTTTTGTTGACTATATATACTTCCATTTCTCTACAACAATTCACATGTCATCATCTAATAGTTAGCAGGATTTTTAGGCTATTATTTTAAGAGATTAATAATTCCTTTTTAAATTTATTGTAATTCTCATTAAATCTTAGGCCGGAGGGAGTACCCATCGGGTAGGGCTCGGTTTGGCCGAACCCGATCGGGTACACCGCCGCCGGGTGTCGGGTACGAGTCGGGTAGCCAAAATCTGGTAGCAAATCGAGTAAGTTAACCGCAGCTTGGGTAGGAAATTTGGAACGTTGGCTCGTGGGTCCCCCCCAAACGGCTACATCCCTATTTGTTTTAAAAATAAAACTTTTTTTAACCCCCTTTTTTCCATTTTTTTACCCATAAAAACCCATTTATTCTTCCATTTTTTACACCACAACTTCCATATTAACCAAAATCTCTTCCATTTTCACAATTTCATTTTCACACACACTTTCATCCAATATCTTTCAAACTTATACACACATCTTTCCTTCTATAATTCTTAAAATGGCAAACCACACTACAATGAACCTTTGAGATTGTAAAATGGCTATGCAAGAACACATGAATAACGCCACCAGCCACCGATCTCAGGTAAACAACGTCATTCAGAGCGTATCTGACAACAAGGCGGCTTACCAAGCCCAAATCAACCGAATTGAAGCTCCCACTTGGGTTCGTAGTGCAGCCGAAAATGAGTATCTTGTATACCTTCGAGGGAAGATCGAGTGACTGGATCAAGTTATTTTCCAGCTTACCGCCGCCTCTTCGACGCTGACAGCCACGCTAGACCACGGGTGTTTCTGCCAAGGCAGTATTGGTGGTGGTCGGTATGTTGATTTCGATACTGACCCGGGGGAGGAGTACGTATCTCCTCCACCCGGCGATCCTGCCGGGTCTCCTGAACGCTACCGATACATTCATCGCAACGACGACGACAGTACTTGTAACAACCCTCAATTTCTGACTAGGGCAATTTACTTAGACTTATCTAGGTATCTATCTCTAGAGGTTTATTAAGAGAATTGGCCTTCTAGACATTTCGGCATAGTGATAATTGCCCTCTAGTTCAATGAAGTATTGTAGGTGACTAGCTATCTTAGAAATGCCATAAATAATAACTATAGACAATCTCAAACTATAAATTAGTTCTAACTGAACTTGGTGAAATGTCAATGAACCAAAAACTTCATTTCAAGAAGACAAGCTATATAAATGATAATGTAAGACTCACAACTTGTGACAAAGTCAATAAATCTTACAAAATGTCCAACAATTCAATCACCAAGCCAATTAAAGTATATGTGGTCATGGAAATAAAATTTCTATCTCAAGGATGAATTTATAAACTAATATGTACATAAAAAAATGCTTGAATAATAATAAGCATATATATATGTCTAATACAAATACAAAATGTACATAAAATGACTTAAGAAGCTAAATTAAAAACACAAAAGTATGTATATACATACATATACACACGACATACATATACATATATAAACTCTTGAAACACAAAACAACTAATTATACTTACAAATAAACATATATTACTCCTACAAAACAAATACCCACCCAAATATACATACATACATACACACTTATACACTAAAAAAAGAAGAAGGGAGAAACCCTACATTTACCCCTTTGGCCGTCCCCCCCCCCCCCCCTTCACACACACTCTACACACTCATTCACACACTTTTCTCTCCTCAAAAATTCTGCATCCTTTACTTCTTCTTGTTCATCATTTTCGGTTCAAACATCACCCAAAAGGAAGGTTAAATCTTAAGTAAATCAACTATAATAATAAAGGGTTGAAGCTAGATCATTCAAGGGCATGTTGAGGCATGTCAAGGAGCTCACTTGGGGTCATCCATGGCCGATTTTTCTGCCATTTTTCAGCCCTCAAAACAGCCCCCAAATCTCAAAACAAAAGGTTGACAACAACATCTCTTTGTTTAATCTATCTTGTTTTTGTATATATTAAAAGATCTTTATCAAAAATCATGTTTTCTTTGATTTTCTTCTTGATTTAAACTCAATGAGGGCAAGGTTGATAGATCCTTATCTCACATGTTCATACATGTAAAGATCTAGAGAAAGGATTCAATGATTCAACAAGAACAAGACCCAAGAGTTAGTAGTTGTAAGATTTGTTGCTAAATGGGTTTAAGGCTTTGATTAAAACTGATTTTTTTTATGAATATTATGAGTTTATATTCTGTGATTTTTCATCAAAATGTTATTTCTTGCTTAAAAGTGTTAGATCTTAACATGCATGCTTAGATTTGCACTAGTTTTGATTGATTTTGAGTTAAGATTTGAGATGGATCTTTGGATGATGATTAATGATTTGAAATTGATAATAATAATCTGTAAATTGATGATAAAATAATACAAAAAGGAGTGATAATCTTGTAAGTGATAAATTAAGGTGTTAATCAAGCAAAAAGGCCATTGGGTGGTTGTTTTAATCAATATACATTCTGACAGAAACCATTTTCTGTCTTGGGACGGATAAACTGGGCTTGTTAGGGTAGATTCAAGAAAAACTTTCAAAATAAAAGTTGTAAATAAACGAGATAAGTTTAACCTCCAACTGGAATCACTTAAAAATACTGAACCAAACAAAAGATATGATTTTTCTACCAAAAGTGGTCAAAACTGGATTTTTGTCTTAATATTGAGTCAACTTCGATGATTTTTAATTTCTTAACTAATAGGTTCCAGAAGTTTAAACTTGGTGTGAACTGAGTTCAAAGTGTCCCTAACTCAAAATAAAATTGGGAGATTTTTCTTAAATGTTCATCATAGAAATATTTTATAAAATATTTCGGGTCGCATAGCAGCAAGCATTCTGACCAACTTTGGTTTTGTAATTTTTAGAGGTAGTAAACAATGTCTAAAAATTTAACAAAAATTCACATAAATATAGGACACATATATGTCTCTGTATAAAAATCACCAATGTCCAAATAATTCAACTTAACCAAGAATGACTACTCAACATTTCATGAAAATAAGTGTTAAAACAGAAAATTCCAAGTAAAAGTTCTTCACAACAAAATAAGTTAAAAGTCACTAGATTGCAACTTTAATCAACTCCAACAATCTCGTAACAAAAAGTATTATAAAAACCTACTGAGAATATGTCAAATACAAGTTATAAAACTTAACTTGGTTATTAAATGGCAAAGACAAGCCTACGAATCACTAATTCGGTTCATATAAGCACTAACCGAAAGCTTTAATTTGCACATATCACACCACCACCATTATCACGACTTAAGACACCAAAATATAATGAACATTCTGTAAATAATGAAATAAGGATGAAAATCCATTTTGACGCATTTGAATTGCTTGAAAAATGAGGCTAAAATCACTATTTCGGTAAACGATTTATAATCTTAGAATCCTCTAAATGAGCAAGACACAAGAGAGGTTGAATTGATATGATTTTCCCATGGTAAAAGTTGCCTAAAAGGCCTGGGATTTTTAGCCAAAAAGTTATGTGGTGATTTCTAAGAATTTCTATTAATTATTAAATTTAAATGATAATTAAAAAGGTAAATAAATAAATAAATAAATTATATAAATCATGAAATTGGTTAAATAATCACAACCAATGATGAAAGTACTAAAACCTACTGGAATAAATAAATAAATAAATAAATAAATAAATAAATAAATAAATAAATAAATAAATAAATAAATAAATAAATAAATAAATAAATAAATAAATAAATAAATAAATAAATAAATAAATAAATAAATAAATAAATAAATAAATAAATAAATAAATAAATAAATAAATAAATAAATAAATAAATAAATAAATAAATAAATAAATAAATAAATAAATAAATAAATAAATAAATAAATAAATAAATAAATAAATAAATAAATAAATAAATAAATAAATAAATAAATAAATAAATAAATAAATAAATAAATAAATAAATAAATAAATAAATAAATAAATAAATAAATAAATAAATAAATAAATAAATAAATAAATAAATAAATAAATAAATAAATAAATAAATAAATAAATAAATAAATAAATAAATAAATAAATAAATAAATAAATAAATAAATAAATAAATAAATAAATAAATAAATAAATAAATAAATAAATAAATAAATAAATAAATAAATAAATAAATAAATAAATAAATAAATAAATAAATAAATAAATAAATAAATAAATAAATAAATAAATAAATAAATAAATAAATAAATAAATAAATAAATAAATAAATAAATAAATAAATAAATAAATAAATAAATAAATAAATAAATAAATAAATAAATAAATAAATAAATAAATAAATAAATAAATAAATAAATAAATAAATAAATAAATAAATAAATAAATAAATAAATAAATAAATAAATAAATAAATAAATAAATAAATAAATAAATAAATAAATAAATAAATAAATAAATAAATAAATAAATAAATAAATAAATAAATAAATAAATAAATAAATAAATAAATAAATAAATAAATAAATAAATAAATAAATAAATAAATAAATAAATAAATAAATAAATAAATAAATAAATAAATAAATAAATAAATAAATAAATAAATAAATAAATAAATAAATAAATAAATAAATAAATAAATAAATAAATAAATAAATAAATAAATAAATAAATAAATAAATAAATAAATAAATAAATAAATAAATAAATAAATAAATAAATAAATAAATAAATAAATAAATAAATAAATAAATAAATAAATAAATAAATAAATAAATAAATAAATAAATAAATAAATAAATAAATAAATAAATAAATAAATAAATAAATAAATAAATAAATAAATAAATAAATAAATAAATAAATAAATAAATAAATAAATAAATAAATAAATAAATAAATAAATAAATAAATAAATAAATAAATAAATAAATAAATAAATAAATAAATAAATAAATAAATAAATAAATAAATAAATAAATAAATAAATAAATAAATAAATAAATAAATAAATAAATAAATAAATAAATAAATAAATAAATAAATAAAT
The DNA here is from genome assembly GCA_034093135.1 of Erigeron breviscapus. NCBI lineage: Eukaryota > Viridiplantae > Streptophyta > Magnoliopsida > Asterales > Asteraceae > Erigeron > Erigeron breviscapus. The sequence goes on along the minus strand of CM067168.1, from coordinate 61,394,415 downwards.
AAATAAATAAATAAATAAATAAATAAATAAATAAATAAATAAATAAATAAATAAATAAATAAATAAATAAATAAATAAATAAATAAATAAATAAATAAATAAATAAATAAATAAATAAATAAATAAATAAATAAATAAATAAATAAATAAATAAATAAATAAATAAATAAATAAATAAATAAATAAATAAATAAATAAATAAATAAATAAATAAATAAATAAATAAATAAATAAGTAACAAAGCAGGTAAATATCAAATAAAATAATAAATAAATAAATAAAAAATAAATAAATAAATAACCAAAAGATGCAAATATTAACAATATACTTGGATCCCAAAATTTATGACAACATAATGAAAGTGGCATTTCTTAGTGATGGCTTAAGATAGGAACTTACGTATATTAGTCCTATCGTAGGGATAGTCTTGGCTTGAAATGTGATTGAGGAATATGACGGATATATGATCAAGGAAGCGATAGATGGGAAGTACCCATTTTGGATAAGTGAATATAATATGCGGCATATCAAGGTGAGTCATAGCCCCCTTTCAAACTCTTTTATATGTTTTACTTGCGGGGTGAAAAGCATGATTAATTAAAATGACTTTCTCTTATGAAATGATTCTTTGAAATAATGATAATGATATGGGAATTATATTGTATGTTCAACGTGTTATATATTATATGATGAGCTTGAGTACTGTCAAACTGTTTCACCTCGGTACACTACTATTAACTCTTCGAGAGGCCTGTAGTTTAAGAGTTGCGCAACTAGGACTTGTCCCCTCACCCAACGAGTAACGGTGGGATGTTTGGTTGCCTTTGTGACGACCTTCATTCCCAGTCCGACCACGCGGTGCTCTAGCTACTATATCAGTGGTCATGCCACGCCCCTTTATATTATTGGTCGTCTCCATGGCACGACCCCCATTATTATTATTATTGCACATGGTTGACGGCATGTGCTTCTTATTATCTTGGACATAACCGGTCTTAGTAGTGGCTCAAGCATACACTCATCGAATTATGCCTTCGGCTAAATGTAAGTGATATTATTATGGATGGATATTTCTGGATTGAACATACGGTTTGGGTATTGGACCTTATATGGAATCTTGAAAGTTGTTGAAATTGGCGATATTGAAGTATTGATGACCGAATGGTTTTGGTATGATGAATGATTAATCGATTGATATATTTTCTCTCACGATAAATGTGACAAATGTGAACTTTATAATTTACCATGGATTTCTCAACTATTTTGGAATGGATATGTAACGAGATTTACTTGCAAACCTATGCACTCACCAACTACGTTTTCGTAGTTGACACTTTCTCTTCATGCTTTTCAGGAATTAGCGTGAGCTTTGAGGAATTATATGCATCATGATTATTTGCATTGCACTTGGGAGTCAAAGATCAAACCTTGTGACGGGCAATGGAATCCGCCCTGATCATTGTAAAAAAAAAAAAAAAAAAAAAAAAAAAAAAAAAAAAAAAAAAAAAAAAAAAAAAAAAAAAAAAAAAAAAAAAAAAAAAAAAAAAAAAAAAAAAAAAAAAAAAAAAAAAAAAAAAAAAAAAAAAAAAAAAAAAAAAAAAAAAAAAAAAAAAAAAAAAAAAAAAAAAAAAAAAAAAAAAAAAAAAAAAAAAAAAAAAAAAAAAAAAAAAAAAAAAAAAAAAAAAAAAAAAAAAAAAAAAAAAAAAAAAAAAAAAAAAAAAAAAAAAAAAAAAAAAAAAAAAAAAAAAAAAAAAAAAAAAAAAAAAAAAAAAAAAAAAAAAAAAAAAAAAAAAAAAAAAAAAAAAAAAAAAAAAAAAAAAAAAAAAAAAAAAAAAAAAAAAAAAAAAAAAAAAAAAAAAAAAAAAAAAAAAAAAAAAAAAAAAAAAAAAAAAAAAAAAAAAAAAAAAAAAAAAAAAAAAAAAAAAAAAAAAAAAAAAAAAAAAAAAAAAAAAAAAAAAAAAAAAAAAAAAAAAAAAAAAAAAAAAAAAAAAAAAAAAAAAAAAAAAAAAAAAAAAAAAAAAAAAAAAAAAAAAAAAAAAAAAAAAAAAAAAAAAAAAAAAAAAAAAAAAAAAAAAAAAAAAAAAAAAAAAAAAAAAAAAAAAAAAAAAAAAAAAAAAAAAAAAAAAAAAAAAAAAAAAAAAAAAAAAAAAAAAAAAAAAAAAAAAAAAAAAAAAAAAAAAAAAAAAAAAAAAAAAAAAAAAAAAAAAAAAAAAAAAAAAAAAAAAAAAAAAAAAAAAAAAAAAAAAAAAAAAAAAAAAAAAAAAAAAAAAAAAAAAAAAAAAAAAAAAAAAAAAAAAAAAAAAAAAAAAAAAAAAAAAAAAAAAAAAAAAAAAAAAAAAAAAAAAAAAAAAAAAAAAAAAAAAAAAAAAAAAAAAAAAAAAAAAAAAAAAAAAAAAAAAAAAAAAAAAAAAAAAAAAAAAAAAAAAAAAAAAAAAAAAAAAAAAAAAAAAAAAAAAAAAAAAAAAAAAAAAAAAAAAAAAAAAAAAAAAAAAAAAAAAAAAAAAAAAAAAAAAAAAAAAAAAAAAAAAAAAAAAAAAAAAAAAAAAAAAAAAAAAAAAAAAAAAAAAAAAAAAAAAAAAAAAAAAAAAAAAAAAAAAAAAAAAAAAAAAAAAAAAAAAAAAAAAAAAAAAAAAAAAAAAAAAAAAAAAAAAAAAAAAAAAAAAAAAAAAAAAAAAAAAAAAAAAAAAAAAAAAAAAAAAAAAAAAAAAAAAAAAAAAAAAAAAAAAAAAAAAAAAAAAAAAAAAAAAAAAAAAAAAAAAAAAAAAAAAAAAAAAAAAAAAAAAAAAAAAAAAAAAAAAAAAAAAAAAAAAAAAAAAAAAAAAAAAAAAAAAAAAAAAAAAAAAAAAAAAAAAAAAAAAAAAAAAAAAAAAAAAAAAAAAAAAAAAAAAAAAAAAAAAAAAAAAAAAAAAAAAAAAAAAAAAAAAAAAAAAAAAAAAAAAAAAAAAAAAAAAAAAAAAAAAAAAAAAAAAAAAAAAAAAAAAAAAAAAAAAAAAAAAAAAAAAAAAAAAAAAAAAAAAAAAAAAAAAAAAAAAAAAAAAAAAAAAAAAAAAAAAAAAAAAAAAAAAAAAAAAAAAAAAAAAAAAAAAAAAAAAAAAAAAAAAAAAAAAAAAAAAAAAAAAAAAAAAAAAAAAAAAAAAAAAAAAAAAAAAAAAAAAAAAAAAAAAAAAAAAAAAAAAAAAAAAAAAAAAAAAAAAAAAAAAAAAAAAAAAAAAAAAAAAAAAAAAAAAAAAAAAAAAAAAAAAAAAAAAAAAAAAAAAAAAAAATATAATGTGCAATGTGAAAGTTTGTAATATGCAATGTGAAAGTTTGGAATGTGCAATGTGGAAATTATGTGAGGAATGCATGCGTAAAAGCCTTATGATTATGATGTTGAACTTTAAGTAGCATATGCCCTTTAAAATAATGTGATTACTATGAGGCATGAAATCATTTCGGGGTATGACTTGTTCAAATTATTGAGTAATGACGCTGAGTATTTATGATCGATTTGGAAAGAAAATATAGGCATGACGAGTTGATATGAAATTTCATGGAAGATATGGATAAAAGAGCCTTTACTCTCTAAGTTTGAGCTATTTGAAACTAGCGCGTGAATATTGCGACGATTATGTAGTCATGCCTTACTACTAAGATAGTTATTGCGCCCTAAGGTTGAGCTAATTGAGGGCTAGTGCATGAACGATTTAATGATTATATAGTTGTGCCTTATTATTGAGATAGTTATTATGCTCTAAGATTTGACTATTGAGAACTGGCACCTGCTAGATATGATTATAATGTGGTTAGTCCTTACTACTGAGATATATATTGCGTGATGAGATTTGACCGCTTGGGAACTAGTGATTGTATCTGAAAAATCCATTATAAATTAGAAATTCCTAAGTATGAAAGTTGTCATTAAATACCCCTCCGCCAATCGTTCACTCATGCTCTTTTGAAAATTAACCATCATCATATTTCTTATGACCCCGCTACTCATTATTGACATACGACACCGCGATATCATCGGTAGAACATCTTCTCATGAACGTTGGACGATATACTCTAAGAATTGTAGTCCCAAGATATGACGCGACTCTATCCTTTTAGAAACTACACATAACCTTTGTATTCGATCTGAGATGGTGCGAAACATATGGAAACGCCGAATGAAGTTGGAGACTTGTGAAGGACGAGTGGTATTAAAGCCAATTACGATTCGACGACGCCGATAGAACACATTCCGATATACATTCTAGACGACACGTTATGGGGATTGTAGCTCCGAAATTTGGTGCGATATCTCTATAATAACACGCGTACACGAACAGTTATCCATATTATCTAAGTCGGTGCGGCATATATCGACGTCATTGAAAGTTGGAGTCCATCGGGAAACGAAAGACATAGAAGTGGTTTAATTAACTCGCGCAAGGAGTCTGATTCGAGCCTTAAGGATTCTTTTGCTTTTATATTTCCTATTTCATTCATTTGAACCCAAATTCTATATCCTTGATTTTCCAAAGTAATGGTCACCACCGCTTCTCTTCAAAAGTTAGTAACCTAACAACATACAACTCACTTACGCCACACTCAGCAATAATGAAATCGAGTAAGTAATACCATGCTCTCGCTGCGACATCAATGGATGCGAAAGACGTCCAGGCATCAGTCGTCCATAAGTGGAAGACTTGGGATGACTTTATAGCATAAAAGACGCTATTGGATCACGTATGTGACGTAGGACATGGGAGGTATGTTGTGTGTCAGCCATAGTGCAAATCGAAGAATATACTAAGCCTTAACCTGGAGAAAGAATTGAAGGTCTTCCCTATCTATGTCACTCAACCCAAAAGGAAAATTGAGCGCCCAATAAAAGGGAGGTTGTGTGACATGAAGGTCACCTTTGGTTAAGTATAAGGACTCCCCTAGAACTTGCGGGATATCACTAGCAAGGTTGGAAAACAAAAGTAGTTGGAAGGAGAAAACCGAGGACAATAAGATAATTAAGATGTGTCGAGTAACCCTCCAGATGGAAGAGTAACAAAAAGGATTCTGAGCTATCCTTTTCTTTTTCAAAACACCCGAGCAGATGGATATTTGTTACATGAAGGGATAAGGAATTTGGCGAATTGAAGATCGTCAAGGATGGTGAGATGAAGTGAAGAGCAAGAAATCCCTTGCATTTTTCTAGAGGAAAATGTTAAGGGGGTAATCATAGCAAAGGAGATGCTCGAACAAGGAGTATGAAGTGTATGATTATACTTTATCTTTCAAGAAGAGTTATTCACTAGCATCATTGAAGGTGATGTGAAGTAGAAGATAGAGTAAAGAAACATCATTTGACACAAGCGGTAAAGTGAAGGCATTGACGCCGTCTACAAGATGTAGTTCTGGTGGCGTTTATCCTTATGGCGGCTCACGCGTTATTCTGTGAATACGAATTAGAAAACCTTTATCGAAAGACAAGCTAATAGTAGAGCATAAGAACCAAGCTAAGAGGAAGCGGTATACGCCCAACACCCGATGGAGGCTAGCTTTACCAAAGAGGAGAAGTATGGTCAATAAGTAGAGGAAGCACAATGACCTGTGAAGGTTATCCCCTCAAGGTCGACGGTCGTATGGAGGTAAGCTAAAATAAGATGAACTTGGGAGAGAACAATTTTGCAACACATGGTTAATCGTCAAGGACCATCGACCCAAGGAGTAGTGCGCCCAAGAAGAGTGAAGGAGAAAACGACATGGAATTGCTAAAGTTAATAGTGAAAGCAAATAGGGAATACGACGCTAGAAGCCAAGGCACATACTACCACAATGATCAAGGAAGTTGGTCGTTGAACTACTTTTCAAGAAACTACAAACTCCGAGAAGAGCTAGTTATGGAACGTTTGAACGAAAGCGTGATAACACGCATCTGCGATGAGTTAGGATTAAAGGACCCGTATCAACATGATGTGAAAAAGAATAGTGGAATTAACTTCAAGGACTAGCGACTGCGCGTGTGTCATTCAAGACGACGATTACTCTAGTAAGAGATCGATCCGAGTGGCGAAACAGTAAGGAGTATAGTTACCCATAAGGAAACGAAAGGAAAATGGAGAAAACCGAATGGTTGAGAAAAGGATAAAGTAACCGATGTTTCCCCTAAATCCTATTATATCACAAATTCTAAGGACATTAGGTTATTGTATTTGAAAAGAAGCTTAGCTTAGAAAGCTGAAAATGGATATGAGGCTCAGGAGAGCAAAGTAATTGGAAGTTTTGTAGAGGTCAGGAGGACCTAAGAAGGATTATTTTAAAGGAAGAGTTCATACGAATAAGGACATCGAAGTGTTTACCTTGAAATGATGGTGGTGATATGATTACTTAAGAGCATAAGGATTGTGTAAATCCTATCATGAGGAATGCGTAGGTATAGCAAAGAAACCGAATAGGTTATATGTGCGATGATAAAATAGATTGTCGGTAATGAGTCATAGATAATGGTCCTTCTAGCGTAAAAAGGAAGTAATTAAAGGTACCTTAAAACGATTTAAAAGCCAATATCGGCAAAAGCAAGAGAAATTAGTAACGATATGACTTAGCGAACAATGAAGGAGGTGACTTTGGGAAGGAAAAAAAAGAGGGCGAAATTGAAGAACAAAGGTAAGTATGAGGAACAAGATGGAACTATCATCATACAATTTATGATTCCCTCGAATGCCATAAAATAACAAAGACAACACTAGAAAACCCTAAAATGAGATACTACGAAGATGTACCTTTGCAATTTTAGTGCAACTCGGCAACCCAGTTAGTATCACTCTTGCTAGCTAGCTTAATTTTTATACTGTTAGTAATAACCATAATATGCTTATTATAATAATAAAAAGTCTTAAAACTGATCGGGGGATTTGTATATTGTGAAGTAGCATAATGTGTTATTTGAATGGATGAAATCAATTCACATAGCTACAGGATTGATTGGTACATAGAGTTTAAGAAATTTGATGAAACAAAATTTAGAATCTTTAATGTTAACCTAAAAAAATAAAATCAATCCATATTTTACTCAATCAATTTTTTTTAAAATTTAGAGAAAATTACATTTTTGGTCCCTCAAGTTGGCAGGATTTTCAGTTATTGCCTTTAAGTGAATTAATTACAGAAAAAACCCTGAAGTTGGTCAATTTTTTCACTTTTCACTCCGTGAATAACAGCCGTCTATTAAGTTCGTTAAGTGAGGGGCAGATTCGTCATTTCATCAGGATCTTTTCTTCTTTTTCTTCCAAACTCAAACAAAAACCCAGATTCGTCAAGTTTTGTAGAAAACGTGAAAGGTCCCAAACTCATTTTAGGAAGAATAAGATTTTATTTTTTTTTAAAGATGCGCCGCATGTTTTCATACATGCGCCGCATATTTGATCAGACCAGAAATATGCGCCGCATGTATTAAGACATGCGCCGCATATTTTAGTCAGTAAGCACCCAGACTCCTCAAAACTCCAGAAATGCGCCGCATATACCCGGTATGCGCCGCATATGGGCATCTGACAGCAAAAACACCCATTTTGACATTTCATACAACTTATAAACTTTCTCCAATCATTTTCAAACTTCAAACCAATTTGCCAAACTTCAAAATGGGTTAAAGACACAAGACTCAACATTCCAAAAGCTTTCATTTGATCAAGTATACAATTTACAACGAAACGGGTCATTTACCCATTTTGCCAACCATTCAAAATCATCAAATCCTTTAAGTTGCAAAAGACCATGACTCCAAACTATTATTTGCAGAAATATACATAACAAACTTTACCAAAAACACTTCAAAAGTACCAAGAGCCATTAGTCCAAAGGAGTCACTATGGGTTCTAACCACAAACCAATTTTTATCACAAAAGTCAACATTTCCACAATTCAAATCATCCATATTCTTCAAAGCTCTAAATCTTGTTTCCACTTCCGGGACAACCTATAAAAAGGGTAAACAACTAAAAAGTAAGCCAAAGCTTAGTGAATACCATTGCATACGCTTATACACACGAAGGAGGACAAAAACACAAAGGACTATCACATGTAGCCAATGGCATCGTCATACCATCACTTGCATACTCATCTTTGCGCTAACAAAACATACATGGATCCATATACGCTAACAATATACTCAAGAGGTTCTTAGGCCTCAAAGGTTCTTAGGCCTTATCTCAATTCAACAAGAGGTTCTTGGGCCTCATCTCAATTCAACTATGGGATTCTTAGGTCCCGCCCTCAAATTAGGCCCTAACGCCAAATCGATTACCACACACGGAATCCACCATCATATAGTAATCGACCCAACGTACATATAATCGTATGCAAGAGTACTCACCTCCTTCGCGACAACCAAGTCCGTGATGACCGCAAGAACACAAATTACAAACTTTCAATCTAGCAAATCAAATTCAAAACACATATAAGGTCATCCATCACATTTAAGGCTATCTAACCATAGCCAAATACAAATAATTCACTGGAAATCTTAACCCATTTACATTCTCATCATACCCTAGAGTTGACTTCTTTCAGAAACTCAATTTACATTCACAACAACATGGTCATAACTCATTTTAATACTCAAACTTACCATTTCATTATCTCATCAATATGACCATACAACATTTTACTCAAAAATCATTATTTCCATCTTTTCATAATCACTTCTATATGGTCATACTACATTACTACTCAAAATCTTCATGTTCTTGCTTTGGCCATAAAAATCACTAAAAACACTTTATCAAAATATTCATGCAACCACATATCAATATGCTTCATTACAAGCAAGAATTTAGAAAAGCATTACAACATAGCCAACTCACTTAAAAATCCCCAATTTATCAATTTCCATGAACCCTAGCTTGATTTTAAGCAAATAACTCATTTTTAAGAAAACCCCCAATTCTTACTATCTCAAGAACCCTAGTTATTAAATAATCAAATAATCAAGATTAAACATACCTCAAAGGAGAAATATACTAGAATGTAAGTTGGAAATGAAAATATCACAAAGTTTTCCTCTTCTTCTTCCTTGAATGTTTCGACCCCCACTCCTCCACACACACAATTTCCCCCAAATAATTTTGCTAGAATACTTGAAGATTTAATCTTATTATTCTCTTATGATGAGGATTTGGTTTAATTGGAATTATGAAATATAAGAATTGAAATTGAAATGAAATGAAATGAAGAATAAGAATAGAAGTGGAAATGTGATACAACCAAAAGAAGATGTTGGCTAGCCCCATCTCTTGCCACGTTTTCTTTCAAAAATAAGGGGTATAATATCCGCTAGCCGCTAAGGTTCCAACTAGTTTAACCCCATATCTCAAATTTAAATACTAGGAAATTATTTTAATGTTAAAACTATAATATAAATTAATGTTAGTCCCAACTCGATAGATGGTACTACTGAAGACACCTCTATGTCGATGGTGGAGTTACTTTGCAATATATGCACTGAACTGGAGACGACCAGTTGCAGTGTGTATATACCAAGTTCTAGATAGATTACTTATATAAAAGACAATAAGTAAAGAATAATGCAATAATACAAATAACTTGTAGATAACTTGATGAGACAATATGTATTTTTCAATGTGTAATTTATTTATTGATATTAAACAAACTACAAGGTTGATGCGGAACCAAGATAATACACGAATGTAAATATCCTAACAACCTATGAAATACAATTGATCTATACTCGGAATTTCTCAAGACAATCGAAACACTTAAAGTTGTGAAATGTTCCTTTTAGCGATTGAGAGAAGATTGCACAAGTTCACCAAGAATATTGCAGGTTTGCAAAGTGTGAAGTTTTTCGTCTTTGTGAAATAACTTATAATTCTTGGTTGTGCAATGACTTGTATTTATAGGCAAAGTTAACATTGGGATGTTAACTTTAGCCGTACAAATGTGGTTGAGAGCATTTAAGGAATAGCATTTAATTCCTTAAAAAGCAGTATAAAGTCGCATGATAAAGCAACTTTACACAACCACCTTTATGTACCTTTTATTACTTAAATAATAAGACAAGGCTTATTATCCGGGTAAAGGTACATAAAGTATACAAGTCAATTCCTCGTAATCAGTGTAAAGCTTTGTAAGGGCTTTCCACTGATGGTCTCCAGTTTGTAACTGACTAGAATGTCAACTGGGCTTCGCTGCCATTGCCATTCTCTATCTTCCATTTGTTGTCTTCGACTTCAACTGGAATGATTCTTCAACTTGGTCAGTTCTCAACTGGAGGAAGTCTTCAGTTGCGTTAACTGTACGGTGCAACTGGACTTCAATATATTTCTGGACAAATCTTCTTGGTCACCAGTTTTACTGGGTCACCAGATGCAATTGGTGACTGGTCAGTGTGAACTGGTGACTGGCCAGTTCCAGGTGAACTAGTCCCAACAAATTCCCCCTATTTGTCTAGAAATATAGTCTAAGTCTTTTCTAGTTTTTGTATCTGTACAAGTGTGAACTATAGAGACTTTGTTCGATTTAAATCTATCTAAGTTTCTTAAGGCATTTTTATAGATCAATAAATGCCTTAGGTTTTTCTTTTAGGTTTGTTAGATTTTAATCTTTTATCTACCTTGTGGTTACAAACTGGTAACTTCATTTATACAAGGGAATGAAATTTATACAAGTTACAGAATGTAAATACAAATTACAAGTAGATAAACTGAAGAAAGAACTTAATGAGATGGCCCTTCGCCAGTTCTTCTTCTCTTGGCAACTGAAGAGATAGGCTGAGTATCTTCAGGGTCAATATTCAACTTTTGCTCAAGATTTTATTTATGTTGAATCTTCCCCCTTAAAAAGTTTACCCATGCTTTCTCGAACCTATTCTTTTGTGCCTTAGCATCCAAAACATTTACCATCTCCACCCATTCGTTGAATCCATATTGCATAGCACCAGGATCATCAGTTCTAACCAGTGGCCCACCAGTATACTTAACTTCGATTTGAAAAACCTTGGTGCCTGGCTTGATTGTAACATTGACACTATTAATAGTACCACTATGTCTTCTGGTTGACATGATCTGGGAGTAGTAGTTTCTAGCTTCAGATTCATTTGTGATTTTTATACTCCCAGCACCAGCAGCCAGTACAGCGGACTTAATGTCTTCATTGGATACCTCGCCAGTTGATTCAACGAATGTGCTAAGGTCAGCATCTCTTGCATCTCTTGTTAGTGGTTTTCTTGGTTGTGAATCCTTCTTCTTGGTGGATCCAGTACACTCTTCACAACCTTCTTGACATTTGCAATTCTCTTTAGAAGCCCACTAGCCCTAATCTCTTTGGCCTTCTCCACAGAAATGTTTAAGCTCCTGGCATCGAATTCAGCTTCATCCTCTTGATAGTGTCTGTCCAGTTCTACATCTAGCATTTCATTCAACTGGTCAACTATCCTAGGATCATTCTTAACCCTAACATACTCATCCTTAGTGATACCCAGTAGATTGGCATCACTCATATCCAGCAACTTAATCTGAGCAAGATGTGCCCTGGCCTCAACTTGATTTCTTTGTTTCATTTTCTTTCTTTCTTTGATGTCATTACCAAGTCTAGCCAGTTTTCTACTATCACTATCTGAAACTGGAGGGAGTATATCAGCATTACCAGTTTCCAACATTACTTCAGTGGCCGGCTGGGCAGATGCATCACCAGCTAAACCTTTACCTTTGTCCAAACCAACATTCCCCCTAACACTCTGCTCACCATCTTCAGTACTGGTAGCCACAACCAATTCTCTTCCAGATCCAGATGGAGTCCTTCCAGGTGCAGCTGGTCGTGTAAGGACTGAACTTCTTTCCCCCTTGGCAGCATCTAGACCTGCCCTAATTGCTTCCCATTCAGAGGGGTGAGATGGCAACCGGTCAAGAGGCTGCCACGACTGCATGTCCTTACACTCTTTGAAGATGCCACACATCATCCTGAAGGACCTCCATAAATGGTTCGTCTCCTTGGACTGGGTCAAGACATTTGCAACAACTTGGTCTTGACCAGTTTTCAATTCATTCAAGATCTTGGAGTCCTCATCCAAACCGAAGACAACCTTATCCTTAACCTCATCATCCATCTTCTTCAGATTTTCCACTTCAGTTGTCAGTTTCTCTATAGATTGAGCATGTAGAGATACCTGGGTGTTCAAACTTTCTATGCTGCCTCTCAACTGGTTGATCTCACTGGTAAGTGGGGCCAGATCAACCTGAGGAGTGGCCAGCTTGGTGATCTCAGACATCACCCTTTCAATCAAATGCTCTTCTCTAGCACCCAGCGTATCCTCTATTTTCTGACCAACCGAAGTCATCAACTACTCTCCAAGGCCAGTTACATCTAGGCCAGGTCTTTCAATTAGTTCCTTAACTTGCCTTTCAATCTCTTTTAAGTCAACTTCTGAAGTTCTGACAGTATTTCCTAGCAAGTTGGAGATTGAACTGGAGACCTTGGAGTGAGTTAGGTCAAAGGCTTCCTTTAGAGTACCAGCCAGATTGTTGCAGCCAGTGACCAACTCATTAAGCTTTCTGAACACCAAGTCTTCATTAGATGAAAACTTGTTTATCCCCAGATCGACCACCTTAATGTTTGTCAAATGATCTTTGTGGTATCTGGAGAAGGACTTGGTGTTCTTGTCAAGTGTCTTCTGAATCTCCTCCACCCTGGTTAGAAGGTTTTGGAGATCGGCTTGTAGTGAGACAACTTGACTGTCCAGTGACAAAGGAGAAGGTGTCACTGGACCACTAGCAGTTACTACTGGAGCAACTGGAGGAGGCAAACTGATGGAAGTCTCCCCAGTTGTCAGGCCAGCAGTTGAAGAAATTATTGGAGTGGTGATTGAAGAAAGGACTGGAAAAACAAATTGTTGTTCATGCTGAGAATGCTCAGGTGTGAACAACGGCGACGGTGGGGGTGGCATTTCTCAAGCAAGTGAGAATTGCCCAGTTGGTAAAGGAGCGAAATTTGTTGGTAAAGATATATCTATAGGCACATTTACTTGTGGTGGTGAAAATGAAATTGATGCGTCTGGAAGTGAGACTGGAGATGAAGGGTCTTGTGCTTGTATAGAAGCATCAAGAATCTCCATGTCTGTTTCAGTACCTTCATAATCCGAAGATTCTATAAGAATTTCCTCGTCATTAACACTCATGTCCAGATCCATGAATGTAACTGAGGGCTGACCAGTTACCTGGTCAGTCTCCAGATGACCTTCCCCAGTTTCCTGGATGGGTGCATCTGTTGATGGATCAGATACCGAAGTATCTTCACCAGGGATAGATGTGATGGGGGTTGCTTCAGTTATGGTTGCTCTATCCTCAACCATAACATTAGACACACTGGAGGGTCCCTCATTATTTTGAGGCCCGCCCAGTTGCCTTTCTGACTCACCTGCAAGAGGTGCATCAGTTGAAGCGAATGCCAGTTGCATTCGTTCAGGAAGTTCGACCTCACCAGCTTCAGATACCAGTGAGTCTAGATTCCTTAGCATATCTGGAGCAGTGTACGGTGAATCTGTACTATTATATGCTTCTCTTCCCAGAATTTGCTTGAAACAAAGAGAGAGGAACCTTGAAAAGGGAATACAAACACCCCTTGTGCCCTTCAGCTTTTGAACCAGGCTTCTATACAGAATTTCTGCAAAGTCCACTCTCAATCCGTTCCACAAGCAGTAAGCCATCTCTGCTTGCGAGGAGTTAATCTGGTCAAGTCCACCATAACTCCCACCCATGCTCTCCACCAGGTGGATGAAAAAATACCTCCATGAAGGTGTAAGGCCCTTCATGGTCATCGCACCTTTTGTCTTCAACACCCCATTCTCCAAACACTCCCTGTGTCCCATTTCAAGAAGTACTTGGCGAAAGTTTATATTTGGGGGCAAGACGACTGGAGATTCACCCTCTCTCCAGTAATTGAGGCGTAAGGCATCCCTCAATACATCGGCTGACAAGGTACACTGGATTGTTCCATCCTTTAATGTGAAACTGATGGAGGAACAATCGGAAGAAAGAACGGCAGTGTACCAAAACTCACATAAGTAGTTGTGAAACAACTTACGTGGGTTTAGAGAGAATGAGGGTCCTATTGGAGAATTCTTCAAAAACTTTTGAATTCTACCAATAAGGGTATCGGACCCTTGAGATCCTCGTAGGCTGGCTATAGGATTATTTGGATTTAGTTTTATGACCGAAGCACTACTAGGGGCACCAGGTGCCTGTGTGACATCTGGTGAGGGATTGTATGGAACAGTCAAGAGATTTACATCTCTTGAACGAGATGATCTAGGAGCCATAGAAGAATGAAAATGAAATTTGGGATTTAGGGTTTTTGATTTGTGAAGCAAGGAGAAAAATGAAGCAATTTTGATGATTGGAAGTAAATGAAGGAATGTAAGAGAAGGAAGTAAATGAGTTCGGAGTAAATAAGGGTATTTATAAAGGGATTCAAGATCCCAATGAAACACCAAAATTATATTTTAATAAAGACAATCCTTTTTGTAGATATTTTTACAAAAGTTGGTTTGAATTTTGAAATAAAATATTGATTTTCCATGTAAACATTAAATGCTTCCATGTCAGCATTAAATGCTACGATGGCTTATCTTACCCACGCGCCCACTCACTTTTGTTTTCCCAATACAAACAGTTGTCAAGTACTAAAATGGTTTCAAACACGTCAGATTACGATATCAAGTGGTTTAAAACACTCGAGTATCATCACGTGTCACACATATTGACCAAGTATTTGTAACGTTATAAAAATAAGACAAGACTGAACCTGGTAACTGGAGGATCAGTCCAGTACCAGTTTCCAACTGGAGAGTTCTCCAGTTGCATTTTCAAACAAAAACGAATTTTAGTCAGAAAATTATTTTGAGTCTTTCCCCCTAAAATGATGATCCAGAAATCAATTAGTGCCAAGATAGTATCACAAAGGCGTTCGATAGCCTGGCGAGCAAAGATTATCTAGACCTCCTCAACTGGAGAACTTCATCAGTGTCACTGACGCGTTCAATAACAAAGAAGGCTCCAGTTAAGGATTTAACATTCCCAGTTCGCTGATGAGATGTTTAAAGGTTTTCTCATCGAGAGGTTTAGTAAAAACATCAGCTAACTGTTTGTCAGTGAGGATGAAATGAATTTCAATATCTCCTTTCATAACGTGATCTCGAATGAAATGATACCTGATGTCAATATGCTTTGTTTTTGAGTGCATCACTGGGTTGTGAGATATAGCAATAGCACTGGTGTTGTCACAAAAGATTGGGGCCATTAAATCTTTTGGATTTATGCTTAAACCTATTAAAGGTTTTAGCAATCATGGCGACCAGATCATCATCGTCAGTTTCATTACAACCATCACTGTTTTCAGTGGTCAGTCCAGAGTTTAAGAAACTGTTCAACATCTCCTTCATCGAGTGTACCTGGACACTCTCAGTAGACATTAAAGCAGCACAAGGTCGCTCAGTTACACTAGCAACCTTGGGACTCTGGGCATGGTTCATGGCATCTTGCTCAGCCACAAGTCTTGCAGCATTATTATCTTCAGTGAATCTGAAGGCTCCATAGAGCGATGCAAGAGTATGAGTGTGCAAGGTTTTACCTTGTCTTAAGACAAGAACCATGTTTTCCCATTTGGAAGGAAGAATATCACAAAACTTCTCAAGAAGAATATCCTTATCCTTCTCTACACCCAAACCTCTCAACTGATTGATGAGGCTAGAAAATCTGGTGTATGTACCAGTAAGACTTTCATTGGGCAAGGCAAAGAAGGATTCATACTTCTTGTTCAAAGCAACTTTTCTGGTGACAATAGTGTCATCACCTCCTTCAAACTGAATAACTAACTCGTCCCACATAGATTTTGCACTGGGGAACAGCACAAGTGTTGGAATTAGATCTTCAGGAACAGCACCAAGGATCATGTTCTTGAGTCTGGTGTCCAGATCAACAAGTCTACGATCCTCATCAGACCAATGGTCTTCTGGCTTTTCCCTTGAACCTCTTCTTCCAGTTGGATCAAGAAGAGGACTAACCCCAAGGGACATGGGTATATATGGTCCATCCTAAGGATTTTCAATATATACCTTTCAATCCCACCAAAATGCAAAAGCATTCTAGCCTTCCATGTACCGAATGTCTCACTGTTTCCATCAAATTTTGGAACAGGAGTGTTAGAGTAGTGTACATGGACATGGTTTGGGGCAGTAGGAGGAGGAGGGTTGGAGTTAACATTTTGAAAAGGTTGTGCATTAGTATTCGAGGGGTTTTCACCTGAACCAGAACCATCTCCACCTTCAGTAGTGTTCATCTTAGCAGATCTAGGCAAGTTTATTAGCCTTCTGCTCTGATACCACTTGTAAGTCCCAACTCGATAGATGGTACTACTGAAGACACCTCTATGTCGATGGTGGAGTTACTTTGCAATATATGCACTGAACTGGAGACGACCAGTTGCAGTGTGTATATACCAAGTTCTAGATAGATTACTTATATAAAAGACAATAAGTAAAGAATAATGCAATAATACAAATAACTTGTAAGATAACTTGATGAGACGATATGTATTTTTCAATGTGTAATTTATTTATTGATATTAAACAAATTACAAGGTTGATGCGGAACCAAGATAATACACGAATGTAAATATCCTAACAACCTATGAAATACAATTGATCTATACTCGGAATTTCTCAAGACAATCGAAACACTTAAAGTTGTGAAATGTTCCTTTTAGCGATTGAGAGAAGATTGCACAAGTTCACCAAGAATATTGCAGGTTTGCAAAGTGTGAAGTTTTTCGTCTTTGTGAAATAACTTATAATTCTTGGTTGTGCAATGACTTGTATTTATAGGCAAAGTTAACATTGGGATGTTAACTTTAGCCGTACAAATGTGGTTGAGAGTATTTAAGGAATAACATTTAATTCCTTAAAAAGCAGTATAAAGTCGCATGATAAAGCAACTTTACACAACCACCTTTATGTACCTTTTATTACTTAAATAATAAGACAAGGCTTATTATCCGGGTAAAGGTACATAAAGTATACAAGTCAATTCCTCGTAATCAGTGTAAAGCTTTGTAAGGGCTTTCCACTGATGGTCTCCAGTTTGTAACTGTCTAGAATGTCAACTGGGCTTCGCTGCCATTGTCATTCTCTATCTTCCATTTGTTGTCTTCGACTTCAACTGGAATGATTCTTCAACTTGGTCAGTTCTCAACTGGAGGAAGTCTTCAGTTGCGTTAACTGTACGGTGCAACTGGACTTCAATATATTTCTGGACAAATCTTCTTGGTCACTAGTTTTACTGGGTCACCAGATGCAACTGGTGACTGGTCAGTGTGAACTGGTGACTGGCCAGTTCCAGGTGAACTGGTCCCAACAATTAATTTATCTTATCTTTTTAAAATCTTGGGGTGTTACAAAACGAAATGTCAAATGAAATCACGGCGGCCGGAAAATTGAAAATCACGTCCGAAAAATTAAAATCTAGATTTATCCCTTGTTTCTTCGAATCAGAACACGGAACATGTTGCAATCGACTCAGTAATCAATCGCGCACGAACCTTAGCCAAAGTAAATCTGATGTAGCCTTCGCCAGAAAAACTTGTTTGAATCGAAAAGAAAGACAAAACAAAGCAATTGTACTTTGAATCCAACCAAATCTAGCCAAAACCGATCCCGTTCCAAGCAATTCCGAATCCAAAAACCCTTGTTTCCGATCTCAGATGTGTGTGTTTCGAGTGTGTGTTTGTGTGTGTTTCCGAGTGTGTGTGTGTGTGTATGTGCTTGGTGTGTGTTTTTCAGTTGACATTTCGTTTTCTGGCCGCCGTGATTTTCAAAATCTGGGTTTTTGTTTGAGCTTGGAAGAAAAAGAAGAAGGGATCATGGTGAAATGACGAATCTGCCCCTTACTTAACGGACCTAATAGACGACTGTTAGTCACGGAGTGAAAAGTGAAAAAATTGACCAACTTTAGGGTTTTTTATATAATTAATTCACTTAAAAACAATAATTGAAAATCCAGCCAACTTGAGGGACCAAAAATATAATTTTCTCTAAAATTTATGACCAAACGGCCCATAAAAGTTGCCAAAGAGATTTCGGCATATTTCAATTTAAAATGATTTGTCAACTTGAACATTCAGAATAAACAAATTTTTAAACATCCGTGTTATAAAATTATTATCAATATCAATACATCTTATAATAGTTATAAGATGTTATTTTACTATGGTGACTACTCTAATGAGATTTTTGGAAAGAAAAAGAAAAGAAACAACGGTCAAGTGGGTCTGATGAGCACAAAAATAGTCTCCCACTTAAGTAGTTAATATTGAAACGTTTTCTTTACGAGGTTAGGGTTTATGTGGCTGTTAGACATTCAAGCTTGGGTGTGAAACCCCTCACATCTTGTTTTTTTAATCCATAAAAAGCATAGGGGGCCAAACATTTATAGATATATTAAAAAATTAGTATGTAAGGGGTTTTACACCCAAGCTTTGGTGTCTAACAGCCACATACTTCATTTTCTCTTTCTTTATTTAGTGTGGAAAGTCCCTAGTTTTGTTGTCCCCTATAAAGACCAATTTCAAAAAGGATGGGAAAAAAAACCATGGTATAAATGTGTTTATACACATCCAAGTTTCCTCATCCACCAACCCAATAAACTCCTTTATGAAGTTTTAGTATTTGAAAATACATGACTTTTGGCAGTGATTTTGGCCATTAGTTAAAGATCAACGGTGCCTATTGATCCGTCATTATGTTAAAAGTATTGACATATAATAATGCATTATTCATCTATGGGTAAATAGACGTGGAACGCATGAAAACCATGGTGCATTTTGTGATATTCTTTAATTGTAAGTTTTTGGTTTTCAAAACATACCATACAAGCTTAGCTGAGTAAGTTTTTTTGAAAGGCAATAATGGATAAATGGTTAATACCCTTACGTGGATGTGTCCACGTCGGTTTGACTCCTGAGAACGCACTAAAGGGTTTGCTCCGCATGTGATAGATGAGTATAGCGTTGCTAAAGCTTCCTCACCACATTTACATGTGACAAGATTCGAACCTGAGACCCTTAGGAGGAAATCACATTGGTGAAAACCTCCTGACCACTGGGCTAATACTCCAATGACAACTTATCTGAGTAAGTTATCAGATTAATTTAATATTTAAAAAAAGATCAATTCTCGATAAAGACTTAATATCGGCTTTAGTAAATTTTTTTAGATACTCACTCTTGGATGTAGCTACCTTGATCTAAGTCAACGTTGTTTTAGTTGTTTGTACCTAAAATTTTCTTCATTACTATGTTTAAATTTGGGTTTATTTTTGGATAATTGATGTTAATACTTGATATTATTAAAGTTATGATATGTTTTAGTTAGTATTTTTTTTTTTTTACCTTTACTATGATAAGTGTATATTCTTTTAGTTACCGGTCATAATAGTATAATATTGTGAGAACGGTATGTTCGATCCGATATTCAAATCATTGAATAAATCCCCTATAACAAACCGTTGGAGATCATCTTACCAATTTAAGTTAGATATGGTCCATAAATCCATAATGTAAGTATTTTAAAACCAGCAAATGATATCCTCCAGATAAATAACCTAATAATTCTATTAAAATGTTATTCATTCGTTCTCTTTTTTAATCTTATACTTTGATTCTACTAAGTGTCATGATCACATAATTAGGAGGCTTTTTAAGAGGATTTTTAAAAGATTTATCATTTTTCCTTAAACCATAAACTTTTTTTAACCATAGACGATACCAAAAAAAATCACAAAGGGGGCAAAATTAATAAATCCATGAAAAATAAATCCAAAGGAGACGAAATATGTTAAAACTTATAGGAAAATTTTAAAAATTCATGAAAATTTTAAAAATACATGACAAAATATAATTTTGGGAGGGGCATTGGCCCCCTTGATATCGCCCCTGCTTTTAACCACATTTAAGATACATAATTGGGCAATACAAATCACTTTTGTACCCACGTATGTATAAGATATTGAACTGATTTTCAAAAATAGTTCGTCCCACTCGTCTCTGACTTGTTGTCACCCTTTAAATATGGGTAGAGATCCCCTCAAGTTATCTCAACTTGAAGTATAAAGTTGGATAATTTTAATCATTGAATTATAAACAAATCAAGATTCAAAAATGATATTGAATCTAAATTCTTGATTTTAATCTAATGGTCAAAATTCCCTTAACTTTACCCTTTAAGGCCTTTCCTTATAAGGACTCCGTCCTCAGGACTTCTTCACTGCCACGTCAGCATCACACCACTCAGGACTCCCCTCAGGACTCCTCCTGCCTATAAGACAAGCTTCTACCCCACATTAGTTCTCTCCTACCTCACATTAGTCTGCTCCTACCCCACATGATGCAGAAATGTCCAGGTTCACTGAACTGGAGGAACCCAGCGAACTGAAGAAGCTAGCTGAATTGAAGGAAACTGAACTGGTAATGCCATCTGAACAAGCCATGTTGATTCTGCCAGCAGTGGCCCATTTCAGACAAGTATTTTCTGAACCGGTCCATTCACCAGTAGTAACACTTCTCCAGTGGCAAGATTCTCCAGTGAACAACACTCCAGTGACCAGCTCTGGTAGTCCTCTAGTGACGAGCTCCAGATGACTGATGACTGCTCCAGATAAATGCTCCAGATTTTGTCTCCAGTAGTGGTCCAGAATTTGTCTCCAGTAGATGTCCAGATTTATGTTTCCAGTTTCCAGATAATAAAGTCCCCACTGAAGTCCCATGTCTGTGGACCCAATAAAGGAGAATGACAGCTGTTGAAAGGAAGGCGTGTGTGACAACGACGTTTATAACGGTATTGTAGGACCACTTGCAGGGGAATGTTTCTAGAAGCCTACTCTGTCCATTCCTTATTGGTTAATAAATTAGTGGCTGTTTTTAGCGCATGACAGCTTTTTGATTATTTTATTGTATTTCGTTATTTCCTAGGTAATAGCATGTGGCTATAAATAGAGGCTTTATTTCTTATTTTAAGACAGTTTTGATGTTGAATGAAATTAATAGAGCAGCCTCTATTTCTTACAAAATCTTCTTTTACCTTTAGAGATCTTTGATCTTGGTGGTTAGGAGTGACCCCTTTATCAATATTTGTGGTGACGTGTTCTTTATCAAATATTGTGGTGAGGTCTAAATCTTCGGTTTCCTTTAACTGTAATCGTGGTGGCTAGACCTTTATCGATTGTAGTGGTGGGGCGGAGTGTTTCCTTTATCCTTGATTTTGGTGGCTTAGCCTTTACGAATCTTGGTGGTGGATTCTTTTATCTATCATTTTATTTTATTGTCTCGTTTTATTGTTTGTTTCATTTTAAAACCCAGAAAATAACAAAAATAGTCTTCCGCTGTCGTTTGTCGCGTAATTTACGCATCAAATTTGGTATCAGAGACAGGTTTTGAAAAAAAGGTTTCTTAATCTTTTTGTCCGTTGGGGTATTATTTGATTAGATCTCATTTCGATTTAGTCAGATCTGAGTTTGATTTTCTAGATCTGTTTGTTGATTGTTTAGATCTAGTTGTTGTTGATATAGATCTATTAAGTTGATTGAATATAAATGGCTTTTAGAAGAAATATGACATTAGAAGAAGCTCATAATACTAGAAGGGATAGACAGATTGAAGATCTACAAGAAACACTTGGTAGAGTTGTTAACCTGTTAGAAGATGGTGGTTTAAGGTTTAATAGAGAACATGTTGCTGTGGGTGAAAGAGATAATGAGTCTCAAGGTCCTAGTGAACGATCTGATAGTACATCCAGATCTTCAAGTGATTCTGAAGAGTCTAATCAGTCTAGAAGAAGACGAAAGAGACATAAGGTTGATAATACTAAAGATATTAAGATAGATCCACCAGACTTTGTTGGTTCTTCTAACCCAGAAGAATATTTTGAATGGGTTCAGGTTATGGATAGGATTATGGAAATAAAAGGCTATGATGATAGAAAAAGTTTTAAGGTTGCCATTATTAAGCTTAAAAAGTATGCTTCATCTTGGTATGATAATATGAAATCTGAAAGGGAGTATAAAGGTAAGAGTAAAATCAAGACCTGGTCCAAACTGAAGGAAGTTATGCAGAAAAGATTTGTTCCTCAGTCGTACAAGCAAGATCAGTATCTACTGATGAATAATCTGAAGCAAGGTGCTAAAGAAGTTGTGGATTATATTAGGGAGTTTGAGCAACTGAAGACAAGAACTGGTGTCAAAGAAACTGAAGAGCATACTATCGCCAGATTCCTTGGTGGGTTGAATGCTACTATTACTGAGAAGATAGAATTGCAGCCCATCTGGACTTATGAAGGTGCATGCAAACTGGCCCTCCAGATTGAAAAGCAACTGAAGACAAGAACTGGTGTCAAAGAAACTGAAGAGCATACTATCGCCAGATTCCTTGGTGGGTTGAATGCTACTATTACTGAGAAGATAGAATTGCAGCCCATCTGGACTTATGAAGGTGCATGCAAACTGGCCCTCCAGATTGAAAAGCAACTGAAGAGCATACTATCGCCAGATTCCTTGGTGGGTTGAATGCTACTATTACTGAGAAGATAGAATTGCAGCCCATCTGGACTTATGAAGGTGCATGCAAACTGGCCCTCCAGATTGAAAAGCAACTGAAGAAAAAGGTCCAATACAAACCTTTCACTAAAGTCACTTCCAGTTCCAGTCAACCAGTTACCAGGATCAGTGAAACTGTCCAGAAATCCTTCAAGGGAAAGGAAAAGGAAACTGGAGGATCAAAAGAACCAGTGGGAAGAAAATGTTTTAAGTGTCATGGCTTTGGTCACTTCCAGGCGCAGTGTCCCAACCAGCGAGCACTCACTGCTAAGGAGATTGAAAGCTTACCAGACGTTGATACTGAAGAAGGTGAACCAATGTACGATGATGATGAAGATGAAGAATCATATGTAGGTGCAGATGTTGGAGAGATGCTGGTAGTAAGAAGAGTGATGCACACTGATGAAGTTGCAACTGATACTGCCCAGAGAGAAAATATCTTCCATTCCAGATGTACTGTTAAAGGAAAGGTGTGTGATCTAATCATTGACGGTGGGAGTTGTGCTAATGCTGCTTCAACTTACATGGTAGAGAAACTGGCACTACCTACAGTTAAGCACCCTCGTCCTTACAAGTTACAATGGCTCAGTGAAGGATCTGAGGTAAAAGTTAACCGACAAGTTACTATTCCTTTTTCCATTGGATCTATTTATCAAGATAAAATTGTGTGTGATGTTGTTCCTATGGATGCTTGTCATATATTACTGGGTAGACCTTGGTTATTTGATAATAATGTTTTTCATAATGGGCGCATGAATTCTTATTCATTATTTGTAAGTGGGAAGAAGGTCACTCTGACTTCTTTAAAACCCAATGAATTATTGAAAATTAATAAGAACGAACCGTCCAGCAAGTCTTTATTTATGTCTCAAACTGAAGTAGAAGATGAGTTAACTGGAGGCTCTCCAGTTATGATGTTACTAGTGCTTGAGCGTACTGAAGAGAAAGAGTTCACTGGAGTCCCCAGTCTCCTGCAGTCTCTACTGAAGGAATTCACTGATGTTTTCCCAGAAGACCTACCTGAAGGATTGCCACCAGTAAGAGGAATTGAACACCAGATTGACCTTGTTCCAGGTTCAGTTCTTCCAAACAAAGCTGCTTATAGGTGTTCACCTACTGAAGCGAAGGAGTTGCAAAGGCAGGTAGATGAGTTGGTTGCCAAAGGTTATGTCAGAGCAAGCATGAGTCCTTGTTCAGTTCCAGCTCTCCTGGTCCCGAAGAAAGATGGTTCGATGAGAATGTGTGTTGATAGCAGAGCCATAAATAACATAACTATTAAGTATAGATATCCCATTCCCAGATTGGATGATATGCTTGATGAATTACATGGCTCCAGTGTGTTTTCTAAGATTGATCTCAGAAGTGGCTATCACCAGATCAGAATGAAGGATGGAGATGAGTGGAAGACTGCATTCAAAATTAAAGGAGGCCTTTATGAATGGTTAGTAATGTCTTTTGGTTTATCTAATGCACCTAGTACTTTCATGAGACTGATGAATGAAGTCCTCAGGCTACTTATTGGTCAGTTTGTTGTTGTTTATTTCGATGATATTCTGGTGTATTGAAAATCTGAAGCTGAACATATTAGTCATCTGAAGAGTGTTTTTGAACTATTAAGAAGACACCAGTTATATGGTAAACTGGAGAAATGTGATTTTATGGTAGAGAGTGTAATATTTCTGGGGAATGTTGTTTCAAAAGAAGGAATTTCTATGGATCCCTCAAAGGTGGAAGCCATCAGATCATGGCCAGTTCCTACTATCATCACTGAAGTAAGAAGCTTTCACGGACTGGCATCTTTTTACAGAAGGTTTATCAAGAATTTCTCTACAGTTGTGGCTCCAATCACTGACTGTCTGAAGAAGGGTGTGTTTGACTGGCCTAAGTCAGCCCAGTTGGCCTTTGAGTCACTGAAGGAAAAGCTCAGTTCAGCTCCAGTTCTATCATTGCCAGACTTTGATCAGTTGTTTGAGTTAGAGTGTGACGCCAGTGGAGTAGGTATTGGTGCAGTTCTGGTACAAGCAGGGCGTCCAGTTGCATATTTCAGTGAAAAGCTCAATGGTTCTAAACTGAAGTATAGCACTTATGACAAGGAATTTTATGCCATTATTCGTGCTATCACTCACTGGTCACATTATCTGAAGCCAAAGCAGTTTGTCTTATTTTCTGACCATGAAGCACTGAAGTTCATCAATGGTCAACATAAACTTAATGCCAGACATGCAAAATGGGTGGAATTTTTGGAGTCTTATTCTTTTGTTTCTAAACATAAAGCTGGAGTGGCTAATGTTGTTGCTGATGCACTTTCCAGATGATATTCACTGTTATCTATTCTGGAGGCAAGAGTTCTTGGATTTTCTTTCATCAAAGAATTGTATGCCGCTGATCCAGATTTTTCTGATCACCTCACTGAAGCTCACCAAAAAGGACCATTTACTGTTCAAGATGGTTTCTTATTTAAAAATGGAAAGTTGTGCATTCCCAGGGGTTCGATAAGAGATTTACTGATAAGAGAAGCTCATGGAGGAGGTCTGGCTGGCCATTTTGGCATTAACAAAACTGGAGAGATCCTCACTGAACACTTCTACTGGCCAAGTCTACTGAAGGATGTCCAGAGTATCATCAGTCGCTGCCCAACTTGTCACCAGGCGAAGACAACTTTTCACAAAGGGTTGTATACTCCTCTTCCAGTCCCAAGCCAACCATGGGAAGATCTCAGTATGGATTTCATTGTTGCACTGCCCAGAACTCAGAGAGGTAAAGATTCAATAATGGTGGTGGTTGATCGTTTTTCGAAAATGGCTCATTTTATTCCTTGCCACACCACAAATGATGCTTCAGCAGTAGCAAATTTGTTCTTTAAGGAGATTGTCAGATTACATGGAATTCCCAAGACCATTGTTTCAGATAGAGATGTCAAATTCCTGAGTTATTTCTGGAAGACCTTATGGAGACTGATGGGTACCAGATTATTGTTCAGTACGTCTCACCATCCTCAGACTGATGGACAGACTGAAGTTACAAACAGAACAATTGGTATGTTATTGAGAACACTGGTGAAGAAGACACTAAAAGATTGGGATCTGAAGCTTGCTCATGCTGAGTTTGCTTTCAACAGAGCTCCTAACTATTCAACCAGTAAATCCCCATTTGAAGTTTGTTATGGTATCAATCCACTGACCCCCATTGATTTAATTCCATTTTCGATTGAGCCAAAAGCAAGTATTGAAGCTGAAGCCAGAGCGAAAGAAGTCAAGAAGATTCATGAAGAAGTGAAGGCCAGAATAGAGAAAGCAAATGCCAGTTACAAGGCCAAGGCAAACAAAAATAGAAAGCAGCCCAGTTTTGCACCAGGTGATCTTGTTTGGGTGCACCTCAGAAAAGAAAGATTTCCAGCAAAAAGGAAGAACAAGTTGATGCCCAGAGCTGAAGGTCCATTCAAGATTCTGGAAAGATATGGCGATAACGCTTACAAGGTTGAGTTGCCTGGAGATATGGCAGTTTCAAGTACTTTTAATGTGGGACATCTGATGCCTTATCTGGAGGATGAGTACCTCGAGGACTTGAGGACAAGTCCCTTTTCAGAGGAGGAGAATGATGCAGAAATGTTCAGGTTCACTGAACTGGAGGAACCCAGCGAACTGAAGAAGCTAGCTGAACTGAAGGAAACTGAACTGGTAATGCCATCTGAACAAGCCATGTTGATTCTGCCAGCAGTGGCCCATTTCAGACAAGTATTTTCTGAACCGGTCCATTCACCAGTAGTAACACTTCTCCAGTGGCAAGATTCTCCAGTGAACAACACTCCAGTGACCAGCTCCAGATGACTGATGAGTGATGACTGCTCCAGATAAATGCTCCAAATTTTGTCTCCAGTAGTGGTCCAGAATTTGTCTCCAGTAGATGTCCAGATTTATGTTTCCAGTTTTCAGAAAATAAAGTCCCCACTAAAGTCCCATGTCTGTGGACCCAATAAAGGAGAATGACAGCTGTTGAAAGGAAGGCGTGTGTGACAACGACGTTTATAACGGTATTGTAGGACCACTTGCAGGGGAATGTTTCTAGAAGCCTACTCTGTCCATTCCTTATTGGTTAATAAATTAGTGGCTGTCATTAGCGCATGACAGCTTTTTGATTATTTTATTGTATTTCGTTATTTCCTAGGTAATAGCATGTGGCTATAAATAGAGGCTTTATTTCTTATTTTAAGACAGTTTTGATGTTGAATGAAATTAATAGAGCAGCCTCTATTTCTTACAAAATCTTCTTTTACCTTTAGAGATCTTTGATCTTGGTGGTTAGGAGTGACCCCTTTATCAATATTTGTGGTGACGTGTTCTTTATCAAATATTGTGGTGAGGTCTAAATCTTCGATTTCCTTTATCTATAATCGTGGTGGCTAGACCTTTATCGATTGTAGTGGTGGGGCGGAGTGTTTCCTTTATCCTTGATTCCGGTGGCTTAGCCTTTACGAATCTTGGTGGTGGATTCTTTTATCTATCATTTTATTTTATTGTCTCGTTTTATTGTTTGTTTCATTTTAAAACTCAGAAAATACCAAAAATAGTCTTCCGCTGTCGTTTGTCGCGTAATTTACGCATCACCACATGCGTGTCGTCCTGCAGAGTCTTGGGGAGGACTCCCCCTTCAAAACGCAACGGGAGGACGCTCCCTGTCAATGGTGTCCTCCGTCCTTGGTGCTTGGGACGCACACCCAGGACTCTTGTAAGCAAGGGCCTAATAACAAGATTTAACTTTATCCCTGAAGTCTACTTTAATAGTTCAAATATCTATATATATATATATATATATTCAGATATATATATGAGAGGACTGAATTGACATTTGATACACAAGAAAAGTTTGATAAAAAACTTTATGAAAAGCGAAAACCCAGGGACTAAACTTGCGACTTGTGTCATCATTTGTCTTGCTTTACTCAAGTAAAATTCCTTTATCGTACCAGATTAAGAAAGTGCTTACATTATGCAGCGTTTGCTAGCCGCCACATTTAACAAACATGACTAGACGCATAGAAACAATCACATAAAAAAAAATACTCGAATTATTAGTATGCAAAATAAAATCGGTAAACATCAAAATTCTAGGATTACTATTAGTTATTTTCACAATATCGAATAGATTAGAATAACATGAGTTAATTCAACCTTAAAAGTTGATGTTAATATCTCCTATCTTGAAAAAAATATATAAAAACATAAAAGAATGTTTTACAAGTACTTTAAGGCTCGAACACTGTGAATATAACGTTGTGATTCAGTGGATGGCAATGACCAAACATGGAACAACATGGTATAACCAGTTGGGTTTATTTTCATATGAAATTGCTAGATGCCTATATGCACTTTAATATAAAAATCAATATAATTTATTTAGTCTAATTATAGATAAACATGAAAATGAGATCAATCATGTTATTGGGTTAGGGATTTTTGCTAATATATCAACCCAGAGATTGTTAATAATATTTATAAATATAATATATTTTATATATAAAAAACTCGATTATCTTTGAATTTTATGTTAAGAAGTATAATATTTTATACACAACTCATAAAGTTGTTATTAACCCGTAGATTAAAAGTAATGATGATGAAAGATAATTAATGAATTGAAAATTATGTTTCATAAAATATATCATTTAAGAAAAATGCTAACTACGACCCTTAATGTGCATAAAATTAGAGATTATACTTTTTACATCAAAAGTCAAAAGTTAATTATATTCTTGAATCTACCAATAACTATAAAACAACACCTTAAAATCTTTTTTGAAAAAGGCACAACCTTTGGATGAAAAGAAATTTTAATTCTAACCATTGGATTGTTTTGCTAACATCACTCTCCTTTTTTAGATTACTAATTTAAAATACTAATAATACTAAATACTAAATATTAAATACTAATAGCTACTAATCATCATTCCATACAATGTAAACTAAACTAAATATTCCGTAAAGTGCTAAGGGTTGATTCTTTCTATTTCTATTGTTAGATTACTAAATATACTAAATTATTAACCAATAATAACATTATATATATAATATATTTTGTGTAATCTCGAAACAATGTTTCTATAAAATTTAGAAAGTCGATTAGTTATTAAAATTTATATTTTAGTTTTACTCAATATAATGTACGTATGGTGTGTTATATTTTACAGCATATGTAAGGTCTAATCTATAGTCTAATTTAAGTGAAAAAATAAGATCATGATTATAAGGTCGGTTTATTTCTTTAGAGGTTGTATACGAATATAAATATCACTTTTAAATACTACGATGTGGTATATCTGAAATCAATTTGTTTTTATAAAAACATATGAATACATATAAAACATCTAAATACTGTTTTGTTTTCGTAATAACCATATATTTACTCGCATTAGCATTTTTTTTATCTATTACGGAATATTAATATTAATGTTTTGAAGTTTTTTGAACATAAACAAACTTCATTTTATAACTTGCAAAAGAATTTTGAAACTTTACAACTTGCAATCAAGTTAATACTTAATACTAATGCATACATACAAAGAATCATTGAACACATACTCTTCCAATATATCATAAAACCTCTATAAATTAAGGGTGCTCCTACTTACACACCGGCCACTGTTCATTTACACACCACTCATACGGCCCGTTTTATGTAGTACTCCCGTTTTGGTGATGAAAACGCCCCGTATGAAGTAAAACGGGGTAAAAAACGGTGTGTAAATAAGTCTGCATTTTTGCACTGACATGTCAGAGAATGACACGTCATAATCAACAAAATGGTGTATATGATTTAAAACGGGGAGTTTCATATAAAAACAAGAGATAAGTAATTTTTTATATATAAATGAGTCAAATACATAAAGTTCCCCTGTATTTTCAGGGAATTATCACTTACCATCCCTCTTTGTTAAGATTTTGTATTATCCATCCTTACTATACTAAAAGTGTAACACAACCGTCACCCCTTTTAACTCCGTTTAATTCTCCATCAATAGGTGTCTTGTATTATCCATATGATTTAAAACGGGGAGTTTCATATAAAAACAAGAGATAAGTAATTTTTTATATATAAATGAGTCAAATACATAAAGTTCCCCTGTATTTTCAGGGAATTATCACTTACCATCCCTCTTTGTTAAGATTTTGTATTATCCATCCTTACTATACTAAAAGTGTAACACAACCGTCACCCCTTTTAACTCCGTTTAATTCTCCATCAATAGGTGTCTTGTATTATCCATATGCTGTAAAACGGGGTATTTTAATTAGTTGAAAACCTTATTATAATTTTTTATAACGAAAGTTATAATAACATTGTATAAGCTAATAATACGGTGAAATCAAAATTTAGTTTTTCCCCTCTAATCTTCTTAATAATGTACGAAATCGTTGATATGAGCGTGTAGATGATACAAAGCTTATTATAAGTTTTTTTAAAAAATTTTAATAATTGTAAAGTACTTGATATGTTAACATAAAAATCTCTTTGTATTAACTGATACGTTTATTATATAAGTTTATTATAAGTTTTTTAAAAAAATTTAATAATTGTAAAGTACTTGATATGTTAACATAAAAAACTCTTTCTAATCTCACGGTATAAGGTATTCACCTCCTGATAATCCCCTGTATTAACTGATACGTTTGACATTATGAATGTATACCTTAAATGAATTTTGTCGCATTTCACATTTTCACCTATGGGAAATAACTTGTTAACACAATTATTTTCCAAACATAAAAACACAACCATAAATAATAAACAAAACACAGATTAGACGGGCCATTAAAACACAAAATATTACATAATACACACATCATTATAGTTCCTAGCCATTAAAACATAAAATATTACATAATACACACATCGTCATAGTTCCTAGCCATTAAAACATAAAATATTACATAATACACACATCGTCATAGTTCCTAAAAAGTACGCATAACACATCATAATATATCACAATAATAGTCCTAAAAAGTACGCATAACATCAAATACATCGAAGTCCATCATCAGGACTCTCTGGTGGGGTAGTAAAATCAGGACTCAGTGGAGCAGTAGGCTCAAAACCCGCAGGTGAAGCAACGGGCTCAAAACCTGGTGGAGCATAGGGAGTCGGTGGATCACTAAGAGTAGGACTACTCACACAAGTAGAAGACTGAGGTGGAACAATATGACCAGGACTCGGAGGTGGAGCAGTAGCAGTCGCAGGTGGAGCATCATAAACAAATAAAAAATAAATGGAGTACTAGTAGTAGGAGTAAAACCCGATGGTGGAGGAGTAAAACCCGATGGTGGAGCAACAGAAGCAGGCATATCTGGGGAGGAGTGGGACCAGCAGTATGTGATGGAGCAGTAGTAGCACGAGGACTCGGAGGTGGTGTCATCGGGTATGGACCATCTGGCCCGGGGGTCAGCAAACGACACATCCAATGTATACGAGCATGCGTCGTGGTCATCATCCGCTCCAGACTAGCCACAACGTGCTCCACACTCCCGAGTCGAGATGCTAGATGCTGAAGCTCACGTGTGGTGTCGTCAGGGAGCTGGGCAACCTGATAGTAGCGTCGCGGGCGATATGGTGGTGGGGGGTCCACCTGATGGTCGGCATCCCTATCGTGCTGAAGCCTCACAGGCACCTGCTCAATCCGTACTCCTGGAAATGGCGGTGGCATGATCAACGGCTCTGGTCCCTGCCACGGTTGTGTGTCCTGCTCATACATCAACCTGGCGGCGGCTTTAGGTCCAGACTTCCGGAGGATCTTCATCGCATGCATCACTTTGGTGCCGATCTTGATTGGGGTGGTGCTTGCTATCTTCAAAGTGCGAAGCTTCCTTTGCAGGCCTAGAGAAAGGGCGATCCGTGTGAGAAATGCTCAACATTACATAAAACAAATGTTTTGTACATTTTTAGGTGTGAGAAAAAATCCAAGTATCGAATAGATGTGTATGATAACAGAAGTTGAGTTATATAGAAGTAATTTGTGTGATTCTCTCTCATCACCAGCTTTATTGTCAATCATTATAATGATTGAAATTAAAAATGCTATCAAATGTGTGAAGGCCCACTAACTTATGTACATAAAACATCCCGTTTTATGTAAGACGAGCACATACAACCCATTTGGCCCATCAGATATCAAACGATGTGGATCTTTTGAATTTACATACATATATCCATATATACATACACACGACTCACTAGCTTTATTGTCAATCATTATAATTGTAACACCCGTGAATTTTGACCCGTTGACTTTTTGTGTAAATTGACTAACAAACTTGTTGAATGAAATAATTGGGCCCATTTGTGATTATATGACTATGTGGTATGCTAGTCGGGTTGTCGTATGTGTAGTCGGTATTTAATTGTGCAACTAATGGTAATGTGGTTGAGAAGGGAAACGGGTCGGCCCGTGGGTAGTCCATGACCCACCAGCCCCCCAAGACCCATTTCCCCTTATCCTTTTCTCATTTCTCTCTTTCTCTCTATCTCTCCTATCCTCTCTCAAGTAAAAGAACCCTCTTTTGGTTCTTCATCAATTCTTGCATCAACTTTGTGTTTGAAACTACCATAATACAAGAATCATAGCCATCTTCATCTCGTTTGCTTCCTATCGAAGAATCAAAGGTGGAAATCTTCCATTCTTAGCCATTTTGACCTAATTTCGGGTTTAAGCTCAAGGAGGTGTTTGTGTTGTGGAGGTGTGGACCCTATTACTCGTTTGTAATCTTTTACTAACTTCTTTGCCGATCAAGGTGAGTTTCGTATCTCCCTACTCGCTTGAGATCCGGGCTGAAAAGTGTAAACCTGGCGTGTTTACTTGCATTTATTGATTGATTGATTGATTGATTGTTTTAATTGTTGGATTGGTGTGATGGTTCCTTTCGTTTGATTGGTTAAATTGGTTTGAGTATTGAATTATTGAGATGATTATCACGTTTGAATGACTTAGTTTATATTTGTTAAGCATCTAGTAATATTAGGATAGATGTACATACATGAAAGTCGGTTATGCCTTCGTCGGGTTTTAGATGTGGTGGGAAGGCTGCGGGTGACCCTATATATAAGCATCTGAGACTCGAAGGAAGTAGAATCCTCTGAAGTATATGTACGTATAGTTGGTTTAAATTGTGGTTAATGACTGATGTTGATGAATGGTGATTATTGATTTATGATTGTCGATTTGTTGATTGATGACTCAGGATTGGCGAATATTGATTATTGATTTATGATTGTCGATTTGTTGATTGATGACTCAGGATTGGCGAATATTGATTATTGATTCATATTCATCGTATATCGATTGTTGGTTTACGATTTATGCATTTACATTTGATTGTAAGCATTGCATACATTATTGTTGGACCCTCGGCAGGGGATTGCCGGCATCCTGGTGCATAGATGTATGCACCCATTTTGGATGTAGACCTGACTCCGAGTATATAGACATATATATCTCGATGATTTTGAGATACAGCCTTGTCCATTGCGATGGCAGAAGGGTATCGTTGCATACGTGATTGAAGGTCACGCTTAGGATAGGCATGTTTGCTTATTCATACATTTGGCACTTACATTGATACGCATATCATTTGTGCATTCTCATTACACATTTCTTGTCTTGTGTAATCTTGTTGTTGGGCGATGTTGTGTTATGTAGAGGCTCACTGTAAGTCATGTCTAGCCTCTATTCTTATATGTCGATTATTGATGTTGGTTCTTTACGAACCATTACTACGAACTCACCAACCTTGTGTTGACTATGCTTAGTGCACTTTTCAGGTATCCAAGTTATTCCAAGGCATGGAGTTTGACTGATTTGTTTAGCTTGCTGTTGAACCCGGACTTGGACTTATATGGATCAAGGATCCATTTGCCTTCTTTTGCATTGTACTTAGATCCGTTAACCTTCTGTTGATGCTCTTTTGTAATTCCTGTTGACGACTTGTGCCTTATGTATTTTGTTACTTGTTTATCATTTTGTATGGATTCACTGAATCCTCTAATTGCATTTAGTTTGTTCTATTGTAATTCCACCTGGTGCTATGTGATTTCCGTGATATTCCGAGCCTCGGCTTGGGGTGTTACATAATGATTGAAATTAAAAATGCTATCAAATGTGTGAAGGCCCACTAACTTATGTACATAAAACATCCCGTTTTATGTAAGACGAGCACATACAACCCATTTGGCCCATCAGATATCAAACGATATGGATCTTTTGAATTTACATACATATATCCATATATACATACACACGACTCACATGAGATATGAAACGAGTATGTAGGCCCAATAGGCCCATTCGATTGAAAGACGAGCACATATAATCCATTTGACCCGTTTATACAAATGATGAACATAATTTGGCCCACTAGGCCCATTCGAGTGAAAGACGAGCACATACAACCCATTTGGCCCATAAGATATCAAACGATATGGATCTTTTGCATTTACATACATATATCCATATATACATACACACGACTCACATGAGATATGAAACGAGTATGTAGGCCCAATAGGCCCATTCGATTGAAAGACGAGCACATATAATCCATTTGACCCGTTTATACAAATGAGGAACATAATTTGGCCCACTAGGCCCATTCGAGTGTAAGACGAGCACATACAACCCATTTGGCCCATGAGATATCAAACGATATGAATCTTTTGAATTTACATACATATATCCATATATACATACACACGACTGACATGAGATATGAAACGAGTATGTAGGCCCAATAGGCCCATTCGATTGAAAGACGAGCACATATAATCCATTTGACCCGTTTATACAAATGATGAACATAATTTGGTCCACTAGGCCCATTCGAGTGAAAGACGAGCACATACAACCCATTTGGCCCATGAGATATCAAACGATATGGATCTTTTGAATTTACATACATATATCCATATATACATACACACGACTCACATGAGATATGAAACGAGTATGTAGGCCCAATAGGCCCATTCGATTGAAAGACGAGCACATATAATCCATTTGACCCGTTTATACAAATGATGAACATAATTTGGTCCACTAGGCCCATTCGAGTGAAAGACGAGCACATACAACCCATTTGGCCCATAAGATATCAAACGATATGGATCTTTTGCATTTACATACATATATCCATATATACATACACACGACTCACATGAGATATGAAACGAGTATGTAGGCCCAATAGGCCCATTCGATTGAAAGACGAGCACATATAATCCATTTGACCCGTTTATACAAATGATGAACATAATTTGGCCCACTAGGCCCATTCGAGTGAAAGACGAGCACATACAACCCATTTGGCCCATGAGATATCAAACGATATGGATCTTTTGAATTTACATACATATATCCATATATACATACACACGACTCACATGAGATATGAAACGGGTATGTAGGCCCAATAGGCCCATTCGATTGAAAGACGAGCACATATAATCCATTTGACCCGTTTATACAAATGAGGAACATAATTTGGCCCACTAGGCCCATTCGAGTGTAAGACGAGCACATACAACCCATTTGGCCCATGAGATATCAAACGATATGAATCTTTTGAATTTACATACATATATCCATATATACATACACACGACTGACATGAGATATGAAACGAGTATGTAGGCCCAATAGGCCCATTCGATTGAAAGACGAGCACATATAATCCATTTGACCCGTTTATACAAATGATGAGCATAATTTGGCCCACTAGGCCCATTCGAGTGAAAGACGAGCACATACAACCCATTTGGCCCATGAGATATCAAACGATATGGATCTTTTGAATTTACATACATATATCCATATATACATACACACGACTCACATGAGATATGAAACGGGTATGTAGGCCCAATAGGCCCATTCGATTGAAAGACGAGCACATATAATCCATTTGACCCGTTTATACAAATGATGAACATAATTTGGCCCACTAGGCCCATTCGAGTGAAAGACAGCACATACAACCCATTTGGCCCATGAGATATCAAACGATATGGATCTTTTGAATTTACATACATATATCCATATATACATACACACGACTCACATGAGATATGAAACGAGTATGTAGGCCCAATAGGCCCATTCGATTGAAAGACGAGCACATATAATCCATTTGACCCGTTTATACAAATGATGAACATAATTTGGCCCACTAGCTAGGCCCATTCGATTGAAAGACGAGCACATATAATCCATTTGACCCGTTTATACAAATGATGAACATAATTTGGCCCACTAGGCCCATTCGAGTGAAAGACGAGCACATACAACCCATTTGGCCCATGAGATATCAAACGATATGGATCTTTTGAATTTACATACATATATCCATATATACATACACACGACTCACATGAGATATGAAACGAGTATGTAGGCCCAATAGGCCCATTCGATTGAAAGACGAGCACATACAACCCATTTGGCCCATGAGATATCAAACGATATGGATCTTTTGAATTTACATACATATATCCATATATACATACACACGACTCACATGAGATATGAAACGAGTATGTAGGCCCAAT
The DNA here is from genome assembly GCA_034093135.1 of Erigeron breviscapus. Taxonomy (NCBI): domain Eukaryota; kingdom Viridiplantae; phylum Streptophyta; class Magnoliopsida; order Asterales; family Asteraceae; genus Erigeron; species Erigeron breviscapus. The sequence goes on along the minus strand of CM067168.1, from coordinate 61,358,218 downwards.
AGGCCCATTCGATTGAAAGACGAGCACATATAATCCATTTGACCCGTTTATACAAATGATGAACATAATTTGGCCCACTAGGCCCATTCGATTGAAAGACGAGCACATATAATCCATTTGACCCGTTTATACAAATGATGAACATAATTTGGCCCACTAGGCCCATTCGAGTGAAAGACGAGCACATATAATCCATTTGACCCGTTTATACAAATGATGAACATAATTTGGCCCACTAGGCCCATTCGAGTGAAAGACGAGCACATACAACCCATTTGGCCCATGAGATATCAAACGATATGGATCTTTTGAATTTACATACATATATCCATATATACATACACACGACTCACATGAGATATGAAACGAGTATGTAGGCCCAATAGGCCCATTCGATTGAAAGACGAGCACATATAATCCATTTGACCCGTTTATACAAATGATGAACATAATTTGGCCCACTAGGCCCATTCGAGTGAAAGACGAGCACATATAATCCATTTGACCCGTTTATACAAATGATGAACATAATTTGGCCCACTAGGCCCATTCGATTGAAAGACGAGCACATATAATCCATTTGACCCGTTTATACAAATGATGAACATAATTTGGCCCACTAGGCCCATTCGAGTGAAAGACGAGCACATACAACCCATTTGGCCCATGAGATATCAAACGATATGGATCTTTTGAATTTACATACATATATCCATATATACATACACACGACTCACATGAGATATGAAACGAGTATGTAGGCCCAATAGGCCCATTCGATTGAAAGACGAGCACATATAATCCATTTGACCCGTTTATACAAATGATGAACATAATTTGGCCCACTAGGCCCATTCGAGTGAAAGACGAGCACATATAATCCATTTGACCCGTTTATACAAATGATGAACATAATTTGGCCAACAATAGGCCCATTCGATTGAAAGACGAGCACATATAATCCATTTGACCCGTTTATACAAATGATGAACATAATTTGGCCCACTAGGCCCATTCGAGTGAAAGACGAGCACATATAATCCATTTGACCCGTTTATACAAATGATGAACATAATTTGGCCCACTAGGCCCATTCGAGTGAAAGACGAGCACATACAACCCATTTGGCCCATGAGATATCAAACGATATGGATCTTTTGAATTTACATACATATATCCATATATACATACACACGACTCACATGAGATATGAAACGAGTATGTAGGCCCAATAGGCCCATTCGATTAAAGACTGCATTGACGGCAGCTTGTGGGACCGGAGGGAGAGAGAGAGAAAAAAAAGGGTATTTCTACCTTTTTTTTTTATTTTTTTTTGATGTCTGGTTGTGTTCATATATATAAAATGTATATGTATATGTGTGTGATCTATATATATATATAGATTTGCAGGTTTTTATATTATGAAGAAGACAACAACACTTTCAATTTTGCCATATTTGATCCCTGCACTTTCAAGTTTATTTTTTATTGTTTTAATATGTAATCAAACAACTTTCAAGTTCTTCATGTTTGGTCCCTACAGCTTTCCACTTCCAAATTTTGTTTTATTTGTTTTTTTTTATTTTAAATTGTGAAATTTTTTAAATTAGTTATTTTAAAAAAAACTGATTTTATACTAATTTTGTTATTACTGTAACATTTTCTTTTTATAAAAATAATATATTTATTTTAAGTAAAAGTTTTATTAATATTTGGGTTAATATAAAATAGGATAAAAAAATGGTGAGTAAGAGGTGAGGAAGAGGTATTAATGCTAGGGGTAGTTCTTGGGGAGAGAAAAGCTGACGTGACAGTGAGGAAGATGTGGGGAAGAGATTTAGGAAGGGGCCTTAGTAAGAGAGGCGTTAAAGAATATATAACTTTCTTTGTGAGTTCATGTAATGCACGGAACTCGAATGTGTTTGAGAGAGTATTAAATAGAGTTTTTTAAAAACATTCCAAGAGACACTTTAAGTACTTTTTTTGAAAGGTGAATTTCGCTTGGAACTTTGTATCGCTATTCGACAGCGGAAGGCTAGCATACGTTGTCTTAACCGGGTTCGTGCTAGAAAGCTTCCTCGAAATAGAAATGCCAATTTAAAATATCCGATTGGGGAAAAATCCCCTACTAATCTGTCCGAAGGCACGACGATTAATAGGGGTAAACTCTTGTCTCCTCCAAGATTCGAACCTGGGTTACCAGGCCCAAACGTCCTATATAGTTTAGATATAGATTATAAATAAGAAGATAATATATTATTTTAGAATTTTATTATTAACTATATTCAATTATGTTTATACATTACTAATGATTATTATGAAAACTTAATATTTTTATCTCGCGTATTACGCGGGAAAATAATCTAGTTTTAAATAAAAGTAAAATTATTTTAATTTAATATCTAATTAGCAGGGGAGGCCTAGAGGGTGTGCAAACCCGATTCCGGCCGGGGCATAATTTTTAAAGGGGGCATAAATTTTCGAAATTTTTTTTTATATATATATATATAAATATAATATGCTAAAAAGATATGTTATAATATAAATATATATTTGATTCATTTTAATTAATGTCTAAAATGTAAATAAGTAACTACTATGGTATGTAATTCTAAAATTATGATCTTATTATGCATATATAATTTTTTGTTATAATGCTAGTTATCATTTATAAAAAAAAGTTGTTTATATATTTGAATTCGGTAGAAGTTAGGGGCATTTTTTTCTTGTCTCGGCCAGGATGTTTGAATTCTCAGTGCCACCACTGCTAACTTGTATATGTTTAAGTCTGTTAAACATACATATCATGCTCACAAGGAAACGAAATCCAAAGAATAAATACAAAAATATTCTCGTAACATAACGTTATCATCAAAAACTATTTTTAACATGGAAATTTAATAAGGTGATGTGGAAAACAGACAACGCTTAAGAGGAGGTTCCGAGTAGCCGAGTCCCACACCGACAATAAATACGTCTGCATTCATTGATTTTCTAAATTCATTACAATCTCTTTTTCATACCAAAGTAACAATCGAGAAAAGTATATACCTCTAATATTCTTTATTATAATCCGTATTTGATTTTATAAATAATCATATGAGGCTATGAGTTGTTTATTAACTGGATTCATAAAAAAAAATACAGGTTATTCTAATATTTACCATCGAGTCATAATGTCATATATTGAGTCTATATATATATATATGTTAGTATGTATTTAATACGTTTCAATTTTTTAGAAAGCTAAACATGATAAACTATAACTTAGAATAGGAATAAGTCATCACTAACGTTTTGGTATTAAAGGGAAAAAAATATAAAGAATAGAGAAAGAATGAAGAAGAAGATAAGGATCACTATTTGGTATGTGTTCTACTAAAATAATACTTACTGACTTACTGTTTAACCGGAATATATAAAATAATGGAACTGAAATGTATTAAATATGTATCCCAAACAATCACACCAAATCAAAGGTTCTTCACTAAATGGATGATATCATCCCTTTTGAAAAGGAACTTAAATTACTCCCTCATATTAATTTAATATTAAAAAATATATATATAATAGAATATGCAAAATACGCACTCAATTAGAAAATTTGTCAACAATACTACAATAGAACTTAATGTTATCGCTACCAGTGGTTCACGTCAATTATTAATTTTTAAAAATAGGTTTATAAACACAAAATAAATTAATATATAAAAAAGTTCATTTAAAAGTATATATAAAAATTATTTTATGACACTCAAATTTATGGTTACTTTCTGTAGCATGTATATATAGTTTTCAGGCCCGTCCGATGGACGGATAGTCTCAAAATATATATATATATATCAAAGGTAAATATCAAAATAATAAATAACAAAACATGTAAAAACAAAACATGAACAAAATAAATTTAAAAGAATAAACCATTTTGTAGTAGAAGAAGAAGTAATAACCAAACTATAATTAACAACAAACTAAATTAAAAGAGATGAAAAATAACAATAACATAACAATTCAATATCAAATAATAAACAAACACGAACAAAATACCAAAAATAAAATTAAAGTGATATAAAAAAAACCGTAAGTTTTTTTGTTGAGAAATACACTTAACTTGATTTGTTTATTAAAGATTGGAAGGAGAAAATAATATGAATGAGAACGATTAATAAAATTTGTTGTATATATAATAATTTATTGGGAGAGTTTTAAGGATATTATATATCTTTAAAATTTAAAAAGATTTGTTTTGATAGAAAAAGATTTATAATAGAGTTTTAAATATAATTATCTATTTAATAAACAAATAAAAAATAAAAAAATAAAAAAATAGCTCTAGAGTAATTAGGAGAGGGTTTTAGGCCTAAAAAGAGCTTTAAGGCAAGTGTACCCCAACCTCCCTTTTAGTTATTATAGATAAAAATGTAACAGTTTATTTCTGTGATTTTAAATGTCCATAACAAATGTTAAATTTGTAATCATCATCTTCAACAATTATGTATATATTTTATACCCATCCATTTATATATTTTAAATAATAATGATAATAATAATCATTTGATTATATTTTCATCAATATTTAAATAAATGAGTGAGTTATATAAGATGGGAATTCACTAAAGTTATTTTTAACTTTATTAATAGTTGAACGCATATTGATCATTGGATGAAAATAAGGGTTAAGGTTTAAAATTTATCTTTAGATCTTAACTTTTAATTTTAATCTAAATGTCAAAATCTTAACAACTTAGAGGATTTCAATCCAGTTATGTATGGCTAGATGTTAATAATAGGGGTTTCAACCTTTAATCTTGGATTTTTAGCTATTCAAGCCCTAACCTTGTCCTTAATAGATGACTTCTGCTTCAACACATCTCGAAATTTTTTTACTAATTTCCCGACACATGTAATTCAAATTTTTTGGTTAAATTTAATTGTCGTGCTGTTATTGGCTGGAATTATTAAGAAATTATCAAATTAAAAAGAAATATAATGACTCATTTGAAATTTCCTTGATCGACATTTTCATAAAAATATATATACAAATAGGATTCATATATCACATTTTAGCACATTACCAATTACCAATCTTTTTACAGATTTACATTTACCTAAACAACATTTAGTTGCATTGTTTTATGACGCCAGAAAATCCAATATATCCGACCACAATTATCAAAAATAAAGCATTTCTCTTCATAAATCGTTATGGCTTCATCACTAAGAAAAATCAAAATTAATTGAATTTGAATTCACTAACTCGAATTAATAGTCTTAATTGAATTAAATTTCGAATCCAAGGAGTCTCGTGTATCACGCTCAAGCTAACTTCTTTCTTTTTTGCCTTTTAATCCCACCAATAAAATTTCTTCAATTCTTTCTTCCTAGCTCCGCCGTTTTTAATTTTATTTTATCCTCACCACTGGCCGGAAAACATACAAAAAACTAAGAGTAATAAGCACAAAAAAACCATATGAAAAGAAAATATATAACTATCTACTTTAATTACCGCAATATACACAACAATGTAAATTACGGTGTATGAATCAAAAATTGGTAAATATATCAAATTAATGGAAAATATATATTTAATCTCAAACTTTTTCATTCATCAAAACTTGGTTGATACATAACTCTTATATAACTATATATCTCTAATCTCACATGCATATTCCCGAAAACAAAACAAAATTGTGGGGGCTCATTCTCAAAATTTCTGTTCCTCCGAATTATTAGCTAATTCAGAGGAACGACTATATATAGATATAGATATAAAATTAATTAGCAACAACAGAAGGTGTTGCTAAGTAGGTAGGAACTTCATCTCCAGCCATAATAACAGCTAATTTAGGACTAGAATCTATTCCATCACCACCATTGTAAACATTTGTTGTCACCTTTTGTGAATCATCAACAACACCGCTTTCGATATCTTCAATTCGCCTTTTTCGTTGAGAACAAGCTAGGATTATCAAAGCCACGGTTATAAGTGCAAGAATTACTGATATTCCACCAAATAAATATATCAATGGTGAATCAAATCTCCATAAGGAAGCTCCAGATGACCCCATTATGGTATAATGAAAATTGTGAGAGAAGGAGAAGAAAAAATGACTATGTGTTTTTTATGGTGTGAATTGTGAGGATTGTAAAAGAAGAGAGACATACATATATAGTGGGAAATGTGCAAAATGTTATGCACAAAATACATATCATTAAAACAAAAGTTAATCATAATGTGGTATAGTAATGTATTGAGCCATAAATAAAGGTTGGATTCTTTTCCATTTTTTTTAGATAATTGTTTATTTTAAGAAATTTCTCGGTGCTTCAGAATACACTACTGAATTTTTTCTTAATAAACATTTAAAATCTTTGTTAAAGATTAACTTTAAATAATGCACATTTAAATTTTTATGTAGAAAAAATAAAATTTTAGTTAAAACAAAAGTAACATGTAATTCAAAATTATACTGTATCAAAAGTTTAAATACAATTTTTTTAACGGTTAATATTTTAATAGGACAAAGATGTTTTTTACAGAAAAAAAAATGCAAATTGTTTGATACAAAGATTGGATATGTCTTGTATTATCATTAATATTTGTCGTTTACATTGGTGGTCAAATTGACTTTTAACCCTTTGTCTCCACGGGTGCCTTCGGGTTCCAACTGCTAGCATACTGTCCACTTGTATGTCATTGTTAGGGTTCGAACTACTAACAAACTAACACGCCGTTCTAAAATAAAAATAAAAATTTGCTGGCTGTATAACTAAATGAGAATGACGACATGATGGTCATACTAGTTTTTCAGGTCATGATTCATTATCACTTTGATCATAAACATAAATAAAGTTACAACTAAACTTATCTAAATTATTGGCTTTTTATAATATAACTTTTAGAGTTGTACTTAATATGTACAAAAAATTTAAATCTTTCATATTAAAAGTCTACCCCTAAATTTTATGGTAATTTACAACTATTTAATACATCTTAATTGTATTGTTAAAGGTTGTGTTAAACAAAACCTATCCAGATATGTTACCTAAAGTGTAATTAACAAAAATAAATTAAAAATTTATTTATACTTTGACATTTTTAAATTAAATATAACTCTTTATTAAAAAATAATTATATAACATGAACTTTATCCTTAAATACAGGAAAAAGTAACCATTTGAATTAAAAAACAATGAGAATCTTTAAATTATAATTTGATAACTTGGTATGTTCATATGTGAATGGTGTAAACAAATTTTTTTACATGTAATCGAACAAATCATATTATACGTATTTAATATTACACATATTTATATATGAATATTTATTACATAAAATAGACCGGATGTAAATAACTTATAGTCAAGGTGTATGTCTGATCGGTTACTTAATTATAAACTTGATTGATTTTGTTTGATTTGAAAAACATCACACATTATAATCTAAAATGTGAATTAGACGTAAATACATAGTGGTAATTTAACTTATTTGAGTGACTTATCATATATGGTGTTGAGTCCTAATGTTAATTGTAAATTTAATGATGACAAATCTGACCTATAAACACTTAGTAATCTTTGGTTCTTGTAATCTGATTTGGGTCAGACTAAGCTGACACAGCTTACGATCTGTCTCTGACCCAGATCATGCTTCATACTTATAATTGTAATATCTTATGGAAGCAAGTGTTATTCAAGCTGCATCAACAATGTATTAGCATTCAGTCCAAGTCGAAGAGGAGGATTGAAGATAGAAGACCAAGCTGTTAGTGGAAGACAGCTTGGGATTAGCAGTCAGCTTGGAAACACTTAGGCAGATTGGTGCTTTGACAAACGGCCCAATCTGTGTCTGACAATCAAGTGAAGATAACAATCTAGATTGAAGATAAGGACAAATGACGTGACTAGGAAGAATCCTAGGATCCAGTTTAGTGGTTGTTTTACATATGCGTGTCCATACTCCTATTGGTAGATGAAGAATGTGCGTCAGTACGTAGGGGACCACAAGTACCATGAAAGGCACGATTGATTATTCCTTCATCAACCACTGAATGAAGAACACGTAGCTGCAACGGACACCTAATGAATGAGCGCTTTCGCCTATAAAAGCCTCATTCATGGATTGCATATGAGTGGCATTTCCTGAGAATCATTCTTCACACAAGTTTCTCTGCTCTTACACACAGCTTAGTCTATACGAGATCAGCTTGGGCTGATTCTCTTGAGCTGAAACTTATTGATTGTTGTTTGTCATTTCATAGGGTTGTTTAGATATCTATAGGCTATCTTTATTCCGCAACAACCCTGTAATTCTTTGTATAGATTATTTCTTAATAAAGGATTACATTTGAAAACCACAATCTGTGTTCAAGAATGTTTTTGTTTCTTTACTGCTTTACTATTTTAATGATTCCTGCTCTTTACATACTTGCTTAATATTCATAAACTGAATCTTAAAACGTTTTGTGTTAAAAGTTTGTAAAGATTGAAGAAAGTTGTATTCACCCCCCTCTACAACTGTTCTGTGTTCAATATACTTTGGTATATTGATACACCGTGGGACGTATCATATGGATGAGCATTTTTCTTCCCAATTTTTGATCCCGTTTATCGTCTCGATCTTAGTATCGGGAAATGGTGCCTAATGGGACTTGGGACCAGAACCTGTACCCATTTTTCTTGGTTCGCAGGACTTGGGACCACGGTACAGGGAGATGGTACCGGAAAATGATACCGAATGAAAGAAGCGGTATCGGTACTAAGTTTTGGAGAAATTCGGGATCGGTACCGTCGGTGCCGGGACGGGACCGGTCTCATGTCCATCCCTATTTATAAATCTATCTAAACTAGACGAATACCCGTGCGACGTAGCGGTGTTGGTGGTAGCGGCTGCGTGATGATGGCGGCGATGGGTTGTGCTGGTGGCAACGTGTCTTGTAGTTTATTGATGTGAAGATCATACGGAAACCATAAAACATGCCCTGCGAGAATGTAAATCGGCCACTAAGATAGATATGTAGTGTTGTCCTTGTTACGTACGTAACTTCTATTTAGAATATTGGCGTATTTGTTGCTGTATTTGTTTTTGTTTTGTTTTGTTTTTGCCAATTTTTCATACATTTGGTTTTTGGATATGTTGTACAGTTGTTAGGTGATATATTGCTGGGCTTGACACATCTCGTGGACCTGTAGGATGTGGCCTGACTGTCGTATGGCTCACATAGGCCTATTATAATTTAATTACATTGTGCTTTGTAGTAGCATTCGTGGACTAATCAATTTATCACCATTTAGGCATTTAATCATTTATTAATAATATATATATTTTGCCTTTATACAAAAATTTCAATATGATAGTGTAGTTATTATATACTTTATTATTAGAAACATGTTTAGGAAAAGTTTGTTCTTATGTAACAAATGAGCAAAGATTTATGTGAGGTATAAGCCTTAAAAAACTTCTTTATTTCTTGTTTTTAAAAGATTGATTAGACGTGGAGAAAGAAAGTGGGCATATGTGCTTCGATATATCATGTCACTTTTGTGTTTCAAGAATTAAAGTTGAAGTTAAATACAAGGAATATTTAGAATAAGCATTTGTGGCTTATTGTTTTTGAAAGTGTAATTTTATCGATAAGGATAGACAAACTTAACTTTATAGCGAATTACTCCACACTACATGTCTACATTCGACTATTCGAGCGCAATTGAACTAGAGTAAAATATAAAATTTTTTAACTAAAGTATCAGTTTTAAAAGTTTATTTTGTTTGTAAAGCAACTAGATTTTTATCCTGTATATACAAACGGTTAAATTAAAACAAATAATATTAAAAAAATTTAAATTGTTTTTGTGCGTAATAATTTTTTTTATTAAAATATTTAAAATTATTTTTATGTGTAGAGATATTTTTAAATTGTGAAATTTCAACTCTTTTCGCTTTCAATTAGATACGATACATGAGAGCCTAATAAAAGAATGCTTATGTCAATATTATATATTCTAGGGTAAATTACAAAAATCATACCTGAGGTTTGTTCGAAACTACACTGGTCATACCTACAATTTAAAAATTACGCGAGACATACCCATCGTTGTCAAAAACTTACACTGACCATACCTATCGCTGACGGTCGTCTATTTGGCCGTTAAGTCAAGTCACGTGTCGTGCATGTGAGGTATCAAAACCGTAATTTCGTGTATACTTCAGGTATCATCGTGTAATTTACCATAAAAATAATTATTAAGAATTTAGAGTTTTATTTATACTTCGGTTATTAAGTTGGGTAGATATGAAATTTATTATGAAAAGATAGTTTTTTTTTCAATGAAAAGTATATCGAGAAAAATACTTGATACAAGAATGCATTTATTATATTATATGTCATTATTATTTTGTTATATGTGTATAGTGAATATAACAAGAATGTGAACCATGAAAACCATTAAACTTGATAACTTGGTATGTTCATATGTGAATGGTGTAAACAAATTTTTTTACATGTAATCGAACAAATCATATTATACGTATTTAATATTACACATATTTATATATGAATATTTATTACATAAAATAGACCGGATGTAAATAACTTATAGTCAAGGTGTATGTCTGATCGGTTACTTAATTATAAACTTGATTGATTTTGTTTGATTTGAAAAACATCACACATTATAATCTAAAATGTGAATTAGACGTAAATACATAGTGGTAATTTAACTTATTTGAGTGACTTATCATATATGGTGTTGAGTCCTAATGTTAATTGTAAATTTAATGATGACAAATCTGACCTATAAACACTTAGTAATCTTTGGTTCTTGTAATCTATCTCTATATATATATATATATATATATATATATATATATATATATATATATATATATATATATATATATATATATATATATATATATATATATATATATATATATATATATATATATATATATATATATATATATATATATATATATATATATATATATATATATATATATATATATATATATATATATATATATATATATATATATATATATATATATATATATATATATATATATATATATATATATATATATATATATATATATATATATATATATATATATATATATATATATATATATATATATATATATATATATATATATATATATATATATATATATATATATATATATATATATATATATATATATATATATATATATATATATATATATATATATATATATATATATATATATATATATATATATATATATATATATATATATATATATATATATATATATATATATATATATATATATATATATATATATATATATATATATATATATATATATATATATATATATATATATATATATATATATATATATATATATATATATATACATTTGAATTAAAAAACAATGAGAATCTTTAAATTATAATTTGATAACTTGGTATGTTCATATGTGAATGGTGTAAACAAATTTTTTTACATGTAATCGAACAAATCATATTATACGTATTTAATATTACACATATTTATATATGAATATTTATTACATAAAATAGACCGGATGTAAATAACTTATAGTCAAGGTGTATGTCTGATCGGTTACTTAATTATAAACTTGATTGATTTTGTTTGATTTGAAAAACATCACACATTATAATCTAAAATGTGAATTAGACGTAAATACATAGTGGTAATTTAACCCTATATTCTATCAATTTATATAAATTGTTCCTGATTGTGACAGACAGAAGAAATTTTTTTCTTATTATACTATTAAGATTAAAATAAAACTGTTTTTTTAACCAGTGAAATAGTATAAGTTTTGTGGTTTTGTGGACAAGGACACGTCCGATGATTTATAAGTATAAATCTTGTGATAGAGACACACATGTTGTTTTTGGAAGATAACTTGAACAGATATTCCCATTAAACTTTTGTTTCAAGAGTGTTTGCATAAAGAATATTCCCATTAAACTTCTTTGTTTCAAGAGTGTTTGCATAAAGAATATTCCCATTAAACTTTTGTTTCAAGAGTGTTTGCATAAAGAATATTCCCATTAAACTTCTTTTGAACAAATATTCTCATTAAACTCTCGCATACAATCGATAAGACCATCAAAGGGAATGATAACTTCCAAGCTAAAATGCTACAAGTTAATGATTGATCATAGATTCATTGGCACATAGATTTGATAAATCAAAAAACCAAATGTATATTATGTACCTAATTAAGTATGATAAATGAGAAACGAAAAAAAACAGTTTATTTCTTAATCTATGGATAATTCTTTAGAAGAGCCGTAATATAAAAATGAGTTAATTACACTTTTGTTTCAAGAGGTTTGTAAAGAATATTCCCATTAAACTTTTGTTTCAAGAGTGTTTGCATAAAGAATATTCCCATTAAACTTCTTTTGAACAAATATTCTCATTAAACTCTCGCATACAATCGATAAGACCATCAAAGGGAATGATAACTTCCAAGCTAAAATGCTACAAGTTAATGATTGATCATAGATTCATTGGCACATAGATTTGATAAATCAAAAAACCAAATGTATATTATGTACCTAATTAAGTATGATAAATGAGAAACGAAAAAAAACAGTTTATTTCTTAATCTATGGATAATTCTTTAGAAGAGCCGTAATATAAAAATGAGTTAATTACACTTTTGTTTCAAGAGTGTTTGTAAAGAATATTCCCATTAAACTTCTTTTGAACAAATTTTCATTAAAGAATATCTACCACTTTAATAAATGAAATATAAATATGTTAATAATTTCTTATTAGGGTAAATTACACGGATGATACCTGAAGTATACACGAAATTACGGTTTTGATACCTCACATGCATGGCACGTGACTTGACTTAACGGCCAAATAGACGACCGTCAGCGATAGGTATGGTCAGTGTAAGTTTTTGACAACGATGGGTATGTCTCACGTAATTTTTAAATTGTAGGTGTGACCAGTGTAGTTTCGAACAAATCTCATGTATGATTTTTGTAATTTACCCTATATTCTATCAATTTATATAAATTGTTCCTGATTGTGACAGACAGAAGAAATTTTTTTCTTATTATACTATTAAGATTAAAATAAAACTGTTTTTTTAACCAGTGAAATAGTATAAGTTTTGTGGTTTTGTGGACAAGGACACGTCCGATGATTTATAAGTATAAATCTTGTGATAGAGACACACATGTTGTTTTTGGAAGATAACTTGAACAGATATTCCCATTAAACTTTTGTTTCAAGAGTGTTTGCATAAAGAATATTCCCATTAAACTTCTTTTGAACAAATATTCTCATTAAACTCTCGCATACAATCGATAAGACCATCAAAGGGAATGATAACTTCCAAGCTAAAATGCTACAAGTTAATGATTGATCATAGATTCATTGGCACATAGATTTGATAAATCAAAAAACCAAATGTATATTATGTACCTAATTAAGTATGATAAATGAGAAACGAAAAAAAACAGTTTATTTCTTAATCTATGGATAATTCTTTAGAAGAGCCGTAATATAAAAATGAGTTAATTACACTTTTGGTCCCTATCGAGGGTTAAAAATTACCGTTTTCATCCCTACCTTTCATATATTACCGTTTTGGTCCAAAAAACTTCTACCACTCGACACACGCCTCCACACTAACAATCGCCCCCACCATCACACCGTCGCGACGACTAACGCCGCATTGCGCGGGTACAGTGCTAGTATATAGTAAAATAATTCTATAAAATTTACATATATATATATATATCTATATATATATATATATATATATACACACAGGTATATATATATATTTATATATATATATATATATATATATATATATATATATATATATATATATATATATATATATATATATATATATATATATATATATATATATATATATATATATATATATATATATATATATATATATATATATATATATATATATATATATATATATATATATATATATATATATATATATATATATATATATATATATATATATATATATATATATATATATATATATATATATATATATATATATATATATATATATATATATATATATATATATATATATATATATATATATATATATATATATATATATATATATATATATATATATATATATATATATATATATATATATATATATATATATATATATATATATATATATATATATATATATATATATATATATATATATATATATATATATATATATATATATATATATATATATATATATATATATATATATATATATATATATATATATATATATATATATATATATATATATATATATATATATATATATATATATATATATATATATATATATATATATATATATATATATATATATATATATATATATATATATATATATATATATATATATATATATATATATATATATATATATATATATATATATATATATATATATATATATATATATATATATATATATATATATATATATATATATATATATATATATATATATATATATATATATATATATATATATATATATATATATATATATATATATATATATATATATATATATATATATATATATATATATATATATATATATATATATATATATATATATATATATATATATATATATATATATATATATATATATATATATATATATATATATATATATATATATATATATATATATCTTTTGAACAAATATTCTCATTAAACTCTCGCATACAATCGATAAGACCATCAAAGGGAATGATAACTTCCAAGCTAAAATGCTACAAGTTAATGATTGATCATAGATTCATTGGCACATAGATTTGATAAATCAAAAAACCAAATGTATATTATGTACCTAATTAAGTATGATAAATGAGAAACGAAAAAAAACAGTTTATTTCTTAATCTATGGATAATTCTTTAGAAGAGCCGTAATATAAAAATGAGTTAATTACACTTTTGGTCCCTATCGAGGGTTAAAAATTACCGTTTTCATCCCTACCTTTCATATATTACCGTTTTGGTACAAAAAAACTTTGCTCCGTCAACGCTTTTGGTCCAATTCTTGAAACGGACGTTAAACGCCCATCACGTGATGGGTATTTTCGTCTTTTTATTTTTACAAGGACTAAAGCTGTAAATATAGATCTGATTTTATAGATTTAGATATGGATTGCTAAGAGATATATAAATAGAGATTGATAGATAAACATCATTGCTTCCGATGACAATCATAAATAAGGATTTTGCCAAGTGGACTTGAGCACCAGGTAAACCCAATTGTTGAACCAGTTGGTCATACACTAAAAAGTAGTATTCTACTTGCTGTGATAAAGAAATCGTTTGATTCTGCATTTTATATGCATATATAAAGTTATAAACTTATTCAGCAAATACAGTGGAGTTCATAAAAAGCACGAATTCACGGTGGCCGGAAAAATAACCACCTCGCCGGAAAGTGTAATTTCAAGATTACTACACCGTTCCTGTAAATTAACACTTGAAAATGGTACCAAAGTACTCAGATTGAAATCCGCACAAAACCCTAGCCAAAATTTAATTCGATCTAGACTCGTCGGAAAACCGGACAACTCGCCAGAAAACTCAATTCAACGATTTCTCTCGTTACTTTGAATTAAATCACGAAACTAGTACCAAAATGCTCAGAACCACATTCCGCACAAACCCTCGCCAACAAAAATCAGTTTTGAACCTCGCCGGAAATCTCGTCAGAACACCGGAAAGTGAACTGTCAACAAAAATCATCAAATCGGAAACTGAAAGCATCATCATCATGTTCAGAATCATCACGCGAACAAAACCTCGTTAATTTCAGATCGATTTGATGACAAAGAAGAAGAAATCGAAGAGAGAAGATTAGACAGTTGTTTTTTTTAATTAAAGAGTTAATTACAACATCAAAGACATTAGCTTTGCCCTCGAAAGAATCTTGAAAATAGCACTAAATGTAGCTCATAAATAGAGATTAATATATAGATACAAGATATAGATATGTTGTTAGTGGTGTCAATATATAGATACAAGATCTGGTAATGATGATAATGAAAGAGTATATAGATATTTACGGTTTTGGTCCTTGTGATATGAAAAGACGAGAATACCCAACACGTGCAGGTCACGTGATGGGCAAATAAACGTCTGTTTGGAATTTGGACCAAAAGCGTTGACTGAGCAAAAATTTTTGGACCAAAACAGTAATATATGAAAGTTTAATTAACTCTATAAAAATTTATACTTTATGATGTAAAGTATAAATTTTTATGTGTAAGTTTTTTCCAAGACCCAAGTAGATTATTAGTGCCTTCCAAATTAAACGTCTACAATGAAAATAACGAATAGTGATCGGTTGTTTTTTCGTCGCACTAATGTCGTCATCCTCTACATATTGACAACTTGTAATTGTAAAATACGGAATTAAAAACAGTAACATTGTTGATTGTTTTTTTGTTTTTTATTTTTTGAACGTTCAAAAGTATTTCATTGAATAATGACTAGTGGATAAGCTAGAAGTACATAAGTTTACATGATATATATCTTAATCTTAATCTTAATATATACTAAAAAACTAACTTAACCAATTCAAATCTTCAATTTTATCTAATTTAATCTTCGTCAATTTAATCTAACTTAATTTAATCTTAATCTTAATCTTAATATATATCTTAATCTTAATCTTAATATATACTAAAAAACAACTGTGCTAACCTCAATTGACCCTCTCAATTTTTCAAAATTAACTAAAGCAACACATGTCTAAATTAATTTACATTTTTTGGTTTTTCATCACCAATTTACACTTTAACCCAATTTAAAAATATTAATTTACACTTTTTGGTTTTTCATCACCAATTTACACTTTAACCCAATTTAAAAATGATTAATTTACACTTTTTGGTTTTTCATCACCAATTTACATTTAACCCAATTTTAAAATAATTAATTTATATTTTTTGGTTTTCCATCACCAATTTACACTTTAACCCAATTTAACTAGGATAACCATTGTTGTTATTAGTAATTGAAATCAAACTATATTTAGGATAAAAATTATTCTTATACCGAACCCTACAAATAAAATCACAACACACGAAAACATTGAAAACCCACAAACCAAATTCTACTTTTATTGTTCTTAAAAACCATGGCTAACGAAAATAAAATTACTTTTTTGCAAGTCATCAATAAGAACTCGGTCAATTGTGTAATCAATGTTACTATATTGTTTCTCTGGAAGAGTTTGTATAAAAGAATCTATGCTACACCATCCAGCCTTGATATATGATTTAGCATTCAATGTTTAAATTTGAATATTTCAATTCTTTTTTCGGTATACATTTTCTGAAATTTATTATTATGAATCAAACAATATGAATATCAAACCTTAATAAACGAATGAACAAGATATATGAATATGAATGATTATGAGAGTTATTATTATTACATGAATCGATCGATTTATAGAAATAGAACAAATATCAAGATGATATTTGTTAGGTATTAAAAACCCTAATTGGGAAAAAAGAATTACAGAGAGAATAATCGAATAGAATGATTGAATGAAATAATGTGTTGTATATCAAAAAGATTTTTGATGTGAATATATAATGAATCTTCAGAAGTTGCACATAGCTCCTCCAGCTCTTCACCGACCTTCTAAGCAGTCCCTTTACTTTCTTCTTTTACAGGTTCAGTCCCTGCACAATGCTAATCATACAATAAGCATACAAACTTTATATAAAAAACCTTAAAACTGTTTTATATATTTAATACTCCCCCTCAGTTTTAAGGTCTAAACAAATCAAGAAGGTTAAGTTTATCAACCAATTTCTCATGTTGTTCAATAGTTAAACCTTTGGTGAACACATCTGCTATCTGATTAGCAGATTCAATCTTAATAGGTTTAATCAAACCTAGCAAGATTTTTTCTCTTATGAAATGTAAATCAAGTTCAAAATGTTTTGTCCTATCATGAAAGACAGGATTAGAACTTATCTGAATAGCAGCCTTGTTGTCACAGTAAAAAAAATTGGTTTCTCAACTTGAATATGTATCTCACTTAACAAGTTAGTGATCCACATAACTTCACATGTTAAAGAAGCAAGAGCTCTATATTCAGCTTCTGCAGAAGATCTAGAAACCACAGACTGTTTTTTACTTTTCCAGGAGATAAGAGAATTCCCCATATACACTGCATAACCAGTCACACTTCTCATTGTGACTTTGCATTTAGCCCAGTCTGAGTCAGTGTAACCAGTTATGTTCATATGAGGACTCTTTGAGATAAAAGTTCCTTTACCTGGATTGTTCTTAATGTATCTAAGAACTCTAAAAGCAAGCTTTAAATGAGAAGTATAAGGAGAGTGCATAAACTGACTCAAACACTGGACTGCATATGAAATGTCAGGTCTAGTGTGAGTAAGATAAATCAACTTCCCAAGAAGTTTCTGATAGTCTGTAACATTCTCAATTGGCTTATCATTATCATTCATAGGTGAATTGGTAATCACCAACTTAGATTCAATGGGAGTTTTAGCTGGTTTGCATGCAAGCATGCCATACTCAGCCAATAACTCAAGAGCATATTTTCTTTGAGAAAGGCAGATACCTTTCTCAGTTTTTAACACTTCAATTCCTAAAAAATATTTTAACTCACCAAGATCCTTTATAAGAAACTTGGTTCTCAAAAATTCTTTAACCTTATTGATTTCAGAAACATTGTTTCCTGTTATAACTATGTCATCAACATAGACTAACAAAATAATCAAAACATGTTTATCAGATTTAATGAACATAGAGTAATCACTCTTACTTTGTCTAAAACCATTTATCAACAAAGTGTTACACAATTTTTCATTCCATTGTCTTGGAGCTTGTTTAAGCCCATACAATGATTTTTTAAGTTTGCAAACTCTTTTATCATTTTCAGAAAAATATCCAAGAGGTAAATCCATATAAACATCTTCATTAAGACTACCATAAAGAAAGGCATTATTAACATCTAATTGGAATAAAGACCAATTGTTATTAACAGCTAGATTAATCAAGCATCTAACTGTCACAATTTTAACAACAGGAGAAAAGGTTTCATCAAAGTCTATACCTGCCCATTGATTGTATCCTTTGGCTACCAACCTGGCCTTAAATCTTTCAACCTCACCAGTGGACTTATATTTTACCTTATAAACCCACTTGCAGCCTATAGATTTCCTGCCAGGTGGTAACTCAGTTACAACCCAAGTATTATTCCTATTCAGTGCATCCATCTCCTCATTCATGGCTGCAACCCAATGACTATTGGTACAAGCATCATGATAAGACTTAGGCTCACTAATTCTGTTAAGACTAGTAGAGAAACAAAAATTATCTTTACTCAAATGAGAGTAATTTACATGCCTTTCAATACCATATTTCACATTACCTTCAAGAACATAATCTCCAAATTTTATAGGTAAAACAGTATTTCTTTCTGACCTCCTAAGGTCTTGGTTATTCAAATCATTACTACCCTCAGGATCTGCACCATTAGGTGCAATATTTTCATCATTAACTTCCATACCTTCATCCTCACTACTGTTAACAGAGAAATCACCAAGTGAACTAGTGTCACTGGCATTCTCTCCCATGTTTTCAGTAGTAGTAGGAGAGATTGCAGCCTGATCAGTAGCCTCTGCATCATCATTGGGTAGAGTATTTGCTGGGAGAGAAGTAAGATAAGGAGAATCAAAGAAGGTTATAAAATCATTTTCAGAATAATGAGTACCAAAAGTTTTGTTAGAATTATTCATTTTAAATGGAAAAATATTTTCATAAAATTTTATATCTCTAGTGAAATATAAAGTTTTCTTTTCTAAACTAAATACTTTATAACCCTTTTTATTGTTTGAATACCCAACAAATACACATTTATCACTTCTTTTTGAAAATTTGTCAGAATTGTTTAAGAAAGTAGCAAAGCAGAGGCAACCAAAACTCCTAAGATGGTCAATATTTGGAGAAGTTCCAAATACCAACTCATAAGGAGACTTTCCTTTAAGAACAGAAGAGGGAAGTCTATTAATAAGATAACAAGCAGTGAGAACACATTCAGTCCATAAGCTGAGAGGAATTCCCCCCTGAAACAAAAGAGACCTTGCAACATTCAAAAGGTGTCTGTGTTTCCTCTCAGCAATCCCATTTTGCTGAGGGGTATAAGCAATAGTAGTTTGATGAACTATTCCATAAGAATTACAAAAATTTTCCATGTTTGAATTAACAAACTCAGAACCATTGTCACTCCTAAAAGTTTTAACATCTTTAGAAAACTGAGTTTTCAAATACTGATAAAACACAGAAATGTACTTAAACACTTCATCTTTACCTTTTAATAAGTAAACCCAAACAGCCCTAGAATAGTCATCATCAATAGTCAAGAAAAACCTAAAACCCTCTTTGCTTTTCACCCTATAAGGGCCCCAAACATCAAGGTGAACAAGTTCACCAACAGAAGTTGAAACATGATTGCTTAAAGGAAAAGGTTCTCTTGTTTGTTTTGCAAAATGACAAATATCACAAGGTGAAGTAGAACCATCACCCCTGATATCAATTTTCCCTTTTAAAACCTTTAAAACTTGGTCAGATGGATGACCAAGTCTATTATGCCATAAAGTGTTTGAAAAACAGATCATAGTATTATTACACTTAACAAAAGGTCCAGAATTATTAAAGTCAAGAAAGTACAAACCTCCTACCTGACTACCAGTCCCCAGGGTTTTCTTCAGCTGTAAGTCCTGGATATAACATCTTGATTCATCAAAACCAACAAAAACCTTACTGTCTCTTGCCAGTTTATGAACTGACAAAAGATTCACACTATACTCTGGAACATACAACACATCATATAAAATCAAAGTATCACTTAATCTTAGATTTCCAACTTTTTTAATCTGTGCAACTGTTCCATTAGGATGATCAATTTGCAAATTCAAGTCAGAAATATCAACAATGTTTTCTAAATTATCCAAACTAGTAACCATATGTTGATTTGCCCCAGAGTCAATGATCCACCCTTTGTCAGTTTTATAAATTTTGAAAAAAGTCTTTGTATTAGAACAGAAGAATGTACCTGCCATATTGGCTTGTACATTCTCTGGAGGTTTAGAATTCAAAAGCTTAAGAAGTTGCTGCACTTGGTCTTGAGTAAGAGAAGTAACATTAGCAGTCACAGAATTACCAGAAGAAACAGTATTATGATTCACAGTTCTATTTTGTAAATTACTTGTAGCCCATTTTTTCTTAATATAATCAGGATATCCAACAATTTTAAAGCACTTATCAACAGTATGACCAGTCAAACCACATTTAGGATTAGAACAAACAAGATTATTATTTTTACTCACAGAAGGTTTTTTAAATACAGAATTCACATTTTGAGATTTAGCATTAAAAGTAGCAGTTTGAGGCTTAGAAACATTAGCAGAATGAGAAGAGGAATCTATATGAGATTCTTCTCTAGATACAACAGAAAAAGCAGTTTTAACATCAGGAAAAGGTTCTCTAGTAAGCAAAGAACTCCTAACAGATTGATAAGTATCATCTAATCCCATAAGAAACTGCATCAATTTCATAAGATCATTATGTGTTTTAAAAGCCTTTTGAGCTTCACAAGTACATGCAGGTAATTTTGTAATAGCATCAAACTGTTTCCAATATGCATTCAACTTATGATAATAGTCAGACAAAGAAGTACCATGCTTGTTTCAAACAATTAATCTGTTGATACAAGTTAAAAGTTTCAGAACCATTAATCTTATCATATGTCTCTTTTAGTTCTTTCCAAACATCAGTAGCATTAGTAGAAAAAATCTGACCTAGATACAATTCCTCAGAAATATCAACAATGTTTTCTAAATTATCCAAACTAGTAACCATATGTTGATTTTCCCCAGAGTCAATGATCCACCCTTTGTCAGTTTTATAAATTTTGAAAAAAGTCTTTGTATTAGAACAGAAGAATGTACCTGCCATATTGGCTTGTACATTCTCTGGAGGTTTAGAATTCAGAAGCTTAAGAAGTTGCTGCACTTGGTCTTGAGTAAGAGAAGTAACATTAGCAGTCACAGAATTACCAGAAGAAACAGTATTATGATTCACAGTTCTATTTTGTAAATTACTTGTAGCCCATTTTTTCTTAATATAATCAGGATATCCAACAATTTTAAAGCACTTATCAACAGTATGACCAGTCAAACCACATTTAGGATTAGAACAAACAAGATTATTATTTTTACTCACAGAAGGTTTTTTAAACACAGAATTCACATTTTGAGATTTAGCATTAAAAGTAGCAGTTTGAGGCTTAGAAACATTAGCAGAATGAGAAGAGGAATCTATATGAGATTCTTCTCTAGATACAACAGAAAAAGCAGTTTTAACATCAGGAAAAGGTTCTCTAGTAAGCAAAGAACTCCTAACAGATTGATAAGTATCATCTAATCCCATAAGAAACTGCATCAATTTCATAAGATCATTATGTGTTTTAAAAGCCTTTTGAGCTTCACAAGTACATGCAGGTAATTTTGTAATAGCATCAAACTGTTTCCAATATGCATTCAACTTATGATAATAGTCAGACAAAGAAGTACCATGTTGTTTCAAACAATTAATCTGTTGATACAAGTTAAAAGTTTCAGAACCATTAATCTTATCATATGTCTCTTTTAGTTCTTTCCAAACATCAGTAGCATTAGTAGAAAAAATCTGACCTAGATACAATTCCTCAGAAATAGACCCTAAAATCCATGAAAGTACCACAGAATTACACATATCCCATTGTCTAGCTAAATTAGCATCAGAAGTAGATCTTATACATGAACCATCAATAAATCCAATTTTATTTTTAGCTTGCAGAGCAATATTCATAGCACAACTCCATACAGAATAATTTTCAGTTCCTTTCAATTTATGTGACACAAAAGAACACTACAAGAAATTTGGGTTTTGGGGACGACATTTGTCGTCCCCAAAAGTCACTTTTGTCGTCCCCAAATCCTTTAGCGACGACAATTTGCGACGACATAAATGGGGCCCACCGCCGAATAAGAAAATTGGAAAGGAAAATAAAAAATCATTTGGCGACGACTTTTGTGACGACAATGTCGTCACAATTTTTTTTTTATTTTTCTTAAAGAAAAAAAAGATTAAAAACCAGTTTTTTTATATAAAAAAATTTATTTCGCGGCGACATTAGCGACGACATTGTCGTCCCTAAATGCAAATTTTATTAAAAAAAATAAATTGTATTTTTTACATATTCAGTATTATGTATTTATATATTTATATATGTATTTATGTATTATGTATATGAATATGTGTACTAATAGATACAAAATCAATTATAAAAATTAAATATATATACAAAACATATAGATCTAAACAAAACCACAAATTTTCATTCAAAATCATACACATACACAATATATTTAATTTCATTGATAACTACAATCAATTACCAAAATAAACAAACATAACACTACATACTAAAATTACTCAAACTAACAAAATATTATCATACAAAATTTTACTAACAAAATAAATCTTGAAATTAAGATAGTGGTGATAAGGGTGGTGGCAGGCGGCAGTGACGGTGCCGTTGATGGTGGTGGTCGGATCTGGCTGCTGTGAAAGTTGAGGGCAGCCGCGGTGGAGGGTAAAAAGCGACGGCAGTGGTGGTTGGTTGTTGTCACTACAAATATAAAAAATATAAACAAATTTAGTAACAAAGTAACTTAAATTACATATTTATACACTATATAATAAATACTTACAAGAAAAAAAAAGAGCAACGACGGCGGCAGAAGCAAAGAGCCGACGGTGGGCTTTTTTCAGGCGGTCCAGAAAATAGGGGAGGAAGAAAGACCCTAAAATCCATGAAAGTACCACAGAATTACACATATCCCATTGTCTAGCTAAATTAGCATCAGAAGTAGATCTTATACATGAACCATCAATAAATCCAATTTTATTTTTAGCTTGCAGAGCAATATTCATAGCACAACTCCATACAGAATAATTTTCAGTTCCTTTCAATTTATGTGACACAAAAGAACACTACAAGAAATTTGGGTTTTGGGGGCGACATTTGTCGTCCCCAAAAGTCACTTTTGTCGTCACAAAAGGCTTTTGTGACGACTTTTGTGACGTCCCCTAAAGACTTTGTCGTCCCCAAAAGATTTTGTCGTCCCCAAAAGTCACTTTTGTCGTCCCCAAAAGTCACTTTTGTCGTCCCCAAAAGTCACTTTTGTCGTCCCCAAAAGTCACTTTTGTCGTCCCCAAAAGTCACTTTTGTCGTCCCCAAAAGTCACTTTTGTCGTCCCCAAAAGTCACTTTTGTCGTCCCCAAAAGTCACTTTTGTCGTCCCCAAAAGTCACTTTTGTCGTCCCCAAAAGTCACTTTTGTCGTCCCCAAAAGTCACTTTTGTCGTCCCCAAAAGTCACTTTTGTCGTCCCCAAAAGTCACTTTTGTCGTCCCCAAAAGTCACTTTTGTCGTCCCCAAAAGTCACTTTTGTCGTCCCCAAAAGTCACTTTTGTCGTCCCCAAAAGTCACTTTTGTCGTCCCCAAAAGTCACTTTTGTCGTCCCCAAAAGTCACTTTTGTCGTCCCCAAAAGTCACTTTTGTCGTCCCCAAAAGTCACTTTTGTCGTCCCCAAAAGTCACTTTTGTCGTCCCCAAAAGTCACTTTTGTCGTCCCCAAAAGTCACTTTTGTCGTCCCCAAAAGTCACTTTTGTCGTCCCCAAAAGTCACTTTTGTCGTCCCCAAAAGTCACTTTTGTCGTCCCCAAAAGTCACTTTTGTCGTCCCCAAAAGTCACTTTTGTCGTCCCCAAAAGTCACTTTTGTCGTCCCCAAAAGTCACTTTTGTCGTCCCCAAAAGTCACTTTTGTCGTCCCCAAAAGTCACTTTTGTCGTCCCCAAAAGTCACTTTTGTCGTCCCCAAAAGTCACTTTTGTCGTCCCCAAAAGTCACTTTTGTCGTCCCCAAAAGTCACTTTTGTCGTCCCCAAAAGTCACTTTTGTCGTCCCCAAAAGTCACTTTTGTCGTCCCCAAAAGTCACTTTTGTCGTCCCCAAAAGTCACTTTTGTCGTCCCCAAAAGTCACTTTTGTCGTCCCCAAAAGTCACTTTTGTCGTCCCCAAAAGTCACTTTTGTCGTCCCCAAAAGTCACTTTTGTCGTCCCCAAAAGTCACTTTTGTCGTCCCCAAAAGTCACTTTTGTCGTCCCCAAAAGTCACTTTTGTCGTCCCCAAAAGTCACTTTTGTCGTCCCCAAAAGTCACTTTTGTCGTCCCCAAAAGTCACTTTTGTCGTCCCCAAAAGTCACTTTTGTCGTCCCCAAAAGTCACTTTTGTCGTCCCCAAAAGTCACTTTTGTCGTCCCCAAAAGTCACTTTTGTCGTCCCCAAAAGTCACTTTTGTCGTCCCCAAAAGTCACTTTTGTCGTCCCCAAAAGTCACTTTTGTCGTCCCCAAAAGTCACTTTTGTCGTCCCCAAAAGTCACTTTTGTCGTCCCCAAAAGTCACTTTTGTCGTCCCCAAAAGTCACTTTTGTCGTCCCCAAAAGTCACTTTTGTCGTCCCCAAAAGTCACTTTTGTCGTCCCCAAAAGTCACTTTTGTCGTCCCCAAAAGTCACTTTTGTCGTCCCCAAAAGTCACTTTTGTCGTCCCCAAAAGTCACTTTTGTCGTCCCCAAAAGTCACTTTTGTCGTCCCCAAAAGTCACTTTTGTCGTCCCCAAAAGTCACTTTTGTCGTCCCCAAAAGTCACTTTTGTCGTCCCCAAAAGTCACTTTTGTCGTCCCCAAAAGTCACTTTTGTCGTCCCCAAAAGTCACTTTTGTCGTCCCCAAAAGTCACTTTTGTCGTCCCCAAAAGTCACTTTTGTCGTCCCCAAAAGTCACTTTTGTCGTCCCCAAAAGTCACTTTTGTCGTCCCCAAAAGTCACTTTTGTCGTCCCCAAAAGTCACTTTTGTCGTCCCCAAAAGTCACTTTTGTCGTCCCCAAAAGTCACTTTTGTCGTCCCCAAAAGTCACTTTTGTCGTCCCCAAAAGTCACTTTTGTCGTCCCCAAAAGTCACTTTTGTCGTCCCCAAAAGTCACTTTTGTCGTCCCCAAAAGTCACTTTTGTCGTCCCCAAAAGTCACTTTTGTCGTCCCCAAAAGTCACTTTTGTCGTCCCCAAAAGTCACTTTTGTCGTCCCCAAAAGTCACTTTTGTCGTCCCCAAAAGTCACTTTTGTCGTCCCCAAAAGTCACTTTTGTCGTCCCCAAAAGTCACTTTTGTCGTCCCCAAAAGTCACTTTTGTCGTCCCCAAAAGTCACTTTTGTCGTCCCCAAAAGTCACTTTTGTCGTCCCCAAAAGTCACTTTTGTCGTCCCCAAAAGTCACTTTTGTCGTCCCCAAAAGTCACTTTTGTCGTCCCCAAAAGTCACTTTTGTCGTCCCCAAAAGTCACTTTTGTCGTCCCCAAAAGTCACTTTTGTCGTCCCCAAAAGTCACTTTTGTCGTCCCCAAAAGTCACTTTTGTCGTCCCCAAAAGTCACTTTTGTCGTCCCCAAAAGTCACTTTTGTCGTCCCCAAAAGTCACTTTTGTCGTCCCCAAAAGTCACTTTTGTCGTCCCCAAAAGTCACTTTTGTCGTCCCCAAAAGTCACTTTTGTCGTCCCCAAAAGTCACTTTTGTCGTCCCCAAAAGTCACTTTTGTCGTCCCCAAAAGTCACTTTTGTCGTCCCCAAAAGTCACTTTTGTCGTCCCCAAAAGTCACTTTTGTCGTCCCCAAAAGTCACTTTTGTCGTCCCCAAAAGTCACTTTTGTCGTCCCCAAAAGTCACTTTTGTCGTCCCCAAAAGTCACTTTTGTCGTCCCCAAAAGTCACTTTTGTCGTCCCCAAAGCACTTTTGTCGTCCCCAAAGCACTTTTGTCGTCCCCAAAGCACTTTTGTCGTCCCCAAAGCACTTTTGTTCCAAATCATACCATTGTTTATTTTAAGAATGAAGTAATATATAGTATAGTTTATATAATATATCGAAGGTTCACGACATTTTTAAAATAAAAATGCAAATAAAGAAATTATAAAAATCCAAATTTTAATTTGAAGAAAAACAAACTGATAATTTAAATGTACAACATTTAACAAAAGTTAAAATAAAATAATGTAATTCTGAATAAAAAACTGATATTTTTTAAGACGTGGATATAAATTATTGTGTAGATGAGATCAAGTTGGTTATTTTATGTAATTATTATCTTAAGAAATGTTAAAAAGTTCGAATTAATTATAGAAAACAAAAAAAATATAAATATATTCATGACATGTGCTGATTTAACTAATCTATAGAATTTAAGATATGTGATTAGTCAATTGAAGTTAAGTCAGTTATCTTATAATATACATTAAGATTAAGATATCGGCTGTAAAGGTATATGGTAACTCTTTTATTCCAATAGATCATGTATGTTCGTCTTTAGTGCTCATGTTAGAATTTGAGCCTATTAAGATTAAGTTATGTGTTCGTTTGGTCCTAACGGGTCAAGTAGTGTATATAACTTGTGTATTTGGGCCTATTGGGCCCAATACGTTCATCAATTGTATCAATGGGCCATATGTGTTCATCTTTTCACTTGAATGGACCTAATGGGCCAATAATGTGTTTGTTTGGGCCTACTGAGATAACCTCATTTGTTATCTCATGTGGGTTTAATAGGCCCAATATGATTCATCGATAAGTATGAACATATGTATATATATATGTATGTACATATATATGGATGTTGTCTGTCTTATATAATTCAAAAGCTTAATTTGTAGTGTTTGTCAAATCAATGAGCCTATTGGGCCTAATATGCACACCAATTATTTCTTTGGATGTTTTTTTTTTGACATAACCATTGGTAATTGAACGAACCTTTACTTTAATGGGCCTATTGGGCCGTGTGTGTTTGTCATTCACTCAAAAATTCATATTGGGCCTTAAACCTCGTGTGTTATCTAATGTAGGCCTATATGGGCCCATATTGGGCCATGTGTGCTCGTCATTCGTTTGAATGGGCTTATCGGTTCTTTAAACTTGTTTGTTATATGATGTGAGCTTATTGGGCCTTTACACTCGTTTGTTATCTCATATGGGCCCATATTGGGCCATGTATGTTCGTCATTCGTTTAAATGGGCTTATCGGTTCTTTAAACCTGTTTGTTATCTCATATGGGCCCATATTGGGCCATGTGTGTTCTTCATTCGTTTGAATGGGCTTGTCGGTTCTTTAAACCTGTTTGTTATATGATGTGAGCTAATTGGGCCTTTTCTCTTGTTTGTTATCTCATATGGGCCCATATTGGGCCATGTGTGCTCGTCATTTGTTTGAATGGGCTTATCGGTTCTTTAAACCTGTTTGTTATATGATGTGAGCTTATTGGGCCTTTACACTCGTTTGTTATCTCATATGGGCCCATATGGGCCATGTGTGTTCTTCATTCGTTTGAATGGGCTTGTCGGTTATTTAAACCTGTTTGTTATATGATATGAGCTTATTGGGCCTTTTCTCTTGTTTGTTATATCATATGGGCCCATATTGGGCCATGTGTGTTCGTCATTCGTTTGAATGGGCTTATCGGGTCTTTAAACCTGTTTGTTATATGATGTGAGCTTATTGGGCCTTTACACTAGTTTGTTATCTCATTTGGGCCCATATTGGGACATGTGTGTTCGTCATTGCTTGAATGAGCTTATCGGGTCTTTAAACTTGTTTGTTATATGATTAATCGATAATGTATGACAAATGAACGTATGAATGTATATATGAATGTCTATTTTAACTCGTATTGTGTTCGTTTATTTTGTTCCGCTTATCCACGTGGGCCTAAATTTAATTTCACAATTAATATTTCTTTTATATTTAAATATAACACTAATTTTTGGAAGTTTTTAATTAGGAGGGAAAAAGAAAAATTAAAAGGCTCAAAAAAAAAAAATTGGAAAAATATTTTTGGGGACGACAAAGTCGTCACAAATTTCGTCCCTAAAACTATGGCGGGAACTTTTCATTTAGGTGGGAAAACGAAAAAACTAAAATGAAAAACGAAAACCTTTTTTTTGGAGAAAAAAGTTTTGGGGACGACAAAGTCGTCACAAATGTCGTCCCTAAAACTATGGCGGGAATTTAATTTAGGTGGGAAAACGAAAAAACTAAAATGAAAAACGAAAACCTTTTTTTTGGAGAAAAAAGTTTTGGGGACGATTTTCGTCCCTAAAACTATGGCAGGAACTTTTCATTTAGGTGGGAAAACGAAAAAACTAAAATGAAAAACGAAAACCTTTTTTTTGGAGAAAAAAGTTTTGGGGACGACAAAGTCGTCACAAATGTCGTCCCTAAAACTATGGCAGGAACTTTTCATTTAGGTGGGAAAACGAAAAAACTAAAATGAAAAACGAAAACCTTTTTTTTGGAGAAAAAAGTTTTGGGGACGACAAAGTCGTCACAAATGTCGTCCCTAAAACTATGGCGGGAACTTTTCATTTAGGTGGGAAAACGAAAAAACTAAAATGAAAAACGAAAACCTTTTTTTTGGAGAAAAAAGTTTTGGGGACGATTTCGTCCCTAAAACTATGGCAGGAACTTTTCATTTAGGTGGGAAAACGAAAAAACTAAAATGAAAAACGAAAACCTTTTTTTTGGAGAAAAAAGTTTTGGGGACGACAAAGTCGTCACAAATGTCGTCCCTAAAACTATGGCGGGAACTTTTCATTTAGGTGGGAAAACGAAAAAACTAAAATGAAAAACGAAAACCTTTTTTTTGGAGAAAAAAGTTTTGGGGACGACAAAGTCGTCACAAATGTCGTCCCTAAAACTATGGCGGGAACTTTTCATTTAGGTGGGAAAACGAAAAAACTAAAATGAAAAACGAAAACCTTTTTTTTGGAGAAAAAAGTTTTGGGGACGAAGTCGTCCCTAAAACTATGGCGGGAATTTATTTTTTTGGAGCGAAAAGCATAAAAATAAATATATTTGGCGACGACATTTGCGACGACCTTAAGCGTCGCAGAATATTTTTCAACTTTTGTCAGGAAAAAAAATCAAAAAGAAAAGACGAAATTGTTTTGGGACGAGATTTGTGACGACTTTGTCGTCCCCAAAACTTTTTTTGACTTTTTTAGTCAAAGCGTTGAATTTTTTGTCGTTTAGCGGGCTTTTGGGGACGACAAAGTCGTCACAATTTCGTCCCTAAAACTATGGCAGGAACTTTTCATTTAGGTGGGAAAACGAAAAAACTAAAATGAAAAACGAAAACCTTTTTTTTGGAGAAAAAAGTTTTGGGGACGACAAAGTCGTCACAAATGTCGTCCCTAAAACTATGGCGGGAATTTTTAATTTAGGTGGGAAAACGAAAAAACTAAAATGAAAAACGAAAACCTTTTTTTTGGAAGTTTTTAATTAGGAGGGAAAAAGAAAAAATTAAAAGGCTCAAAAAAAAAAAATTGGAAAAATATTTTTGGGGACGACAAAGTCGTCACAAATTTCGTCCCTAAAACTATGGCGGGAACTTTTCATTTAGGTGGGAAAACGAAAAAACTAAAATGAAAAACGAAAACCTTTTTTTTGGAGAAAAAAGTTTTGGGGACGACAAAGTCGTCACAAATGTCGTCCCTAAAACTATGGCGGGAATTTATTTTTTTGGAGCGAAAAGCAAAAAAATAAAAAAGAAAAATAAATATATTTGGCGACGACATTTGCGACGACCTTAAGCGTCGCAGAATATTTTTCAACTTTTGTCAGGAAAAAAAATCAAAAAGAAAAGACGAAATTGTTTTGGGACGAGATTTGTGACGACTTTGTCGTCCCCAAAACTTTTTTTGACTTTTTTAGTCAAAGCGTTGAATTTTTTGTCGTTTAGCGGGCTTTTGGGGACGACTTTTGCGTCGTCCCTAAAGCCTTCGTCGCGAAAAATCAACTTTCTTGTAGTGGAAGTAATACTAGAATCAGTAGGATGCAAGAACAATTCATCACCAAACACAATAGTAGCAGGAGTGCTACCACTCCCTAAATCACCACCTCCAGTCATTATTAATCACCTAAGAACTTAATTAAGCAGCAAATCTTAATAACAAAGTCTATCCAGGATTCCTAATCACTCAAGTGATAGGTCAAGGACCAATGAAATTAAGATAAAGAATATGCTACCAGTAATTAAGTTCTGGCAATAAAAACTGATGGCAGATCAACCAGATAAGCAATTAATAAAGAGATGTCCTGATTTTACCAAAATCAGGTAGGATAAGATGTAACCTAATTAGCAGCAGAATTTGTAGTAGACGAATTAGGGCTTAGAAACCCTAATCAAGGAAACACAGTCAACAATGCGTAGATCTGAAGCAGAATCCCCAAAAAATCCCAAAAATCAAAACCCTAATTTTTATTGAACTTTAAATATAACACTAATTTTTGGAAGTTTTTAATTAGGAGGGAAAAAGAAAAATTAAAAGGCTCAAAAAAAAAAAAAAAAAAAAAAAAAAAAAAAAAAAAAAAAAAAAAAAAAAAAAAAAAAAAAAAAAAAAAAAAAAAAAAAAAAAAAAAAAAAAAAAAAAAAAAAAAAAAAAAAAAAAAAAAAAAAAAAAAAAAAAAAAAAAAAAAAAAAAAAAAAAAAAAAAAAAAAAAAAAAAAAAAAAAAAAAAAAAAAAAAAAAAAAAAAAAAAAAAAAAAAAAAAAAAAAAAAAAAAAAAAAAAAAAAAAAAAAAAAAAAAAAAAAAAAAAAAAAAAAAAAAAAAAAAAAAAAAAAAAAAAAAAAAAAAAAAAAAAAAAAAAAAAAAAAAAAAAAAAAAAAAAAAAAAAAAAAAAAAAAAAAAAAAAAAAAAAAAAAAAAAAAAAAAAAAAAAAAAAAAAAAAAAAAAAAAAAAAAAAAAAAAAAAAAAAAAAAAAAAAAAAAAAAAAAAAAAAAAAAAAAAAAAAAAAAAAAAAAAAAAAAAAAAAAAAAAAAAAAAAAAAAAAAAAAAAAAAAAAAAAAAAAAAAAAAAAAAAAAAAAAAAAAAAAAAAAAAAAAAAAAAAAAAAAAAAAAAAAAAAAAAAAAAAAAAAAAAAAAAAAAAAAAAAAAAAAAAAAAAAAAAAAAAAAAAAAAAAAAAAAAAAAAAAAAAAAAAAAAAAAAAAAAAAAAAAAAAAAAAAAAAAAAAAAAAAAAAAAAAAAAAAAAAAAAAAAAAAAAAAAAAAAAAAAAAAAAAAAAAAAAAAAAAAAAAAAAAAAAAAAAAAAAAAAAAAAAAAAAAAAAAAAAAAAAAAAAAAAAAAAAAAAAAAAAAAAAAAAAAAAAAAAAAAAAAAAAAAAAAAAAAAAAAAAAAAAAAAAAAAAAAAAAAAGAAAAAAAAAAAAAAAAAAAAAAAAAAAAAAAAAAAAAAAAAAAAAAAAAAAAAAAAAAAAAAAAAAATCAAAACCTAATTTTTGATTGAACTTTAAAAACGAATTAATCCAAAGTATAATCGATTTTAGATCGAAACACACTCGATTAACCAGATATCAGAGAACCTGGCTCTGATACCATCTGAAATTTATTATTATGAATCAAACAATATGAATATCAAACCTTAATAAACGAATGAACAAGATATATGAATATGAATGATTATGAGAGTTATTATTATTACATGAATCGATCGATTTATAGAAATAGAACAAATATCAAGATGATATTTGTTAGGTATTAAAAACCCTAATTGGGAAAAAAGAATTACAGAGAGAATAATCGAATAGAATGATTGAATGAAATAATGTGTTGTATATCAAAAAGATTTTTGATGTGAATATATAATGAATCTTCAGAAGTTGCACATAGCTCCTCCAGCTCTTCACCGACCTTCTAAGCAGTCCCTTTACTTTCTTCTTTTACAGGTTCAGTCCCTGCACAATGCTAATCATACAATAAGCATACAAACTTTATATAAAAAACCTTAAAACTGTTTTATATATTTAATACATTTTTACGTCTAAGTATTTTTTTCTTTGTTCCATATATTAAATTTTATATTGATAATATAATAAAATCCGTATATTTGATAGGGGTTTAAAATCTAGTTACTAACAGGAGTATTCGGGGTTTTGTTGATTGTATTATGACAGATTTTTTTTTTGAACATTAAGAAATTTCATTAATATGTAAAAACTAGCAAGGTGCTAGGAAGTACACAATGAGTTCAAAGGGAATTAAAACAAGAAATTAAAGTGTAAAACTATTCCAACTGGACCATGTTATATCGGATGGGGAAGTCGATCTATTGGATAACCATAGAAAGCTTATGCCTTTGAGCTCCTTGATGGCGAAACGAAGAGATGGGAATTTGTTGGAGAAGAGGCGATCGTTTCTAATCTTCCACAGTACCCAACAAAAGGCAAGAATGATTAGATGGATCAGCTTTTGTTTACGTGGGTTGTTGGTGCAGCTTTTGTGAAAATCAAAAAGTTCTTGGGTGTTTTGTGGCTTCTGTTGTGGAAGTTGACACCAAAGCAGCAACAGGCTCCAAAGAGAATCTGCAAAGGGGCATCGGAGGAAGAGATGTTCAGCTGATTCTTCGTGCAAATTGCATATCGAGCAGGTAGAGATTGGGATTAGGATGTTTCTGCCGCGGAGTTGGTCTGCAGTAGCAATGCGATTCATTTCGATCCTCCATCCTAAGACATTAGCTTTAATTGGAGCCAATTTATTCCATGGGAAAATCCAATGATGTGGACCCATTGATGCTTTTTGAAGTCGGGAGCTCATTGATTTCACCGAGAAGTGGTGGGAGGCATCTAAAGTCCATGTCCAGGAGTCTTCCACTGTTGAGAGATTGATGCTATGAATTCGAGATAGCATGTCTTGTAATTGATGAAGTTCTGTTGGTGAGGATGGGGGTCGAGACCAGTTCCATTCCCATGGTGAGAATTGTCCATTCCCAGTGCATTGACTGCTGACTAGACAACCTTTATGTTTTTCCAGTTTGTACAGGTCAGGGAAAGACAGGTAGAAAGGAGTGCTGCCTGACCAAATGTCGAGCCAAAATCTGAGGGTATTACCGTTACCTAAAGTCCCTGTAATCACACTTTCCAAAGAGACATCAAACTGAGATAGGTGAGAGCTCAAACCCGCTATGGATCTCCAAGCTCCCACCAAGTTAGACCTGCAAGGGATGGGGGTACAGTTTCTTGGAGTGGAATGGATAGAAGTAATGACCCGAGCCCAAAGGCTGTATGGCTCATTACGATATCGCCACCACCACTTAGCTAACAGAGAAAGATTTTTTATTTGCAAAGTGCCCAAACCAAGCCCGCCCGAGTCAAGAGGAGCCGTCACACGGTCCCAAGATACCCAAGGGATTTTCCTGTTAGAAGAGGAACCCCCCAAAAAAAAGGATCTACTGATCGATTCGAGCTTAGAGAGAATAATAATAATCGCAATTATGACAGATTTAGCATTAACTTGTTGAACACGATTATTTCAATTAATAATGACAATTAATGGATTAGGTTTAATGGCCCGCGGCGACTCGAGAAAGTCGAGAATATATTTATTAAAAATAGAATAAACAAATGAATGCGCAAATAAAGTTAAACTATGGTGTGACTGGACTTGTGGGCAAATTAGAGTCGCACAATCACATTTGGTGGGAGACACATAGGACACGAAATGATTTTTTCTACATAATTTATTCGGAATGGCAAATTTTCAATTCCCCATAATTACCATTTATCTGTGTGCCGTTTAGGTCTCATCGGTCACAAAAATTAATGGAATTAGAATTGAATTTCAGCCGTTATGTTTGATTGTTCAAAGATAGAAAAATCACATTCCGTTAAAATATAAACATTTCATCATTTGATGCAATCTTCATTCTTTGGGTTTAGGAGAAGGAATTTCATTCATTTCATCACTTGAATATTCAAAAAATCATAAGAGAAATTTTAGAAATGACAAACAAATATTTACAAACAAACTTTACAAACTCATGTGTCATCATTGAAACCAATAGAATTATCTTTATTTTTTTCTTTCTTCATTCTCTCTTCTTGCTTGATTGGTCCACATGAGTTTGTAAAGATTGTTTGTAAACATTTGTTTGTCATTATATAATTACTCAAATAAAAAATATTCCGTCAAATTTCAATTCCTTTGAATTTTTTATTTTTTTTTAAATCATTTTATGAACCCAACACGCCTTTATATCTCACCACATTAAGGTTGTTTGCCAAATCAGCAACCACCAATCACCACGTTACACTAGGAAGTAGCAACAATCTATTATCTATTATTATACTATAATAAAGTTGATGGCTTGATGTTTTTTGACACTTCAATCATGAGGTTATTAAATGTCATTAAGAACTAAATGTTCATATACGTGGTTTAGTGAATTAGTAATTTAATAGATTATTATTATTATACATTTAATAGATTATTATTATTACTATTATGAATATAAATCTATTATAAACAAAGCCCAACTAACAAACCTTTTAAACAAAAAACCCAATTTTATTTCTTCTTCTCCTAACCTAAAAAAAAACCTTTTATTTCTTCTGTTCTCCTAACCCTAAACAAAAAACCCCCTTTTATTTCTTCCATAAAAAACCTTTTACCCCTTTACCCAACCCTAAACAAAAAACCCCCTTTTATTTCTTCCATCTAATCTAAGGGAAAAAAAACCTTTTATTTCTTCTGTTCTCCTAACCCTAAACAAAAAACCCCCTTTTATTTCTTCCATCTAATCTAAGGGAAAAAAAACCTTTTATTTCTTCTGTTCTCCTAATCGATGTCTATATATGATGATGATGAAGTTGTAACGATTGTTTTACATAGGTGCCACATTTATTTCTTCCATCTAATCTAACGATTGCTTTATCAATTTAATTTCTGCTCTTTTATTGTGCCCTTTTGGGTTCCTGATTTAGTTAACCTTTCATTCAATGGATTAAATGGCCGATTATGAGCAATGGTTTGGAAGCCGAAAGAGAATAATAAAGAGAATGATTAATTCACAATTCATTTGGTTTATTTCTGACGACCCACTCTCTCTCAAACCCTAATCCCCCTATCATAAAAGGTTCATTTTCTTCCTTTTTGTCTTTCACTCTCTGTAGATAATAATGCTGGTATATCAATTCAGTAGTTTATTCAAAAGCCTTTTACGTTTTCAGTTTTATCACATTTATTTCTTTATCGACACAAATTAATGATCACATTAATAATATCCTTTATGAATCCCCGGTTGTAACTGATGTCAATTGTAGATGGATAGTCATGGCACAACATCTTCTTATTGTATATATATACAGTCGTTGGTTGTTATGATTATATATATATATATATATACAGCCGTTGGTTGTTATGAGTGTACACAAGGTTTAGTTCTTTTGATCCATACATATTTTTTTACATGGCAAAGCAGTTACAGATTCGAACAAAACTAACTAATCAGGGAATGTATTTGGATGAAATACGACCAGGTTCTGTTGCTCCATTTGTTGCAATGGTTTCGCGGAAATGGGATGTTCATAATACCAGTGGGACGTATATGAGTACCGATTTTATTCTTTCTGATGAGAAGGT
Organism: Erigeron breviscapus; assembly: GCA_034093135.1. Classification (NCBI taxonomy): domain Eukaryota; kingdom Viridiplantae; phylum Streptophyta; class Magnoliopsida; order Asterales; family Asteraceae; genus Erigeron; species Erigeron breviscapus. Next base: position 61,321,566 of record CM067168.1, on the reverse strand, counting down.
GAAGTAAATATCCTTTTATTTCTTCTGTTCTCCTAATCGATGTCTATATATGATGATGATGAAGTTGTAACGATTGTTTTACATAGGTGCCACATTTATTTCTTCCATCTAATCTAAGAAAAAAACCTTTTATTTCTTCCATCTAATCTAAGGGAAAAAAACCTTTTATTTCTTCCTCTAATCTAAGGAAAAAAACCTTTTATTTCTTCCATCTAATCTAAGGAAAAAAACCTTTTATTTCTTCCATCTAATCTAAGGAAAAAAACCTTTTATTTCTTCCATCTAATCTAAGGAAAAAAACCTTTTATTTCTTCCTCCTAATCTAAGAAAAAAACCTTTTATTTCTTCCTCTAATCTAAGGAAAAAAACCTTTTATTTCTTCCATCTAATCTAAGGAAAAAAACCTTTTATTTCTTCCATCTAATCTAAGGAAAAAAACCTTTTATTTCTTCCATCTAATCTAAGGAAAAAAACCTTTTATTTCTTCCTCCTAATCTAAGAAAAAAACCTTTTATTTCTTCCTCTAATCTAAGGAAAAAAACCTTTTATTTCTTCCATCTAATCTAAGGAAAAAAACCTTTTATTTCTTCCATCTAATCTAAGGAAAAAAACCTTTTATTTCTTCCATCTAATCTAAGGAAAAAAACCTTTTATTTCTTCCTCCTAATCTAAGAAAAAAACCTTTTATTTCTTCCTCTAATCTAAGGAAAAAAACCTTTTATTTCTTCCATCTAATCTAAGGAAAAAAACCTTTTATTTCTTCCATCTAATCTAAGGAAAAAAACCTTTTATTTCTTCCATCTAATCTAAGGAAAAAAACCTTTTATTTCTTCCTCCTAATCTAAGAAAAAAACCTTTTATTTCTTCCTCTAATCTAAGGAAAAAAACCTTTTATTTCTTCCATCTAATCTAAGGAAAAAAACCTTTTATTTCTTCCATCTAATCTAAGGAAAAAAACCTTTTATTTCTTCCATCTAATCTAAGGGAAAAAAACCTTTTATTTGTTGCAATGGTTTCGCGGAAATGGGATGTTCATAATACCAGTGGGACGTATATGAGTACCGATTTTATTCTTTCTGATGAGAAGGTGAAGTAAATATCCTTTTTTGAATTTTTTTTCTGGCCGCTTACGGCTTTTAATTGATGATTTTTGACAATCATGTTTTTGTTTTGCAGGCAAATTTGATGCACTGTTTCTCAAGCCATAACAAATCTTACAAATTTGTAGATATGCAAGAAGGATCATTGTATTTGTTTAAACGATACAAGGTCCATTCTAATCGGAAAAATTTTAGAATTTTGCAGGATGGTGTGTATATGCTTGAGTTTGATGGTAATACATCTGTGGCAAAGGCCTCTGGGGATGTTAGTCGTTATGTTCGCTATCCGTTTCAGTTTTCTTCATTTGAGCAACTGGCCCCAACTAACAATCAATATGTAGTTGGTATGTATTTCCAGTTTTTAAGATAGATATGTATTACGTAGTTGTCAAGGTTTTCGTGTTTTTGTGTGCATATATGTATATCTGTGTATCATCGTAGAAATAGGCCTCATAGATAATATTTACATGTTTTGATTGGTTTGGTCATAACAATTGAAGGATAGATGGTATAAATGAAACATAGATACATGGTATAAATGAAACGTGGATAATAGGACCTGCTTTGTTAATCATAGAGTTGATTAGTTAAAAGCTTAGGATAAATGGTATAAATGAAATATGTTTAGTAGTCTGGGTTGGTTAATGACATTGTTAAATAATACAGTAATAGTTTGCAATATTACATGTATTAAAAGCAATAATAATACTTCCCACTATTTCATGTATTAGAAGCAATATGTATAAATGCATAAAATTATGTTAGGTACAGTAATAACCAATGTGTGTTATCATAGTTTACAGTGGTTGATTTGGAGGGTTAACCTGTTCTAATGTTGCAGACTTGATGGGTTATGTGACATGTGTTGGAGATGTGTTGACGAAATCCAATGGTGCGACAACGGTGGAGTTCAATTTCACAAATGAACGTGGGCGGCAGATTCGTGTTACTTTGTGGGGGAAATTAGGCAAGCACATGATAAAGAAGAAGTTAGAAAACCCCGGTCCCTATGCCCTGATTCTTACTGCAATGAGTTCCAAGATATACCTTGGTAAATTTGTTGCATTGTTCATGTATGTAAATACCCGTGTGGTCTATGTAAATTCTCTAATTATGGCTACGCTGCAGGTGAACTTGGTGTGTCGAGTTCATCCTCGACCCAACTGCTTGATACCGATGATATACCTGCGTTGCAACAGTTCAAGGCTGCCCTCAGGTTAGTGCTGGTGTCTGTTCCCATATTATTGCTATTGATTTACATTTTTGGGTATTTATTTTTCCCCTTTGATCTTTTCAGTGGTAGGGACTTGACCCAAATCAGCGTGACCAGTGTTAAAACCATTCCCCAGGTTACCACACTAGCGGAGTTGTTGGAATGGGGCCGTATGAAGGCGGATGCCCCCGATGATGAAGATGGGGTTTGTATTCTATTATGCAATTTTTAATACTTTTTGTTCATGTCTGTTGTGTCGAGGATGAATTGTTCGTTAACATGTTTTTTCCCATGCAGAATGTAGTGTTTACCAATTCAGTGGAGATTATTGGCGTCCGAACAAGTAGTGGGTGGTACTTGGTTACTTGCAACTCCGGCAGGTGCCTAAAGGGGCTGACCAGGGAAGACGGTGGTTTCAAATGTGAGGGGTGTAACAAGACTGTGTTATACCCCCGCTTCAGGTTAGTATGATCATTGTATACACATTTTAGATTAGTTGTACTGTTTCTGGCTTTCAAAAAAATTGGCCTCATTTTCATGTTGAACAATGAATTGTGGTGTTGATCTGATTCTCTGTCGCTGAGTATTTCTATTTCCTATTATCAATGATAGATTCAAGCTGCAGCTAGATATTAGGGATGAAACTGCGTCAACTGTTGTGGTTTTGTTTGATCATCCTGCTGAAAGACTGCTGAACCGGACAGCAAAGTCAATGATGGAAGAAGAACTACAGGTATACAACCAAGTCTTTTGGTTCATTGGTCTGATGATGTTTGTTTGAATCTTGAGTTTCTTTTTTGACTTCTCAAATTACACAACCATTTCAGGATGGTACAAGGGATGATGTCCTACCGCCTGTTTTGCAAAACTTGATTGGTTCAAGACACACATTTGAGATAAAAGGCCACACATACTACCGTTCTGGAACTTATGAAGCATTTAACTGTTCTGAGGTTATTTTACCTGTGCCAGATCCTAAGCTGTTGGAAGCCGGCGGTAGCCAACACCCTGCATCTAAGTTGATTTGTGAACCGTCATCCAACACTCCTAAAGACTCTATACTTGTAGTGACTCCCTTGAAAAAAAGTGAACCAAAGAAACGCAAAGCGTAAGTATTTGTATGTGATATTCTCATGATGACGTGCATGTATTATTGCTTACATATAGTACATCTGGTGAATGATTTCAGGCATGTGAACGACTCTGAACCATTGGCTACAACTGCTGAGAAAAATAAAGCAATACTGGTTCTGGATGGGGTTGGTGATACAAAGAGGTAGAGGAAAGAAAATATATTATATGATTAAACCAGTAAATTTACCTAATATTTTTTGAACGCTTATGCAATTTTAGGATACCCACTAAGGCTCAGACCGGTGTGAACAAAGGAAATGCAGAAGAACCTGCTACAAGTTTGACTGATAATGTGTCGGAAGAACCGAGACGATCACCCTGTATATCAAAGAAAGGAAGGTACATTGATCATCGATTCTGGTTTCTGTTGTTTCTTTGGATTCATTGACTCATCTAAAATTTAACATAATGTCTCCAGGTTTGTTGTACCATACAATCGGTACCTGTTACTTAAATACAAGGCACACATTAATGTTGAATGGTGCAATCGATCTCGGGCAATAAAGTATCTGTTCAAATATCTTAACAAAGGCCCTGATAGAGCAACAATGGTTATTCAAGAAAATGTTACAGCTGATGACCAATCATCTACAGAGAAAATTCTTACCATTGATGAGATCAAAAACTACTTGGACTGCCGATACTTATCACCATGTGAGGCAGTTTGGCGTATGCTCGCATTCCCCATCCACTACTCTTATCCATCAGTCATCAGGCTCATATTCCATCTACCTGAGCAACAAATGATCACCCTACGTGATTCAGAAACCCTTCCCGCTGTGCTGCACCGCGAAGGAATTCAAGAAACCATGTTCACCCAATGGCTTGAGTTAAACAAGCGAGATTCAAGAGCACGAAAGTATACATATGCTGAAATACCATCTAAATTTGTGTGGAAGAAAAAGGATACCATTTGGAAATGGCGAGGAAAAAGACAAAGCTCTTCGATTGGCCGCATTGTTTACTGTAACCCAGCAGCAGGACCACGCTATTATTTGAGAATTTTATTGAGTGTTGTCAGGGGACCGACATCTTTTAAAGAAATCAAAACAGTGAATGGCCGTGTATATGAAACATACAAAGAAGCATGCAATGCATATGGTCTTCTAAATGATGACAAGGAATGGACGCATGCTATAAATGAGGCAAAATTCTGGGCAAGTGGGGCACAACTTCGAGATCTGTTTGTTACAGTTTTATTGTTCTGTGACGTTTGTAGCCCACGTCATTTATGGGAGGAAAATTGGGAAACATTGTCTGAGGATATTTTGTATAGAAAAAGACGACAATTCAGGTTTCCAACTTTACACCTTTCTGATGACCAGAAGAGGAATTATTGTTTGGTGGAAATACAAGAAGTCTTGCAAAGAAATGGCAAATCATTAGATGATTTTAGTGACCTGCCAAAGCCAGATGAAACCTTACTCACTGCTATGGATAATCGGTTGATACATGAAGAACTTAGTTATAACCAGGCACAGGAAGCACTTGAACATGAACAGCTATTCAGCATGCTTAACTCTGACCAAATGACAATCTATCAGAATGTCATTTCCTCAGTGCATCAACAAAAAGGTGGCTTCTATTTTGTTTATGGGCCAGGAGGTACAGGGAAAACATTCTTATATAGAGCTATACTCTCACGCCTACGATCAGAGGGAACAATTGCCCTTGCAGTTGCATCTTCAGGTAATAAACAATTAAACTTTTAAAACATAACTAATAACCTATACAGATGTTGCTATCAATAAACAATAACACATTTTTTACATATATTTATCTAAACTATTATGGGAGAATGAAATAAACAGAAATGGTATCTAAACACATCAAATGATTAATAGAACATTTTCAAATTTTAACTAACCTCATTTTCTCTTATAATTGTATAGGAATTGCATCTTTGCTATTACCGGGAGGGAGGACAGCTCATAGTCGATTTGTAATACCGTTAACATTTTCAAATTTTAACTAACCTCATTTTCTCTTATAATTGTATAGGAATTGCATCTTTGCTATTACCGGGAGGGAGGACAGCTCATAGTCGATTTGTAATACCGTTAGAGCTAATGGAAAGCAGCACATGTGGAATCAAACAAAATACACATTTGGCTGCGCTGATGCAAGAAGCTAAACTGATAATATGGGATGAGGCCCCAATGACACAAAAATATGCTTTTGAAGCACTTGATAAGACATTGAAAGATGTACTAGGTTTGAACGAACCAACAAACAGGAAGCGGATATTTGGTGGGTTGACAGTATTGCTCGGTGGTGATTTCAGACAAATTTTACCAGTCATTCCCAAAGGACAACGGCAAGAAATTGTACACTCCTGTATTAACAAGTCTGTTTTGTGGAAGCATTGTCACCTTTACACACTGTCCCGAAGTATGCGGGTGAATGAGTACTCTCCAACAGGGGAACTTGATATTGCCAAACAACAATTCAATCAATGGGTCCTCGACATTGGAGATGGTGTGGTAGAAGCAAAGATTAAAGAAGGGGAAGATGAACCTACTTGGATCAACATTCCAGAAAGATTTATTGTTCCATGCTCTGCATCTCCAATTGAAGATATCATCAACGCTACATTCCCTGAATTTGATGAAAATAAAGATGATGAAAAGTACCTTCGAGAAAGAGCCATATTAACTCCAAAGAATACTGATGCAGATGATATCAACACACATATGTTTAACAAACTAGACAGACCCGATCGAACCTACAAAAGTTTTGATGAAATCTGTCGAGCTTCAACAGAAACATTGGAACAGGAAGACTTATATCCCATTGAGTTCTTAAACTCTTTGAATTTTCCAGGAATGCCGCCACATGCATTAAATCTCAAAGAGGGCCTGCCGGTAATGCTCATGCGGAATGTAAACCCAAGCCAAGGTTTATGTAATGGTACGCGAATGATAATCACGGATCTTGGCAAGTTTGTTGAGTCAAGGATTCGCTGACCAGACTTGGTCGCTGACGTGGGTCGTCAGCGAGTCATCAGCGAGTCATCAGCGAGTCAATGACTCTTGTCAGCGGGTGGCTTACTTCCCAAGCTGTGTGTCAAGGCGGGAAGTTTTCAAACCATAAGAAGACAAGAAGTCACATGGTGGTTCTTCCAACTAAATATTACCTTATATGGCAAAGGTACAGTTGGGACCAAAACAAGGGTTTCTCTCTTTCATACCCGTTTTGGTAAAGAAGACAAAGGCTCCTGGATCAAAGTACAACGAGCCTATGAGGTGTCGACAACCACCATCACATCACTATCATTGTAAGGCTGTGTTGCCCTAATTCCTTCTTATATAAAGCAACACAGCCGCACCATTTACAAAGGTGTTTTATCACCACAAAGTGTGTGACACTTTATTTGTAATTGCTTAAGTTTCTTTCTTCCTTTCTAAGCTTAGCAATTATCTAGTTCATTTGTATTCTTGTAAGACAAGTTGTAATATCGACCATGTATTCATCGTTTAAATCAATGATACATATGATTAGACTTGCATAGTTTCTCTTACAATTGAACTTGTTCTTGTTTATGTTCTTTACTTTCTGTTCTTAACTCTTTGTCTAAGATAAACTAAACATAAGTGTGCAAATCAAGGACTGTCAAGTGGTATCAGAGCTAACGTTTCTAAATTACTGAAACAAAGATCCGTTTGCATACTTATTTACTTAAAATTCTTTCTTTATCTTTTCTTAAACAAGAACATGACTGCTGTTCCCACCCTTGTTAACACACGTGACTTCGGTTACGTATCCGTCCCTCCAAGATTCGAGCCCGATGACTTTGGGTCTTGGAAGGAAAGGATGTTACTACATATAGTGGGTGTGGAACCCTATCTTATGTCTATTCTGACCGTCGGTCCTTATATCCCCACTCTGGTTCAAAGAACACCAGGAGCAACTGTTGATGCTCCTGAGATTGTGATTGACATCGTCAAACCAGAGGTTCAATGGACTGACGATGAAAGGAGACTTGTTAATCTTGATGCAATGCTCAAAAACATGATTGTCAGCACTCTTCCCACTGACCTCATGAAAGTGGTCATTAGATATCCCTCTTCAAAAGAAGTTTGGATAGATTGGTTAGCATGCATGAAGGCTCTGCTGCTACCATTGCCACTAAGAAAATAGACTTAAAAAGAGCCTATGAAAATTTCTTTTCCCTCCCCAACGAAGGTCTAAACAACTTCCACAGTGGCCGGCCTTTTTGATTGCTGCTGAACAAGTTGTGACAGCAAGTGCTTGATTTCATCCACATCCTTCTCAAGTTTTTCTTGTCTTTTTCGATCTTCCTCAGTGAAGGATGCTGGAGGGGTTGGAAGATCAGCTACTTGCTTTTCCAAGGCTTGAATAGCCTTAGTGTTCCTTTCAACTTGAGCGGTCAGCTTCTCGACACTGGTAGCAGCAGACTTGCTGGTAGATACAGCCTTCTTTGCTGAGTAGCTGGTGGCGTTGGCACATTTAACCAGCGACAAGCCACTAGATCGAAGGATCTGCTGATCATGCTTAATAGCTTTGGTGGCTTCTTTTATTTTGTGTTGATCAGCAGCCAAGGAGATGAATTTCTCTTTAATCATTTCTACTTCTGAGCAGTTTTCAACTTGCTTATTGTACCAGCTGGTCAGAGTAGAGATCAGTCTTTCGGACTCATTTTCTTTCATGTCTACAGCAATCTCTGCAAATTTGGTGAGATCATTCAGTTGATGCTCCACCCTTTCCAACCTATCAGCAGAGTAGGTGGAGTATGAAATGCCCAACTCTTTAGCAGTTTGGGGTTCGATTTCAGAGGGAATCGAGGATGAGCAGCCAGGAACACTTGAGAAGGAAGAAGGCATGCCAAGAGAGAGCATGGTGTTCACTGGTTGCATTGGAGGAGTCTTGGGTCTTACAGCACATTCACCAGTCACTGTAGCATCAAGATCATCAACAAGAGATTGAATAGGTTGTGGAAGAATAGAAGAGCTGGCACCAGTATTAAGATTATTGGGCTCAGCAGAGATAAGGGCCAAGGGGTCGAGAGCACAATGAGAAGAAGAGAAACAGAAGAAGAAGAGGGACCCGCACGATGCTGTGCATCAGCGGCAGCTCTTAGATTTTGAGCAAGAGCTTTTTCTTCGAACTGGAGCATGCCAAAGAGAGACTCAAGGTTTAGCCCATTAAGTCGCTCAGTGGTTCTGAGGATTTGTCTTAGACCTTGCCACTTGATAGGTAAACTATCAAGAAATTTGTGGCATACCTCAAAATCATCATGAGAGATACCAACAGTGGTCATGTCGTTCAGCAACCCTTTAAATCGGGTATATGAACCGTTTAGACCTTCGTTGGGGAGGGAAAAGAAATTTTCATAGGCTCTTTTTAAGTCTATTTTCTTAGTGGCAATGGTAGCAGCAGAGCCTTCATGCATGCTAACCAATCAAAAAGGGGGAGAAGGTTGATGCTGCTGTCTTAGAACTGGTAAATGAAGCGGTGCACAAGGCAGTTGCCCAAATCTTTGAAGACACTGCTGAAGATACCTTGGATGAGAATGATGATGCCACTAACACCACAAAGGAAAATGAAATGGCAATTGTGGCTGTTAGTGAGGAAAAAGAAAGTGAAGTTCCCCCTGCTGGTGCTGAGGGGGAGACTGAAATAGATGCAAGTATGGAAGTTCCCCCTGCTGGTGTTGAGGGGGAGATTGAAAAAGAAACTAATGCTGAAGCTCCCCCAGCTGATGTTGAGGGGGAGCAACAAATTGTAACTATCAATACTGAAGAGCGTTTGGACCCTGAAATTACTCCTCTCTCCGATGCTCGCCGAAGACAACTCACTGAGTCTGGTTTCTTCAAACCTCCCACCGCTGCTCAACTCTCCGTACAATCCTCAGCAGGCCATCAGCATCAATTGATTGATGTATTGGCACTTACTGCTGATGGAAAAACTCAAGAAGATGCTATCAAAGAGCTGGATAGGATCAAGCAAAATGAAGAAAATGAAAAGAAAAATCTTGAGTTTATCAGGCAGCTACCTTTACTTGAAAAGGATCAGCTTGATGGTGAGCAAAGGATGCTACTGAAATCAGGTGGTGCTGAAGCCCTGTACAGGCAGAAACACAAGGAAGTTGAGAAGCAACTTAAAGAGAAAAGAGCCAAGTTTGAGGGGGAGAAGGCTAAATGGCTGAAGTTGATGGAGGATAGAAAGAGGCCTCAAAGAATTATTGTTGCTGAGGCCTTCAAAGCTGAAATGGGTCTTAAGACTAACTTAAAGATCTTAAGAGAAGGTGCTGACAAGCCAACCAAGTTGGAAGGGGTCAAACCAACCAACTTGGGTGCTTCAGAGTGGGCTGAAGTGTACATGCTGGTGAAAGATAAAAGGGCAGCCAGCTACCATCAACTCCAAAACATGCTGAAAGAATATTTCGAGAAAGCACTGGAGTATGAAACCAAGTTTAAAGCAGATCTGCCTATGCTGAGGCAAGTATTTGGTACTCCTGCTGCTATATCCTCAGCAGGTCAAAGGGTTCAAAGAAAGAGAAAGGAAGAGCATCAAACTCTTAAAGTTGATCTTCCTCCTATCGCTGGTGATGCCTCGCTGAACACCAGACTCCCTCCCAGAAGCTTATTTGAAGAAGGGAGAGTACTTGAAACACCTGCTGGCATCTTCTTCACAAACTTCCAGAACAATCAATTGTTCTTTCGTCTGGCCGAAATTGAAAAAGCTTCAACGGGGTTTCTTTTGAACATAAGAAGAAGATGTGCTGAGACATCCAACAATAGATGGTTCATCAGCAAGGTGGATGAGGAGCTGGTTAAGCCTCACAGATATAATGACCCAGCTGTTCAGATTGCCAAGCAAGAGCATGCTTGGGAATTTGAAACTGAAAATATTTAGATGTCTTACAAATATAAATGCTGTATGAGTCAGCTTGTAATGTTTAAAGTCAAATATATAAGACATCTTTTTATCCCTCTATATTTTTTTTCTAAAGTCTTCACTCAACAAGTCTTCTCAGCGAATAGGGGGAGATTGTTGAGTCAAGGATTCGCTGACCAGACTTGGTCGCTGACGTGGGTCGTCAGCGAGTCATCAGCGAGTCAATGACTCTTGTCAGCGGGTGGCTTACTTCCCAAGCTGTGTGTCAAGGCGGGAAGTTTTCAAACCATAAGAAGACAAGAAGTCACATGGTGGTTCTTCCAACTAAATATTACCTTATATGGCAAAGGTACAGTTGGGACCAAAACAAGGGTTTCTCTCTTTCATACCCGTTTTGGTAAAGAAGACAAAAGCTCCTGGATCAAAGTACAACGAGCCTATGAGGTGTCGACAACCACCATCACATCACTATCATTGTAAGGCTGTGTTGCCTAATTCCTTCCTATATAAAGCAACACAGCCGCACCATTTACAAAGGTGTTTTATCACCACAAAGTGTGTGACACTTTATTTGTAATTGCTTAAGTTTCTTTCTTCCTTTCTAAGCTTAGCAATTATCTAGTTCATTTGTATTCTTGTAAGACAAGTTGTAATATCGACCATGTATTCATCGTTTAAATCAATGATACATATGATTAGACTTGCATAGTTTCTCTTACAATTGAACTTGTTCTTGTTTATGTTCTTTACTTTCTGTTCTTAACTCTTTGTCTAAGATAAACTAAACATAAGTGTGCAAATCAAGGACTGTTAAATTATTATAGGATATGACTCAAATCTGAAACCCATCACTAGATCATTTAGTGATAGTTTCATTATATATGGTTGAGTAACAAAATTGATTTTTAGCTTTGATTTATCAATGTACCACTAGCTATACACCAGCACGACATGCAATTAATAAATAACATTTAAATGTGACACGAAACAAATCGTAACAAAGAAGATGATGATCATTCAGAGCCAAACAAATTAATTCTACTCAAATTACACACTCCTGAATCAGTCTAACTAGCTAGCTAGGATCAAAATTTTAAAGGAAGGCTAGGTGTGGCCGTGTGGGGCCGGATCGTAAAATGGACTATAGATATGGCTAAACTTGCTCATCGGCGTTGGCGGGTGGAACAGGTTTAGCAAGGTAAGTTGGGTTCAAATCACCGGGCATGATTATGACGATCTTTGGCTCCATTTCGGGGGATAATTCCATATGAAATTCGGGCATGGATTGCTTTTCGTGATCATCAGTGTTGTTTTCTGATGAATTTTGAGAAGAAGAAAATGGTTTCTTGTATGAACATACTAAGATGACCAATGCACATGCTATTAGGATTAGCATCATAGCCAAGCCTCCGAATAAGTACGGTACCGGAGAGCTCCACCGGAATCCGGTGGCGGCTGCGGTGGCGGAGACAGGAGGGGTGTTTGGTGTTGGTGGTGTCATTTTTGGGTTTGTATTATTGGTTTGTTTTGAAGTGCAAAAATGAAGGTTGAATTATTGGTGTATTTATATTGAATGAATTAGTAATGTTGTAGAAAATTAGATTTGCAACAATAGTGCATGGATTAGGATGAAGTATGAAATGACTAAAGAATCCCTAGTAGTGCTCGAAACAAGGATAGTTTTCTTTTTCTTTTGCTTTACGGTTTCTTTACTTGCTCGATCATAAAGCACTACTTTTGGAAGTTTATTCACAATTTGGGGCTTATATTATGACATTCATTTATGTTTGCATTTTAATGTGGAACAAAGTGCATATTAAATAACCTTGGTCTGTCACTCATCATTGTATATTTGTATACGATTTTAAAAAAATTACTAATAATAGTATCTGAATTTAATATCATTGATGACAAGCTAGTAACAAAATTTTTCTATACATTATATCAATGTACCACTAGCTATACACCAGCACGACATGCAATTAATAAATAACATTTAAATGTGACACGAAACAAATCGTAACAAAGAAGATGATGATCATTCAGAGCCAAACAAATTAATTCTACTCAAATTACACACTCCTGAATCAGTCTAACTAGCTAGCTAGGATCAAAATTTTAAAGGAAGGCTAGGTGTGGCCGTGTGGGGCCGGATCGTAAAATGGACTATAGATATGGCTAAACTTGCTCATCGGCGTTGGCGGGTGGAACAGGTTTAGCAAGGTAAGTTGGGTTCAAATCACCGGGCATGATTATGACGATCTTTGGCTCCATTTCGGGGGATAATTCCATATGAAATTCGGGCATGGATTGCTTTTCGTGATCATCAGTGTTGTTTTCTGATGAATTTTGAGAAGAAGAAAATGGTTTCTTGTATGAACATACTAAGATGACCAATGCACATGCTATTAGGATTAGCATCATAGCCAAGCCTCCGAATAAGTACGGTACCGGAGAGCTCCACCGGAATCCGGTGGCGGCTGCGGTGGCGGAGACAGGAGGGGTGTTTGGTGTTGGTGGTGTCATTTTTGGGTTTGTATTATTGGTTTGTTTTGAAGTGCAAAAATGAAGGTTGAATTATTGGTGTATTTATATTGAATGAATTAGTAATGTTGTAGAAAATTAGATTTGCAACAATAGTGCATGGATTAGGATGAAGTATGAAATGACTAAAGAATCCCTAGTAGTGCTCGAAACAAGGATAGTTTTCTTTTTCTTTTGCTTTACGGTTTCTTTACTTGCTCGATCATAAAGCACTACTTTTGGAAGTTTATTCACAATTTGGGGCTTATATTATGACATTCATTTATGTTTGCATTTTAATGTGGAACAAAGTGATTTAATCTAATTATGCATCTTTTAAACTGAACATATTCTTTAATTAACCTATGTGTGCATATGCGTAACATACTTTTTCATTTTGTACGTACAACAAAATACAATATCTGTTTTTCGAATTTTCGTAATGATAGTGTGCACGGTATCCTCGTTTTGGAACAAAGGCATATTAAATAACCTTGGTCTGTCACTCATCATTGTATATTTGTATACGATTTTAAAAAAATTACTAATAATAGTATCTGAATTTAATATCATTGATGACAAGCTAGTAACAAAATTTTTCTATACATTATATATGTGTACACATTAGCTAGCTAGGTTTTAGTTCCGTCTATACATTATATATGTACACATTAGCTAGCTAGGTTTTAGTTCCGTCTATACATTATATATGTGTACACATTAGCTAGCTAGGTTTTAGTTCCGTCTATACATTATATATGTGTACACATTAGCTAGCTAGGTTTTAGTTCCGTCTATACATTATATATGTGTACACATTAGCTAGCTAGGTTTTAGTTCCGTCTATACATTATATATGTGTACACATTAGCTAGCTAGGTTTTAGTTCCGTCTATACATTATATATGTGTACACATTAGCTAGCTAGGTTTTAGTTCCGTCTATACATTATATATGTGTACACATTAGCTAGCTAGGTTTTAGTTCCGTCTATACATTATATATGTGTACACATTAGCTAGCTAGGTTTTAGTTCCGTCTATACATTATATATGTGTACACATTAGCTAGCTAGGTTTTAGTTCCGTCTATACATTATATATGTGTACACATTAGCTAGCTAGGTTTTAGTTCCGTCTATACATTATATATGTGTACACATTAGCTAGCTAGGTTTTAGTTCCGTCTATACATTATATATGTGTACACATTAGCTAGCTAGGTTTTAGTTCCGTCTATACATTATATATGTGTACACATTAGCTAGCTAGGTTTTAGTTCCGTCTATACATTATATATGTGTACACATTAGCTAGCTAGGTTTTAGTTCCGTCTATACATTATATATGTGTACACATTAGCTAGCTAGGTTTTAGTTCCGTCTATACATTATATATGTGTACACATTAGCTAGCTAGGTTTTAGTTCCGTCTATACATTATATATGTGTACACATTAGCTAGCTAGGTTTTAGTTCCGTCTATACATTATATATGTGTACACATTAGCTAGCTAGGTTTTAGTTCCGTCTATACATTATATATGTGTACACATTAGCTAGCTAGGTTTTAGTTCCGTCTATACATTATATATGTGTACACATTAGCTAGCTAGGTTTTAGTTCCGTCTATACATTATATATGTGTACACATTAGCTAGCTAGGTTTTAGTTCCGTCTATACATTATATATGTGTACACATTAGCTAGCTAGGTTTTAGTTCCGTCTATACATTATATATGTGTACACATTAGCTAGCTAGGTTTTAGTTCCGTCTATACATTATATATGTGTACACATTAGCTAGCTAGGTTTTAGTTCCGTCTATACATTATATATGTGTACACATTAGCTAGCTAGGTTTTAGTTCCGTCTATACATTATATATGTGTACACATTAGCTAGCTAGGTTTTAGTTCCGTCTATACATTATATATGTGTACACATTAGCTAGCTAGGTTTTAGTTCCGTCTATACATTATATATGTGTACACATTAGCTAGCTAGGTTTTAGTTCCGTCTATACATTATATATGTGTACACATTAGCTAGCTAGGTTTTAGTTCCGTCTATACATTATATATGTGTACACATTAGCTAGCTAGGTTTTAGTTCCGTCTATACATTATATATGTGTACACATTAGCTAGCTAGGTTTTAGTTCCGTCTATACATTATATATGTGTACACATTAGCTAGCTAGGTTTTAGTTCCGTCTATACATTATATATGTGTACACATTAGCTAGCTAGGTTTTAGTTCCGTCTATACATTATATATGTACACATTTGCAATTTGAGTGTAACTTCTCTTATTTAATTAGTTAACATCTATATATATACGTACTTACATTCTTGTACTTTTACTATCTTCCATAGTTAATTAACATAAACATTTTATTTTATTTATTTTTAAATGATAAATTCTTGTCTCAACAAAATTACCTCTTTATATTTGCATCTCAAGTTTAAGATAAAACTCGGTTATTTTCAAGAAAACAGCATTTTGCTTCCATTTGGATTCTAACTCCAAGACTTTGGGATCTCAAGTCATCTCAAATTGTTAAAAGGAGTTATTGCGTTACATTTTTTAATGTTATGATGAAAAATTAAAAATCAACCTAACATTTTTTTTTTCAAATGGTTGCACGTTTCGTAACTATTATAGATTTACTAGTTTTTTTAGACGCGTCCGATGGACGGATAATCTTTTAAAATATATATATCAAAAGTAAATATCAAAATAATAAATAACAAAACAGATGATAAATAACAAAACATGAACAAAACAAATTTAAAAGAATAAACTCTTTTGTAGTAGAAGAAGAAACCATAATCAAACTACAATTGACAACAAACTAAATTAAAAGAGATGAAAAATAACAATAACATAACAATTCAATCAAATAATAAACAAACACGAATAAAATACCAAAAATAAAATTAAAGTGATATAAAAAAACCGTATGTTTTTTTTGTTGAGAAATTTACTTAACTTGATTTGTTTATTAAAGAAAGGAAGGAGAAGAATAATATGAATGAAAATGATTAATAAAAATTTAGGTTGTATATATAATAATTTATTGGGAGAAGTTTTAAGGATATTATATATCTTTAAAATTTAAAAAGATTTGTTTTGATAGAAAGATTTATGATAGAGTTTTAAATATAATTATCTATTTAATAAGCAAATAAAATATAGAAAAAATGAGAGAGCTCTAGAATAATTAGGAGAGAGTTTTATACCTAAAAAGAGTTTTCCAAGTGTACCCCCAACCTCCTCTTTTAGTTATAGTGATAGATTCTTTTCTAATAATAATGGAACTTTGATATTTAATCATATAATTAAAGATGGAAAATATATGTTACTTAAATGTTAGTGAATAAAGCTGTATTTTACTTACTAGTACTAATACCCATACGATGTACGGATTTATATAATATATATATATCGTAAATTGATTTAAAATAATATTTGAGCATGCTTTATGGCATGTATTTATATTCTTCAATTATAATTTAATAACAAATGACATATATCATAAAAGTGAATCAATCTCGTACTAAATAGCTCATGATTATAAATTATGTGTAGGATTATAAAAACCCATTGATACTAAAAAACACAATGAAAGTTTATGTATATATAATTATCATTGTATTTTATTTAATTTTCTAGTTTTAATACCCGTACGATATAATAGAATCTACCAATAAACTAAAACAGGATTGAGATGTTCTTGAAACGACACGTGGCGTAATCCTTGATCGACACGTGTCCTTTTAATTTATCTATTTTATTAAATTAGCTTTTTTAATTGTATATAGATTCAATTTCTTTATTAGACTTAGAATTAAACTCTAACTCTTAGCTTATAGATACAAAACACATTATAACCTTATTTGGTTGATCGTTTTCTCATTAATAAAGTTGCCTCTTTTTCTTTCTCAATTCTTCAACTTCTATTACTTATATTACTTATAATAATAAGTTAATAACATGAAGACTTCAAAAAATTGAGTTTACGATCCGAAATCACAAGGCTATTGTCGTCATCCTCTATGCTTACAATTTCCGATTTTGATGTGATTTTAAAATTTTAAGGTAAATCCAAAACTTTAACTAAACATATATTATATTTATCATTACTGTTTATTATAACTTAGCTTCGATCATCGGTTTACTTTAACCACAATTTATTTCATATGGCTAATTGGTTCTAAAGGTACCATACTTGTCGACTTTTCCTATGTAAAGTATCAGCCATAAAAACCTTCTAATCTAATGATAAACTGACAGTCCACAATTTGCACACTTATATTTGTTTTAACTAGACAAGAAAGTAAAGAACAGTAAGTAAAGAACATGAACAAGAATAAGTTCAAATGCAAATATCTAAGCAAGTCTAATCATATGTATCATTGATTTAAACGATGAATACATGGTCGATATTACAACTTGTCTTACAAGAATACAAATGAACTAAATAATTGCTAAGTCTGGACACTCTATAAACTTAAGCAATTACAAGAGAAAATAAAGTGACACACACTTTGTGGTGACAAACACACGGTATAAATGATGCGGCTGTGTTGCTTTATATAGGGGAGGAATTAGGGCAACACAGCCTTACAATGATAGTGATAGAATGGTGGTTGTCGACTTCTCATAGGCTCGTTGTACTTGGATCCAGGAGCCTTTGTCTTCTTTACCAAAACGGGTATGAAAGAGAAAAACTCTTGTTTTGGTCCCAACTGTACCTTTTCCATATAAGGTAATGTTCAGTTGGAAGAACCACCATGTGACTTCTTGTCTTCTTATGATTTGAAAACTTCCCGCCTTGACACACAACTTGGAAAGTAAACCACCCGCTGACAAGAGTCATTGACTCGCTGATGACTTGCTGACGACTCACGTCAGCGACCAAGTCTGGTCAGCGAATCTTTGACTCAACATAAACATGTAATATATTCTTAATTAGGGGATTAAGAATACCACTTAAAAATTGAAGCGGTTTTGTCTAGGTGGATTGCCACATGGGAGATAACATGGTGAATGGAAATGACTTCGACACATATTGACCTAAAAGCTTGACCAAATAACAAATTTCATCATGTTGATTGTTCAAATGATACCCAGATGATGATCATCCCTATCACAACCCATATCACATTCCTCATATAAACAAACTCTAACCCCATCTCACATAATCAAACATTCACAATCAAAATTTCTTGCACATATATTTTTGTGTATAAAGAAAATAAATACAGATTCAAAATTGATTAAAAAAAAGAAAAAATAAAAGAGAACATCGACAGTATATCTAGCGAAGATCGGATTTTTCTATCTATGTTCCATCTACGTTTACAATATTATATCTATCTTCGATCTATGTGTCGAGCCAAGATCGGAATTTACAGATTTGTTCATTTCCTTTAAAACCGAACGCCATCACCATCAACGTCGGAATACAAATCCGAATCGACCCCAAAAAACCGACCACCCTAATTTCTCCATGTGCCGCCACATGCCGGCGAGCACTACGCCGGATTTTTTCTGATTCAGCCCAAAACAACCCTTTCTCGATGTGTCACCAATCACCGCCGCCATAGCCATCTTTGACTAATTCTGACCAAAACTCTATATCCACCACCGTTGAAACCTTAGGCCGCCACCGGAACTCTAAACCTGCCCCCTCTCCGAAATCTATTCATTCGTCAAGAAAGAAATGCGGTATATATTTCAGGCCACTACACTGTCGCCTTCTTGGGCATTTTCCGGCGATTCCGTCACTGCCAACCATAGCGATCCACCGCCGCCGCCGCCAAAAATAACCATCATCACAAAAAAAAATATAGTTACGAGGTTAACATGATGAACAGATCTAGGGTTTTTTGAAAATAACATAGATTATATATTCTGAAAGATTGGGAATGAACTTTCGTCTTTGATATCATAGGATGTGATAATTATTTGTTCAGAGAATTTTGATGAAAAAAAATTGTGTTTTTCCATCATATTTCAAAGAATGAGTGAAAAGAAAGAGGATGTGATAATTATCACATGATATCATAGGATGTGATAATCTGTTCAGAGAATTGATTTGAAGAAGATGATGAAATATGAGAAGTTGCTTTGTACATGGGGGAGATAAATTAGATAAGGTTTGGTTGTATTCAGTTTGATAGATCTAGAGGAGCAGAATTGTATATATGTATCGATATATATGTTCCACTGTGTGTATATATTGATATTATTATAATCATTATTATTTTACGTGGCAAGGTGACATGGCAGCCAAATTCAACGGTCAAACGAATACACGCACAAAACTAGTCAAACAAAACCGGATGGTGGTTTTGATGCCCGAAATAGATCGCGTTTACACACAGTGGGCTTAGATTAGACGGAGTTTTTGGTTTATACCTTACATAGGAAAAGTGGACAAGTATAGTACCTTTACAACTAATTAGCCCTATTTCATACTCACAAATCATGTACGAGACATATTCGAATTTTTTTATGATACAATCTATATAACTACCGTACATCGTACGGGTATTAGGACCAATTTAAATATAATACTTGTAAGTTATAAGAGAATAAATTTTCACATAATCAAATTAAAACATAACACAAATATGTAATTAAGAGTATATATAGTACCTGTTAATGTTTTGAATGTAACAATTAGGTTACATAGAATGTCGACTAAAACACCTGTGATATATTAAAAGAACCCCAATGATGTGAAAACATATATATATTAAAAAAGATATTACCAATCCTATACTAATACTAATTCATAATAATGGTAATTAACTTTGATTTAATAGTTAAAGATTGTTATTAATGGACCATACGTCCACACCTATCCTTTTAAAGATTTTATATTATATAAATATAAATATATTTATAACTATTTAAGGTAACTAAAAATTAGGATTTTTTTATTTAGCTTAGGTTAATAAGACACTTGTCTCTTAAATATTACGCCATGTGTCGATTAAGGATACTCAATCTTGTTTTAGTTTATTGGTATATATTATTACAGTATTACACACATGCAACGCTACTAAACGTTTATTACGAAGTTTATATATGTTCTTTTCTGCGGGCGCGCCCACACTAGACATTTTAATCATGTGAAATTTGTTGGATTATTGCTTATGTTAATATTTAAATAATGGAGTAATAAATAAAGTGGAAGTGGTTTACGGGTCCCTTTCAGATTCGAAAGACATTGTCAATAAGGTCTGGATATTGTTGATCACTCATTAATTAGTTTTATTATTCATGATATACGATTTTTTTATTTTTAAAAGGTAATATATAATATTTTTGATTAAACAAAATCAAGGTTCTAATTTGTACTTACTGAATTAGAAAAAGGTTCTTCCACACGACTACACGAGAGAACAAAAAAAGGTTCAGTTCCCTTTAACATTGAGATTTAAAAATAAAATAATATATATCCAATAGGCATGTTATGTTTATTAATACTTCTAACTCTAATAACTAAGAGATGATAGTTTTTTCCCTATGTGACCCTTATCTTTTCGTGTCAACTAGGCTTTTCGCTTAGGTGACATTTTCTGGTAATTTTAATGTATTTTTTTTAAATATATTGACATTTAAATCTATATTTTTTAGTGCTCGTGTGACACTTCATTCGTCACGTCATCATTTGCCTACGTGACATTCATATGTGGACATTTTTTTTATCAATTTAAAATATCAAATAAAAAAGCCAAATACAAGATTAGAACTCATGACCTCTAACTTTTAATATTATGTACAAACCACTTGATCTAACTTAATATTTGTTTATTTTTTGCAAACTACGGTAGATATTAAGTGAATACTAAAACTAATTAAAAGACATTGATAATATAATTGTCGATCTTTGTAACTTATCTCTTTGTATTTAATTATCTTTGTACGTGGAATATAATTTACTTTAATATAATATAAAACTAGATTATATTGATAATTACATCTAATATTTTACTAACCGATAATATTGTGAGATATATATTTTTTATTTTAATCTACCTTTGTAAAATATCAATGTTAAATAAAATACTTTATCAATTTCACACACATATTTTTGATATTTGCTTTTATATTCGATTTATATATCATATATATTAAATTATATATTCTAAACATATATAATCAAGTAGGGATTATTCATAAAACTATGCATGTATATATATATATATATATATATATATATATATATATATATATATATATATATATATATATATATATATATATATATATATATATATATATATATATATATATATATATATATATATATATATATATATATATATATATATATATATATATATATATATATATATATATATATATATATATATATATATATATATATATATATATATATATATATATATATATATATATATATATATATATATATATATATATATATATATATATATATATATATATATATATATATATATATATATATATATATATATATATATATATATATATATATATATATATATATATATATATATATATATATATATATATATATATATATATATATATATATATATATATATATATATATATATATATATATATATATATATATATATATATATATATATATATATATATATATATATATATATATATATATATATATATATATATATATATATATATATATATATATATATATATATATATATATATATATATATATATATATATATATATATATATATATATATATATATATATATATATATATATATATATATATATATATATATATATATATATATATATATATATATATATATATATATATATATATATATATATATATATATATATATATATATATATATATATATATATATATATATATATATATATATATATATATATATATATATATATATATATATATATATATATATATATATATATATATATATATATATATATATATATATATATATATATATATATATATATATATATATATATATATATATATATATATATATATATATATATATATATAAATATATATATATACCTGTGTGTATATATATATATATATATATATAGATATATATATATATATAGACTGAAGATATAGATCAGATATATATATATATATATATACAAAGTCGAATACTCGTCACGGTTTTAAAATATAATTTCACCTCAGATTAGCAATCTGTAGCATTTTGGATTTGAAGTTCAAGGGTTAGTCGTTAGTCTGAGCTTAGAATTTCTAAGCCTTAACCTGTATCATTTGATCACGTTTTTTCATAAATTTTTTATTTTGAAATAGGTTTTTAAAAAAAATAAATATATATATGTGAATTTTAATATAGAATATCTACCCATTTTAATAAATGAAAATATAATTTCACCTCAGATTAGCAATCTGTAGCATTTTGGATTTGAAGTTCCATGGTTAGTCGTTAGTCTGAGCTTAGAATTTCTAAGCCTTAACCTGTATCATTTGATCACGTTTTTTCATAAATTTTTTATTTTTTTATTTTGAAATAGGTTTTTAAAAATAAATAAATATATATATGTAATTTTAATATAGAATATCTACCTATTATTAATAAATGAAATATAAATATATAATATCTTAAAAAAATATATATATATATATATATATATATATATATATATATATATATATATATATATATATATATATATATATATATATATATATATATATATATATATATATATATATATATATATATATATATATATATATATATATATATATATATATATATATATATATATATATATATATATATATATATATATATATATATATATATATATATATATATATATATATATATATATATATATATATATATATATATATATATATATATATATATATATATATATATATATATATATATATATATATATATATATATATATATATATATATATATATATATATATATATATATATATATATATATATATATATATATATATATATATATATATATATATATATATATATATATATATATATATATATATATATATATATATATATATATATATATATATATATATATATATATATATATATATATATATATATATATATATATATATATATATATATATATATATATATATATATATATATATATATATATATATATATATATATATATATATATATATATATATATATATATATATATATATATATATATATATATATATATATATATATATATATATATATATATATATATATATATATATATATATATATATATATATATATATATATATATATATATATATATATATATATATATATATATATATATATATATATATATATATATATATATATATATATATATATATATATATATATATATATATATATATATATATATATATATATATATATATATATATATATATATATATATATATATATATATATATATATATATATATATATATATATATATATATATATATATATATATATATATATATATATATATATATATATATATATATATATATATATATATATATATATATATATATATATATATATATATATATATATATATATATATATATATATATATATATATATATATATATATATATATATATATATATATATATATATATATATATATATATATATATATATATATATATATATATATATATATATATATATATATATATATATATATATATATATATATATATATATATATATATATATATATATATATATATATATATATATATATATATATATATATATATATATATATATATATATATATATATATATATATATATATATATATATATATATATATATATATATATATATATATATATATATATATATATATATATATATATATATATATATATATATATATATATATATATATATATACTTATGATGTTCATGTCCATCGCACAGGTATAATCTAGTATCACTATAAACTATATATCATGCCACTAAAGATAGCACCACACACAGTTCTTTTTATTAAATATTTGGCCACTTGGAATACATAATGCTTACCATTTAAGCTAATTAAAACACTATTTGTCCGCCCATGAAATAGTTATCCGACTTTAATACCAAATATTAACCTTAATATTAATGAAAGACAGAACGAGAATTGTCTTAAAATTATCGAATTAATAACCAATACAATATTTATTTTTTTAATTAACCTGTCCAAAATTTAGTTTACTTGAAAATGTACTTTCATCCAAAAAATATTTACAATTTTTTAAATTTGATATAAAATAATTTACTTTCCTAATAAGTACTATTGTATTTAATAAATCTCTATACTTTATTAAATTTAATTTAAGGTATTAATTAAAATTTGACTTTCCTCTATAAAATTGCACATGGTCATATGACAATACTAACAAGTATCCGTGTATTAAAGCGACGATAATTCATAACGTGATATGGTATGACGACGATAATTTATGTTGGAGAGTAGCGGTGGTAATACCGGTGACAACGGCATATACGTATGGATGTATGTATAGGTTGAGATACGAGTTTCTAGTAATAAAGTTATGAATATAGTTTGGAAGAAAGATATTGGTTTAGAAGTTTACTATTGAGTTTTAAATTGATGATTTTTAGAATTGTTGATAAAATAAAAAAGTATTTTAGTATTATCAAATTCTTAATGTTGAAAGGGAGAGGAAGAGGGCTAAAAGCATTATAAGAAAATATAGATTAAAGAGTTTTTTTAACCTTACAGTGTATATACAGGGTTGAAATGTAGGTAACTTTTTTTAAAAAAAAGTAAATATGTGGTTGTTATGTATCTAAGCTTGGTATAGAAACCTCTTACATATTAATATTTTAATATTTATTGTATAATTAATAAATGTTTGATCCTCATGTTTTTCATGGATTACAATATTAGTATGTGAAAGGTTTCTATATCTAAATTAGGTACATGACAGTCATATATTTTCATCCCTCAATTTTAAATTACTAATGTTTTGTGACTATCGCAGTATCGTGCGTTAGGAAGGTTGACATTTGGGCCCAATATTCATTAGCCAATGTAAGCCCAACACATATAAAAGTTAGCATCCTTAAATTTCATGAAAGCAATATTCTCAAATAAATTTATTTGGTAATTAACAACTCATTAGATTTTTTATACTTATGAGAGTCCGGAGTCCCCAATCTTATATATAAGTAGTGTTTTTGGTTACTCTATTTTGGTTCAATTAGTTAATTTAAAAATTACGAGCACTAGAATATACAACTTAATGTATACACATATAGTTTGTTAATCGCTAAAAGATATGAGTTCTATGAGAGAAAAATTTGACTATGTTTTTGTACATAACAACTGACATAAATTCAGTTTTTTAATATCGACTTAAATTTACTGTACTAGAAGGAAACATGTAACAATCATGACTAATATTTCATTTTATTCATACATGAAACATGAAAGTAGAAAAGACAAGCAATAATGATCAACTAATTTGAAAATAGAAAAGCATTTAGAAGCTTCTACGAATTATGAAACAACGTTGTTTGGTACAGTTTTGGCCCACTAAGGAACTTGGGAACGAAACATTGGGCTATGCTATTTACAAAAGATAATAAGTATTAAAAAAAATTAGAAAGAAAATAATATCATGAATCAAATACTAGCACGACACCCGCGCAATGCGACAGTGGTGATAGTGACGACGCTCTGATGGTGAGGGCGACAAGTGTTGATGGCGACGACTATTAATGGTTGTGCCAGTGTCGAGTGTTGTAGGTTGAAATATTTTAAAAAATAAGAACTTATGGTGTAAATTAGTAAGATAAGGGTTTAGGGTGTAAATTAGTTTATTAACGGTATTTGGATATTTTCTAATAACTTTTTCCGTTAAAAGGGGTTCATTAAGGGCAATTGAGTCATTTCAAATGTAATTTTGTTGTAACTATTTTTAAAATATGACTTAAAAATTTATAAAGGAGTAGAGATAATATATTAAACCTAGAAGACTAATCAAAGTTTATTTCTCAAACATGATGTAAATGCATAATTAAAGTTGGAAAAAAAAAAAACAATTAAAGGGTCAAGGAAGCATTACGGTTTGGGCTGTATCTTGGGCTATAGTTCTCTAATTTCATTGCATTATATATACCAACTATTGAGTGCATGCATGGACCCGGGCCCGGCCAGTTTCTGGTCCTTCGTGTTTGCCATACAACCTTGCCTAATGGAGAGTTAAGTATTTAATTTTTTTGCAAAAAAAGTATTTAATTTCTAGGAGAAATGATTATGTTTTGCAAGAAACCATATTGATATGGTCAAAATTGGTGTTTTAGACAAGGTTGTAAAACTCTCTGAGTCGACCGAGTACCCAAAATAAACTCCTGACTCTCCAACTCGCCGAGTCGAGTCCGAGTTACGAATTCTCCAACCTTGACACAGATAAAATAATGATGAAGCGTGAATCTATCAACTAATCTAAAGTTTAATTTTTAATTTTGAATTATTATGTTAATGTTTTTAAACAATCATGTTTAAATTTGAAGTTTGAAATATATTTTTAAAGTTCTATTACATATAATTTCAAAAATACTTATGTTTGTATATAAAACTCCAATCAGAGTTCTCCCCAGGTCGAGTCCGATTCTCCAAAAACTCCTAACTCCCTTTCTCGCCGAGTCGGGTCTGAGTCACGAGTTCCCCAACCTACTTTTAGTGCATACATGGAGATGGTACAAGGTATCTCACACAAGTCTCTCAGTGATGCAAGACCCAAGTTTGAGTCTTGCTGAGGAGGCAGTGTTTTATCTCAATTAAATGTTGTGCTTTTAGGCAGTTTAATTGGAGGATTTTCCTCCTACAAGGTATTGAGGGTGAAGGGGCTCTCTAGCACAGACCCAGTTATGACAACGGAAGTAGAGATAATATATTAAACCTAGAAGACTAATCAAAGTTTATTTCTCAAACATGATGTAAATGCATAATTAAAGTTGGAAAAAAAAAAACAATTAAAAAAAAAAAAAAAAAAAAAAAAAAAAAAAAAAAAAAAAAAAAAAAAAAAAAAAAAAAAAAAAAAAAAAAAAAAAAAAAAAAAAAAAAAAAAAAAAAAAAAAAAAAAAAAAAAAAAAAAAAAAAAAAAAAAAAAAAAAAAAAAAAAAAAAAAAAAAAAAAAAAAAAAAAAAAAAAAAAAAAAAAAAAAAAAAAAAAAAAAAAAAAAAAAAAAAAAAAAAAAAAAAAAAAAAAAAAAAAAAAAAAAAAAAAAAAAAAAAAAAAAAAAAAAAAAAAAAAAAAAAAAAAAAAAAAAAAAAAAAAAAAAAAAAAAAAAAAAAAAAAAAAAAAAAAAAAAAAAAAAAAAAAAAAAAAAAAAAAAAAAAAAAAAAAAAAAAAAAAAAAAAAAAAAAAAAAAAAAAAAAAAAAAAAAAAAAAAAAAAAAAAAAAAAAAAAAAAAAAAAAAAAAAAAAAAAAAAAAAAAAAAAAAAAAAAAAAAAAAAAAAAAAAAAAAAAAAAAAAAAAAAAAAAAAAAAAAAAAAAAAAAAAAAAAAAAAAAAAAAAAAAAAAAAAAAAAAAAAAAAAAAAAAAAAAAAAAAAAAAAAAAAAAAAAAAAAAAAAAAAAAAAAAAAAAAAAAAAAAAAAAAAAAAAAAAAAAAAAAAAAAAAAAAAAAAAAAAAAAAAAAAAAAAAAAAAAAAAAAAAAAAAAAAAAAAAAAAAAAAAAAAAAAAAAAAAAAAAAAAAAAAAAAAAAAAAAAAAAAAAAAAAAAAAAAAAAAAAAAAAAAAAAAAAAAAAAAAAAAAAAAAAAAAAAAAAAAAAAAAAAAAAAAAAAAAAAAAAAAAAAAAAAAAAAAAAAAGTTATGACAACGGAAGTTAGATCTTCTGTTGCGAGCAAATGATTCACACCTTTAAAAAAAACACGGAGATGGTCAAAGTTCATTCTTATTTTCCTCAATGAAGAGTTTTGTTAATGATAGCCTTAACATGAATAAAATAATTATACTTTTATTATAATATTTAAAAGGTGAACCTTTAGTACAATTTCTTTATGCATGCTAACAACTAGGGCTGTAGTTAACATTTTCATATCCGAAATATGGTTATGTGAATACCCCGGATAGCCTGAGTCTTTAATACGCTGGATAGCCCGAGCCTTCACTATCCATTCCCCGTTTGGTCCACGGGTTGCATTTTTACTCTTTCCGGGTTTTCCTAGGGTGGGCTAGTCCTGTTCGATTTTAGGTTCATTCATCCCTAATTAAACAAATCGTCATGTACCTCTCTCTCTCTCTCTCTCTCTATATCTCTCTCTCTCTCTCTCTTTCTATCTCTCTATATGTTCATGTGAGAAATTCACATATGAACAAAGGTAATATTAAGTATAACTTGAACGGTTCATATGTGAACGAATATGTAATATATACCATTCGCATATGAACGTCAAGTTATAATTAGAGGTTCTCATGTTTCTTCAATTCAAATGGTTCTCGCATGAACCTTTTTCTATATATTATATATCTATATGAACATATATCCATATACATTATACCACTTTTACTTGGTTAATCAAGAAGACTTGGGAAAAGCACTTCGGATTGTATATATGCAATAACCACGAAATTGCTGATGAAGGGTTATAATTAACAAGCTGATGATGCTTGATCAATGATAATGTTAAGTTTATTGTACGACAATGAAAAGTGCTGACACATTGTGGTCTAGTGGCATGGCATCTAGAGGGAGGAATGATTGAGCTCTACACCATTAAAGAGTGAACCTTCAACAAACTTTTTTTAGCCCTTTATTCTCTTGTTGGCTTCAAGAGGCCAAAAAGTGCAAACTTTTGTACCACTAGGCCTTATAAATGGCAAAAGTTCAAGCCCTTTTCCCTTTTTATATGCCAGGTAGTAGCATAAAGATACATATGAATCTTTCTTTCTTCGTATATAGTGCTGAAAGTTTATAACATCTGTATGTATATGTATATTGATGCATTTTATCATATAATTTGTTCTTCTTAAATTGTTCATACCTATAAACGTGTGGAAAATTCTTTATAAGCTCGATAAATTGAAATAAAACTATGAAGTTTCTGTGCTGATAATATAAGTAGAAAAAAAGTTGTTGAGATTTCGATTAACTAATGTAAGAGGTCATACTAAGTCCTTTTAGTTAAGAGTAAGAGAATCTGTGTCATTTGTTGATAGTGCAATATATTTTTAGTGGTGGAATACTCAAACAACATCAAAGACTATGACATAGGAATTTTGAACTCAGTGGAGTAATGACTTTTCGTGTTTTGGCAAATGACCGTAAAGATATCGATCCTTCAAAAAAGATATGGAAGGACATTAAAGCAGAAAGACATGTAAACCCATATGGTGCTGCAGGCGCCATGTATGATGTATCAAAGGCAATATACACAAACGAGTGGCGCATGAGAATGATCCGATGGTATATTCTTGTTTCTTTTCCTTTACAAAAGGTTGCTACTTGTTTATGATACATGGGCAGAATTGGCATTGGATGTTCGTAAATGCAGCGCAATTGTGACCTTTAGAATGCTATCATACTTTACAAGAATATATGGTACAATAGGTGACCACTTCTGGAAGACTAGAAATCAAGGCAAACAGTACTGCCTTGCTAATGTCATATTTAGTAACTTATTTTAAGACTGTTGGATGTTAGTTCTTAGATAGTAATCTTTCTATATATAAGTAAGGATTGTTTAATCACGTCAGTGAGCTCTTGGTCTAGTGTTCCAAGGAGGACGTGGGAGCTTTGCCTCTTTGGACGTCATGGGTTCAAATTCAGGCATTGACGTTTAATTACTAAGTTGAGGAAAAACTAACTACTAGTAAAATCTTGCCGTTCAAAAAAGGGGGGATTGCTTAATCCTATTTGGATCTTAACGAGGTAGACCATGTCATCAATCATCCTATATGTCTCAAAAATTTTCTTAGTTGTCACTGATAGTCATTAGTGTAGACAGAAACTGCATAGATAGCACCTTTTATATCAGGATAACTTAATAAAAGATATTCAAAAGATCTAAGTTTGGATGGAAGTTGAATGATAAGCCTCAAATAGTAGAGCTCTGGGTTCAATACTTGGGCTAAAATGGCTGAGTCCTTCTGCGTGGGGTGCACACTGATCGTGATCAAGACCTTTCCGTGGGTTGGTTGTGTGTATTATAACTTCATGGTTAAAAGGAAGAAAAAAAAAAGGATGAAGAAGTTACACAAGTTTGATCTTTGCATATTTTTTCCATGTGTTTGTCATGTTCTCACCGGTCAAAATTGTTCTGTTTACTCTGTATCATACCTTATAAAATACATTATCTCAGAATTGATATTGCAAGCTATCTGATACATATTTCACTGGACCTAAATTGATTCTCAATAGTAAATTGATGGCATCGAAGGACTCATTATCTACGAAGAGTAGTATCAAAATGCAGAGTATATTTGTTTCATTGTTTGGTTTATATGTAAAAATGCTACTGTAATTAACTTCAAGCTAGTACAATCAATCCATAGACTAAAAGCAAAGTTGGAAAAAAAAATGCATTCATTCATTTATAGAAAAGGATAATCCTTGAACAAACAGCTACAAGATTTACTATGATAACCCCATAACATGAATGGGAAAAAAAACCAGTTACAAAAATAAACATATGCATTTCTAGTTACTGGTAGGATTATTGTTTCGACAGACATCTATATTTCCAAAGTAACTTCTTTTAGAATGAAGGGACAATGCAGTATCCACCTTCTGTCAATAGCGTCCTCGAAAACATTTGATCTACTTCTTCATCAATGTTGGTTCTTTTTGCAAAACGCCCTTTGACCCTAGGCCTTGTTTCGGCATATGCTTTCCTAGACGCGTACCTAATGGTTTTCTCAAACTTTCTTGTTTTCTTCTTCTCCATGTATCTTAAGACTCTTGCTTTTCTATCTGTTGGAGTTAGTTGCGTTGGCACCTGAATTGAAGGACTCGAGAATAGATCACTTGTCGACCCTTTTGGTGTTATTGCGGATTCTGGTACTACTCCAATATCCATAGATGACATGGAAACCTGAATTGAGAAAAGGGAATATTGGTCACATTCTGCTTATTTGCTTATTGCTTATTTTTTATAGCGAACGCTATTTTGAAAACTGCTTATCTGCTTATTTTAGAAATACTAATTAATTTCAAATACGAAGAAATAACGAAATGTGTAAAAAAACAAAAAACTTACACTATGAACAAGTGAAGGAGGGAAGCCATAGCCATCATTTGAAGTCTCATATTCCATCCCCAACTCAATTTTCTGAGTATGAAAATTAAGTTGATGAATTTGGTAGTTCTTATTACTCTGCTTCTTAATATTAGTACCATCATCATAATTAATATACTTAAACTCATCATCAAATTTCAAATCATTGCTTTGATGATCATCACTAAACTGAATATCTTGACAAGAATTATCATACTCCACAAGGTCCAAATACTCATCCACACTCCCATCTCCATTAAACGAAAACCCGTTTATATCGCTACTTTCATTTTCTTCGTTTTTCATTGGCCCATCCAACAGCCATGAAGCCGCTTCCTCTTCGTCTTCATTATCTGCTGTTCCTTCTGACTCTTGGGCCAAAAACCATGGCCCAGGCCCATTTCCTTGATGCCCATTGACTGAGCCCGAAATAGGCACACGGGTGTGACGATGGGATAAAGGATTTGCCGAATGAATAACGACGTCACAAGTAATGCAAAGTGAAGCTGCATCAGCCTTGCATGTGAACGCGGCCGGCTCTTGTTCACACGCTTCACATATTAACACACGTTTGTGTCTGGATGACAACTTGTTGGCAGCATGGACATGTGAGTCACAACTGGTGCATAAAAACGCCAAGTCGGCTTCACAATATATTGAGCTCGGGCTAGACCGACAGGTATCGCAAACACGGGCTCTAGTAGTGGTGTTTTTTAAACATAAGTTGCTCATATTTTCCTTAAACATGTTTGTTTATGGAAGTGTTTGATATGTTTGTTTTTCTTTTTTTGGCTATTTGGTTTGGTTTTGTTGGCATGGCAAGGAACTTGTTATGAGAGTTGTGAACCAAGCAAGTGGTGGTGGGGGTGGGGTGAAGAATCAAGGGAGTGACACTTGGAGATGAATTAGTGGGTGAGAAATATTGATTGGATTGTATTTGTAGTTGTGGGGTCTAATGTAGGGGTCACGGAATACTATTAAAATGTATGGATTTATTATATGTGAATGAAAACTGTTGACAGGTTAAAATCAAGCTGCTGCTGACTCAAAGTGGTTAAGACCATGGCTACAGCCACCTGGAGTTGCTAACTGTGCATGAGTTTGTAGCCATGTATCTCACATTAGATGGGTTAGTGTGGCACGTGATTGACCAATGGGGTGGGACTTGAAAAGCTAGATAGTGTCATCTTTGGATTAGTCTTTTTCGGTTATTAATGATGTAGTTCAACTTTTATCTTTTTTTTTTTTTAAAGTTGAATTACTCGTGAATGCTGGGAGGTCTAGCATATGTTATCTTAATCAGGTTCACCTTAAAGAATTCCCTCTCTGAATAGATCTCCAATTTAAATCCACCGATGAGAAACCTCTAGCACCCAGAGATTTGAAGGGAAAACACACTCAAGAGTCAGGCCTACCATAGATGGAAATTGAATACATGTGACCATCCTAAATATGTCTAAAATAGGATTCGAACCCTGACCTTTTGTGAGAAAAGAAACCTTCTTGCCACTAGACCATTTGGTGATGGTTAACTTTATCTATCTAAAAGCTTTGAATAATACGATTTGCTCGAACTTACAGCAACGGCTTAAGAATTTAGTGTATTCGAATAGTAATAGGGTCGGGACCTTGGTGGATAAATAAGTAAAGTGGAACCTCTAAAATATTGTGATTACAGGCTTGAGTTTTGGAGTGAAATTAGCTTGAATATATAGGAAGCCCGAGCTGTGAATCTACTTAGCTTACCAAATATTAAGAGTTTTCAAAAAATGTGAGGTGCTACGGGTCCTAATGTAATACGGATCATCTGTAGACCTGTTTGGGTTACTGATTATCAATCGTTTTTTACAAATACTGCTAAGCTGAACTAACTATAATTAGGGTGACCATAATATCGTGTTCAGGTTGGTGAGTTCAGATCCCTCGACCTATTTAATAATTGAGCCGGTAAGTGGTTAAATTCAAATCCTATCCGTTTAGAAAAACAAGTTAATTAGTCGTGTGAGCCTATTTTGTGTATTGATGCAAAACCCTCTAACTAAGGTAGATCATCGATTCTTGGATTGCACACGACATGTCTCTCGTCAGGCTGAGAGTCTTTTAAATGTTGTACACACATAAGTAGTTGTATTAAGGTTCAAAGAGGGTTTTAGAAATGGTATTACATGTTTAGAAATGTTTCTAATTATATACCAAAATGTATATATATAACTTTATGTGTTTTCATTTTCATATCAAACTTTCAAATATTACTATTATAAATATCCGATACAAAAAGGTTGTAAACTGACTTGCACCGAATGTTGTTTATTATTATACTCGTAACTTATATGAGCGTATATGTAAAACATGTTGGGGATACGTGATCAATAACGAACAAAACCGGATATTAAACAATCACTGAAGGCGCGATACGCTTTCAGATTGAATCAATTCGGTGGTTCACCCCAAATTATTCAACCGGATACAATCAGTGATTAAGAATTTTCTGTATGATTTGTGTTTGAGTATGTGTGTGAAAAACGGGAGAGAATTCTATATGAATTCGTAATAACTGAATGAGGATTCCAGGCCATTAACTGCCTTAAAAGCAGTTGAAATCGAAGTTTGCAGGATTGGCAAAATCAGTCCCTCAAGATCCGAAAATTAATTTTCTGAGACGTTTTTGCCATAGCTCGACCCCAGCCAGGGGCTCTGCCCCTTGGACCCCGCTCCCGGGGGCGCTGCCCCCGGACCCCTGTTCCTTAGGGGCTTCGATCATAATAAATTCATATAAGCGTGCACTCCGCACCACCAAACTTATATGATGTATTATTATGATTAAATTACCAATTAACCCAATTACACTAAAATATCCAACAAAACAGTATTTGAAAAGTCGTTAGATACACTGTACAATATATTTGTTTACATAGTAGTGTATTGTATGTAGCAATTGGGACCTAAAAAATATATACTAAAAATGTTGGTTATAACTAAGCGTTAAAAAAAGAAAAAAAAACAAACTGGACATTGTATATATTACATTTAGAGTCGTCATAGGAATAGTAACCCCTCGCTGACGTCATGCTGACATCAGCAATTTTGTCTTATTACTATTTTATTTTTTTTTACGATTGTATACTTTTAGAGTTTCTTATTTTTACCACTTAACTTTTAGGTTTTATCACTTTAGTATAACTTTTTGTATACAAGTATAATTTACTTTTAAAGTTTTTAATTTTTATCAATACAATTTGGATTTTAACTTTAATTATCAAATTTTTTTATTTTTTTATTTTTTTACTTTCTATCTCTTATTTTAACGCTTCAAACTTATTTTTACCACTTAACTTTTGGATTTTTTAACTTTAGTCCAACTTTTTATATACAAACTTAATTATAGTTCTAAGTTTAATCATCAATTTTTTTTTTTTTACTTTCTATCTCTTATTTTAAGGCTTCTAACTTTTACCATCAAACTCTTGGTTTTGACCACCAATTTTTTTAGTTTCTACCCCTTATAGTAAACTTTTAAATGTCCAAACTTTTAGGTAATGTTGTATGTATATATGTTTGCATGACGCAACGTCGATCCCGGGCAACGCCCGGGGTCAAAAAACTTGTTATAGACAAATGGGTCCATCTCCTACATGAACCGGGCCAACCCAGGCCACCAGGGTAATTCGTTCAAATTGTCCAATGAGTTGTGCTGTTTAACTACTATAGTGGGTGGGTGTCCAACCCTTTTAAGTAACCTTCATACGTGTCCAATAACGTGTGGATGTTGTGAGCCCCACTGTGAATTTTAGCTTGTGATATTGAATATTATGGCTATACTTTTACCACGTCATCCCAAAATTTTATAAAGCCGGCCAGCGTTTATCGTTGAATATTTGGAGGTTACATGGCATGAGAATCTGAAATTTGGGTTAACGTCACGTGTTAGTCAGCATATGCATGTATTTTCATCATATAATAATTTGGTTATTTGGCTATAGAATTTTATTTACGTTTTTGTTAAAATCGTAAAGGAAGAAAATCATTTGAAGAAAACCTGACTGCTGATAGATATGTATGCACTTAAGTAAGAAATTCAATTTCACATATGTTTAAGGATTTGAGTTGCGATATAAGTTTTGGTTATATAAGTTGAAGTTTGGGTCCATATAGACTCGGGCTTATTGCGTTTGGGCTTATAGAAAGATACAGTACTGAGCCGTCTAACGTCTTCAGAGGTCCAAGTTTTTTATCCCCCCCCCCCCCCCCCCCTCTCCATTCTTGACCTTTAATATGTATTTCTTGGTAAACAAGGCTATTAGGTGTAATGGGCCAGAGGGTGCTGTTTCTCTACAAAAGTGTCAAATATTTAATATTTAATTATGTAGATTTATCTCGACATATACTTTCAATTATGTTATACACAGTCCCAAATACTTTAATATTGTAAATAAAAAATGAATGTAAATTTTTTTTAACAACGAGTTAATAGTTAGCATTCCAGACAACACAGTGATATTCAATTGGACAGTATGCAGAACTCGAACCACGCATGTTTGGGATGAAATCCATGACTTTCCACCCCCTCTCCCCTCCCCAACAATAATCCACTCCTACAAATGTAGAAAGTGAGATTCGAACCTGTGATGAATGTAACTTAATTAGTCTATGCAAAATATAATGTGGACACACATAATAAGATGATTCAAACATGAAAAAACTATAATAATTCATAATTCATGTATTAGCTATTTAGCTCATATACGAACGACTTTTCTAACTCAAAAAAATATCTATAATAATCCCTGGTTTGTAATCAATAGAAATGCGTGTCAAGCAAAAATTAAGTTGATGTTATCTCAAGTCCTTTGGCTTTAAATGTGTATTAGAAAACTTGTACATACATTATATAATGTATGTATATGTATGTATATATGTATGTATGTGGTGGGTTAGATTAGGGACTCCTTATTTTAGGGACCATTAGGGACACCATCTAGACCATCCATCTTCATCGGATCTAATCACCACTGATCATCTCCGGCGACATCTCCGGCCATCTTCATTTCCGGCGACATCTCCGACGACTTTTCCGGCGAGAATCAGGTTCGTTTTCGGGTGGATACGGTACGGGCGTTGCCCTCATCCGTTATAAACTGGTTGTCACCGGATGCATATGGGAATCGTATGGATTTG
Source organism: Erigeron breviscapus (assembly GCA_034093135.1). Lineage (NCBI taxonomy): Eukaryota > Viridiplantae > Streptophyta > Magnoliopsida > Asterales > Asteraceae > Erigeron > Erigeron breviscapus. The sequence goes on along the minus strand of CM067168.1, from coordinate 61,285,215 downwards.
ATGGGTGGCGGTTTGATACGGTACAGGCGTAGCCCTTGCTGTCGGCGCCAGCGCCGTGGTTGGGGTGGTCGGAGATGATGGTGGTGGCGGTGGTTGTCTCGCCGGAGAAGAAGGAGGTGGTGGCTGGCGGCGGCAGTCTCGCCGGAGAAGAAGGAGCGACGACTGCTGTGTCTAGCCGGAGAAGGAGTCCCTAATGGTCCCTAAATAAAGGAGTCCTAATTTAACTTTTCCCTGTATGTATGTATGTAACTATGTAAGTACAACAATAGATATATAGAAGGTTGGTGACTTGGCTTGCATAATAAGTCGTTGTCTATAATCCCTTATAAAGAGAATTAGGATTAAGAGATTAAACATATTTTTTCTTCTCAAAATACCCCTACTTAAACATAAAACCCTTATATACATTCTTTTCCCCATTCTCTCTAATCATAACACACTCTCATCGACCTTCTATCACCCTCCGCCGCCGCCCTCCTTCTCCACCGCCTCCCTCGATCTCCACCACCGCCTTCCCTTTTATATTGTCCTCACCTTCTAACCGCCGCAACGCGCTGGCACTATGCTCGTTTTATATACATACAAGCTAGTTAATATACAATAATATCTAAATTTGAATAAGAGCATTATAAAACCTTTGCTTGGGAAGCAAGGCCAAGACGAGTATAAATAAACTTGAATTTTAATTAATTCAATTCATTCATACTAATTAATTTGTGCTACTTCAGTTTCCTACCTTTTTCTCTTTTTCATGATTTCTTCCAACATGTTTTCATTTTGTACATTAACGAATTCAGAAACGACACTATGGTAATTGGTAACAGTATTTTTACTTATTTTATATACATATTTGTTTATGTTTTTCTGAGATAATGATGATCGTAGTGATTGACTCGCTGTGCTAAATGGCAATGTATATATTGTTTCCCTGGTTAGTTACCTATCTATAACATTCCCCAAGTGCTCTTATTTACTAGAGTATATATGTATCACTTTTCTTGTAAGCTATATCGATAGGTGCTGAAAATTATTTAGTTTTTGGTGTATCTTAAACTTATATATAAGTACTCCGTACTTTTTTGGGGAAAATTTGAAGACAATGATGATCAAAATGGTTCGCTCATTGTGGTTCATGTCGATCAATCCTTTTTCCTTGACGATATATAACACATTTTAAGCCATCTTATTTACTAGAGTATATATGTATTCTTTTTGTTAATTGGATTGATGTTCGCGAGAGGATTCTAGAAACTTCAAACTCGATGATTGAATGTACTTATAGTTGTGTTAGTCAAAAAATACTTTTAAGTACCAACTACAACAATTACAGGCAATCATCCAGTTTCTAAAATCTTCTCGTTAACAGTTGTTGAGAATTATTTAGCTTTTGATGTATGTTCTTAAGTACTATATATTTTGAAAGAAATGAGGACAATGATGATCTTAATGGTTCGCTCGCTGTAGTTCATGTCGATCAATCCTTTTTCCTTGACTATCTATAACATTCCCCAAGTGCTCTTATTTACTAGAGTATATATGTATCACTTTTCTTGTAAGCTATATCGATAGGTGCTGAAAATTATTTAGTTTTTGGTGTATCTTAAACTTATATATAAGTACTCCGTACTTTTTTGGGGAAAATTTGAAGACAATGATGATCAAAATGGTTCGCTCATTGTGGTTCATGTCGATCAATCCTTTTTCCTTGACGATATATAACATTCCCCAAGTGCTCTTATTTACTAGAGTATATATGTATCACTTTTCTTGTAAGCTATATCGATAGGTGCTGAAAATTATTTAGTTTTTGGTGTATCTTAAACTTATATATAAGTACTCCGTACTTTTTTGGGGAAAATTTGAAGACAATGATGATCAAAATGGTTCGCTCATTGTGGTTCATGTCGATCAATATTGTTGCCTTGACGAGATACCAATCTATAACGTTCTGAGTCCTCTTTTTGACAATATATGAATTTCAATTCTTTTGTGAAATAAGGATAATGATGATCATAATTAATGGTTTGCTTCATTGGTGCGCTTAATGGCCATACTGTAGTGTCGGAGATCTACTCATCTATGAATTGTAGTTCCGAGTTCTCTTATTATAATTATAATTAAGTAATATATTTTGTGAACTGGATGCTTAGAATTATTAAGATTTTATTGTAGGTCTTGAATCTTGATGATATTTCAGTGAATCATGAAAAAGAGAATGACAATATATATATAAGTTTGCTGATCATCCTTAATGGCAATATCACTATCTTGAGGTAACATTCATATTAAACATTATGAGTCATTTCGTGTCCTATATAAGTCTTTCTTAGAACAAAGTTTTTCCCAAATTAGCAAAGTTATGATTATTTATTTATTTTATACGGTAGCAGAGGTGACTCAACAGTATTATAGAACTAGGCGATCGTTTTAGGCCTCGAAAATTTAATGCCTCAATATTTTATAAACTAGACTTAATGTTTGGACTTTGGGCTAAATATTATTGTATAATTTGCATTAGGGTAACATCTTTATTGGTTTTGCATCAACATCTGCTTCCTTTTATTACTAGTAGTTCAATAAATAAGTCGAGCTACCTCTTTTTTGTTTTTTTTTGATATACTTTAATTTTTATATTAATAAACTAAACCCTCAAAATTTATCTCGCTTCAGGTGTTCAAATGTTTTCCATTTTACGAGAGAAAGTACCCGCGCATTGCAGCGGTGAGATGGTGGGGGTGATACGTCATAGAAGGTGATAAATCATAGAGTGTGATAGCCAAATGCCTTAGCCGTACGGGCTCCGCCCTTGAATTTAAAAATTCGTCGAAACTATATCGAATGACATCTTTAATGAAAGAGCATGAAATTTTAAGAACACCCATATAATTTTTATAATTTATCGATGTACGGTTTTTGAGATAAAAGATTTTGAATGAATTAGAGGAATAAAATGGTTTATGGAGGAGAGAAAAAAAAATGAGTGGTTGAGATTTGAGGAGAGAGAGGAAAATGAGTGGTTGAGATTTAAGGGTATTATAGGTATATTAGGTAGAGATGTTTAAATTAGTGAATAAAGAAGAGGGGTAATTTAGGTAGTTCAAAGTTGTAATTTGAGATTTAGAAAAAGGACTCCTCTATTACATAGGAGTAAAGATAGTTTGATAGCTTCTGATATTAATAATGTACATTTGAGCATATCAACAGCTCGTGTTTTCACTAATCTCTTGAATAATAAGTGGGCCATTCAAACTGTTATCCATCCCATATAGAGTTGCACGGCCATAAGCGTATTTTCTTAAACAATAGGGAACTTAAAAATCAGTTTATTTTCATTTCCCCTAAAATAAATCCCATTGGAAATCAAAACCCTAAAAACTGATTGATACAATACACCCCCAAATCAAAATCAGGAAAAAATTCCTTTTGAAATGCAAGTAGAAATCATGAAAAGGCTTCCTGTTAAGTCACTTGCTGTATTCAGATCGGTTTCAAAATTATGGAAATCAACGATCGACAGCCCAAAGTTTACTACCGATTACGCTAACTTGCGCCAACAGCATCATCATCGGCTTCTTATAAGGTACAATGTCCGCAAATCTGAATTAAAAAATGTTTGCATTATGGATGATGACACTCTTTCCCATCGTTTGAACTAGAATATGTTGGTACATCTAAAGGGTTGTTATGTTTAGACGGTTATCCGAGAGAAGAAGATGATTATTTTACTAAGGGAATAGCTGTGATTTGGAATCCGTCACTTGAAAAATACATCACTATTGCTTTCCCTTGTGTTGTATTTTAGGTTTTGGGGTTCGTTCTGATAATTGTGACCCTATGATTGTAAGGATCAATGGAGTTGGACAGACTTACCCGGTTATGGTGTTTACGGGTTTGGAGACTTCCACGTGGGAACCTGCCTCCTAAGTCAATTGACTTTGCATTTGCGTCTAATGTAGTTACGGATGATCGGTGTATTTATTGCGGAGCTCTTGATTGGAAGATAAATCTAGTTGTTGCGTTTGATATGGTGAGTGAAGACTTTGCGGTAATAAACCTCCCTCATAGTGTGGCGCACCCGCACAAGGACATTATTTGAGATTTCTCTATCTCTAAGATAAAGGAGTCTCTTGCTCTACTTGAACATTGTGATGACGTCGAGGAACTGTTTTATCACTTTTATGGTGTATGGATGATGGTGGAGTTTGGTTTGTTCACAAAGCTATTCACAATCAAAACACCATATGCATCATTAGAAACTAATATTTTCGGATCTATCGTATGTCCCCGAAGGTACAATAAGGTTCTAGGATTTAGGAAGAATGGCCAAGCTATCATGGAAAGGAGAGCTAAAAATAGGTTTGATGCATCACTTGAAGTTTATGAACCACGCACGGGAAGCATTAAGAATCTTGGGATTAATGGTGAACATGGTTCATTCTTTTGTTGTTCCTACACGGAAAGTTTACTTCTGCTGGATCAGTTGGATGGCCTCAACCTGTGAAGGTTCAATTGCAGTTATAGCATTTAAGTCATCATCATATGGTTGTGATATATATCTGTGAGATCAATATATGAATTCAGAACTGCAAATGATGGACCTTTATTTATGAAAAAATTTCAGCCACAATTTTTGAAAGTCGGGTACATCTTGGCCATGTGTGTTGTTCGATTTTCCAAGTATAACTTTTTAGTTTTATCAGTTTGAATGAAAATCCCGTAGCTCTGTCGTGTAACAAACCTGAGTAGTTATATATTTGCACTTAGGTAGTTAGGTAGCTAGGAACTTGTATTTCACGTATGTAGTAGTGTAAGGATTTTTAGCTGCAATATAAGTTTGGGTAAATCGTTCAGTTTCTAAAATCTTCTCGCTAACAGATGTTGAGAGTTATTTAGTTTTTGATGTCACTTAAGTTTATATACAAGTACTATTTTGACAGAAATGAGGAAAACGATGATCTAAGTGGTTCGCTCGCTGTGCTTAATGGAAATATTGTTGCCTTGACGATCTACCGATCTATAACCTTCTGAGTCCTCTTATTTACTATGTGTGTATTTATTTCTGTGAACTAGCGACATTTAGAGTTATTTAGTTTGATAGTTTCTGGTATATCAAAATTTTGTATTTTACTCTTGAATTCAGATTAGGGTAATGTAGCTCCTGGGTGTGGAATGACCCCTTTGCTAGGACCTTAAAACTGATAAACCAAGATTTTACCATGATAGCATTTTTAGAGTGACGTGAAGATTGATAGAAATAAGGATAATGATGATCATAACTGTTGCGTCGGAAATTTATACGTCTATAAAGTTCTGAGTCCTCTTGTAATAATACCATATTTTGATGATATTTCAGTGAAACATGAGGAAGAGAATGGCAAAGTTTGTGGATCATCCTTAGAATTAGTTAGTTTTTGTTGTGTGTTTTGATGATATTTCAGTAAAACATGAAGAAGAGGATTCATTCATATTTAACAGAGTCATTTCAGTGTACTATAAAGTCTTTCTCAAAACAAAGAATTCTCCAAATTTGCAAAATCATGATTATTATATACAGTATCTCATGTTTTCCATGTTATACACTTATACTTCAAAAGTTTCTGATATAAAGAATTTCAAAACCGTTTAATAACCAGTTATGGAGTATTACCTAGCTCAGAGTATATTCTAGTACTGAATGTGGAGGATCATGATCATATTGGTTAGCTCATTGTTCATAATGGTGCTTTGATGATTAATCCATGTATGACATTCTAGACCCAACTCAGTTCCACCACCCCGGTTTCCGATCTCTCAGAAAGTAAGTTGACCCTAGAGGCGGATCAGGAATTTGAGCAGGGAGGGCAAGATAAGTAATTCAGATTCTATCAACTAATTCATACTTCCTTTTTTTCCCCCTGATAAACCTTTGTACAAATGAACAATATGAAAACTTAGAAAAAGAAACAAAAACTTAAATACACTTAAGAAAATTTAAAAAAAAAAAAAAAACATTAACAAAAAAATATAGTGAACTTTCATCTTGGGCCAGAAAGTTCAATGGCTTGTCCAAGCAAAGAAGAGTCATCAGTGAGATCAGAGTATCTTTCCGATGAAGACAGTTCTGGGGTTCTAAATTTTCCGGTGGACTCAATCCCTTGTAAAGCTTCCCATCTCTCTGCCAACCCATCACCTTCCAGCATCCGTACAACTTCCGACATCTTTGGCCTGTGACCCGGAAGATATTGTGTACACAACAATGCCACTTTAACAAGTTCCTCTAGTTCCATTATATCATAATTGTTTTTTAAATCTTTGTCAACTAGGATATCTAGTTTCTTCTCTTGGTGTATCTTTTTCACCTGAAATGAGAAATGTGTACAGCTTTTTAGTAAAAGGGTTCAACTCTTAATGCGTCAGGTACAAGTCTGTAAAGGATTAAAACCCAAAATAATATATCTCTAAGTTCTATGATATTCTGGTCTGAAATGGGTCTATAAGGCATTTTGGACACTCTTTAAGGACTAACTTTTGTACTCATAGTTTTACAATGTGCAGTTTACTATATTTGTTGTATGTAACAAATTGTTATGTACTATATCACCTACGATCCTTCGTGTAACCAACATTATGTAATCTTTGATGTTTTGATCCAAAATGCATTTGTTGGACACTTTTGAGGAAAAACCTTGTCGTACCCAAAAATAAGAAAGTTTGCTAATGAAATTAGGGCATTGTGTATTTACCCGAAGTGTGTCCAAAACATATTTTTGGACACATTTCGGTCCAACAATGTTCCTAAGTGTTCCTAGAGAAAAAGTACTAGATACATGTTGTCGGATTGTGTGTTAGAAGTCAACAATGCACCAAATCACAAGTTGTACGGGCTTACCCAATCAAGCATAGCTCCTTTCTGGTTTGCAGCCTTGCCAAATTCTAGAGCCCGTTGTCCAGTTATTAGTTCAAGGAGAAGGATCCCAAAACCAAAAACATCAGTTTTCTCAGATGACTGGCCTGTAGAGAGATATTCGGGTGCTATATGGCCCACAGTTCCCCGAACTGCAGTGGTTACATGAGAATCTTGGTGGTCTAAAAGTTTTGCAAGCCCAAAATCACCCACCACTGCCTCACAACAATTATCCAGTAGTATATTTGCAGCCTTGACATCCCTATGAATAATTTTAGGGTCACATTGTTCATGAAGATACAACAATCCCCTTCCTGCCCCTAATGCGATTTTCTTTCTTATGCCCCAATCCAACACTGGTTTTGCTGTCAATGTAAAATACCAGAAAGCATATCAGGCTTGATTTATGCTAGTAATTTTCAAGATTTCTTGAAATTGGACACGAGTGATAGAAAGTATGACGGTTTCCCAAATCTCATATGGCTTAACTATTGACGAATGTTGTGTGACATATTATACATAATATAACTATTTAATGTATAATGTAAACCAGCAGAGATGGTAGGTTTACCTTTGAGACGAGAAGCAACGCTGCCATTGCACATATATGGATAAACTAAGAGCTTTTCAGCTGGAGTCATACAAAAGCCATATAACCTGAGGAGATTCCGGTGTACTGCAAGACTAATCATCTCAACTTCTGTTTGGAATTGCCGTTCTCCACCAGCTGCACCGCCATCTTTTAGACGCTTCACCGCCACCAACGTCCCATCTTGAAGTGTCCCTTTGTACACATGCCCAAAACCTCCTTTTCCCAATAAGTTCTTGTTGCTGAAGTTGTGTGTAGCAATTTGAAGTTCCCTGAATTGAAACTTCCTTAAATTTCCAAGTGAAACTTCTTCATGATGCTTATCTGCATTGTTTTTGTGAATCAATATATATTTACAATCGGAAAACAAACAAAATATGACCAAACTAATTATGCATAAACAAGTCAGTCAAAAATGATATACACCTTGACTTCATATATAATTGCCAACAGTTTTTGCCTTCTTGAGAAATTTTGGGTATTTCAAATAACATGGTAAAGAGATGAATGTAGGTGTTATATCCATCACAAATTTGACACTTTCATTTTTATTTTGAAATATCATCCATTTTACCCATAAAGTCAAAGTGTTATATTTCCTTGAAGCAAAACTAAGGAAATAACGCCGTTTTCTTAATTTAAATCACAAACCTTTGACATCATAAAAGGGCTCTCGGTTATTCCTTTGCCTCCACCATATCAACATGAGTCCAAAAACGAGCAAAAAGACACATCCAAGACTGGTACCAATGGCAATAGCCATTTTATGAGATTTTCTTCTTGATGATGTATTCGCAGCTTCAAATTACATAACACGCCATAAAAGTTTAGCATCAACCTTTATAAGAATAAATCTAAAAAACTATCTATATTGTTTATAATCATACATTGTGTGGTGTTTAGTGGCATAGAGATGGGCATAAGTGTCATTCCATAACATTGTTGCTCAGATCCTGCTGGGCACATCAGAGGGTTCCCAACAATGCTGCAATTAATAAACATTTAGACTTCTTTTTCATGTCATAAATGCATTTAGGTGTTGTATACTAGTACAAGTATTTAAACACTTACTTGAATGTTTTGGAAGGAAATCTAGGAACAGGGCCACTTAAGTTGTTGTAGGACAAATCTCTGCAAAGAAACAATTGTACCTTTCATAACATGTACATACACAAGTATGTATGTATATATTTGAATCATAAAGTAATGGGAAAATGATCAAGAAAACTTACACAAAAGCAAGTTGGGTCATATTAACTACTGATTCTGGAATTGGCCCAGAAAGAGTGTTGTTGTTTAGCCTCCTAAAAATGTCAAAATATGATTTCATTCAAACACTCAAATACAAGAATCCCAATAAAATTGTTATATTTTTACAGCTTAAACATAAGCATACATGTATTGGAGGAATGTCAAGTGACCTAAAGAAGATGGAATTTCATTGGTGAAATGATTATCAGAAAGATCAAGTGTTTGAAGCATCTTCAGTTTACCAATTTCTTTTGGGATTCTCCCTGTGATGTTATTATTCTGCAACAATCTGCATCAAGATTCACTCATTTTCTAAACCACCAGATAAATAAATAAATAATATCGAAACTTTTAATGATAACTTAACTAAAACTTACACAATCTGAAGATTGGTTAGGTTGCCAATGCTGGGAGAAAGAGTCCCAGATAAATTTTGACTAGGTGTCCCTCTGAAAATGAGCATTTCACAATTAGTAAATATCAAGATTTTTTTTCTCTTATGAAATGTTTTATATATACATATGCACAAATACACATTTTTAACTACCGCCAAGGTGGCTAGAGCAATAACTAAAGTTTATGTAGAAAGACTTACAAGCCAATAACTAAACTCTCAGCAGAGCAAGTGACCATGGTCCAGCTACAAGGATCAACAGCATCAGCATCCCAATTTTCAAGAACACCATGGGGGTCCAATAATGAAGCTTTGATACCCATTAAAGCTTGAACTGTAAATCACAATACCCATATGAAAAAAAATCAATTCTCATTAAAAATAACTAATCTTGAACTACAAATCACAATACCCATATGAAAAAAATTCAATCTTTGAGCCTTTAAGAACCATATTCATTAAAAAGGTTTAAGCTTTAACAATAAATCATAATACCCATATAAAAAGATTCATTTTTTAACCATATGTATGAAAAAGATTTAAGCTTGAACTATAAATTACAATGCCCATATGAAAAAGATTCAATCTTTAAGCTTCTAAGAAACGTAGTTTGTTAAAAAGAAGTGAATTTACCTTCAAAGTTAACACCTTTTGGTGAAAGCAAGCCATTTGAGTAACCAAAAAGCCATAAAACCACAACAGAAAATGCAACAATCTTTTCTTGTACTCTCATTTCAATATTATGAATGATTCAATAGAAAATGTGAGGAGAGTTTGAGTGACTTCTCTTGGTTGAATGTAGTGATCCCTTTAGTTTTTGAAACTTGATGATGATGACCAATTTCCACAAAATCTGAAAAATCCAAGAAAAAGCACTCTGAGTGAGCTTTCTTTTTCTTTTGTGGTGTTGTTTTTTTGTAGTAGAAAGAGAATTTTAGCATGCTTGTAGTCTCATGGCTCATGGGGCAGGGATTAAGGAGAAAAGAAATACGGAGTATAAAGAAATGTTAAATAAATACTTTTCTTATTTTGTCATCAAGTTGTAACTTTTTATAATAATTACCAGATTTTTGATACAAACCAATCATTTCTACAATTATTAATAGAATAAAATGGAAAGGTTTCTAATGTATGCGGGTTCATCTAGTATTCTTTTTGCTAAACGAAGTCTTACAGGCTTTCGTTAAAATGCATTTAATAATAGAAAATGATTTATCCTCTTAAAAAATTAGCTTAAAAATCCTTTTAATAACTTTAGATGATAACATATGGATACCACTAATTCTCTTTCCTAATCTCACCCCTTATTTTTTCACATGTATTCATCTAAAAGTTAGGAGGATCTTTAGGCTATTATATTAGAAGGATTAATCATCTCCCTTTAATAATTGTACATTTAGCATAAAATTCAGGGATGGACTTTTGATATGGAAATTTTATGCACGTTAAGTGAAGATCTAAGGGCTTTATTTAACATTTTCTTTCATATAAACTGTTTTTTTAAAAATTTCCAATAAAACTTGGATCCGAAATTCTTTAAAGATCTTCAAAAGGTCTTGTCACTTAAATGATTGTATTAAAAGGAAAAAAGAGTACATAAATACATAGGACAAGTATATCTTTACGAACAAGATACGTTGTTAGTTTTTCTTCTTTATTACTAAATAATAGTTAATTTACAATGAAGAAGCAAATATGATAGTTTGAGAAATTAATTGTTTCTTGGTATAGGAATAAATGAACTTAAAAGATGAAATACAACAAACAGATAAAGATAATTCAATGATATGTCCAAGGATGTTAATTTTCTTTTTTTGGGAAACTAAGTTAATAAAGTAGACAAAGAAGAAGATGTTAAATTTATGGGTTTTATGATCACAAGTCATGTTATAGTCTAGATATCTGTTTTCTTGAATTTTATAGTTTCTTGATGGATTCTTTATTTGGATTTTTTTAATGGTGGGTAAGGTAAAGACAATAAGGAATCAAACATTCCCTGATTCCCTGAGTTTGGCCATTCAATATACTCACAAACATTATGTTTGTTTAAGAAAATATATATTATATATAAATGATGATTATAGATATATAATAGTATAGAATTTGAGGATATCAATGTGGCTTAACATCTTGAAGAGATGATTTTTGGTGGGTTAAGGGTTGGGTGTGGGAGTGGGAGAGAAAATGTAGAATTGTAGATTCAATTATTAATTTGATGTTGATTCCATGAATTTGATCCACTAATATGAAAATGAAAATGATATTTGTGACGATAATTGAAATATGAGTTGTGAAAGTATGTGTAACTCATTTAATATTTGACATTTTTTACTGATTTTGTTAAACGAAGCCTTATTTTCGTTAAGGTGCATTAATTAATTGTTACACTTACCATAAAATTCAGGGTGAACTTTTAATATGAAAAGTACAATCTTTTTATGCACGTTAAGGGCTTCATTTAGCAATTTTTTTTTTTTTTTAATTTTAGTCATTGAATTTGTGCCTCAATCTTTTCCTAGCGGTACTTTTATATAATTTAAATATCACTATATCACTCATTTTGTTTGTAAGAAAATTTGCTACTTAGATTATCCGTTTTTATATTAGTATCGTTAGTGAAAAGAGAAAATAGAAAGTATATTAGATGACAAAACTTATAGCTATTTATAAATAAGAAAAATTGTATGTGATAGAAATTGGTGTGGTAAGAGAATGAAATCACACGTGGACAGTAAAAAAGATGAAATTAAATGTGAATTTCATAATTTAGACCGAAGGGAGTGGGGCGGAGAGGATGGCGGCTTCGGCCTATGTCATGTTCAATACACCATCTACACCGGTGAGGGGCTTGCTGAAGATGGGTGCAGAGATTGAGATTAGTTAAAAATGATCAGTAGCCATACGATGTTTATTTTTAATGTAATGGATTTTTTTTATTTAGTGTATTAAGGAGCAGGTAGAGTTGGGTAAAAAAGAAGGAAAATAAAAAAAAGAATGACAAACAGAATGATCCAAAATTACAGAACATTATATACACACATATAGACAAAATGGTCTATGAAAAAGTATGCTTTATAGTTTGCACCATGGATTTGTACGAGTAGTACATTTTGTGGTGGTAGTCGATGTCAATGTTATAACAAAGGGTTATATGCCACAGACATAATTGCGATCATAGTCTTCAAGGGCCACCACAACTAGATACATTTACATAAAATTATCTGAAAGGTAAATTTTATTCCTAAACTCACCTAGACAGACTTGATGTGCATGATGATTTTTCCAACGTTCACCGGAATCTTTATTTATTTTTTTCAAATTTCAATTCCTTTTTATATCTTTTATGTTAGAAATTATACTTTGTGATAAAATTAATAAAAAATAATGTTATCGTTATCAATTCTTTAACTTTTACATTTTCTAAATTCACGGGAATTATGTGTATGTGATACTATCAATTTATTTATCTCCAACAACAAAATAAGCTAGTTTTGGCTGTGCTTAACTAACCATCTATGTGGTAACGACAAATATTTTTACAGTTTTGACACAATTTAACAATTGTAATCAACAATCTCAAATGGTGATGATTAAAAAAAATCGCATCATGTGCCTCTACTACATACGGTAGAGCTCATTTAATAAAAAAACTATTTCTATTTTTAACTTTTCATATCGGTTTCGGTTTTGCAATTATATTAAAAGGCCGAAAAAATCAAACAAATAGGCCAAACAACCCGAAGACCAAATTGTTGAACACCCCCATTAAACATATATGCTATAAAAATACCTTCTATTTATTAAATACTAAAGATTTATGTCGAAGTATGGTTGAAGATGAGCTAAAATATCCCAAAAACCAATCGAGAAAGAATATAACAATACCAGAACGAAATTGACCAAACATAAAGATGCAAACAAGATGCTTTAATATTTGAAAATGACAAAAATGTCCCATAACAGCTGGGCAACGTTGGGACCATTTCTTACCTAAACTAAGATACTGAATCCCAAGCATGGTTTTGTGAGCAATTTTATCTTTGCATTATTCGTCCTCTCTCTTTGAAGCAACGGGCAAATTTGTATTTTCCCCTAAAATAACTCTTTGGGTTAACACTAATACTTAAAAGTTTAGCTAGCACGATACCTGCGTAATACGGCGATAATGGTCGCGACGACGGTCTGGTTGCTTCGGCGATGGGTGGTGATAGCAGCAACTATTGGTGGTGGTGGCGGTATTGAGTGGTATAAGTTGATGTAATTGTAACCGATGTAATGTGGTAGTGGATTTATTTTAGAAAATAAGGGCTTAGAATGTAAATTAACAAAAATAAGAGTTCATGGTGTAATTAGCTAATTAAGGGTACTGTGTAAGTGTTTTTTTTTGTTTTTTTTTGAAAAGTAAATATTATTCACATCAAAAACGTCGCCACACCCAAGTCGGGCGTGAACGACAACGGTACAAATATTTACATATCAATATTGAATTGATTCCAATCTTGCCAACTTATACTATGTTTCCTAGCTCTATACTTGTACCAAAGAAAACAAGTAGCCTTAATATCTTGGAAAATTTTCTCCACGTTAGCCGAGTCTTCATTGAATCTTCTACCATTCCTTGCCCGCCAAATGCACCAACATGCCACTAGAATAATTCCTTTGAATATCTTTTTAGTAGTTTTTCCAAGCTTCATGAAGTCTTCAATACATAAAATATCTTTGACTGAGAAAAAAAAAGAGCGGGTTGACCTTACACCAAATGCCAATTCTATACCAAATCGCCATAGCCACTTCGCATGAGCATAGGATGTGTTCAACCGTCTCTTCCATCCCTTCACAAAGTACACAGTCCACGTTATCAAAGATGATATTCCTGTTTTTTAGAGCCACCATAGTCGGAATTCGATCCATGGCCACCCTCCACATAAAGATGTTACAATCCCTAGTGACCCATTTGGTCCATTTAAAAACCGAAGATTCACCACTGCTCGTGTCATTTTTCCACAGTTTTTTTTATTCCTTTTACCGAAAAAGCCTTGTCTTTCTCTCCAACCCAAATCCATTTATCCACTGACCCACTGAGGGCGATCCCATCTAACAAATTATTAAGCATACCCATTTCCCTTAACTCCTCAACCGAAGATGGGCTTCTCACCCACAAAAAAGCATTCCCAAACTTCCTTTCAGCCTCACAGAATCGATCCTTGATATATACTTTCTTATCTTTTTCCAACTTAAACAAGCAGGGAAATCTCTCTTTTAGAGGTTCATCACATGCCCATATGTCGATCCAAAATCTTATCCTTGAGCCATTTTCGACCACCCCTTTGAACATTCTGTTGATTTCCATACCAGCAACCTTCACCTTACTTATAGCGGCTACAATATTCTTCCAAACCCCTGTTACTGATCGGTTGATTGGCAACGGTTCCCAACATCGTTTTGTGTTATGAATTGCATCGATCACCCTTTTCCATAGAGCTTTGTCTTCGTTTCTATATCTCCAGAGCCATTTCGAAAGGAGAGCAAAATTCGACTCTCTTAATTTGGTTAAGCCCAAACCCCCTGATTTGATAGGAGATGTCACCCGGTCCCAAGCTACCCAATGAACCTTTCTACCGATCCCCGAACCGTTCCATAGAAACCTACGAATGATGGTTTCTAATTTATTCACCACCGTTTCGGGGACTTTGAAGAGCGAGAAAACATGAGTTGGAAGACTTTCAAGGACTGCTTTGATGAGAGTAATTCTTCCAGCCAGCGACAAGCAATGTGATTTCCACATAGCCAATCTCGACTCGAATATGTCAAGCATAAAGTCCCAACTCGTAACTTCGTTCATGTTACCCCCGATCCTTATTCCCAGGTGCTTGAAAGGGAATGTGCCTTCCCTACAATTGATCAAACTCGCCACCCTCTTGACTTCATTTTCCTCCACCCCTACTCCGAAAAGATTTGATTTATTGAAATTTATGTGTAGTCCCGAGCATAGGTAGAAACTCCTCAAAATTATAGTGACCTGCTTGATATTTTGAACCGACCATTCTCCCAAAAACGTGACATCGTCGGCATACATTAAATGAGTTAAGACTGGACCATGGTTTGGGAGTCTGATTCCTTTCACTATTTCCTTTTCGCAAGCTTTCCTCATCATACCTGCTAACCCTTCCATTACAATCAAAAAGAGAAAAGGCGAGATCGGGTCGCCTTGTCTCATGCCTTTATGACACTGAAACTCGAAAGTGGGGGAGCCGTTAACAAGAACAGCCGATCTCGCCGAAGATAATAGCCCAAAAATCCAGTTACACCATTGTGGAGGGAACCCCAACTGCTCCATAACCGATACAAGAAAACCCCAATTCACATTATCGTAGGCCTTATTAAAATCAATTCTAAGAATAAAAGATTGCTTCTTTTCTTTCTTAGCCCAAGACACCAACTCATTCAACATTAAAGGCCCATCTAATATTAATCTATCGTTGAGGAAAGTTGTAAGTCCCAACTCAATAGATGGCACTACCTGAAGACACCTCTATGTCAATGGTGGAGTTACTTTGCAATATATGCACTGAACTGGAGACGACCAGTTGCAGTGTGTATATACCAAGTTCTAGATAGATTACTTATATAAATAACAATAAGTAAAGAACAATGCAATAATACAAATAACTTGTAAAGTAACTTGATGAGACAATATGTAATTTTCAATGTGTAATTTATTTATTGATGTTAAACAAATTACAAGGTTGTTGCGGAACCAAGATAATACAAAGAATGTAAATATCCTAACAACCTATGAAATACAATTGATCTACACTCGGAATTTCTCAAGACAATCGAAACATTTAAAGTTGTGAAATGTTCCTTTTAGCGATTGAGAAAATATTGCACAAGTTCACCAAGAATATTGCAGGTTTGCAAAGTGTGAAGTGTTTGTATGTTTTCACTTCATATTCTTGTTGTGCAATGACTTGTATTTATAGGCAAAGTTAACATTGGGATGTTTAACTTTGGCCGTACAAATGTGGTTGAGAGCATTTAAGGAATAGCATTTAATTCCTTAAAAAGCAGTGTAAAGTCGCATGTTAAAGCAACTTTAATCAACCACCTTTATGTACCTTTTATTACTTAAATAATAAGATAAAGCTTATTATCCGGGTAAAGGTACATAAAGCATATAAGTCAATTCCTCGTAATCAGTGTAAAGCTTTGTAAGGGCTTTCCACTGATGGTCTCCAGTTTGTAACTGACTAGAATGTCAACTGGGCTTCGCTGCCATTGTCATTCTCTATCTTCCATTTGTTGTCTTCGACTTCAACTGGAATGATTCTTCAACTTGGTCAGTTCTCAACTGGAGGAAGTCTTCAGTTGCGTTGACTGTACGGTGCAACTAGACTTCAATATATTTCTCGACAAATCATCTAGGTCTCCAGTTCACTCTGGTCAGTTTCACTGGGTCTCCAGATGCAACTGGAGACTGACCAGTTTACCAGGTGAACTGGTCCTAACAAATTCCCCTATTTGTCTAGAAATATTGCCAAGTCTTTTTCTAGTTCTTGTATCTATACAAGTGTGAACTATAGAGACTTGTTCGATTTAAATCTATCTAAGTTTTCCAAGGCATTTTTATAGATCAATAAATGCCTTAGGTTTTTCTTTTAGGTTTGTTAGATTTTAATCTATTATCTACCTTGTGGTTACAAACTAGTAACTTCATTTATACAAGGAAATGGAATTTATACAAGTTACAGAATGTAAATACAAATTACAAGTAGATAACTGAAGAAAGAACTTAATGAGATGGCCCTTCGCCAGTTCTTCTTCTCTTGGTCACCAAAGAAATAGGTTGTGAGTCTTCAGGGTCAATATTCAGCTTTTGCTCCAGATTTTCTTTATGTTGAATTTTGCCCCTTAAGAAGTTCACCCAAGCTTTCTCAAACCTATTCTTTTGTGCCTTCGCATCCAAAACATTCACCATCTCCACCCATTCGCTGAACC
>CM067168.1:61245281-61267100 GCA_034093135.1 Erigeron breviscapus | reverse complement strand
ATCAAAAACCACCATTAATCTTCATTAAACGACTTCACCACAACCCTATAATTAATCCTAATGACTCATATAATCAAAAGGACCAAAAATCAATGATTTAATACCTGCTATACCTGTAGATAACAAATAGGATGCAAAACCCTTGACAATACACACTCGAATCACACGTAGGGAAGCTTTTCGGCTTGCAATTTGATAGAAGAACTTGGTGGGGTGATTAGGGCTTGCTTAAAGAATGTGTTGGCTGCAAATAATGATCTAATGACACACTCAAAGACCCTAATCCCTTTTTTGACTTTCCTCTATGTCAAAAATAGTCCCTAAGCTTCCTAATGCTTCATTATTGGTCATAAACTACCCTATGGACCATATATAACATTATTACTTCTTTAGATGCCACTACATAGGCGTTTAACCACATTATATCCAAACAAATCCTGCATTAAACATTTTAGGCTTTCAAACTTCACACACAATCACACTTTAACTACATATATGCATTAAATCTACAATAGACTTAACGACACCCATAATGTTGACTTAACGGCATATAGTAACTGTTGCAAATGGATGTTAAGACTGCCTTCTTAAATGGTTACTTGGATGAAGAAGTCTATATGGATCAACCTGAAGGTTTTATTGATCCAAAACATCCCAACAAAGTATGCAAGATTCAAAGGTCTATTTATGGATTAAAGCAAGCATCAAGAAGTTGGAATAAGCGGTTTGATGAAGAAATCAAAAAGTTTGGTTTCGTTCAAAATCCCGATGAGCCATGTGTATATCGCAAAGCTAGTGGGAGTAATGTTACTTTCCTTGTCTTATATGTTGATGTCATCATAGGAAAACACATTCCAATGTTGCAAGATGTTAAATCCCATCTTGGAAAGTGTTTTGCCATGAAAGATTTAGGAGAAGCGGCATTTATTCTTGGAATCAAGATCTACCGAGATAGATCAAAGCGGTTAATTGGACTAAGTCAAAGTGCTTATATTGATAAGGTCACTCATGCAAGGACTTAATTTATCTAGCAAGAACGGTGCTTCTACACCTAATGAGGTGGAGCGTATGCAAAGAATTCCTTATGCTTCTGCGGTGGGATCTATCATGTATGCGGTAAGATGCACTAGACTTAATATTGCGTTCGCGCAAAATATAGTTAACCATTATCAGCAAAATCTTGGAGAGGATCATTGGATTGCTGTAAAGAATATTCTTAAGTACATGTGTGCTACTAAAGAATTATTCTTGGTGTATGGAAGAAATTCTGATCCAGAATTCAAAGTGAATAGATACTGTGATGTTGGATTTCAGACTGATAAAGATGATTCAAAATATCAGTCGGGATACGTCTTCATTATTTAAATGAGGCACGGTGGAATGCTATGAGCTAAAAGCAAACCACAGTTGCCATGTCTGCAACAGAGTCTGAGTACATTGCCGCCTCAGAAGCTGCAATGGAAGCAGTCTGGATAAGGAAGTTCATTAGCGGGCTTGACGTGATCCCTCGAGTGACTTACCCACTGATATGTACTGTGATAAAACTGGTGCATTAATCATTGCCAACGAGCCCGGAGCTCAGAAAGGTGCCAGACATTATGCTAGAAGATATCACTATGTTCGTGAGCAGATCGAACTAGGAGAGATCAAAATACTCAAAGTTCACACAGATTTTAACTTAGCTGATCCTTTCACAAAAGCTTTGTCTAGGCCCAAGCTTGAAAGGCATGCCGAGGGCATAGGACTTAAATTAGCTAGTTATTTCATGTAAATCTGTTGTTTCGGTATTTGGATAAGGGATGTTAAACAATTTATATTTTTCATAATAGAAATAAAGTACTTGATATGTTTGATTTCATTTAATATTAATTGTATCCTATATTTGCATGTTTAATCCTTGAATATTTTATTAAATATTCTAAATTGTCCATTGTCGATTAATTATATGGGAATATAATTAAACTAAGACAAATTTGAGCGATTGGTTATATTCTTTGAATATATAATGGATGGTCCCACCAAACTCACATGGTATCCATATGATGCATATCGGACTACCCCACTAACGAATTTATCACTTTATGGATCGGCGTCATTAAGTGAAATTCGTAAATGGTTACTTTATTGATCCTTTGACTTGAGATACAAGCAGGTCAGCATGTTGGATTGCACTTACTAGATATAGTTCTAACTCTCCTGAATAAGGGAGTACATAAAGGGCTATTTTCAGAAAGTGTAGTGAAGTATGATGACTGACACGTGTAGTCAATACAGGATTTGTTCCTCCAACTAATAGTTGCAGAATGATACCATTGGCCCTCATTGGGACTATTTAAGATGTTTACATGGACATGTCCAAATGAATCCAGATGTGTCTGGATTTTGTTTGGTAATCTTAAGTAGTGATGAAATGAGAAACAGAATCGTTAAATCATGAAATGACATTGATCCATATTCATGTTTAACGGTATCTGAACAAAGGGATAATAAATGCCTCAACCATTTAAATATACTTTAAGAAACTATACTTAAATATTTCTGGGAGCATTGGCGTGTTGCTAGACGCTAACCAATGTTATTACCTTCATTTGTTACGAGCTCAAGTGGGAGCTGTTAGTATGTGATCACGTAAAATGAACGTATGTCCGGAAATGATTTGAGACTACGGGGTCACACGTCTCGATTCAAATATAGTTAATATTAATTGATTTATTAATTAATATGGATCACGAATAAGTTAACGAACGGTCGTTAATATTTAACGGTTACTAGCTAACGGTCGTTAAAGTAAGGAGATAAAACGATTAGGGAAGGTTCTAGAAAAGCCATAGGGGGCCGGCCTCCCTACTAGGTTTCCTAGTGAAACCCTAAACTTGATGGCCAAGTTTAATTCTACCTATAAATACTAAAGGTAGCCTTATGGTTTTCTTAACAATTACACATAAGAATTGTAACTCCAAAAACCTCTCATCTCCCCCTCTCCTCTCTTATCTTGGAAGGCCAAAACCAAGGGAAAACCCTTTTGGGTTTTTGGTTTTCGGTTTTGAAGAAGGAGATCAAGCCAAAGGTTGCTCGGTTCGTGATCAAGTGCTAGCACACCTATATCGGTGGATCGTGTGTGCAATCGTAGAGGGATTTACTTCAAATCCTTTTAAAGTTTCTTTACTTTATCATCTACATTAAGAGGTATTCCTTAATCCTATTTCAAGGTTAATTATTTGATTACATGGTTTGATTTGCTTCCGTTGCGTACTCGTGAATAATGATATATAGTTATATATTCCATCAGTGATAGGTTTTAAAATCTACAATGAGCATGGGTGGTACTTATACTATTTTTTGGAACTATATGTATCCTGTTTCATGATAGGTTGAGTGGTCGAACATTGTTTGGATACTTCACATCTGGAACAGCGGCTCTTATTCACAACTTTCAATAGGTAAAAGACATTATCATTTTTTTGATTTGTTTTGTCATCATTAACAAGACAATTTTCTAAACACTATGAAATTCTATGGTTTTCTCCTTATATCATCTAACACTCACATTAAGATGCTACACTAATAAATATTTTCTAAACCGATCGATTTGCTTTTATTTTGATTTTGAGAACCAATTATTACTTAAGTTATCTAAAATCGGTTTTTCATAATGCATTGTAGGTGTTAAATCGAGCGATTCTTCAAAGAAGCTTGGGAAGAACTTTGCAACTGATGCTTCTCTTTTTAAGGTACAATCTCCAGAATCTTAATATCATATTTAGTAACAAAAATTTAATGGAGGCATTTTATAAGTTCTATAGTTAGTCAAAGACATTTTTTAAGAGCCATATCTTATTTCATCACTATGTGTTGTTAAGTTAGTTTGTAATCTTGATATATTTTGACTTCGTGTTTCAATGCCCACAAACTCAGGCTATCTGCTTATGAACATACACAAATTCCCCTGCAAGTAGAGACTCATGTACCATTTGTTGCGATAAGTTTTAGTTTATGGATTTTTGATTATATATACACGCTATGATATATGTAGAGTTTCGTAATCATGTATTAAGGCTACTAAGTGTGAATTTTGATGGGTTAATGTTAGTGATTCGGTGCTTTGATAATAAACTGAGTATCCTGACCCAATAAACGTGATATTTTTGTTTTTCGTTTTAACGGCATGTTAATTCAAATAAATGAATATATGAATGTCCTTTTATTCTTATATTTTAACGAATACAACGATTGCTAAATTTTGCACATATAAGCACAACTTATTCCTTGATTGTATTTAATTTTGTACATGTAGAGAACAACCGATTCTCGGGCACGATAGTCGTTTGAATCCATAACAGACCTTTGTTTCTTATTTTGATAAGTTGCCATTGACAGACATAATTTGATAAATAATTGCGACAGCATAAGTAATGAGTTTAGGAAGAGAAATCAACAATAGGTTAATCGGGCTGCTTAATTCGTCTATGACATTTTTCATGTAAAAAAAAACATGGTAAGATCTCGACAATAATCTCTACCATTGGTGTGTCTTTTTTTCCCTTTTTATTTAAAATATGAGCATGGACCAGGTTGATGAATGCTTTGTTGCAGAAGTGGTTGGTGCTTCTGGTGGGAAAAGAGCTCCTATGAATGAAGAAGATTTTTTAATTTATATATTATTATTTTGTAACATTGCATTCTTATGTTATTGTTATTATTATCTATTTTAATTTAGTTTGTTGTCCATTATAGGTTCATTGTGGCTTCTTCTTCAACAACAAAAAATAAGACCACATTAGTTCATCTTGAAGATCTTAAGCCAACACATGTTAACCATCATCTACGACTCCGTGTTGTGCATGTATGGACTGTTTCGGAGTGGAACAACCCGAAGAAAATCAAAACGTTCGAGATGGTCTTTGTTGACGAATTGGTATGTATTTTTTTTCAAATTATATAATATACACTTTTTGTTCCTCTTTTTGTTGAACTTTTTGTTTCTCTTTTTGTTGAGCTTAACTCTAAATCGTTTAGTCTAAAATTGTTGGTTGTGTTTGTATTAAGTTTAGATATAACAAACTGCAACTTTTTTATTTAACTAAAGTTGGAAAAAAAAGGGTAAACTGGAATCAATATTTACATGGAGTTATTTTTCATATGTTTATTCTTTAGTATGCTTTATTGTGTGTCAGAAGTATGTGATAACAAAATTGTAGTATGCTTTTATGTCAGAATCTATCATTATTCATTACTTAACATATCTTGAGTTTCCCTGAAAACATGAGTACACCGTGTCCAAACTAACCAAGGATAAACAAGTCCTTGATGCCTTTAGAAAGGATACTGGCACGGAAGTGGTAATACCTCTGATACAAATGTTTATCTTTTTGAGAGCGTTTTACTTACTTTTATATAATATGTTGTGAAGAGTTTAAAATTTTAAATTTTTAATTGAAGGAAAACGTTAGTGAAGATGATCCAACGACTCCATTGCTTCAATTCGATGATTCTGATAATCCTCCTATTGTTTTTACGGTAAACATATTCTTGGTTATGTTTTAATTTTTGGTATTTTAATTTTATTCAGTATCTATTTAATATACTTGAATGAATTCCAATTTTTTAGCTTTGATTAATATATTTTGAGACTACCCGTCCATTGGACGGGCCTGAGCACTAGTATAACATAAATATGGCAATTGCAACAACTCATAATATTGTTGTTCCTGTGATAGAATCTACCATGTCGAAGGTGCTAATAAAAACACAACCCTTGAGGTTTCACTTGCAACACAACGTTACAAACTTTAATATTTTTCCATACATATCAGTCGGGAAACAACATATGGTTGGAATGGTGAACAGAGTAGTGACGGCTCGAGGACGAGGTCGTCTTCTTCGGTGACCGGATATAATAAGATGATCGCTTTTCCGGTGAAGATGAAGACAAATATTAGACTTCTGATTACCTCATTAGTCATATCAACATTCCAAAACCAACCCCATCTAGGTCTATGCCAACACCCACCACTGCCAACCGTAAAAAAACTCATTAATATACCACAAGGTATTCACCGCCCCACAGACTCAATGGGCTCACTATCCAATTCGTCCAAGAACTGTTATTTTATAATTACTAGATGGAGTAAAGAAGTTGCTCAATTTGAGCATCAAGTTTCTTTTCATTTGATTTACCTGTAGCAACTTTTTTAATTATCCTCATTTTCATAATATTTGAATATCACATTTTAGATAATAATAAATATTTTTTTATTTTGGTTATTTTATAATGATTGATATGTTATGGTCGTTTAACATTGTTCGTTCCATGCGTTTTTGTAATTAACGTCATTTTTATGGGTTCTTTAATACAACGTATTAAAAAATAACAGATATTTTACACTAGTTATTTTTATATGATTATAATACTCTGATTCGTACTAAATAATATGAGATGTATATGTCGGTTTTCATGATCATATATAGTTTAGTGATACACAATTTTATACTTCTTCAAAAATTGAATTAAAAAGATGTTATATGTGGTTGTTATACTATTGTTTATGTTCGGTAAATATATTCGACAATATTGTTGTATAATTTGTTGCTTACAAAAAATAAATATAAAAAGCCCGCAGCAAAGCGCGGGATAATTTACTTGTTTGATTTAGTATGTATATAAATGTTGCAAGATTCGAACTTACACTTACTGCATAGACATACAATGCTTATTTACCAATTGATTTTGAGCTTGTTCTCGTTCACATGACTAAGCGGATTCAAGTTTCATGGTGGACATATTGTAAATATATGAGCATATGACACACATGCAACGACAATCATAGGCCGGGTTCTACATTTAGTCCGGTTTTTATATACACATTATTTAGACATATGACCCAAATGCAATGGCAGTCATTGGTTAATGAGGAACTAGCAGGTGTTTGGTCCTCGTCAATGAATCAGTCATGTTTTTTTCCTGCGCTGCTATCTTTATACCTTTTTTTTTCTAATTTCTTTCTTTTTTTTGTTCTGACGTACCACTTACTTACTTTCTAATGAGTTTCTTTTGTTACTTAATAAGGTAAATGGATTACACGTATTTGCATATCCATTGAGGTGGCAAAATGTGCGGGTCGGGTCGGGTTGGGTCAAAATGGTTCCGGGTCAATACGGGTCCGGGTCATACGGGCAACTTTGAAAACAGGTTTAAATGGGTCGGGTTGAAACGGATCCGGGTCGAAACGGGTATGGGTCAAAACGAGTCGTTTTCTAAATACCAAACCAAAACCACTGAAAGTTTGAAACCATGCACAGGTTTCATCAATAAAAATGAAAAGGACCTTTTTATTCAAGTTACTCCTACGTCATGTATAGATCAGTTTGTATGAATATATGTAAATTGTATCTCAAACTCCCAAAGTGCCCCGAAACACTATCAAAAGCAAACTTTCTGATTTTCGACTTGTCTAGAAAGTGGCAAGATGGGTGGAATTTGTAACAATTTACTTAATTATACATAACAATTTACTGACATAAGCTCCTTCCAAAAGATAAAATAATTCCAGATAACAATTTACTTAAATTCTAAATCTATCTCTCCATATATAATTATATTATATTATTATATTATGATCCGTTAATTACATGTATGATTTCAGCAATAATCTCGTATTATTGATTTATTATATCATATTATTATTATATATAATTAATAAAATTCTAAAAAAATAATTATACAAATATAAAATTGATAAAGGATAAGAATGAAAGATTTGGAAAATCACAAATCGGGGGAATGGAAAAAGACGAGAGCGTCTGATTTGGAGAATGGAGATTGTTTTTCAGCTTGAACAACCCGTCATTGAAGTTTCATCGCCCACTTTGACCCGTTACAAAGACATAATAATTTTCTTTTGATCCATTATGACCCGCGTGTAAAATATATATTGCCCAATATGGTCCAATTCTTTTCTTGTATGGCCCAGTTTGATCCAGATTTATTTATCTGGACTGATTTTGCCAGCTATACATATAGTATCTACTAATATACTAAAACAGAATTGAAGGGTTCTTTGAATAACATGATGTCATTCATCTACATATGTCTTTTTATCTATTTGGTAATAAAATATCCTTTTTAGTTTTATATATGTAATAATTGTTACCTCATATAATTACTACTTTTATGTTTTTTTGGTTTTTTTTTTCCTTCTTAGTTTATTTTATTTAAATAATTATGATAAAGATAGATACAAGTATAATCAATAGATTAAATATATGATGAATTATTATATAGGTTCTAGTTAAAATAAAATAAGTATGAATGTAAAACAAGTAAAACACTAATTTTTTTCTCAACTGAAATTTATCGTGCATCATAAAAATCATCGTGCATCAATATATATACTTGTGCTTCGTGAATCTTCGTGCATCAATTTTATCATGATTTAAGGGTCAAGATCTTGTCTTATTTGTTTTACTTTAATACTTGTTTTACAATAACCAACCCCTATATATATATATTTCATAATGTAAAGTTTTGTAATCAAAAATTTTAGCTCCAGCTTTGATTAAAAGCAAGATGAGGTGCAAAGCAAATGCAAATGTAGATTTATTCACATCATAAACTAAATATAAAAAATTAGAAAGAAAGTAACACTCA
This sequence comes from Erigeron breviscapus, assembly GCA_034093135.1. Classification (NCBI taxonomy): domain Eukaryota; kingdom Viridiplantae; phylum Streptophyta; class Magnoliopsida; order Asterales; family Asteraceae; genus Erigeron; species Erigeron breviscapus. The sequence goes on along the minus strand of CM067168.1, from coordinate 61,258,453 downwards.
TTTTCATATTCCATGAATTATGAGTCTCAATATTGTTTAAGACGGTATCTAAGGTGAAGAGACTTCATTGAAGTTTTATCAAAAATATATATAAAAAGAAAGATCCCTGACCTAAAAGTGAGAGTTCAAGATATTTACTAAAAAAACTCGAGTTTTATTTTTGTAAAACGAAAGGGATACCCGCGCAATGCGGCGACGGCGACGAGTGGTGGTTTTTTTTATATATAATTAAAACATAATACTTTTTATTCAATTAAAAAACACACAACACTAAAACTAAAACATAATTAAATCTAAATAAATAAAGTAGGTAAATCTTTAGCATATTGTTTTTGTTTTTTGAGTTCAAGTTTCTCTCGTTCGATCTCTTGCCGTTGCTTGCCGACTTCTCTCAAACCCCACATCTCTAACGCTAGGTTGTATTCTTCGTCATCCGTAGACTTGCCCGCACGTGATGACCCTTGGCTTTGCTGACCCGCTGAACTAGATGATGTCTTTGACCTTTTAGAACTCGGCTCACCATGACTACCCGTCGAATCCCAATTTTCCACTACATCCCACTGCGAAGATGCCCTCAAGAACTGCCATTCTTTTAAAAATACAAACTCGGGTTGAGTGTTTGGACTCCACGGATACATTTTCCTAAATATAGGCTATAAAATGTATAGGATAGAAAATGTAAAAGGATATGTATATATCCGACGTGTTAGAAAATATAGCTGAATTTATACAAATGTTGTATACAATTAAGAAATGACAGACCAATTAAGAAATGGCACACCAAATAAGAAATGGTTGCAGACTAAAAAACAAAAAGAAACAAGAGGGCTTTCACATTGCAAGCATTTTTGATGTTTGGAACGCCCCCGGGAGTCCGGGACCAAAGAGGGGCATTCCCATGCATTCCAATCATGAAAACGGGCTACTCCGTTCGGTCTAAGCCGTGTAATTCTTTATCAAGGGAAAATAGGTTCAATGGTAAATACAGTTGGAACGCAAAACAAATAATGTAGTATACCACTAAGGGCACTTCAGGTATTTCAAATTAAAGCTCTGCTGTCGCCATCATCAATGGTGAAAAAAAACTAAAAAAACTCATAGTTATTTATAGATTTTTCAATTTTAATTATCGAATAATAATTAAAATGAATTTTAAGCAGGTTTTCAAGATCACATGGACAGCAACAACAAGAACAACTTGCAGCAAATTAAGCCCTTAAAATAAATAAATGAACAATTTTTAGTCAAATTTTTTTACTTAATCTTTTCTTTTAGGGCTTTTATCTAACTATTTAAGGTACTTTTTATCTTTTTTACTTCAGATTTAATAAAGTTTATATTTTTCTATCTGGGTATCTTGTATATAGATATAGTATAAGTTAATTTATATGTAATTAATAACATTATGATGTTATTCAAGATCATAAAGTTTGATTAGTTGTTATGAAGTGAAATAAGTAGAATTTTTTTGAAGAAGATGAAGGCTGGAAGTGCGGCTAAGTTGATTGTTGATGCGTTGCTGCAACGGTTTCTTCCGCTTGCTAGACGTCGAATTGAGACTGCACAAGCTCAGGTATGGTTGTTTTAATTGGTGGGTAGTTTATGCATTTTGTGTTGGGTTTTGGATTTTGAAGTTAGAAAATCTTGATTTGAATAGTGTTAGATGCTTTTTATGTTAGAAGAATTTGATGTGTAGTTGTAACTGTACTCGGGTCCTGTGATGGTTGCCTAGTGGTGAGGGAAATGCTACTGAAAAGCAGAGGTCTTGAGTTCAAATGTTGTCTCAGTGTCACTTTAATCATAGTGTTACACAATTTAGCTTTTTTAGTTGGCCGTGGGACTGGTCAGTGGGGTTGCTGGAAGGTCGATTACACATTTTTTGTGTGACTGTGGTCGGTTTTTGGGTTTCTGGTGAAGTTGTGGGCAATTGGTCGGAAGATTTTTTTTTGATCTTTTTTTTTGTGTTTTCGGGAACGGAGGCAAGTCGGTTTTGGAGATGGGGGTGTTTAGATAGTATCCCAGGTTTAGTCATCAGTGGAGCCAAGGAGGAACCTAAGTTCTTTGGTGATGTTGGATCAGTTGGTTGGGCCAACATTTGAGCGGGCTTCTGGGTAAGCTTGATTTGCCTTTCAAGTGAGGGACTTGGGCAGTCTGATGTGCGCCGGTTGGGTTTGTTTGAAAATCAACCTTTCAAAAGAATGTATTGTTGTGGGAATAAGAGATAGATAATTGATCCTGTTGATTCTAAGAATACCCAGAAACAATTCTTCTAAATTTTCGTTGATTCAAATTGAATACCGAAATTTAGGGATTTCACACTAAAACACACACATATGTGATTAGGGAAAAAATGATTTTTTGATTATCTGGAAACTGATCATTTCCCCATGATGGGATACATATAAATAAGCAAGCAAAATTCGAACGGGCCTAAAAACATTAGTGGGCCGAAAGTTATAACGAAATGAAAATGGCGTTTTTGAGCTCGGCCATTTTAGTGAAGGCCTCTTTTACCCCTTTCTTGAGCTTCCAAATACAAAAGGGCTTGGGTTTCAATAGTTGGGCCTACATCAAAGGATGAGGAAAAGTTTGGAAGGTAGTTATATTTGTTGAGAAACTAGAAAGTTTGAGGTCATATTGAGTGTTTGAAAGTTCGAGGTAGTTTGGAGTTATGAAAATCCACCTCTATAGAGGGAGTAACAGTTTTTTAGAGGTCAAAGTCTTTGAAGTCGGATCTTGCTCTCATTACCACCACACTTGCCTGTTCATGGTGTAATTGTAAACTAGCGGTGATTCACTATAAGTAGATTTAACTTGCTCTGATACAGTTATACCCTAAACAAAATCAAACGTAAAAGTGAACATGAAGTATGGACATCCCTTTCCAATCTATTAGGATACTGATGCAGAGGAAAATTTCAAAACTAACTAGTAGCTAATGCATAGACCTTCATCTATAATTTTTACTTATACATTCGGATACGAGTCATGTGGATTTTAGCTGAAAATGGTTGATATATTAGAAAAAGATCATGTTAATGTGTCTAGTTTACCTTCTGTTATTTAATGAATGTTTGGAGTTTTGAAGAAACAAATTATTTCAGCAATGTGGACTAGCTAAGAAATTATAGATTGTTACCTTATGTATCTTTCTAAGATGATGTAGTCACTATCTCTAAATAGACACCCAAGCTTGCGCAAGTGAGTAGTTTACTTTTCCGTTTCTCTTTCTTATTTTTGGCAAGAACATTTGAAATTTTGGTACTTAAAATGGAACTCTGCTGAGAAGGTAATAAATGTAACATCTCACTTTTATCAAAATTTTGTAAAGCTCTACTATATCTAAATGTCTGACCACATTCTGACCACATTTGTGCCGCGTATTTATACTGAAGTGTGGGCCTCGTAAGTTCGTCTTTAGAATTGCATAAACACTTGAGTAGCAAGTGAAAGATTGTTTGCGCTTGCTTAATTCAGAGTGGCTTTGTTTGTAGTTTATGGTTTGTTTGAATGGCCCCAGGATACTTGATACTATTCTTGCTAGTTGCTACAAGCCTATAACCATAAAAAGATTTCAAAAGTTAATTGCTCCATGTATGTTATTGGTTATAATCAATAGTTGCATAATATTACAGGATGGACAATACCTTAGGCCATCAGACCCTGCCTATGAGCAAGTATTGGATTCTCTAGCTATGGTGGCGCGGCACACACCTGTACCTCTTCTTGAAGCACTTCTGCGGTGGAGAGAAACGTGAGTCTCTAAACTCTACCGTTAGTATGCATATACGTGGGTCTTTGACCAAAGGCTTTTCATTCATGTACCATATATGCTACTGCTTGCTTTTGATCTCCATTGCATATATCGGAGAGGTGCCTGTCTAAGATCGGCCCAAGTGGTCGAATCTATGTCATAATTTGCTACTGCTTGCTTTTGATCATTGAGGAGATTAGTTAGTTTGGATTCGTAGTTTTGTCGCAAGAATTAAAGTGTAACATGTAAGACTCATCAACACATATGAAAAGTCATGTTGTCATAGCTAGGATGTCATTAGCAGTTTGGGATTTTGTTGGAGCAAATTACTACACATGATGTAACATGTACTGCAGGATGTAATTATAAGTTTGTACATATCTATGGGGATCTAGAACCACAAGTAAGGTGATCTAGTGGTTAGGCATCCTGTTTCCTCACAAGAGGTCTCGAGTTCGAAGCCTCCTTAGCTAAACATCTTAGAAGTGGCAAGGGAAATGGTGGGGTACGGTGACGGGGATACCCTGTTTACGCCGCATACATCTGAGTCAAAAAGACTCACTATCCCCAGGTAATCCGAACAGGAAAAACCTCATCCGCTTACTGTTTATATCTATGGGGATCTAGCAGTCAGCAGGTTTACCATTTCCCCTGTCTGCAAAGCTGACACTGTGTTAAACTACCATTCCGAACCTTTAGATGTCCTGTGATTTCCCAAACATGTAAATATGGTTAAAAAAGGAAAGTAAAAGCAATATATATATGCTAGAATTTACCGTGAAACGGAATGCAAAGTATAACAGTAACGAATCATCATCGAATGAAACTTTGGTTTGATCTTGATTATTTCACTTCCACATTACTATCATGGTCTTGGCGCGATGATTAAAGGATCCTTTTGTATTGGGTTTGACCATTTCTTGAATACCGTTCTTATGTCACCTAATCTGCGGGAGAAAGCCGATATTCATTTAATAATATGGATCTCCTTATTTCCTGGATTGCGCTTAGATACATATATGATAATTTAAATTATTGATACAATTGTGAGTTTGATCATCTTAACTTTTGTTTCTTTGCAGTGAGTCCCCAAAAGGTGCTAATGATGCATCTACATTCCAAAGAAAGGTTCGCATGAATTGATATATATTTATCTATGTCTTCTTCTTATATGATAACTCATTATGTAGTTGTAGAACTGGACATTTAGGAAAAATCAATACTAGTGTCCATTTAATGCTTTCCATGGCTTGGATTCTGAAGTTTTTTTTATATTATATATTTAAGTTATGAGGTTTTTGGGGTCAACCCTTTGTTATTGAATATATACACACTACTCTGTAATATTTATCCTCTTAACGTTAACAATGCTAATTTATATATTCCCTGAATGGAGCAGCTTGCGGTGGAGTGCATTTTTTGCTCAGCATGTATTCGCTTTGTGGAGTGTTGTCCACAAGAAGGACTTACAGGTTCAACATCTCTATAGTTGAATCCTTTTTCCCTGCAAGTTGGGCTATCCTATTCTGAAATAAAATGCTTTTACCGTCACTGCAGAAAAACTTTGGATCGGACTTGAAAACTTTGTGTTTGATTGGCTGATAAATGCTGACAGGTAACCGCCAAATTGCCTTCATACTTCCTAATATTTTAATGCATCTTGTTTAAAGTAGCACTGAGTATGGATGTAATCATGTGCCATACATGTTTTTATTCTTGGTGCATGCATTAAAAAGTTGGGAATGAAACATGTGACATAATTTTCGATAAAGCTGAAAGTTGTTAATTGCAGGGTTGTTAGTCAGGTTGAATATCCTTCATTGGTAGATTTACGTGGTCTCCTTCTCGACTTAGTTGCACAACTCCTTGGTGCTCTATCACGTATCAGGTAATTGGTAGCTGCATTCATGCATAGCTTCTTTTTTGTAAAAACAAAAGAAAGATGCCCTTTAGGCTGCGTTTTCAGTTTCTAAGAACATTCTTGCTTTCCTCAACAGGTTTAGTTCTGTGACAGAGCGGTTTTTCATGGAGCTCAACACTCGTCGAATTGATACTAGTGGTGCTCGAAGTGAAACACTGAGTATCATTAATGGGATGCGCTACCTAAAGCTAGGGGTACATGCTATCAACAATTTTATTTTTGGCAAGTACTATCTCTTTTCAAAAGAAGCATTTAGTGATATGCTGTGCATACCTTTTGGCAGGTGAAGACGGAGGGTGGTCTAAACGCATCGGCTTCCTTTGTGGCAAAAGCCAATCCTCTTAACCGTGCTCCACATAAACGAAAGAGTGAACTTCATCATGCACTTTGCAATATGCTGTCAAACATTTTAGCACCACTTGCAGAGGGTGGTAAAGGTAACTGGCCGCCTCCTGATGTTGACCCTGCTCTCACTCTTTGGTATGAAGCTGTTGCAAGGATAAGAGTGCAACTTATGCATTGGACTGATAAGCAGAGCAAACATATAGCTGTAAGGAAATCATTTTTTTTTCCTTCCTATAGTGCTTTTGTAACTTCTCTGAATTTGTATGTTTCTTTATATAGCTTTACTTGATTATCCATGATTTGTTTTCTAACAATGCAGCTTTTCCTTTGTGTTAGGTTGCTTATCCTTTGGTGACCTTGCTTCTCTGTCTTGGTGATCCTGTTGTTTTTCTCAATAACTTCGGTCCTCATATGGAGCAACTGTACAAGCATCTTAGGGTAACTTCTTTAAGTAGACATATAGAGCCAAGTGGGTGTTTGCATTTGCATTTTGGAACAGATTATCTGATCATGACTTGAAGTTGAAGTAATTAGTTTTTAGTGTTTGGATAAATATATCCTGCTTTTAATTATCATTGGTCACATACTCGGCCTCATACTAGTAGCTACAGAAATGATTATCCAAGGGATAGGCAAAAGCTAGCTGTTATACCCTTTTTTCTGACCGAATTTTAAAAGCTTCCACTCACATTTCACAATTTTCAGATGGCCCATTTGGTTAATCTATTATTTTATTTATCAGCTCTTTATAGTTTATCTTAAAGAAAGGAATCTGCTAAAGTACTCACACATCTTAATATTACAACTTTAGGCAATAGAAGCACATCCAATTGCCATCTTCTACAACTTCTATTACAGTTGATTATCTGATTTCGATTATTTAATATAACTGATTGCCCTAAACACGCATCTTAATTCCTCTAGGATAATTGAACAAGATGTAATATATTTAGAGGTGAAGTGAAAAGATCTTTACAAATGACCTCTGTGTTTTTTTGCCAGATGACATAATTCAGGTTTTATGTTACAGGACAAGAACAACCGGTTCATGGCTCTGGACTGTCTTCACCGTGTTTTAAGGTTTTATCTAAGTGTACATGGAAATTCCCAACCACCAAATCGTGTATGGGATTACCTCGACAGTGTGACAGCACAACTTCTAACAATCCTCAAAAAAGGGATGCTTACACAGGATGTGCAACACGATAAAGTAGTTGAATTTTGTGTCACGATTGCTGAACATAACCTTGATTTTTCTATGAACCATGTGATCTTGGAGTTATTAAAGCAAGATAGTCCGAGTGAAGCAAAAGTTATTGGCCTTCGTGCTTTACTTGCCATCGCGATGTCTCCTACAAGCCAACACGTGGGCTTGGAAATCCTTCATGGTGAATGATTAATCGATTTATTTTAAATGCACGTATTATTTAAAATCTCGTTTTGACATCTTTTCTTTGCCAGCTCATGACATAGGCCATTATGTTCCAAAAGTCAAAGCTGCAATTGAGTCTATTTTGAGGTCATGCAATCGAGCTTATAGTCAAGCTCTTCTCACTTCGTCAAAGACAACTATAGGTAATGTTTTTGCAACAACAAATTCTCTATGTTTTGTTGACAATGAGATATCTATTTCTGACAAATCATATATTACCTAGATGCTGTTACCAAGGAAAAATCACAAGGATATTTATTTCGTTCGGTTCTAAAGAGCATACCCTACCTGATCGAAGAAGTTGGTAGAACCGATAAGATCACCGAGATTATTCCGCAACATGGAATAAGTATCGATCCCGGTGTTCGTGAAGAAGCAGTGCAAGTATTGAATCGAATTGTGAGATTTCTTCCCCACCGTCGATTTGCTGTTATGAGAGGTATGGCGAATTTCATCTTACGGTTACCAGATGAATTCCCTCTTCTCATCCAGACATCACTGGGTCGCCTTTTGGAACTCCTGCGATTCTGGAGAGCTTGTCTCTCTGATGACAACGTAGAAAATGATGTTTCCGATACAAAGAATGTGCAGAAAAAGCAAGGGTTTAAGAGGTCTTCATTCCATCAAGGAGAACCAATAGAATATCGTGCTTCTGAGATTGATGCAGTTGGTCTTATTTTTCTTAGCTCTGCTGATAGTCAGATCAGGCACACAGCATTAGAGTTGCTACGGTGTGTGCGGTCTCTACGCAATGATATACATAACCTCTCATTATATGAAAGATCAGATCTCCTAAAAGATGAAGCGGAACCGATTTTTATAATCGATGTTCTGGAAGAAAATGGGGTATTAATTGATTTCATATCCTCTATTATTATTTTACTTCTATTAAGATTATCAAAGTGAAGTTTAGAACTAAGAACTTTTAATATAACAGGATGATATCGTCCAAAGCTGCTATTGGGATTCTGGCCGTCCATTTGATCTGAGACGAGAATCTGATATAGTACCTCCTGATGCAACACTACAGTCTATACTTTTTGAAAGCCCCGACAAGAACAGATGGGCTCGGTGTCTTAGTGAGCTTGTCAAGTATGCGGCGGTGCTCTGCCCACAGTCTGTTCAGGAAGCAAAGTAATTAAAACGTCCTACCCTAACTTATTGCTTTTTGGAACCCTACATGGTGAAAATTCAAATTTGGCTACGTGTATATTGCCAGGATGGAGATTATTCAGCGTCTTTCACACATTACACCTGTTGAATTGGGGGGAAAAGCTCATCAATTTCAGGAAGCTGACAGCAAACTAGATCAGTGGCTGATGTATGCTATGTTTGCTTGTTCATGTCCACCTGGCAGGGAAGGAGCTGGTGCAGCGACAACACGGGATCTTTTCCATCTAATTTTCCCCTCACTTAAATCTGGTTCTGAAGCACATGTCGTGAGTACTAGCCACCAACTTTATATGGACAAAATTTCGCAAAATCTTTTCTGTATGTTTTTGAGAACTGATGTTTCTCTTCTTTATGGCTTTCAGCATGCAGCAACTATGGCTCTTGGGCACTCGCATTTGGAAGTGTGTGAAATTATGTTCAGTGAGCTTGCATCTTTTATGGATGAGATTTCCATGGAAACAGATGGGAAACCAAAATGGAAGGTATATTTAATGCAACTTAAAAAGATTTCAACTTTTGTTTAGATTTTGATTTGGTTCCAACTATATAAATATCCTACTTTTGCTGCTCCAGAGTCAAAAGCCCCGCCGTGAAGAACTGCGAATCCGCATTGCAAATATATACAAGACAGTTGCTGAAAACATATGGCCTGGCATGCTAGGTCGCAAGCCAGTTTTCCGCCTTCATTATTTGAAGTATATTGATGAAACAACCAGATTAATCTCGAGTTCGCCCCTTGAACTCTTTCAAGAAATGCAACCTCTTCGTTATTCGCTTGCATGTGTGTTAAGATCATTGGCTCCTGAGTTTGTGGAATCAAAATCGGAGAAGTTTGACCCTAAGACCAGAAAACGGCTGTTTGATCTTCTTTTATCCTGGTGTGATGAATCTGGTAGTACATGGAGTCAGGATAGTGCAAGTGATTACCGACGTGAAGTTGAACGGTACAAATCTAGTCAGCATGCTCGGTCAAAAGATTCCATTGACAAAATTTCATTTGATAAAGAAGTGACTGAACAAGTTGAGGCCATCCAATGGGCTTCCATGAATGCTATGGCTTCATTATTATATGGGCCGTGCTTTGATGACAATGCAAGAAAAATGAGTGGTAGGGTTATATTGTGGATCAACAGTCTCTTCATTGAGCCTGCACCCCGGGCTCCATTTGGTTATTCACCTGTAGACCCGAGAACCCCATCTTATTCTAAATACACAGGAGAAGGTGGCCGAGGAGCTACTGGACGTGATAGGAACCGAGGTGGTCACCTTCGTGTTTCCCTCGCTAAAATGGCTTTGAAGAATCTGCTACTTACAAATCTAGACTTGGTCCCTGCTTGCATTGACCAGGTTAGATATCTTTGCTCATATTTGCAAAATATTTTATCATACACTTAGTTTAATTACTTCTTAGTTTGATGACTAGATACAGCTTATTTCTGAAAATTTGATCATATAACCTCATTCGGACAAGGTCTAATGACAATCTCGTATCAAATGGATGTTGTCTTAGTACTGAGTAGGGGTGGCCATTACTATGATTTACATATGAATGGATTGATTCCGGTTATGTTCTATTTGCAACTGGTCAAGAGGTTAAATTTAAAATATAATGTAAAAGTTTGCTTAGTAGGAAATGATTCGAATGGTTAAATTAGCCATAAGGTACCGATAGTGGATTTTGAATCAAGAAACCTTCTAAATTGTTTTATGCAAGATAATTGTAATCGTATGACACCTCTAAGTCTCAATATAATCCCAGGGTAGTGCATCTTTTGTCTAAACGCGTTTTATTTGACACTGATTAGCATCTTATATTTGTCATGTGTAATTCAACTGAGTACTTTTTTTGGCCTTTCAGTGCTACTATTCTGATGCTGCTATAGCAGATGGCTACTTTAGCGTATTGGCAGAGGTCTACATGCGCCAAGAAATACCTAAATGTGAAATTCAGAGACTTCTAAGTTTAATCCTCTACAAAGTGGTAGACCCATCTAGACAGATTCGTGATGATGCCCTACAAATGCTCGAGACACTATCAGTCCGTGAATGGGCTGAAGATAGAATTGAGGGGTCTGGTAGTTATCGGGCAGCAGTTGTCGGCAATCTTCCTGACTCTTATCAACAATTCCAATACAAATTGTCGTGTAAACTTGCTAAAGATCATCCTGAGCTAAGTCAGCTTCTTTGTGAGGAAATCATGCAGAGACAACTTGATGCCGTTGATATAATCGCTCAGCATCAGGTTCTAACATGCATGGCTCCATGGATCGAGAACCTTAATTTCTGGAAACTGAAAGACTCGGGGTGGAGTGAACGGTTATTAAAGAGTCTTTATTATGTGACATGGCGGCATGGTGATCAGTTTCCAGATGAAATCGAGAAGCTTTGGAGTACTATTGCCAGTAAGGCCCGTAATATACGTCCAGTTTTGGACTTTTTGATCACTAAAGGTATCGAAGATTGTGATTCGAATGCTTCTGCTGAAATAAGTGGCGCCTTTGCAACATATTTCTCAGTTGCTAAGCGAGTGAGCTTGTATCTAGCTCGGATATGCCCCCAGGGGACCATTGATCACCTGGTCTATCAACTGGCTCAACGTATGCTTGAGGATAGCATGGAACCACTCAGACCAACTGCTAACAAAGGTGAACCCAATGGTAACTATGTCTTGGAATTTTCACAAAATTCAGCTGTGGCCCAAATTGCTGCCGTCTTGGATAACCAGCCTCATATGTCACCTTTACTGGTTCGAGGATCTCTTGATGGTCCATTGCGGAATACAAGCGGAAGCTTAAGCTGGAGAACTGCTGGTGTAGGTGGGCGGAGTGCTTCGGGTCCATTGACTCCAATGGCTCCTGAAATGAATGTGGTTCCTGTAAACGCTACTAGGTCTGGTCAACTCCTTCCAACTTTAGTTAACATGTCAGGGCCGTTAATGGGGGTCCGAAGCTCGACCGGAAGTATGAGAAGCCGGCATATGTCTCGGGATAGTGGTGATTATCTCATAGACACCCCAAATTCTGAAATTGACGGCCTTCACCCTGCTGGTGGTGCCCATGGTGTCAATGCTAAAGAACTTCACTCGGCCCTGCAAGGGCATCAACATTCACTAACCCATGCTGATATAGCATTGATTTTACTGGCGGAAATTGCTTATGAGAATGATGAAGATTTCCGGGAGCACTTACCATTACTTTTTCATGTCACGTTTGTATCCATGGATAGTTCGGAAGACATTGTGTTGGAACACTGCCAGCACTTGCTTGTTAATTTACTATATTCTCTTGCGGGACGCCATTTGGAGCTTTATGATGTTGAAAATAGTGACGGTGAAAACAAACAGCAGGTTGTAAGTTTAATCAAATATGTCCAGTCGAAACGTGGGAGCATGATGTGGGAAAATGAGGATCCAACACTTGTCAAAATCGAGCTCCCTAGTGCAGCACTGCTATCAGCACTTGTGCAGAGTATGGTGGATGCTATCTTCTTCCAAGGTGACCTTAGAGAGACATGGGGAGCAGAAGCACTAAAGTGGGCCATGGAGTGCACATCGAGACACCTCTCATGCCGGTCCCACCAAATCTACCGTGCCTTGCGTCCCCGTGTCACTAATGATGCTTGTGTGTCCCTACTCAGATGCCTCCATAGATGCTTAGCAAATCCGGTTCCTTCGGTTTTAGGTTTCGTTATGGAGATTCTCTTAACATTGCAAGTTATGGTGGAAAATATGGAGCCTGAGAAGGTGATTTTGTACCCTCAGCTTTTCTGGGGATGTGTAGCTATGATGCATACCGATTTTGTTCACGTTTATTGTCAGGTACTCGAGTTGTTTGCTCGTGTCATTGACCGTTTATCATTTCGAGACCGAACGACCGAAAACGTCCTCCTTTCAAGCATGCCAAGAGACGAGCTTGATCATAGTGTAGCCGACACAGACTTTCAGAGAATGGAATCACAAAACACCAGTAACTCGCCATCTAGTGGGAAAGTTCCAGCTTTTGAAGGGGTGCAGCCACTCGTACTCAAAGGACTCATGTCAACTGTGAGCCATGGTGTATCAGTTGAGGTTCTCTCACGGATAACGGTCCACTCATGTGACTCAATATTTGGGGACCCAGAAACGAGACTTTTAATGCACATCATCGGTTTGCTTCCATGGCTTTGCTTACAACTAAACCAAGAAGCCGTTGGCGGTCACGGTTCACCACTCTCACACCAATACCAAAAAGCTTGTGGTGTTTCAACAAACTTAGCGATTTGGTGTCGTGCAAAATCGTTAGACGAATTAGCAACAGTTTTCATGTCCTACTCACAAGGTGAAATCAAGGCAATAGACAATCTACTTGCTTGCGTGTCACCATTACTATGCAATGAGTGGCTGCCAAAACACTCGGCGTTAGCATTTGGACACCTTCTTAAGCTTCTAGAACGAGGACCCACAGAGTATCAACGGGTAATTCTCTTGATGATGAAGGCATTGCTGCAACATACTCCCATGGATGCTGCTCAAAGCCCGCATATGTATGCAATTGTTTCCCAATTAGTTG
>CM067168.1:61199883-61244281 GCA_034093135.1 Erigeron breviscapus | reverse complement strand
ACTTGATCAGTTAATATTGACGAAGAATGCTATTACTAATGCTGATTATATTTCATCTTAAGTAATAGTTATTTTATTGACTTTCCAAAAGGATTGGGTATAGTTTGTGATTGATCATCATTGACGCAAGGGTTACATTCTCGATGCATGGTTGCAAGACGGTGGGAAGAACAAATCTGACTACAAAGTAACCAAACTTATAGAAAGGTACTTAGAATAAGCAAGCATTGTTCTAGCTGCTTCAACAAGAGTTCGATTTCGATGTTCAACTACTCCATTCTGTTGAGGTGTCTGACAGCGGAAAATTGATGAGTAATACCCATGGACTTGAAGAAAGAATCAATCGTTGAATTCTTGAATTCAGTGCCATTGTCAGAGCGAACAATTCTAACTGATGATTTAAGATTTACTTGGGTCTTCTTTATGAAATCAATAATTGCATTCGGAGTGTCACTCTTTGCATGAAGAAAGAATACCCAAGTGTAACGAGAATAATCATCGACAATCACTAGAATGTATCGCTTGCCATGGATACTTTGAACTTTCATTGGGCCACACAAATCCATATGAATAAGGTGAAAAGGACCTTCTGTACTTAGAAACTTCTTCGGTTTGTGTGATGCTTTCTTCATCTTTCCAATTGCACAAGCTGGACAAACATGTTCACTTTTATACTTGTAATCCGGAAGACTCAACAAGTTGTTTATCCACGAGAGCATTAATTGTTTGAAATTCAGATGAGAAAGACGGCGATGCCATAACCAAGAGTTTTGTGCAGTTGCTTTTGAAAGTAGACAAATCTCTGAAGAATTAGATGGAATGTTGTTGAGATCAATAGTGAACAAATTATTGTCTCTTGTTCTAGTAAGAATATCCACACCATCTTCAGTCTGCACTTTGCATTCATATCTCCTGAATAATACTTGAAGATCATTGTCACAAATTGTCCAACACTGAAAAGATTGTGTCCTAATCCTTCAACATAGGAAACTCTCTTTATAGTGACACCATTTTTAACAATGTCTCCGTAACCGAGAATAGGAGCAATATGATCATTTCCGAATCTGACGGTTCCCATAAACTTTTCAACAAAGTTCGAAAGAATGGACTTGTTTCCAGTCATATGACGTGAACATCCCGAGTCAACATACCATACACAAATGAGAAATTCCTGCAAAGACAAGGTATATGATATTTAGGTACCCATGTAGATTGGGTCCTTGCAGGTTAGAGGGATAACATGCAAGTACACATTAAAATAAACATCAAGCAAAATGACACACAAAGAACTTTTTATTCAAATAACAAACAAACACACATAATTGTTCAAAACACAAATACAAATTACAAGCACAGAAATGTAATTGTTTATACACAAGTTTTGATACAAGCGGGACTAGTCCTAGATGTATTAGCATTATCTAATGTGTTTGATCTACGGACAATCCACACTTGTTTACATTTGTTGAATTCCCATCAAGCTTGACTTTACTAGAAGCATGCAAAAATCTATCCTTAGGAATCCATCTACTGCTACTAGTTAAGCACAAGTCACCTGAAACACGAACAGTCTTTGAGTTAGCAAACAATTTGTTATTTCCGTTCTTAACAGGTTTCTTCTTGATGGGTTCTGTGGTCTTATTCACTTTCTTTATGTTATTAGGTGACAACCAACCATACTGGTCTTTGTATTTAGTCATGCCTGTAAAAGTATCTCTAACCCTGTAAAGTGCACTTAGGATTCTTCTGAGAATACCTAGGGAAACTAGAATACCTAACCTGCTGAGGTTGTTTGTTACCTAATGAGAAAGTTTCATTCTTAATAATCTTCGGACCACTGCTTGTTTTGACTTCTTTTTGTGACTGAGGTTCAGATTTGACCTTGTACATCTTTGGTTGCCTAGAAGTCTTTTGAACTGTGGGACCTTTCTTTGAATTATGACTTGAATCCTTCTTTGGTGATTGATTGAACTTCGGTTTTGAAACATTCTTTGGTGATGGTTTGGTCTTTGGTTTTGAATCAGTCTTGGGTGATGGGTTGGTCTTTGATTGTTGTGTGGTCTTTGGTCTTTGGAACTTATTGATTGATGAAGATTGTGAAGAGTGTAACTTTGGAATCTTCTTTAGATAAAAATCAAGTTTTTCCTCCTTTTGAACAAAATGGTTTTCAAATTCAGGATCAAAATCATGATTTTCTTCCAAATAATTTGTCATATTTTCAGTTTCCAACTTCACACTAACTTCACTTTTCTTTATCGGACATGGACTTCTCTTGAGTGGAATTGATGCTTTTTCTTTTTCTTTAAAAAATTGAAGTGCTATTTTCTGAAATTGAAATTCAACTTTTAGATCATTAAGTTCCTTTAGCACATTTAACCTCTGTTCCCTTTCTTTTTCAAACTTTTGTTTGAAAGCATCAATTTCAGTCAAGTACGATTGAGTTCCCTCAGAAAACTTGGTAAAAGATTCAGTTTCAGAAGTAATCGGGAAGAAATAATCATCAACATCATGAACATCATCTAAATCACCATCAGTTTGAACAGACACATGAGCAACTTTCTTGATGTCTACATTCACATTTTGAACATGGATTGGATGATTCTCTTCAAACAAATTGGTTTTCTTTTTCATAGATAAAATCTTCTTATTGATTTTTTCAAATGATTCAGAAAACTTTTGGTCAAAATCAAGTTTGCACATATCAAAGGTCTGAGATTCTTTATCAGATTGCACAGAAGCATTTTCAATTTCACACATAGAACTCACAGAACATCCAGATTGAGCACAAACTTTTGAATCTAACTTGGGTTGGTCAATGATAAAGTGATTTTGAGTCTGCAGATTGTCTATCAAAGATTGCTTTTCATCAAGAGACTTTTGCAGATCCTCTATTACCTTTTCCAAAACTTTTTGTGGAACATAAGGTCTCAAGTTTTCAGCTTTTGGAATTGGAATTGTTTCTTCTAAAGGTTTTTCTTTAAAACACTCAAGAATTTCAGGAATTACAGCCTCATGATTTTCCTTTTTCATTTCATGTGCAGGGTGACTGAAAAAATCATATGACTCATCCATTAACGCATAGTTAAAATAGACTTTTGCACCCTCTTTTAGAAAATCATCAGTCTC
The DNA here is from genome assembly GCA_034093135.1 of Erigeron breviscapus. Taxonomy (NCBI): domain Eukaryota; kingdom Viridiplantae; phylum Streptophyta; class Magnoliopsida; order Asterales; family Asteraceae; genus Erigeron; species Erigeron breviscapus. The sequence goes on along the minus strand of CM067168.1, from coordinate 61,241,155 downwards.
AAAATCACTATCATTCGGTCTCACAAACTGGTCAGTCATCCCACATCTCAAATAAGATTCCTTATATAATGATGGGACTTCTTCTTGTGCTTTGAGCAAATGATTTGGATTGACATAACCTAACCCTGAAGTGAATATTGATTCTGAATTTCTTGGCCTATTCAAAAAGATTTGTTGATATGAATGATTAATCTTATACAACTTGTCTTGATAAGACTTGATTTCTGCTTTAAGCTCATCATTTTCTTTATCAAGTTTTTGTTTAAGAGAATCTTTTATACAACACTCATATTTTAGGTCAGAAATTTTGTTTTCAAATTTCGTCAAATCAGGGATAGATTCTTTCAATTTCACATTTAAAGACTCAATGTCCTCAGCCAATGCATTTGCTCGAAACATCTCATTGGTCTTTTTGATTTGAAGTTGTCTGACGGTCTTGCTCAGTTCAAGAACTTTGGTCTCAAGTTCTTGTTGTTCAAGATGCAGTTTAGAGTTTGGAGTAAAAGTGACTGCTGCTTTTTTAGATTTCAAATTCTCAAATTCCTTTTGAAGCAAATCAAATTTACTTTGAAAATCTTTTTCTTTGTCTTCCAAATCTTTCTTTAATTTTAAATTCTTTTTACTCAACTCCCTGCAATCTTTTCTTGCTGTTTCACTCATGTCCATATAGTGTTTTAACACTGATTTGGGAAGAGTTAGTACCTGATCATCCTCTGAAGAACTTTCCTCAACATCATCCAACTCCTTTGATTTCTTGATCTTCGTCATGAAGCACACATTTGCTGCAAGTTCGTCTGTCTTCCTCATCAGAAAGATGTAACCACTTGTCATCCTCAGCGAGAAGAGCAATTCCACTTTCCTCTTGTCTTGCTAGCAAAAGTTTGTACTTATAGTACTCGGAGTTCTTCTATCGAGGTTTAGTGCAGTTGATAGCAAAATGTCCAGTAAGACCACAGTTGTAGCACTTCTTGTCTTCATTCCTTCTCTCCATTACCTTCTTCTCAAACTTCTTCTGATTGTCATACTTCTTCTCACCACCAACAAAATCTTTCTTCTGATCAAACTTAGGAGCATTTGCATTTTTAGCATACGAAGAGACTGATGAAGTCCTAAGCTGATTATTTGTTGGTTTCTTCTTGAAGAATTTCTTCTTGAAAGCCTTTGTGAAATAAGCGAGTTCTTTGTACATTTCTTTTTGTTTCTCATCAAGATCACAATCACTCATTTCACTTGAATCAGAATCAGTGTCATACTCAACAAATCTTTGTCTTGACACTCTTGAAGTCTTGTTCTCAGCTACCAAGGCTAATGGATCGGAATGTGAACTTTCATCTTTCTTCTTTTGAATCCTCTGAACATCTTCAACATTTAGCTTCAGCTTCTCATACAAGGTGTGAATGGTAAGTTTCCCAAAGTTTGATTGTTGGTTGAGTTGGGTTCCATACACTTGCCATTCCTCTTCCAGATTTTTGATGAATTTGATGTTCAGTTCCATATTGGTTCTCTTCACATCATTCTTTCTAAGCTCATTGATTACATTGCAGAATCTGATGTATACCTCATTCAATGGTTCACCTTTTTGTTGTTTGAATGTTTCATACATGTTCAGAACAGTCGACAACCTGATGGTGTTTGATACATCAGATCCTTCCATCTGCTTCTCCACTTCATCCCATATGTCTTTTCCTGTTTCATAGGAATCCACATTGCAGTAAATGTCATCAGGAAGTGCTTGGTAAAGATAGGCAATTGCACTTTGATCAGCCTCAACTCTATTTTTCTGTTCTGCATTCCAACTCTCTTCAGGTAAAACTTCTCCATTTACAGGGTTCTTTGGAATTTCAGGACCATCTTTGTATGATTTCCTCAAAAGTTTTCCATTCTTCTGTCTGTCTATCCAGTTCAGAAACATTTTCTTCCATTGAGGATAAGAACCTCTAAACAAGACAGGAGGTCTTCCTTCAGATCCAAGTGCTAAAGCTTCCCTTGAAGCCATTTCAAATAAATTCCAAAAAAAAATTTGTAAAATTTTCTATTTTAACTAGATGCAGAGCTTAGACCTCTGCAAATAGAACAAGTAAAAATTTGAAAATTTTATTTTCTTCCACTTGAAGAATATTGATGAAAAATGGTTTTGAATTGATTTTCTTGAAACTTTTGATTTGAGAATTTCAAAAACAACTAAATGCAGAGCTTAATCCTCTGCAAATAGTGTAAATAGACAAGTCACAACCCAAGTACACTGGTCAACAACCAAATTCAACTGAATGTCGAGCTTAAATCTCTGCAAACAGTACAAGTAATGAAATTACTTGGTCGAAGAATCAAAATCAACTATTTGCCGAGCAAATAACTCTGCAAATAGCACAAATAGAACTTGTACTTAGTCGCACCAACCAAGAATACTTGTTTGCCGAGCTTAAACCTCTGCAAACAATACAAGTAGCACCAGTCTCAAATCAAAGATTCTTGAAACAACTATTTGCCGAGCAAAGAGCTCTGCAAATAGAACAAGTAGCACCAATACTTAACAAATTTTCTTGAAATAACTATTTGCCGAGCAATAAGCTCTGCAAATAGAACAAGTAGCACCAATACTTAACCAAATTTCTTGAAATAACTATTTGCCGAGCAATAAGCTCTGCAAATAGAACAAGTAAGATCAAACCAAGCCAACGACCTCTGCAAACACGAGTAATCACTACGTGACAAAATAGTCGGTTACTGTTTGTCTTCTTCGTTCAGCCAGACCCTCAATTGCAGAGAAGACTGTAAATCTTCGATTTCTCCTTCATTTTTGCGAATTAAAGCTCGTATTTTATATCAAAATGATCAGGAAAACAATGCGCACAAATCCTTGAACAAATTAGATGCTAATTTCAACTAGAATTCAAACCCTCTCAAACATGCGATTTGCCGAGCTCGAGCAAAAACAGTTCAAATGATGAAATTAGCTTCTGAAATCGATAATGAAGGATGATATACAGATTATAAATCGATCGGTGAACAAAATTTAAACAAAAACACACTTTATTTGCAGAAATCACTCAAAGAGTAATCTCGGCAAATGAACCTTTCAGAAACTAACTCAAATTCTGGAAATAAGCACAAATTAAGCTTGAATTAAGCTTGTGGATCGTTCAGCAACTCTGATTGTGCTCTGATACCAATTGTTAATGATGAATTCGAGCTTATGTGTGTGTTAGTGTGTGTAACAATGGAGGTTTTAAGAGAGAGAAAGTAGAGAGAGAGAATGTGTTTGGCTGGAAAGTTAGTTTGCATTCAAATGGGGTGAAAGGTTACAAAGTTCTTAATGGAGGGGGTTTATATACATATGAGCTATTTACACTATGCCCCCTTCCATATTAACAAGTTTACATTATAAGTACAAAAATACAAATCAACTACTACTAAATATATTTCTATGGTGGTGATTTCGAGGTTTAATTCAAAGAATTGAGGAAATAATCAAGGTTTAAAGTTTTCCGGCGAGTTGTTTCATTTTTCCGGTCACTATCACCAGTTTCTGGCCGCCGTGTTCATCTTGAACTCATTGTTTGTCAGCTAATCACTTTTTCCAGCCGACTTAGCCATTTGCCGACTTGAATCTGCCATTTACCGAGCTTGAGCTCGGCAAACCCCCAAATCCAGACTTCACTCTCGACCAAATCAAACACCACTTCCAAATCTCGTGTTTGCCGAGATAAATTCACGGCCAAAAGTTGTTATCTCGTGATTGCCGAGATTATTTCACGACCAGAAGTTTAGAACTCGTGTTTGCCGAGTTAAATCCACGACCACATCATCATACTCGCATTTGCCGAGTTATTTCTCGGCCATCAACCCAACTTCATCATTTGCAGAGATAATTCCTCGGCAACCTTTACTAAATCACTTAACCACTTTTTCAGTCAAAAACCCCATTTGCCGAGCAAAAAGCTCGGCAAATCAACAAAATTTTCAATATTTTTTTTAAGTTTTCACTATTATTTGTCACTCATTTACCATCCATTGTGTGAAAATTTGAGAAAAACGTTTTTGAATACCCCATTTGCCGAAGTAATATCTCGGCAAATAGCATTCTTAGTCTTCAAGTCTTGTATGGTGTGTTGTTGAGTTCATTGTTGATCTTGTGTTATGAAACAAAGAGGAACAGATTAATTTTTAAGAGGGTGAGAGCGTTTGATTTAAAGAAATTGAGAATCTTAAGTGAGAAAGAGTTTTAGATCAGAAAGAAAGTTGTGAATTTTTTGTTGTTGTGTCAATCGTTTAGAGAAAATAAACTGAAGAGTTTATGTGATAAAAGTGAATGAGAGATGTTTCTTGTTACTTGAGCTGGGTCTAATGTATAAAGCATCTTTCACGTGCTTTTGAGTTGTCAGTGTGCTGTCAATTGAACCGTGTTGTGTGTTTGGTAAGTGTTATTGTCAAAAGTAAACGCAATGCGTGGTGTAGCGTGTTGCAGTGAATAACCTTGTTGTGGGAAAAGTAAACCGCGTGTTTCTTTCAATTTGTGAGTTGTCAACATTTGAAATTTGTGTGTCACGTGATTGAAGGGTACAAAATTTGAGTTTCAATATTAGCTGGCTCTTGATTCTTGTGTAAGAAGGTTCACGTTAATTTTTTGTTTTCAAAAGACAGTGCATTTTTCGATATGTGTCACATGTAGTGTTTGTACACATTTTTTAACTGAGCTTTGTTAAGTCTATATTGTAGTTTTCATTTTGTGTCAGATTTTTGCTAGATAAGATTTGGGCTAAATATTTTTGGTTGATCTAAAACGTTTGGAGAATTTTTTTAGTTGGGCTGAAATTTTAAATTTCTTTTTGGACTTAATTTTGGGTCTTACATTTTTTTTTGGGCTAAATTTTTAAGTACTTGTCTTAAGTTGTTCTTTTATTTGGTTGTCGTCAAGTTTTGATTCAAAATGTCAACTACAATACCGAATAAGTTTGTTGAGACAGTGTTAGATGCTTTGATGAGTAAAGAGTCACTTTGGGTGAGAATTGAACCAATAATGACACAATACAAAAGTTTTCAACTTGAAATTGACCAACTCAAATCTGAAAACAAAGAGCTCAAATCTGCAAATGATCTCATTTTGTCCAACATGGAAAGTCTTTAAAAAGAAAATGATCATTTGCAATCAAAGATTTTCAAATTAACAAATGAGTTGGACAATTCTTCCAAAGAGCTTCAATAAAATTGTTTTGGACTATCAATCAAAAGAACTTGTTTTGCAACAAAAGATTTCTGAGCTTAACCATGAGTTGCGAAATAAGTCCACAATTTTTGTGAGCAAAGAACAAAGATTTTCGAAATAATCAAAGATCAACAAGATTACATTTCATCTTTGGAATCCAAACTTTTTGAGAACGATACTCTTGTTTCGAAATTAAAATCTGATGTGTCAACAATTTCTTTCTCTGATTTAAATGCTTCGGTTACAAAACAACTTGAAAAGATAGAGAACCGAATTGCATCTTTTAAATCAAAATCATTGGACACAAAGCTTGAAAAACCCATGAAACAATCGAGTAATTCTACGATTCCAAAGACCGAGGTGTCAAAATGTTTTCCAAAATCTAATTCATCCAAACCAAAAATTGATGTTCCAAAGAGGGTTTACACGGGTAAATCTTCAAAACCTTTTGAAAGAAAAGTTTCTCAGTTTACTAATTACTCCTTACAAAAGGGTAAGAAGTACGCTAAGAAATCAAATTTTGATGGAACAACTACTTTTGTCTCTTTTCTATCCTTCGAGGATAATTCTAAACATATTTCTCAAGCAAAATCTCAATTGACTAAATCTAAATGGAAACCGATTTCAAAAGATAAGTCAGTTGAGTCAAAATCATTCAAATATTCTTTTTCGGAACTTTTTGATCTTGCACCAAAACCTGTGAAAGCAGTTGTGCAAAAAGTGAATGATTTTGTTTCGAAAAATCATTTTTCAAATCAATCTCCCAAGATTGCAACTTTTTCAAAGAACTCAAATGATTTTTCACCGTTGCTTCCACGAAAAATCTTTTCAACTAAAACACCGGGTTTTAGTTCTCCGTGGAATGCAACTTCTATTCATCAAATCGATGAGACTTACATTTGGACTTTCAAGAATTCAAAAACCATTGGACCCAATCTCAAATGGGTTCCAAAAGTAATTTCAAAGTGATTTGATGAATAGTGGCTTATGCACACCTCAGTGTATAACCCGTTCTAAAATCGTTTTTATTATTTCATCATTTTTAGAAAAATACAAAAAGATTTTCATTTTCCTATTTTTGAAAAATTCAAAAAGATTTTCTCTTCTCATCATTTGTTTTATTTACTTGTCTTTTAGTTACTCACAATGTATTAGGATGAGATGCAAGGCATCGAACGCCTTTGTGTACTGCCTTTGTTGTCTCATTTTTAATGTTTGTGAGCAACTTTCAAACTCTTTACTCACCCTTTATATGCAAAAACTTTGTTTATATCATGCATATTGTTAGAAATATAAATGGTGTTAAATTGTAATATTTCTAGTTATACAAGGGGTATTAGTGTTAATTAGATCATTAGTATAAATACCCCTTCCTTAATCATTTTGTAAGAAGCCTTAATCATAATTCCATACATACATCTCTCTAACTTATACTTTCTCTCTCTACATCATCTTCAACCTCCATTTCACACACAAACACACTTTACACACACTAACCTAAATCCTCCATTAAACCTTCAATTAAGCTCAAGTTTGTTTCTAACAATTGGTATCAGAGCATAATCGGTGTATCCGAACGATCCGTAATCATTTTCTTAACCGATTTTGTTCATAATTTTGAGAATTTGAGCTTAATTTCTGGATTTTCTGAAAATTTTCTGTTTTATGCTGAATTCGAAGCTTAATTGTGATTCTGATCATTGATTAAGAGTGGATTAGTGTTTGATTTGATAAATCAGTAGTTAATTTCGATTTACAGGTCGTAAATGGTTGTTTTCATAATTTTCTGTTTTACCTCTGCAAACAGTGATAATAAGAAAAAGTTCAATTTTAGGTTTTGTTGTCTGCTACTGTTGCTACAGTGAAAGGTCACGTGATTGAAGAGATACAGAAATCGAAAAATTTACTTTCAATTACATTACATTTTACATTAATTAAAAGAAAAAAGAAAATAAAATAAAAAAATATTCTCCATCACTTCTCTCATCGATCTAGTCTTCGTTTTGCATCGAATCAAGCTGAAAAACATAAGGATTTCTTCGCGGTGTGATTCTGAACAAGGAGATGTTTTCAATTTTCCGATTGGTGCATTTTTGATGTCAGTTACATTTTCCGGCGAACTATCAAATTTTCCGGCGAGTGTCAAAATTGATTTTTGTTGCTGAGGGTTTGTTCGGAAGTTGATTGTAAGTGTATTGGTGGTGCTTTCATGTTCTAATTCATAGAAACAAAGAAGTAATTGGATTTTGAAGGTTTTCCGGCGTGGTTTGCACTTTCCGGCAGATTGTGCTCTGCAAATAGAGTTTTCCGGCAACTGTGTTCTTGAGTCGAAACAATCCTTTGCTGACTTACTCGATCAGAAATCATCGTGTTTGCAGACTTCACGACCAGCAAAAAATTGGCCATTTGCCGAGCTCGCTACACGACCAGCATCTTTGTTCTAGTGTTTGCCGAGCTTACCGACCTCCAAACTCGCATTTGCCGAGTTAACTGACCTCCTAAACCTTGCATTTGCCGAGCTCTGCAAACAATACAATTGTTGGGATTTTTGGGTTTTTATCAAAGTAATATTATCCTTATAATATTGAAAACGCAGCGGAAAAATTGAACCTTTCAATATGTTGGTATAGTTAAATTCAAAGTTTAACTTATAAAAGAAAACCCAAACAATAAGGATCCATGTATATGAATAGCATACATACAAAACAACAACCATAGGGTGTTTTAGAAGACTACCTTCTTCCAAGCTTATGAGAAGGTGGATATGAAGGAGATGATGATCTTGAAGTGGCAAGTCTTCAACCTAGAAGAACCTCAAGCTTGTATACCCCAAGCTTCCAACAAACACCCAAATATGCTAGGATTTAAACTTGAAAACCTTTTCCTCTTTATTCCCTTTGGCCGAAAATATTGACAAGAAAAAGAGAGTTTTTGCTACTTGAGAGAAAATTAGAGATGTTCTTACAAAATGCATGTAAAAGTGTCTTGAAACTATGAGTTGTGTTCTCTATCCTTATACAAGTACAAGTGTTCAAACTTGCATGTATCACCACATGGGGGGGGGGGCGGCCACATGGGGTGGTCACAAACAATTTGTGTGCAAAATTTTATAAACCATTTACATGTACATTTTGTAGATAAAATTGCAACATAACTTGTTACATATCTTATGTAACATATTACATATTATACAACACACATAAATGTTTATTTTACCAAATAAACATATTCACATTTCTCTCAAAATAAATCATCCATATAATTTATTTACATATCTCAAGTGCAATTATTTAGAAACCACTTTCTAAATGTTTCAAGTATTGATATTTATTTAAAGATCAAATCGTATAAATAAATACCATAAGTGTTTGTCTAGCTTGTTATTGGGTATGACCCGACTTGGATCATCACGTACTAGCCACGTCAATTTAATATGTGTCTTGGGCAGACGAATTCCAACAATCTCCCACTTGCACAAGATTCATATAAGATTGACGCAAGCAGCAAATACCGCCTAACAACGGTTTGCTACCCCTAATACGTATGACGAAGTGCCATTCAATAACATCATCCTCTTCAAGTCCCTTACTTGAAATGATTAGGTGAATCGATCATTTATCCTTTTGTCACAGATGTCATGTTAAATCCTAGAGACACAGAGTGATCATTCTCTATTGATTTAACTTTGTATCAGGCCTTAGACATCTTACTCTCAACGAATAAGAGGGACAAATTCCATATCGACTACATACGTCTTTCACAATCACCTTATATCATACCTGAGCTTAGTCTTATGTACTGCCATTTCAGAACAGCGAAGAGCTAAGTCAAAGTATAATATTCAGTGAATATCAAGACCCAATATGTATCTCAGGTCTGAGGATACAATGATATTCGCCTTTTAACTCAAGATTACTTATGATCAATCGCAGAGATTCCATGTAGTAATGCTTGATTGCAGGTCAGTCCAATATTTGTATCCCACAAATATCTATGAACCTTGGTAGCAACACTTTGCTCTATATTCAAACCTTTTGAATATCTACCAATCCAAGTTCATAATAATCTTACATTCATATTTGTTCCCACAAATATGATCGACTACGGACATTTAGAATAATTAACTTATTCATGGATTTAAACATGCAAAATGGAACATAACACAATTTAAATGCATAATACCAATATTCATATAAATGTGTTAATAACTACAAGTGTTCCGATATCCAAATACATAAAATAGATCAAATCCAATCACTAGAATATCGAAGTCCCATGGCACAAGTATGACTCTCATGCTTAGGCCTTTCAAGGAGCTTCGTGAGTGGGTCCGCAACATTTTGATCGGTGTGAACTTTGTGAATGCATATCTTTCCCTTTTCAACTTCATCCCTTATGTAGTTGAATCTCCGCTCAATGTGCCTAGTCTTTTGATGTGCACGAGGTTCCTTGATTTGAGCAATCGCGCCCTCGTTATCACAAAGAATTTCTAGGGGTTCTTGAATGGAAGGAACAACCCCTAGATCGGCAATGAATTTCTTCAACCATGCAGCTTCTTGTGCTCCAAAGAAGCGGCGATGTATTCCGATTCTGTAGTGGACAATGCAACCACATCTTGCTTTGAGCTTTTCCAAGAAACAGCTCCTCCATTTAGAATGAAGATATACCCCGATTGTGATCGAGAATCATCTCGATCAGTTTGGAAACTCGCATCCGTGTAACCCTTTACAACGAGCTCCTCCTCACCAGATCCATATATTAAAAACATATCTTTAGTGTTTCTAAGATATTTCAATATATATTTGACAGCCATCCAATGACTATCTCCTGGATTTTGCTGTATCTACTTGTCATGCTTAAAGCGCATGACACGTCCGGTCTCGTGCATATCATAGCATACATGATGGATCCTATAGCAGATGCATATGGGATTCCACTCATTCTCTCTTGCTCAACTTTTGAGCTAGGAGATTGAGAAGTGCTCAATATTGTTCCTCTCTGAATAGGCACCAAACCTTTCTTGGAGTTTTCCATCTTGAACCTTTTCAAGATTTTGTCTATGTATGCACTTTGATTCAAACCTATTAAGCGCCTTGATCTATCCCTATAGATCCTTATTCCCAAAATAAAAGCGGCTTCACCAAGATCCTTAATGGAAAAGCAACTTCCAAGCCAGGCTTTTACACCTTCCAAGGTTGGAATGTCATTTCCAAGTAGTAGAATGTCATCGACATATAATACTAGAAAAGTAATGATGCTCCCACTAGCCTTCTTATACACACAAGCTTCATCAGCGTTTTTGATGAAGCCAAATTTCTTGACTTCTTCATCAAAACGACGATTCCAGCTTCTTGATGCTTGTTTCAATCCATAGATTGATTTCTTTAACTTGCATACTTTATTAGGATGTTTTGGATCGACAAACCTTCAGGCTGATCCATATAGACATCTTCCTCAAGATATCCATTTAGAAAAGCGGTTTTGACATCCATTTGCCATATCTCATAGTCATAATGTGCGGCTATGGCAAATAATATCCTAATAGACTTTAGCATTGCCACAGGCGAAAAAGTTTCATCATAATCGACCCCTCGAGTTTGAGTGAAACCTTTTGCTACAAGTCTAGCTTTATAAGTACTCAAGTTTCCATGCATATCGTGTTTCAATTTGAACACCCACTTACTTCCAACTACTTTGGAATTAGGAGGTTCAACAACCAATTCCCAAACTTGGTTGTCATACATGGATTGCATCTCAGCGTTTATGGCCTCTAGCCATTTGTCCGAATCTGATTTGGACATTGCATCATGGTAGGTGGTAGGTTCATCAGAAACTACCATGTAGCATTCATCCACGAGAAATCCATATCTCCCAGGTGGATAAGTAGCTCTACCAGATCTACGAACGTTTTGTGTGTCTTGATCAACCCTTTGATCATCTTCAACATCCTTTTGTTGAATGCTAGTGTCACCCAAGTGTGTATCTGTCAGTGGTTCTTGATCTTCTTCAAGTTCCACTGTTCTGGAACTAGTTCCTTCCATAAGGAATTTAGTCTCCAAGAACTCAGCCTTTCGAGCAACAAATACATTTTGCTCATTAGGATTGTAGAAATAATATCCCAAATCATCTTTAGGATATCCTACAAAGATACATTTAGTGGATCGGGCTCTAATTTGTTTGAGGCATCATGTCTTACATAAGCCTCACAACCCCATACCTTTAAATATGACAAAGATGGAACTCTTCCATGCCATATTTCAAAAGGTGTTTTCCCCACTTTCTTGGTGGGAGCCATATTTAAAATTCGGGCAGCAGAGATTATGGCATATCCCCAAAATGATAGAGGTAGTGAGCTTTTACCCATCATGGAACGAACCATATCTAATAGAGTTCGATTCCTCCTTTCAGACACACCATTATGTTGTGGTGTTCCAGGTGGAGTTAGTTGTGAGATAATCCCACAACTTCTAAGATGATCTTGAAAAGCATCACTTAGGTATTCACCTCCTCTATCAGAACGAAGAATTTTTATTGACTTACTGAGTTGGTTTTCTACTTCATTCTTGAAAATTTTGAACATTTCAAAAGCTTCACTCTTATGTTTTAATAAGTATACATAACCGTAACGACTATAGTCATCGGTGAATGTAATGAAGTATCTTTCACCATTCCTAGTCATTGGCTTAAAAGGACCACATACATCCGAATGTATGATACCTAATAAATCTTTTGCCCTTTCATTAGTGCCTTTGAAAGGTGCTTTAGTCATCTTGCCTTGTAAACAAGATTCATACATTAAATGAATCATTTGATTTTGTTTTCAAAAGACCATTCTTTTGAAGTGTTAGTATGCGATTCTTATTTATATGGCCAAGACGACAATGCCAATATAGGTTTCACTTAAATCTAATTTAAGTTTCTTGGTGGTAGCTTGGTACATTGAGTTATCATATGTTGTATTTTCATGAACCAATTCATAAATACCATTTAAAGGCATAGCTTTAAAATAAAATACATCATTCATAGAAACATGGATATCATTGTTAATAAAATTAAAATCATATCCAACATGTCTTAAACGGGAAACAGAAATAATACTCCTAGTCAAACTAGGTGCATACAAAACATTGTTCAATACAATTTCCAAACCATTTGGAAGTTTCAAAAGATAGTCTCCTTGGGCTTCAACATGCACCAATGCACCATTGCCCATAAAGAGACTAATGTCTCCCTTCTTGATGTGCTTCTTTCTTATGAACCCCTGTAACATATTACAAATATGAGTTCCACATCCGGTATCCAATACCCATATGTAAGAAAAAATAGTATTAAGCTCAATATATATCATAAATATTGTACCTGAGGTTTGCCCTGCATCCCTCTTAGCTTTTAACTCTTTGAGATAGGTTGGACAATTACGTTTCCAATGTCCTACCTCCCCACACTCAAAGCATGGGTCATTGACAGCAACCTTTTGCTTCTTCGCTTTTGGGTATCCATTTTTCCCTTTCCTTTGCCTTTGAAATTCCCTTTGTTGTTACCCTTTCCCTTAGCAACATTTGCCTTGGGTCCGGGTAAGCCCTTTTCTTTCCGCCTTCATTGATCGTGAGAACGGGTTGAACTTTTCCTCCCATACTAGCCTCGGCCGTTTTGAGCATCCCATGGAGCTCGGAAACGGTCTTGTCCCATCCGTTCATGTTATAATTTAACACGAAAGTTTCAAATCTCTTAGATAATGAGTTAAGGATCATATCCGTAGCTAACTCATTTGAGACGGGACAATTAAGCCTTTCGAGGCGATCAATGTAGCTTTTCATTTTAAGAACATATGTTGAGACGGGTTGTGATTCATCCATGCGACATGCATGAAGCGCTCGAACCGTTTCGAAGCGTTCAACCCTTGCCTTTTGTTGGAACATTTCCTTGAGTTGGGTAATCATGTCGTATGCCCCATGGTGCTCTAACTCCTTTTGGAGTTCGGGAGTCATACTCGCTAGCATTATGCAACTAACTTGCACGGAGTCCTCGACATATTTAACCCAATCATTATAGGCTTCAACATCAGTTTCTTCGGGCTCATCAGGAATAGGATCGTCTAACACATAGGATTTCTTTTCGTGCCTGAGAACAATTCTCAAGTTAAGAAACCAATCCACAAAATTGTTTTGGTTTAGACGATCCTTTTCAAGGATGGATCTTAGTGAAAAGTTATAGACGTTTGGGTTGGGGTTAATTGCATTGTTAGCGGCCATCTACAAGATTAACAAAGTTCTTTATTAGTATTTTCGATATCAAATATAAATTTTAATTGTTAATACCCTTTTATGTCTCATGGACAATTAATAATTAAAATCTAGAATCCAACGTTACATTTAAATGATGGTTAGGTGACCTTTATCCCATGATCTAAATTAACAAGGTAGTCAACGTTTGACAATTGCAACCTTTACAATTTCTAGTGGTATGGGACCGGTTTAATATCTTATATTAAGTTGGCATGTTTAATCCCATCAACGCCTTTGGTTACCATGCTTCGGTGACCCTAATCACATGGCTTCCAAATCAAGTTGTCCTACTTACACACACATGTAAATTTATATATACAAGTGGTTAGGTGACCTTTATCCCATAAGTATATTAAATTTACCTTAACTTATAAGTTCCCTCAAGGTAGTTAGGTGACCTTTATCCTACAAAGAGTTCCCAAATAATTAAGTGTTGTATAAAAGATGGCGTTTAACTTGTTTTTAAAGGGTCGTTTGAGTTTTTATATTCTAGTTAAAAACTATGTACCATAATGAATTTTGAAATCCATATTTCAAGGTTCTTTATAAAATCCATTTTTATAATTTTATGTATGTTATTGAGTTGTAAGTTTTGAGCATCCACATGACAAAATTATAAACAACCACACAAACATAATAAGTGCACAACATTAGCCAACTAATTTGACCACACTTGTTAGCCGAAACAAGTGTGTCAAAAGGTCTCAACCTAAGGGACAAAGTGATACAAAATTTGTGTCGGTGAACTCCCACTTGATCTTGCATCCAAATGCTTCAAGTAACCTTTTGTGATGTGTTTTGAGCACCTTTCTTCAAAAAAAAATTTATTTTACAGTGATAACCCACTGCGCCGCAGTGGGTCTAGAACACTCCCACTGCGCCGCAGTGGGAACTCCTTTGGGTAACCCACTGCGCCGCAGTGGGTCTAATGCACTCCCACTGCGCCGCAGTGGGAACTCCTTCTTTGGGTAACCCACTGCGCCGCAGTGGGTTTAATGCATTCCCACTGCGCCGCAGTGGGAACTCCTTCGGGTGCATAATCCCCACTGCGCCGCAGTGGGTTGGACATATTCCCACTGCGCCGCAGTGGGAACTCGCTGGTCTCTTCATTTGGCCTCCAACTTCAGCCCCAAACCTTTTGATGCTATCTTGGAGATTACATTTGCAAGAGTAAAATGCAACTAATCTACTTATTACATACCAAATGAAATAAATAAATTACATAACCAAATGAATGAAGAAAATCCTATTTAACTATTACAACCATTTAATAATTAAAATAAAATACAAACACATCCACACATCACAAACAATCACAAGGTCTCTTGGCTAAGTTGTGACACTAAAATACACAAGAAAAAAAAGGAACCTCCTTTTTTTTTGTGTATTAATTTCGGCCATAACCAAAATGGCCAAAATATTGGATTTTGTCCAAACAAAATATCAACTTTTGATGTATGTATCCATATAACCGGCTCTAGATGCCATTGTTGGGATTTTTGGGTTTTTATCAAAGTAATATTATCCTTATAATATTAAAACGCAGCGGAAAATTGAACCTTTCAATATGTTGGTATAGTTAAATTCAAAGTTTAACTTATAAAAGAAAACCCAAACAATAAGGATCCATGTATATGAATAGCATACATACAAAACAACAACCATAGGGTGTTTTAGAAGACTACCTTCTTCCAAGCTTATGAGAAGGTTGATATGAAGAGATGATGATCTTGAAGTGGCAAGTCTTCAACCTAGAAGAACCTCAAGCTTGTATACCCCAAGCTTCCAACAAACACCCAAATGTGCTAGGAATTAAACTTGAAACCCCTTTCTCCCTTTGGCCGAAAATATGTGACAAGAAAAAGGAGAGTTTTTCTTGAGAAGTTAGAGAATTCTTACAATTGCATGTAAGAATTGATACTATCTATGTTGTTGTGTTATGCATACAAGGACATGTGTTATAAACTTGCATGTATCACCACATGGGGGGGGGGGGGGGGGGGGGGCGGCCGCCTGTTGAGCGGGCAATCGGGTCCCCGATTTGGGTGGGTTCCGGGTGTGTGTGCGGTGTGGTGGAGGGGTACGTTTGGGAGATATGGGGGTGGTTGGCGTTTACCGTGAACCCGCGACCCCCCCTCCTTTCCCGCTGGGGCCACCCTCCAACCCGTTGGTCCCCCAGGGAAACATTGCCCACATCTTAACACAAGAGATAGCAAACAGAGAACAAAAACAAGAAAATCCAGAGGGTGGGGGGTGTGATGGCGGGGACAGACAAACGTAGGAGTGTGTGTTTAGTGTGTTGTGAACGGATGGAGGTAGAGGAAAAAGTTGTGTGGGTGAGGGGGGAAAAAAATGGTCCTGAAACCGGAGCCTGGAGTGAAGCATCCGGAAGCTTACAGAGCAAAACCAGCAATGGTCGAGAGGGATAGTAAAAAATAAAAATAACGGAAAACTACAATAAAGAGTTAAAGGCGCAGGGAGAACTAAAAAAGGCAATGGTGATGAATCCAAAATTCAAAGCGATCGCCCGCAAGTAGTAGTAAGAGATAGAAAGGGGAAAACATACGAGAAGGATGCTTAATAAGAGGGGAAAGGGAAAACAGGAGAAGACGGAGAAGAGGAAGAAACGGCCACATGGGGTGGTCACAAACAATTTGTGTGCAAAATTTTATAAACCATTTACATGTACATTTTGTAGATAAAATTGCAACATAACTTGTTACATATCTTATGTAACATATTACATATTATACACAACACACATAAGTGTTTATTTTGCCAAATAAACATATTCACATTTATCTCAAAATAAATCATCCATATAATTTATTTACATATCTCAAGTGCAATTATTTAGAAAACCACTTTCTAAATGTTTCAAGTATTGATATTTATTTAAAGATCAAATCATATAAATAAATACCATAAGTGTTTGTCTAGCTTGTTATTGGGTATGACCCGACTTGGATCATCACGTACTAGCCACGTCAATTTAATATGTGTCTTGGGCAGACGAATTCCAATACAATCTAGTCATACTCGTGTTTGCCGACCTAATGACTCGACCAGAATTTGTGTTCTCGTGTTTGCAGACTTGACCGATCAACTCATTTGCTAAATAAACCCCATTTGCAGAGCTTAGTTCTCTGCAAACAATACAAATCATCCTAAACCCTCACCTTCATTTCAGCCAAATCAACCAAGTCTTTAAACAACCTCATTTGCCGACCATTTATCTCGGCAAACCATACAAATCACCCATTTCTCCAACACTTAACCCATTTCCAATCAAACACCTCATTTGCCGAGCAATAAGCTCGGCAAACAGTTCAAATAGACCAACATTTCAAGAATTTTTTTTTAAGTCTTTTCCAAATAAAT
Source organism: Erigeron breviscapus (assembly GCA_034093135.1). NCBI lineage: Eukaryota > Viridiplantae > Streptophyta > Magnoliopsida > Asterales > Asteraceae > Erigeron > Erigeron breviscapus. The sequence continues at coordinate 61,224,286 of CM067168.1, read as the reverse complement.
TTTAACACTTACCCTTTTGTTGGTGTGAAATTTGTGAAATACTTGTCTTGAAACCCCCATTTGCCGAAGTAATATCTCGGCAAATAGCATTCCTTCGTCTTTAAAAGCTTGAACATTGGCTGTGTGGTTGTGATTTCTTGTGTTTCTCTCTGGTTAAAATTTTCTGGTCTACATATTGTGTCATCATTTTCGTGTCTTGTGTGAGAAAAAGGAGCAAGTGTTCAATTTTTTTTTGAAAGGGTCTGATCGAGAGAGAGTAGAGATACATAGTGTTCATATTCTTTGAGAGATAATATTCTGTGAGTATAAGAAAGTTGTTGAGGTTTTTTATTGATTAAAGGAACATCACATGCTAGCAATAGAAATCGTGATTGAGTGGAAAACGTGTAACGTGTCTTGATTCATGCATAGTCTATCACGCTTTGTCATGCTGTCAAAAGTAAGTTGGTTTGTGTGTAGCAGTGTATAACGTGTGATCTTCTATAGCAATAGTGACTGGTCACATTTGAACTTGTGTGCTAGTGGACATAGTCACGTGCTCTCTCTTGAACATAGTTGTGTACTGTCAAATTTTTGAGCTTTATTGAAATACTAAAAGTGTCGACATATTTCAAAAAAATTTTGTTTAAGAGTGTTAGATAGCGTGTTCTGTGAATTGACATGTCAAAAAGCAAGTGAATTGGAGCTGTCATCCTTTGAGTTGTCAACATTGCTTTGTTGTACTGTGCAAAACTTTCACGAGAATCAAGTTTTTTTTATAAAAAAAAAAGTGTCCGTTTGAATTTTTTTTGGTTCACGAGAAGTCAAGATAAGGGAATCTAGTAAACTTTCTTTTTCCAACTATGAAACACATCATTGTGGATCGTTCGGATACACCGATTATGCTCTGATACCAATTGTTATAAAGAAACTAGAGCTTAATTGAAGCTTTAATGGTGGATTTAAGGTAGTGTGTGAAATGTGTGTAAGTGTGTGAATGGGAGGTTGAAGATGATCTAGAGAGAGAAAGTAATTTAGATAGATGTAAGTATGGGATTATGTGTAAGGCTTTGTTACAAGTGAAGTGGTTAGGGGTTTATATACATTTAAGCCTATTTATACTAAAACCCCTTCCACAATAACTAATTTACAATTTAACACCATTTTATATTTCTAACAATCTCCCCCTTGGTGTTGAATTGTAAATGTTGCATCGTCTTCAGTCTTTAAATAACATGATGAGCCCATTTGTTGAAAATCTTCAATGTTGATTGGACTTTGAAGCTTTCTCATTGTCTTCAACGTCTTGTACCAACTTTGACTTTGAATCTTCTCAACAAACATATATTGTTGACGATGACTTTCTCAAAACTTGATCTTCTCTTGCAACTCTGAATACTTTGGAAGCATCTTTGAAATCTTTGTAGCTTTTTGTGCTTTCACAACTTGAACTTTTGAATGTTGATTTCAACTTGATGTTGCTTGGAGAAGTAACTTGAACTTTTGAGTAGCATGCGGAAGCTTGGTTTTGACTTTGAATTCTTTGAATTCTTTTGGATGCGGAAGCTTGATTATCTTTGAAATCTCTTGGCATTGTGGAAGCTTGGTTTTGGAATGCGGAAATTTGATTTGACTTTAAACCTTCAATTCTTGATCTAACTTGTCTCTGAATCAATAAACATCTTGGAGCATTTGATTCTTTGATCAATTATCATTCGCTCCCCCTCAATCAAACAACTATCTCGGAGCAAATAATTCAATAACAAATCTTTAATCTCTTGCTCCCCCTCGAACAAACAATCATTTCGGAGCATATTTAACATTTCATGAGTTTACTCTTGCTCCCCCTCAAATGAACAATCTCTTCAATTAAAGAACAATCTTAACTATCCAACTTAATTTTCATTGTAGCATCAACAAACGACAATCTCTATTCAATCTCAAACTTTTCATCTCTTCTCAAACATAATTCAATCTCAAACTCTTGTAATCATCAAACAATGGTCAATTATTCAATAAATCTTTCAATTATCGACCATGTACATCATCTTGATTATGTAACACCCCAAGCCGAGGCTCGGAATATCACGGAAATCACATAGCACCAGGTGGAATTACAATAGAAACTAAATGCAATAAGAGGATTCAGTGAATCCATACAAACGATCAACAAGTAACAAAATACAACAGGAGCAAATAAACATCAAGATTACAACCGACAACAAAAGAGGGCTATCAATCCTAAATACAATGCAACATAAGGCAAATGGATCCTTGATCCATGTCAGTCCAGTCCGGGTTCAACAGTAAGCAAACAATCAACCTCCACGTCCTGATAGACCTGATTACCTGAAAAGTGTACTAAGCATAGTCAACACAAGGTTGGTGAGTTCGTAGTAATGGTTCGTAAAGAACCAACAAATAATCACAATATAAGAATAGAGGCTAGACATGACTTACAGTGAGCCTCTACATAACACAACATCGTCCAACAACAAGATTACACAAGACAAGTAAATGTGTAATGAGGAATGCATGAATGATATGAGTATCAATGCAATGCCAAATGTATGAATAAGCAAATATGCCTATCCTGAGCGTGACCTTCAGTCACCTATGCAACGATACCCTTCTGCCAACGCTATGGACAAGGCTGTATCTCAAAAACATCGAGTTATATATGTCTATACACTCGGGGTCATGACTACATCCAAAATGGGTGCATACATCTATGCACCAGGATGCCGGCAAATCCCCTGCCGAGGGTCCAACAATAATGTATGCAATGCTTACAATCAAATGTAAATGCATAATCATAAACCAACGATCGATATGCGATGAATATGAATCAATAATCAATATTCGCCAATCCTGAGTCATCAATCAATAAACGTCAATCATAAACCAATAATCACCATTCATCAACATCGGCCATTAATACTTAATCAACATATTAACCAAGTCAATCAACCTATGATGAACCATAAACTAATAATCAATAATCGTCAATCTTAACCCACTAATCATCATTCGACAACTTAAACCAACTATACGTACATATACTTCAGAGGATTCTACTTCCTTCGAGTTTCAGATGCTTATATATAGGGTCACCCGCAGCCTTCCCACCACATCTAAAACCCGACGAAGGCATAACCGACTTTCATGTATGTACATCTATCCTAATATTACTAGATACTTAACAAATATAAACTAAGCCATTCAAACATGATAATCGTCTCAACAATTCAATACTCCAACCAATTTAACCAATCAAACGAAAGGAAACATCACATCAATCCAACAACTAAAACAACCAATCAATCAATCAATCAATCAATCAATCAATCAATAAATACAAATAAACACACCAGGTTTACACTTTTCAGCCCGGATCTCAAGTGAGTAGGGAGATACGAAACTCACCTTGATCGGCAAGTAAGTTTAAGTCGCGTTAATTGAAGATTTTATGGCGAATATCGGGTCCCACGCATCCACAACCTATCAAAGCATGTCATATATTATAATGTCAACTCTATATCATAATTAAGTTGGTTTAGTAAGTTTAAGTCAAGTTGCAAACCCTAATCTCATTTATAACTTAAACGAGTATGAACAATGCGCATTCGACTCGACACTTTTAGAAATGAAAGAGGTTTTGTACAAAATGAATGTTACTACTAAAAAGTAGACTCTCTCACGATTCCAACGATAGGTCATACGTCTAAAACGGACTTACGGTTCAAAAGTTATTGACGTTTGAAAATGTTCGACAAAACTAGTCCCTAACGGGCGTCACATAGGTAACGGCCGTTATCTCCATCACAAGCCAATTTACTGTAACGGCCCATGTAACGGCCGTTAGAAGGCCTGACGGGCGTTACAGGGCATGACGGCCGTTACAAACAGACGATCAGCAGCAGCAGCAGTTTTCATGAACCAAAACCCTATAACTCGACCCAAATCGATCCAAAACAACTTGCAGGGACTTGTGACTCGATTTGAAGCTTAAATAAGTATTAATGAACATAAATGAACATAACCCAATCCATAAATCCGTCCAAAACATCACCAAATCATCAATTCGATCCAAACCCTAATTAAAACCCTAATTGACCCAAAACTCGATTTAAGCCGATTTAGGACTTGTAAATACTCGAAATGACCGGAATAGCATACACTAACATAAATAGGAGTAAATGGGATGAATTAGACTTACCAAAACGTTCTCCCCGAGCTAAAACCCGAATTTTGACCCGAAAGTTTGTTTCTTTGAAGTTTTGAATCCAAATCTTTGACACGATGAAGATGAGGAGATGATGATAGTGATTCTTCCACTAATATAACCAGAGTAATACCGATCGATGAAGAAATCTAGAGAGAAGGAGGAGAGAAAGTGATGTTCTTGGATTTTTAGAATAAAAGGGAAATAGAAAGGAAAGGAAAAAGAAAGAAAGGAAGAGATAAAGGAGGATGCCCATGGGTCGCGGGTCGGTCCAGCCCACGGGTCGACCCGATCCACTTTCTAGTTAAGTTTAACATCCGTCTCGCATCGTATAATGTTTCAAATGCTCGGTATGTGGTCTCTCGACCCATTAAGCATATCCTACATCATTATGTCTCAAAATGAGCCCAAACAAGTCACTAATTAGATTCGGTAGTCAAATTACGCGTAAAGTCAAACGGTCAAAATTTGCGGATGTTACATTATCCCCCCGTTAAAAGAATTTCGTCCCGAAATTCGACAAGACACTAATCGTTAAACAAATGTGGGTACTTGGACTTCATATGATCTTCTCGTTCCCAAGTGAACTCGGCTCCACGTCTAGCATTCCATCTAACCTTGACAATCGTGTAGAGCTAAATCTTGAGTTTCTTGACTCGGCGGTCCAAGATCTCTACCGGTTCTTCAATAAGATTCAAATTCGAATCAACCCTAATCTCGTCCCTAGGCACATGATATGTAGGGTCCGCCAAACACTCGCGTAGGTTGCAAATATGGAACACATCATGTACACCGCTAAGCTCTTGTGGTAATTCTATTCGATAAGCAACTTTTCCAACCCTCTTCGAGGATCTTGAAAGGACAATTATACCTTGGCCCGAGTCGTCTCGCTTCACGAATCGGACGACGCCTTTCCACTGTGATACTTTCAAACGTACAAGGTCACCCACTTTCAACTCTAACGGTCTCAGCCTCACGCCGGCATACTCCTTACTTAGCATGTGAGCTAGCTGGCTATTTTCTTAGCTTGAGAAGTTGTTCTTGTCATTCCTATTAGAAATCCTAACCCGCTACTTTGGCTTTCTTTGATTCTTGGTTCGTCCCAGTGGAGAATAACATCTCTACTACTTGGTGCTTCGGTCAGTGACATCCGAATACTCGCGTAACAACCGTCATTGTACAGGATTTCCGCCATGGTTATAAGTACATTATCTTCACATGTGATCAAGTCTCAAGTCGGTTTGAGTGCCCGTCGTTCATTGGATGGCTCCCTGAATTGGAGTTAAGCGACTTTCTTTACTTGAAATAATAGAGATCGAATCTTCGTGCACCTAACCCACTTCTTCCACATACTAACTTGCCCAGTTGTCAAATTTTACCGGTTTCGTCGTATCATGATCACTTCTTGTCGTCGGCGACTTCATGGTGAAATCCATTACAATTTGTTTTCCTTCGAATCTCTCTCCTGGTCTTTCACTACGAGCTTATTCGCATCACAGAAGTTTATAAGAGCATAACTACGCGCGCGATGTTGGGAAATTGAGCATAAACGAGATTTAAGTTATCGAGATGGGACAAGCCCGGTAAGTCACCCGGAAAGTCCTCGGGAGACTCAAGATTAACAAAGATGACGTTAGCTTTCAGATTCTTGAGACGGTAGCTCTAAGGACGCCTAAGTTGGAAGACTTACACGGAACCCTAAGAATCCTGCCGTTAGATATTTTACACTGGTAACCCTACTACACAACTTTAGAACTGTCTCACTCGGTGGCATTCAGATTACACTCACTTTTTCGCCAAGAATCTTTATATCATAGGCACCAAGTAAATGAGGAGTTTTGTCGTCTTTAGAGTCGAGATAGATACACGGGGTATTTGAATAAATTTAGTTAGTGAGTCGCTAAACAGTCAAAATTGCAAACATAAGATTTCAAAACACACAAACGAAATGTAACTCAAGGTAGCAACGTTAGAGTAAACGAGATTCATAGTCGGTTTCGATATCGAATAGTGTCGTAACATAACAACTATTAGGAAGAATGTACCTTAACCAACATTAGGATCACTTTGGTCTCCTTTGCCCTTCTCTGCAAAAGCTCGGCTACGAAGTTGAACTTGATGATCTAGTTGGCCACGGCTTTGGTTATAAACGACTATTTGTAGTTGATCGGGAGGAATCGCCACATGGGCTTGTGGTTCAGTCCGTTTAGGACAAGCATTTCTGTAGTGGTCGGGGCTACCACACACAAAACAAACACCTTGATGGCTCCGAGGGTGGTCAGTTTGGGGATAGATGGTTTGAAGAGGCGTTACATTCAATGGTGTCGCTTTCGGTGCTCTACAAATCCTAGCCTCGTGCCCGATTCGATTACAATTAAAGCAAGTCCCACATTGGTTAGTGGGAGAATGATGGCGATTACACCTTCCACACAAGGGGTGAGATCCTAAGTAAGTTTTCCTTACCGGCTCTGCTACTTCAGTTTGTTGTCCAATCCATTTTGGACAATCTTTCACGTAGTGTGCACGACTACCACATCCGAAACACTCACCTTTTTGTTGATTACCTTGGGGAGGGACGACATGAATAGGAGCCACGTTCGTTGGGCCCGTTCTCGGGGCTCTACAATTCTTGGACATGTGGCCAACTTGTTTGCAATTAAAACACGCCTTGCATTGAACATCGGTGGTGTGGTGATTGTTGCATCTTTCACATAACGGATGAGGTCCAACATAAGCTTTCCTCACCGGGCCCATCGCCGTCCAGAACCTACCTTTATTATGACCATTGGGGTCACACCTGCCCGCTTTCCTTGCCCCACTAGTTTCTCCGATTTCTTTCCTTTTCAATGAGACTCTACTCGACACCTTCTCATCGTCCATAATTACTCTAGCTTCACGCGTTTCACTGCTTCTTTGAAGGCTTGCCGTGACTTGGGCTACGATAGTAGGTATGGCGTTTACCACGGCTTGGGCAATCACGGTTGCTAAATCCGGCTCATCGCTATGGCTAGTCGTATTCCTTCTTGATCTCACCATTTTCTACAAGGTAAGTAACGCGTTGACCCGAAAGTTAGCCTCACAATACTCACATATTAGTCACACAAGTAATTATTGCTCTCATACCATATAACATACTCATTTCATCTCATTAGACTAAGGTAAGAGTGTTAGAATCCTATGAAATTTGTTACTTATTATTTTATCATGTTAAGTTCATTACCATTGGTTATCTTTAATTCATGTAATCATGTCAATACATCATACAATAAAACTAACTTGTTGACTTCATTCCTACAATCGCCCGTCTACTAATACCTTTTACACGTGCATTACCAATTACCTCATAATCCGCATATAATCAAGTTTAACTAGGCCTTCATACGTTTTTAAGTTCACATACCATTAAGCAACATATCCCTACTGTTCACCGATTACGATTAACATTATTAGTATTGGAAAATCATTCATTTATAATACATATGAGCTAGGATGTTTACAACCTTGATACTCTCTTAGGGTACATATCAACATATCTATCACGTTGTATCCTAACCGTTTATCAGCATGTTTTAAGTCAAATACAACAAAAGCATTTACGACCTCAACTTGACCACTACGGGCCATACATACATACATACACATCACACATGCATAACATATATGTTACTAAATCATATTAGTCGACATGTCATTCCACTGCTAAATCCAATAATAGTAGTAGTTCTAGAGTTTATGACCTGGGGGTTAGCTTCACAGTTTCTCTCATGTTAACCGTCTTATTAGTTAGTGTTTTAACGCCAACACACTACACATGTTCTATGTTTCTTACTAAGGCCAGCATATGAATATTCTCAATTAACTGTCATATATCATGTTATCATACCAACATACCCTACGTGTTTCACATTACTACACTAAGGACAGTATATCAAAGTTCTCAAGTAATCGTTATCTATCATTTTCTCATGCTAAGTTCACAACAATTAACCATCGTCAAAACCAAATACTCGCATTAAACACATCTCGTTACAAGCAGCTAAAACAAGTCACTAACACGAGTGGTTTAAAGTATAATCCGAATTCGATATGCTCTCTAGTTATTGACCAGGTATGTATACAGGGTGTACCAACGGCTAACCCTCCACCTAATCAACTCCCATTAAGCATATCGGTTCCTTATTATACTCAAAGCCAAGCATGCGCAATCCATGATGTTATTAACCTGTTATAATATTGGGTGACCATAAAAGAGTTGATCGGGTTCTTTTAGGGTTGCCACAATATTATACTAAGTTAATAACATAACTTCATTTTGCTCTAAATCATCAAACTAGCACCAATCAATAACAACAATCCATATTAATGACAATCAAATTTAATCAAAGCACACATTAACCACATTGTATCCATTCCACGTTCATCACGTTGAATCCAAGCCATCACATAAGTGGTCTTAACTACGAACTCACAAGGGGATTCACATATTTCACATTGCACACGAATTTCCTAACCATGCATGCTATATGAAGAGTTTTAACTTAAGCCGTAGTCTAGGTCAAACCGCCTAATTCTCTACGACCACGCATGGGCCCCCATTCTGTAACCCCCAAGCCGAGGCTCGGAATATCACGGAAATCACATAGCACCAGGTGGAATTACAATAGAACAACTAAATGCAAAAAGAGGATTCAGTGAATCCATACAAACGATAAACAAGTAACAAAATACAACAGGAGCAAATAACATCAAGATTACAACCGACAACAAAAGAGGGCTATCAATCCTAAATACAATGCAACATAAGGCAAATGGATCCTTGATCCATGTCAGTCCAGTCCGGGTTCAACAGTAAGCAAACAATCAACCTCCACGTCCTGATAGACCTGATTACCTGAAAAGTGTACTAAGCATAGTCAACACAAGGTTGGTGAGTTCGTAGTAATGGTTCGTAAAGAACCAACAACAATAATCACAATATAAGAATAGAGGCTAGACATGACTTACAGTGAGCCTCTACATAACACAACATCGTCCAACAACAAGATTACACAAGACAAGTAAATGTGTAATGAGGAATGCATGAATGATATGAGTATCAATGCAATGCCAAATGTATGAATAAGCAAATATGCCTATCCTGAGCGTGACCTTCAGTCACCTATGCAACGATACCCTTCTGCCAACGCTATGGACAAGGCTGTATCTCAAAAACATCGAGTTATATATGTCTATATACTCGGGGTCATGACTACATCCAAAATGGGTGCATACATCTATGCACCAGGATGCCGGCAAATCCCCTGCCGAGGGTCCAACAATAATGTATGCAATGCTTACAATCAAATGTAAATGCATAATCATAAACCAACGATCGATATGCGATGAATATGAATCAATAATCAATATTCGCCAATCCTGAGTCATCAATCAATAAACATCAATCATAAACCAATAATCACCATTCATCAACATCGGCCATTAATACTTAATCAACATATTAACCAAGTCAATCAATCTATGATGAACCATAAACTAATAATCAATAATCGTCAATCTTAACCCACTAATCATCATTCGACAACTTAAACCAACTATACGTACATATACTTCAGAGGATTCTACTTCCTTCGAGTTTCAGATGCTTATATATAGGGTCACCCGCAGCCTTCCCACCACATCTAAAACCCGACGAAGGCATAACCGACTTTCATATATGTACATCTATCCTAATATTACTAGATACTTAACAAATATAAACTAAGCCATTCAAACATGATAATCGTCTCAACAATTCAATACTCCAACCAATTTAACCAATCAAACGAAAGGAAACATCACATCAATCCAACAACTAAAACAACCAATCAATCAATCAATCAATCAATCAATCAATAAATACAAATAAACACACCAGGTTTACACTTTTCAGCCCGGATCTCAAGTGAGTAGGGAGATACGAAACTCACCTTGATCGGCAAGTAAGTTTAAGTCGCGTTAATTGAAGATTTTATGGCGAATATCGGGTCCCACGCATCCACAACCTATCAAAGCATGTCATATATTATAATGTCAACTCTATATCATAATTAAGTTGGTTTAGTAAGTTTAAGTCAAGTTGCAAACCCTAATCTCATTTATAACTTAAACGAGTATGAACAATGCGCATTCGACTCGACACTTTTAGAAATGAAAGAGGTTTTGTACAAAATGAATGTTACTACTAAAAAGTAGACTCTCTCACGATCCCAACGATAGGTCATACGTCTAAAACGGACTTACGGTTCAAAAGTTATTGACGTTTGAAAATGTTCGACAAAACTAGTCCCTAACGGGCGTCACATAGGTAACGGCCGTTATCTCCATCACAAGCCAATTTACTGTAACGGCCCATGTAACGGCCGTTAGAAGGCCTGACGGGCGTTACAGGGCATGACGGCCGTTACAAACAGACGATCAGCAGCAGCAGCAGTTTTCATGAACCAAAACCCTATAACTCGACCCAAATCGATCCAAAACAACTTGCAGGGACTTGTGACTCGATTTGAAGCTTAAATAAGTATTAATGAACATAAATGAACATAACCCAATCCATAAATCCGTCCAAAACATCACCAAATCATCAATTCGATCCAACCCTAATTAAAACCCTAATTGACCCAAAACTCGATTTAAGCCGATTTAGGACTTGTAAATACTCGAAATGACCGGAATAGCATACACTAACATAAATAGGAGTAAATGGGATGAATTAGACTTACCAAAACGTTCTCCCCGAGCTAAAACCCGAATTTGACCCGAAAGTTTGTTTCTTTGAAGTTTTGAATCCAAATCTTTGACACGATGAAGATGAGGAGATGATGATAGTGATTCTTCCACTAATATAACCAGAGTAATACCGATCGATGAAGAAATCTAGAGAGAGGAGAGAAAGTGATGTTCTTGGATTTTAGAATAAAAGGGAAATAGAAAGGAAAGGAAAAAGAAAGAAAGGAAGAGATAAAGGAGGATGCCCATGGGTCGCGGGTCGGTCCAGCCCACGGGTCGACCCGATCCACTTTCTAGTTAAGTTTAACATCCGTCTCGCATCGTATAATGTTTCAAATGCTCGGTATGTGGTCTCTCGACCCATTAAGCATATCCTACGTCATTATGTCTCAAAATGGGCCCAAACAAGTCACTAATTAGATTCGGTAGTCAAATTACGCGTAAAGTCAAACGGTCAAAATTTGCGGATGTTACGAATATACTCGATCTCGAATCAATCCTTTAACTTTCTCAAAACAATCTCTCAACTTAGCACGATAATTATTCACTCTCTTCACCTAAACTAACAATCCTTTGAACAACCAAACACTATGAATTATCCTCAATCAATATCTATCAATCAAATTCTACCTAAAACCTTGAATTCTATCTATCAATCATATAATCATTTCTCCCCCTTATGATGAATATGTGAAACGGTTTCATCATACAATAATGATTGATAGCATAAACGGTAGATACCAACAAACAACAAGCAAGCAAAGTAACCCAACCCAATTCCCAATTCCCAATGAACCTATTGGTGAACTAGAATTTGAGGTTGCGTTTTTGGAAAAAGATTTTATAAAGGTGTTTGTGTTCTTTGTGTTTGTGTGAAGAGAAATGAAATCCGGATAAAAATGATCCGTTCTCACAACCAGAAATCGAAAGGATTAATGGTGTGGCCTAAAAATACGATTACTATTTTAGGACTTCCCATTATCATTGAGAAATGCACAAAGCTTATCTCTAAATGGTTCGGTCTATGGCTTTTCAACCGATAGATTGCTTTAAAGAATGTAATTCATGGTCAGTGTCACAAAGGCGTTCGATGACCATGTCTTACTATCCTCAAAGACTTTTGGGAAATAATCCGAGGTCACATAGACTTCTCGTTTACTCAACAATTCATAAAATGAAAATGTGAGACCTACGTTCAACGTTGGAAAAGATGTTAGCATTGGTAGGATTTCCATTCGATCATCGTGGAATATCAAAAATATGATATCACTACGAATGTTCCGGCAATATCTCAAAGATATGCAATGTCACAAAGACATATAAAGACTCATTGTGTCCTAGTCAAATGAAAGATATATTCAAGTATGCTCTAGACTCAATAGTGATCAAATGAAGTCGGGGACTGGAGCAGAGTGTCTCCCTTTTTCAATATCAACATCTTCCAAAAGAAGAGTCAATAGAAATGTGAAAATCTCCGTGAGAATAAAACAAGTATTTGTTAAGAAACACTTGAGTGGTTAGGTAAAGATGTGCATCGCTTCACTGGGTCCATGAAGTCTTCTTCAATATCGAGAAATCAACAAATGAAATCCGATAGGAACGTGTTGACCCGGCTTTTTGAGAATTTTGGGGAGGACTTTCATTTCTTTTAGCCCTTTCTCACATCATCTTTTTCACCTTAACCTCTCACTTTTCGACTACTCCCTCATGTCCTATTTGCACAAACATCATCACCACGCTCATAAACCCTCACAATCTAAATTGAGAATTTAACTCCGGGGTTAGATCTCATCGGCGATGACAAGATCATGGAGTATTTATGAGTGGCCTAAACTCTCATGTGCAAATCTAACACCGAACTTCAATAAAGATGATAGAAAATGGTTTGAAAATCTTCCAAAGTGTTTTAAAATGGAAAATGAGTTTAAACACTTGGAAGTTTTTGGTTTTATAAACAAACTCCCCCTAAATATATGCATGATATAAACAAAGTTTTAGCATATAAAGGGTGAGTAAAAGGTTTAAAAGTTGCTCACAAACATTAAAAATGAGACAACAAAGGCAGTACACAAAGGCGTTCGATGCCTTGCATCTCATCCAAAACATTGTGAGAAACTCAAAGACAAAGTAAATAAACAAAAAGATGAAAAGAGAAAATCTTTTTGGATTTTTCAAAATAAGAAAATGAAAATCTTTTTGGATTTTTTTCTAAAAATGAAGAAATTACGAAAACGGTTTTAGAACGGGTTATACACTGATGTGTGCATAAGCCACTATTCATCAAATCACTTGGAAATCACTTTTGGAACCCATTTGAGATTGGGTCCAATGGTTTTTGAATTCTTGAAAGTCCAAATGTAAGTCTCATCGATTTGATGAATAGAGGTTGCATTCCACGGAGAACTAAAACCCGGTGGTTTAGTTGAAAAGAGTTTTCGTGGAAGCAATGGTGAAAAATCTTTTGATTTCTTTGAAAAGTTTCCAATCTTGGGAGATGGATTTGGAAAATGATTTTTCGAAGCAAAATCATTCACTTTTTGCACAACTGCTTTCACAGGTTTTGGTGCAAGATCAAAAAGTTCCGAAAATGAATATATGAATGATTTTGACTCAACTGACTTATCTTTTGAAATCGGTTTCCATTTAGATTTAGTCAATTGAGATTTTGCTTGAGAAATGTGTTCAGAATTATCCTCAAATGATAGAAAAGAGACAAAAGTAGTTGTTCCATCAAAAATAGGTTTCTTAGAGTACTTCTTACCTTTTTGCAAGGAGTAATTAGTAAACTGAGACACCTTTCTTTCAAAAGGTTTTGAAGATTTACCCGTGTAAACCTTCTTTGGAACATCTGGATCAGTCTGAATAGAAGTTTCAACAGTCTCAACCTTATCACAATCAGTCTGCACAGAAGAATTCACAAACATAGACAATTAGTTTGAGTACAAACATCAATCATGACTTTGGGAAGGTCAGAATTCACAGAATTGGTTTGTGTTTGCAATTCAATCTCAAGGTCGGAGATTCTTTTCGTCAAAAATGTTTCGTTTGACTGAAGTTGCAAACACTTGTCTTCAAGACACTTGATTTGAGCACAAAAAGTGGATCTTTCTTTTTCAAGTGTGGTCTCAAAAATGGTGGACTTATTTCGCAACTCATGGTTAAGTTCAGAAAATTTTTGTTGCGAAACAAGTTCTTTTGATTGATGGTCCAAAACAATTTTATTGATCTCTTTGGAAGCATTGTCCAACTCATTTGTTAATTTGAGAATCTTTGAATGCAAATGATCATTTTCTTTTTGAAGACTTTCCATGTTGGACAAAATGAGATCATTTGCCGATTTGAGCTCTTTATTTTCAGATTTGAGTTGGTCAATTTCAGAATTAAGACTCTCATGTTCCTTCCGAAGATCCCTGTATTTCTCGAAATATTCCGTAAACTTTTGTAGCATTTGAATAACACAAGCATGACCTCGAACACATGAACACTCTCGACTTTCATGAAGATGATACGACTCCGTGCTTGGTTTATACTTGAAAGTTTTGGTTGACATTTTGACTCAAAAACTTGATGATTAGCCCAAAAAAAAATCTAGCCGTAAGCCCAATTAAAAAATAAAGCCCAACAAACAATTATAGCAAAAAAACTATAATTTGTGGCCCAACTAAAATTTAGCACAAGTTCTGGCCCAATCTTACTCTTAACCCAATTGACTTAAAGTGTAAGCCCAACTAGTAAGAGTGGCCCAAAAAAACTTCAAAGACTCAAACTAGTTCTAGACCCAAACAAGTTTAAGCCCAAAAACAAAATTCTAGCCCCATAGTTTCTAAAATGCAAGCCCAACAAAGCACCTTAGCCCAAATTTGACAAAACAAAATAACACTAAACCGAAAAAAAAATCACATGAACAATTGATGTAAGAAATTCAATTTAAAAAAAATACGTGAAACAAACAATCTCCTTAAAGTCTTATCACTTAAAAAAAACCTACTGATTGTATCACGTGAAGACTGCAAAACCTACTGATTGTATCACGTGAAGACTGCAGAAGCTGAAGACAATTGATTAAACAAACATTTACAAGACTATGACAGCTCAATTAACACCTACAACACGCAATTGACAATTTCCAACGTATACTTAATAAAAAAAACTAGAAAGAATCTCAAATTTGAATCAACAAAATAACGCGTGATGTTAGTTCACTGACACACTCAAAGAATATGACAGCTCAACTTTAAACAATTCAATTTACATTTGACATATCTTTTTTTTTTTTTTTTTTTTTTTTATATATATATAAAACAATGGACAGCTCACTTTGAACAATTCACTTTTGACAAAGCTTGTTAGATTCTGCACCACAATCACGTGATACACTTTTCTTTTTCTATTTCTCGAGGTGACAGGACAACACCAATTCGACAACTACACACTCAATCTTATAAACTAACAAGGTTTGGCAGCTCACTTTTGACGCAAAGGACACCACGCGTGACCCATTTTCTTGACAACACAACAAGAATTATTGATATTTAATTTCAAAACAAAATCAATTCACGTTATCTACTGACCAAGCAATTCACGTTAGTAATAAATTCTTGGAATCAAAAACAATTCACGTGATGCTATTTGTATTTCTCTCTCTCTTCTCAACACAAATTCACTCAAACTGAACCTCTCTGTTCTAACTCTTCCTCTTAACACAAACGAATTCAATTTGAGAAGCGCCAAAACCAAATCAAAACTAAATAATAACACACAAGTTCTTTGTTTATCTCCCTTTTTCTTAACCTCACGAGTGCATTAAAAAAAATTAGACCAGTATGATGAACAAGACGAGAGACTCAAGCAAGAACAACCAACAAGCAAGATTCAAATCGTGAAGACCAAAGTGCTATTTGCCTTGGATGCAGAGCTCAGTGCTCTGCAAATGGAGTGTTCAAAAATAATTTTCTTCAAACTTCACACCAACAAAGGGTAAGTAACAAAAATGGTTTTGAAAAAGACTTGAAATTTTTTTTTTTTTTTTTTTAATTTGTACTGTTTGCCGAGCTTATTGCTCGGCAAATGGTTAAAATGAAAAATTTTCTTGGTTGAATGAAATGCCGAGCAATGAGCTCGGCAGATAGTTGAAATTGAAAATCTTGGTTAAAAAAAAACTTTTAAGTCTTAGTTGTACTAAGTGCCGAGCAGTGAGCTCGGCAGATAGGTGAAATGAGAGTTTTGATTGGTTTGTGTTGACTGCCGAGCAGTGAGCTCGGCAAATGGGGGTTTTGGAAAAATTTCGTTTAGTGCTCGGCAAACACTGGTATTGGTCACGGGGTTGAGCTCGGCAAACACTAGAACAAAGATACTGGTCGTGTAGCGAGCTCGGCAAATGGTAGTTTTGTGATCGGTTACTTCTGCAAATGGGTTTTCCACCTCGGCAAATAAGGTATTTTCACTCACCACTTAGAAAAAATTTGAACCCTTCGAATGAAATTTTCACCAGAAAATTTTTTTTACTTTTGAGTATGAGCTCGGCAAATGATGTTTTCGTTTTGCAGAAAAAGACGGTGAACAGTAAATCACGGTGGCCGGAAAAACGGTTATAGTGGCCGGAAAACTTCAAATGCAGATTACGGCTTCAATACTTTAAATTAGAACTCGAAATTAGCACCAAAATACTCAGAAATGAACCGCGAACAAACCCTCAGCAACAAAAATCAATTTTAAGCCTCGCCGGAAAAATCAAAATCTCGCCGGAAATAGTAACCGACACCAAAAGTTGTCAAATCGAAAAATTGAAAAGACGATTATGACCAGAATTTGACCGCGATCAAAACCTCATGAATTTCAGAATGATTCAACAACAAACAAAGAATGAATTGAAGAGAGAAGTTATAGAAAATTTTGTTGTTTCTTTTCTCTTTTCTGCCTTTTCTATTTTTTTTTTTTTTTTTTATAAAATGTAATTGATGTTGAACAATCACGTGTAATGTTACTGTAGCAGCAAAAAAAACAAAAAAAAAATGACTTTCTTATTTTTAACTGTTTGCAGAGGTGTAACAGAAAAATCATGATAAAAACAACAAATTACGACCAGAATAGAAATTAACTACTGAATTATCAAATCAAACACTAATCCAATCTTAATCAATGATCAGAATCACAATTAAGCTTCGAATTAGGCGCGAAACAGAAAAATTTCAGAATCAAAATTAAACTCAAATTCTCAAAATTATGAACAAAATCAGATGTAAAAATGATTGTAGATCGTTCGGATACACCGATTATGCTCTGATACCAATTGTTATAAGAAACTAGAGCTTAATTGAAGCTTTAATGGTGGATTTAAGGTAGTGTGTGAAATGTGTGTAAGTGTGTGAATGGGAGGTTGAAGATGATCTTAGAGAGAGAAAGTAAATTATAGAGAGATGTAAGTATGGATTAATGTGTAAGTTACAATTGAAGTGGTTAGGGGTTTATATACATTTAAGCCTATTTATACTAAAACCCCTTCCACAATAACTAATTTACAATTTAACACCATTTTATATTTCTAACAATTGGTTGAATTTGAGTTGTTGTTGTAGTCTATTGTCATTAGTTAATTGGTCTATTGGGCTATTTGTTTGGACCAAGAGTTATCTTTAGATTTGTTGGGCTACATTTACTAATTTTTCTTTTTGGACTAAAAGTTTGTTTTGGACTTAAGTGTCATTTGGGCTAAAATTTTTAGATTCTTTATTTGGGTTGTTCTTTTATTGGGCTGTCATCAAGATTAAATTCAAAATGCCTATCACGTTCAAGTATAAACCAAGCACGGAGTCGTATCATCTTCATGAAAGTCGAGAGTGTTCATGTTTTCGAGGTCATGCTTGTGTTATTCAAATGCTACAAAAGTTTACCGAATATTTCGAGAAATACAGGGATCTTCGGAAGGAACATGAGAGTCTTAATTCTGAAATTGACCAACTCAAATCTGAAAATAAAGAGCTCAAATCGGCAAATGATCTCATTTTGTCCAACATGGAAAGTCTTCAAAAAGAAAATGATCATTTGCATTCAAAGATTCTCAAATTAACAAATGAGTTGGACAATGCTTCCAAAGAGATCAATAAAATTGTTTTGGACCATCAATCAAAAGAACTTGTTTCGCAACAAAAATTTTCTGAACTTAACCATGAGTTGCGAAATAAGTCCACCATTTTTGAGACCACACTTGAAAAAGAAAGATCCACTTTTTGTGCTCAAATCAAGTGTCTTGAAGACAAGTGTTTGCAACTTCAGTCAAACGAAACATTTTTGACAAAAAGAATCTCCGACCTTGAGATTGAATTGCAAACACAAACCAATTCTATGAATTCTGACCTTCCCAAAGTCATGATTGATGTTTGTACTCAAACTAATTGTCCTATGTTTGTGAATTCTTCTGTGCAGACTGATTGTGATAAGGTTGAGACTGTTGAAACTTCTATTCAGACTGATCCTGATGTTCCAAAGAAGGTTTACACGGGTAAATCTTCAAAACCTTTTGAAAGAAAGGTCTCTCAGTTTACTAATTACTCCTTACAAAAGGGTAAGAAGTACACTAAGAAACCAAATTTTGATGGAACAACTACTTTAGTGTCTTTTCTATC
Source organism: Erigeron breviscapus (assembly GCA_034093135.1). Classification (NCBI taxonomy): domain Eukaryota; kingdom Viridiplantae; phylum Streptophyta; class Magnoliopsida; order Asterales; family Asteraceae; genus Erigeron; species Erigeron breviscapus. The sequence goes on along the minus strand of CM067168.1, from coordinate 61,205,695 downwards.
ATTCGAGGATAATTCATCACACATTTCTCAAGCAAAATCTCAATTGACTAAATCTAAATGGAAACCGATTTCAAAAGATAAGTCAGTTGAGTCAAATTCATTCAAATATTCATTTTCGGAACTTTTTGATCTTGCACCAAAACCTGTGAAAGCAGTTGTGCAAAAAGTGAATGATTTTGCTTCGAAAAATCATTTTTCAACTCAATCTACCAAGATTGGAAGCTTTTCAAAGAAATCAAATGATTTTTCACCGTTGCTTCCACGAAAACCCTTTTCAACTAAACCACCGGGTTTTAGTTCATCGTGGAATGCAACATCTATTCATCAAATCGATGAGACTTACATTTGGACTTTCAAGAATTCAAAAACCATTGGACCCAATCTCAAATGGGTTCCAAAAGTGATTTCCAAGTGATTTGATGAAATGGCTTATGCACACATCAGTGTATAACCCGTTCTAAAACAGTTTTCGTAATTTCATTCCTTTTAGAAAAATCCAAAAAGATTTTCATTTTCTTATTTTTGAAAAATCCAAAAAGATTTTCTCTTTTAATCATTTTGTTTATTTACTTTGTCTTTGAGTTTCTCACAATGTTTTGGATGAGATGCAAGGCATCGAACGCCTTTGTGTACTGCCTTTGTAGTCTCATTTTTAATGTTTGTGAGCAACTTTCAAACTCTTTACTCACCCTTTATATGCAAAACCTTTGTTTATATCATGCATTTATTTAGGGGGAGTTTGTTTATAAAACCAAAACTTCCAAGTGTTTAAACTCATTTTCCATTTTAAAACACTTTGGAAGATTTTCAAACCATTTTCGATCAAATTTAAAGAAGTTCGGTGTTAGATTTGCACATGAGAGTTTAGGCCACTCATAAAAACTCCATGATCTTGTCATCGCCGATGAGATCTAACCCCGGAGTTCAATTCTCAATTTTAGATTGTGAGGGTTTATGAGCGTGGTGATGATGTTTGTGCAAATAGGACATGAGGAGTAGTCGAAAAGTGAGAGGTTACGGTGAAATGATGTGAGAAAGGGCTAAAAGAAATGAAAGCCCTCCCCAAAATTCTCAAAAAGCCGGGTCAACACGTTCCTATCGGATTTCATTTGTTGATTTCTAGATATTGAAGAAGACTTCATGGACCCAGTGAAGCAATGCACATCTTTTCCTAACCACTCAAGTATTTCTTAACAAATGCTTGTTTTATTCTCACGGAGATTTTCACATTTCTATCGACTCTTCATTTGGAAGACGTTGATATTGAAAAAGGGAGACACTCTGCTCCGGTCCCCGACTTCATTTGATCACTATTGAGTCTAGAGCATACTTGAATATATCTTTCATTTGACTAGCTCACAATGAGTCTTTATATGTCTTTGTGACATTGCATATCTTTGTGATATTGCCGGAACATTCGTAGTGATATCATATTTTTGATATTCCATGATGATCGAATGGAAATCCTACCAATGCTAACATCATTTCCAACGTTGAACGTAGGTCTCACATTTTCATTTTATGAATTTGTTGAGTTAACGAGAAGTCTATGTGACCTCGGATTTTATTTCCCAAAAGTCTTTGAGGATAGTAAGACATGGTTATCGAACGCCTTTGTGACACTGACCATGAATTACATTCTTTAAAGCAATCTATCGGTTGAAAAGCCATAGACCGAACCATTTAGAGATAATCTTTGTGCATTTCTCGATGATAATGGGAAGTCCTAAAAATAGTAATCGTATTTTTAGGCCACACCATTAATCCTTTTGATTTTTGGTTGTGTCAACGGATCATTATTATCCGGTTTTCATTTCTCTTCACACAAACACAAAGAACACAAACACCATATAAAAATCTTTTTCCAACAACGCAACCTTACATTCTAGTTCACCAATAGGTTCATTGGGAATTGGGAATTGGGTTGGGTTAATTTGCGTGCTTGTTGTTTGTTGTGATCTACCGTTTATGCTATCAATCATTATTGTATGATGAAACCGTTTCACATATTCATCATAAGGGGGAGAAATGATTATATGATTGATAGATAGAGTTCAAGGATATAGGTAGAATTTGATTGGTAGAATTTGTTCGAGGATGATTGTTGTGTTTGGATGTTCAAAGGATCGTTAGTTTAGGTGAAGAGAGTGAATAATTATCGTGCTAAGTTGAAAGATTGTTTTCGAGAAAGTTAAAGGATTGATTCAAGATCGAGTATATTCAAGATGAAGTACATGGTCGATAATTGAAAGATTTGTAGGAAAATTGACCATCGTTTGATGATTAGAAAAGTTTGAGATTGAATAGAGATTGTCGTTTGTTGATGCTACAAAGAAAATTAAGTTGGATAGTTAAGTTTGTTCTTTAATTGAAGAGATTGTTCATTTGAGGGGGAGCAAGAGTAAACTCATGAAATGTTAAATATGCTCCGAAATGATTGTTTGTTCGAGGGGGAGCAAGAGATTAAAGATTTGTTATTGAATAACTTGCTCCGAGATAGTTGTTTGATTGAGGGGGAGCAAATGTTAATTGATCAAAGAATCAAGTGCTCCAAGATGTTTATTGATTCAGAGACAAGTTAGACCAAGTATTGAAGTTTTAAAGACAAAATCAAATTTCCGCATTCCAAAACCAAGCTTCCGCAATGCCAAGAGATTTCAAAGATAACCAAGCTTCCGCATCCAAAAGAATTCAAAGAATTCAAAGTCAAAACCAAGCTTCCACATGCTACTCAAAGTTCAAGTTACTTCTCCAAGCAACATCAAGTTGAAATCAACATTCAAAAGTTCAAGTTGTGAAAGCTCAAAAGCTACAAAGATTTCAAAGATGCTTCCAAAGTATTCAGAGTTGCAAGAGAAGATGAAGATTTAATAAGTCATCGTCAAATATATTTGTTTGTTGAGAAGATTCAAAGTCAAGGTTGATACAAGACATTGAAGACAATGAGAAAGCTTCAAAGTCCAATCAACATTGAGGATTTTCAACAAATGGGCTCATCATGTTATTTAAAGACCGAAGACGATGCAACATTTACAATTCAACACCAAGGGGGAGATTGTTAGAAATATAAATGGTGTTAAATTGTAATATTTCTAGTTATACAAGGGGTATTAGTGTTAATTAGATCATTAGTATAAATACCCCTTCCTTAATCATTTTGTAAGAAGCCTTAATCATAATTCCATACTTACATCTCTCTAAACTTATACTTTCTCTCTCTAGATCATCTTCAACCTCCCATTTCACACACAAACACACTTTTCACACACTAACCTAAAACCTCCATTAAACCTTCAATTAAGCTCAAGTTTGTTTCTAACACATATATTTAGGGGGAGTTTGTTTATAAAACCAAAACTTCCAAGTGTTTAAACTCATTTTCCATTTTAAAACACTTTGGAAGATTTTCAAACCATTTTCGATCAAATTTCAAGAAGTTCGGTGTTAGATTTGCACATGAGAGTTTAGGCCACTCATTCATACTCCATGATCTTGTCATCGCCGATGAGATCTAACCCCGGAGTTATATTCTCAATCTTAGATTGTAAGGGTTTTTGAGTGTGATGTTGTTTGTGCAAATAGGACATGAGGGAGTAGTCGAAAAGTGAGAGGTTACGGTGAAATGATGTGAGAAAGGGCTAAAAGAAATGAAAGCCCTCCCAAAATTCTCAAAAATCCGGGTCAACACGTTTCTATCGGATTTCATTTGTTGATTTCTCGATATTGAAGAAGACTTCATGGACCCAGTGAAGCAATGCACATCTTTACCTAACCACTCAAGTATTCTTAACAAATGCTTGTTTTATTCTCACGGAGATTTTCACATTTCTATCGACTCTTCATTTGGAAGACGTTGATATTGAAAAAGGGAGACACTCTGCTCCGGTCCCCGACTTCATTTGATCACTTATTGAGTCTAGAGCGTACTTGAAATATTCTTTCATTTGACTAGGACACAATGAGTCTTTATATGTCTTTGTGACATTGCATATCTTTGTGATATTGCCGAAACATTCGTAGTGATATCATATTATTGATATTCCACGATGATCGAATGGAAATCCTACCAATGCTAACATCTTTTCCAACATTGAACGTAGGTCTCACATTTTCATTTTATGAATTTGTTGAGTAAACGAGAAGTCTGTGTGACCTCGGATTTATTTCCCAAAAGTCTTTGAGGATAGTAAGACATGGTTATTGAACGCCTTTGTGACACTGACCATGAATTACATTCTTTAAAGCAATCTATCGGTTGAAAAGCCATAGACCGAACCATTTAGAGATAAGCTTTGTGCATTTCTCGATGATAATGGGAAGTCCTAACAATAGTAATCGTATTTTTAGGCCACACCATTAATCCTTTTGATTTTTGGTTGTGTCAACGGATTATTTTTATCCGGATTTCATTTCTCTTCACACAAACACAAAGAACACAAACACCATATAAAAATCTTTTTCCAACAACGCAACCTCACATTCTAGTTCACCAATAGGTTCATTGGGAATTGGGAATTGGGTTGGGTTACTTTGCGTGCTTGTTGTTTGTTGGAATCTACCGTTTATGCTATCAATCATTATTGTATGATGAAATCGTTTCACATGTTCATCATAAGGGGGAAAAATGATTAAATGATTGATAGATAGAATTCAAGGTTTTAGGTAGAATTTGTTCGAGGATGATTGTTGTGTTTGGATGTTCAAAGGATCGTTAGTTTAGGTGAAGAGAGTGAATAATTATCGTGATATGTTGAAAGTTGAGAGATTGTTTCGAGAAAGTTAAAAGATTGATTCGAGATCGAGTATATTCAAGATGATGTACATGGTCGATATTTGAAAGATTTATTGAATAATTGACCATTTGTTTGATGATTAGAAGAGTTTGAGATTGAATGGAGATTGTTCGTTTGTTGATACTTGTGATAGCTAAGTTTGTTTAATGTCTTGAGAAGATTCATAGTTTGAAGAGATTGTTAATTTGAGGGGGAGCAACAGTAAACTCATGAATTGTTAAATATGCTCCGAAATGATTGTTTGTTCGAGGGGGAGCAAGAGATTAAAGATTTGTTATTGAATAATTTGCTCCGAGATAGTTGTTTGATTGAGGGGGAGCGAAGGTTAATTGATCAAAGAATCAAATGCTCCAAGATAATTGTTGATTCAAAGACAAGTTCGATCAAGAATTTAAGTTTTAAAGTCAAATCAAATTTCCGCATTCCAAAACCAAGCTTCCGAAATGCCAAGAGATTTCAAAGTCAAAACCAAGCTTCCGCAAAGCCAAAAGAATTCAAAGTTAAATCAAGCTTCCGCAATACCAAAAGAATTCAAGGAACTCAAAGTCAAAACCAAGCTTCCGCATGCTACTCAAAGTTCAAGTTACTTCTCCAAGCAACATCAAGTTGAAATCAACATTCAAAAGTTCAAGTTGTGAAAGCTCAAAGCTACAAAGATTTCAAAGATGCTTCCAAAGTATTCAAAGTTGCAAGAGAAGATCAAGATTTAATAAGTCATCGTCAAATATATTTGTTTGTTGAGAAGATTCAAAGTCAAGGTTGATACAAGACATTGAAGACAATGAGAAAGCTTCAAAGTCCAATCAACATTGAAGATTTTCAACAAATGGGCTCATCATGTTATTTAAAGACCGAAGACGATGCAACATTTACAATTCAACACCAAGGGGGAGATTGTTAGAAATATAAATATGGTGTTAAATTGTAAATATTCAATAGTGGAAGGAGTATTAGTTATAATAGAGATTAGAGTATAAATACTCCTCCCCCATGTAATTTTCATTAACACTTGTACCTTG